>JANCIK010000013.1:1370296-2055444 GCA_028532985.1 Stropharia rugosoannulata | reverse complement strand
TCAAGGGGAACCTTGATCCTCATGCATCGGGCTCGGGAACTGTCAATCTCAGCAGATCCAGCCAGGAGTCACTTTCAACCACTCAAATTCTCACTGCTTCTGCCTCTATTGAGTCCAAGATGTGCATGCTTAGCTTGCAAATGGAAGGTATGTAGTACATTTGCCTTATTATATTAAGTCAAATCACATTAAACAGCACTACAGAGGGCACTGAGAACACTGTGGGAGCCCTTGTCAAGATGTCGCCCATCAGCGAAAATGATAGTACAGATGACATGTACTTGTCAGATCCTGCATTATTGGATTCCCCTTCGACTGCAACAGCCCCTGATTCTATTACCACAGCCATAACAGTTAATACTGGGCCTTCTAATGGTATTCACAATTCTTTATTAACAAGACATATAACATACTAATAATCTCTAGATCCACCAAGCTCTGAGGAGCAGCCATCAGTCACCCCGACTCACACAGCTGCAGACCTAAATATAGCAGCATTGATGGAATCCCCATCAATTATTGATTCAATCATCACTGATAATAGCGGTAACATACCTGAACAGGTCTCTATACCACCACAGGCCAAGGACAAGCACTTGGGTAATAGCTCCGACTCCATAGAGTCTTGCACATTACCTAGCAGTCTGCCTGCCAAATTGTCAGGTTGCAATCAAACTAGATCTCAGGCTGTTAACCTGACAAATTCTTTGACTGATGGCCGCATCTCGACAAATGAACTTCCATCAGCGCCAGCCGCCTCCACCTTAGCTGTACAGCCTACCATTGATGCACCTGCCATGAGACTTAGGTCTGCACAGTGTGGTGCAAATGTAAAGTCGACTCGTGGGCGCGGTGGCAAATGAACTTACAGATCTGATGCACATATGTTAATTTACTTCACATCTACAATTAAATGAAGTTTAGTCATACTTCCTTATTAGGACTTGTAGGCATGTGTACCTTCCGAAGGAGGCTGGTAAGTTGTAACCTCTGATTCTCTGAGCCCACCACACATAGCACTTTGTACACCTTACTCTCCTTACTACTTAGCGGAGATTAAAGATGACTATTTATAGCCCAGTCTGAATTGACAACCCAGTCAGCCAACCTATTAAATATCACGAGACATTCTTTAGGGTGTGGCATATGGAAAATGTATAAAGGGGGCTGACTTGTGTTGCCTCTTGCATTCTGAGCCCCCCCACTGTTCCTTTACTGAGTTGAGTGTCGAAAGAATGTGTAGTAGTTAAATTGTAGTATTATTAGTGAAATCATGTAGTATAGTAATTGCTTTAGTCTCTGCAATGTACAGACAATGTATTACAGTAGTGTTTAATTAGTGAAATATAAATTTATTTTCCTATCTAATTTTTAAATCAATATCCAAGTATTAATACAAATAAGTGAAGGGACTATAATATCAGTAACTATAAGCAATAAAGTGTCAAGTAAGAGAATAAAACTGATAGGATATGACGTGTCGAAGTACTGTCTGATCACCATAGGTGATTATGTAAGCTTGATCATACCCTGATCAGTCAGGCTAATTAGGCTGACATAGCCACGACCATAATCAGACTGCTAATATTATGTAGGCCGGGATGATCAGACTAAGCTGTCTATCTGATCAGACTAAACTGTCTATCTGATCATGGTGACTTGTCCCTTGTTCAGGCATAATCAGGCTGGCACGTCTAAACGGCCATGATCGGCATGATCAGGGGCCTAGGGAGTTTCCGACATATGCAGTATGGTCCTGCTGGCTCTTTCCCGCAAGTTCCTCCCATTCTTTCAGAAAACATCACCTTTGCTTTATCCCCTCCTCATTTTTCTGTTTCTTCTATTCCTTGTTCATCACTTCATTTTTTCCCTGTTCCATATCCTAGTGAACAGCCACATTCTTCTGCACATACACTTGGTGATTGTACATCATACCTTCATTCAAATGTCGGAAACCCTCAATCTAAGGGATACCAACCTCCTAATATTTAATATTTTGCTCCAACATCTTCTAATTCTTCTCAATTTGTTCAGGATCCTTCCCCACACTTGGCTCCTTTACTTAATTCTGCTTCTATCACTCCTGTAATGCATATATCTGCTACTCATTCATCACCACACATTTTAAATAATGCTGTACAGACTTTTCATCCTGTTTCTTTCCCTCTGCCATCCTATCATGCCCCTTCTACACAACATCATACTCCTCCTGGTTGTCCACATTCTGCTTTTCATAGTCACCATTCTAATTTAACTCCTGCTTTTCATAGTCACCATTCTAATTTAACTCATATGAGTTTTATGCATATTCAAGCTCCTCCTCTTAACAATTTTTCTGATAATTCTCTTGTTTGTTTGCCACATTGGCATTCTCCTTTCTCAGTTTTTTTTCATCCTATTCCTCAACTGCCTGCTGTTTCTCTGCCTAATCCTTGGGTGGATGTGCATATACCACCTTTTGCTCACACTGATTCTTTCTCTCTGGCTCCTGCTCATCCTCTTGCACCTTTAGTCCCTCAGTTATTCAATCCTCCAGTCATTTCTCAATTTTTACCTACTCCTCTTCATCATCCCTTTGTTGTTTCATCTAACTCTTGTCTACCCAATTTTTCGGTTTCTTCTACTAAATTTATACTGGAACTCACAGGGAAGGTTGACTGGGGCACTTGGCATAATGGCATCCTCACTGCTCTATGTGCTTCAGATTGTCTTGAACACATTGTTGGTCCTCTTGACTCTTGCTCTGCTATCAATCAATCTTATGCTTTGTCACCATCTTACATATCCTCCACCTCCTTTACATGCTTTTCTACTGCTGCAGATCAATCTACTCATCACTATTGGTGGGCCAAGGACAATATTGCTCGACACATTCTGGTGTCTTATCTTGAGGCTTCACTACTTGCTACTCTGCCTGTTGAAGATGTTTTCTCAGGTCAAGCTCTGCACTTGGCTTGCAAACTATATCATGACCTGCATTGCTATTATGGCTCAGGTGATTTCACCTCTTCTTATGCTCTCCTCTCATCACTCCAGAAACTAAAATGCAATACTATCAATTACATGCCATGTTACATTGCTACTTGGCATACATCCTTGGTACAGATGGCTCATGCTGGATTCCTGATGGACATTTGACAAGGTCTACAGATTTTCCTTAAAGGCTTACCTCAGGATCATTATTTATTTCTCATCCATTGCCATGATATACAGCAAATAGTTGGTAATGCTCCTCCCCATGATCTCCCTTCAATAAAACACATTCTTGACAAAAACCTGTTGCTCTACACTGGTCTCTCAACTAATTTGCAATGTCTGCATGCTAAGCCAAAACAATCTATCCCAACTGCCCTTTCCTCTGTCAAGACTACTACTCTTGCCATACATGGACCTATCTGCAAGCATTGCAAGAAGGTCAATCATGAAGACTCTGATTGTTTCCAACCTGGTGGTGCAATGGAAGGCAAGCAGGATGAAGTCCTTGCATGTCAAGCTTCTTTATGTTTGAAGGGTCCTCAAGCACATGTTGCCACATCCTCTGATGCTGTTCCTACAACTCCTGCAGATTCTTACTCTGGCACTGCTGTGCTGGTCATCCAGGAATGGATACATTGCATACTGCTCTGACTAAACCTGGTTATGTCATGGGGGTGTCATACACTAGCAAGATTACCAACTTTCATTGTGTTGCATGTATCCTTGGAAAAACTGCACAATGTCCTTATCGGTTACACCAAGACAGACAAGCTACTACTCTTCTTGCTCTTATACACATGGACCTCATTGGTCCTTTCCCAGTGCAAAGCCCTTGTAAGGGGGTGTACCTACACACTATTGTTGACAACAAATCCACATTCATTACTGGTGTCAAACTATGCACATCAGTAAAAAGTCACATGTTGTATAATCACCTCCAATTAGTTACATACCTACCAAATTGGTTATATAAGCACAATTATTTGTTTGTCAAATATATTAAAGCATTTTTGAATATATTGTACATAAGAGTTGTAGCTAAACAATAATTGGAAGAATGTAACCAGAGAATCACTTACAACAGTGCCCAAGAATTGGGGTGCAGGTAACCAATTCCATCAATACAAGTAGTTGCAATTTGGACAATTATTTTGCCTCAATTAGACTATCTCCAAACATGAAAAATTGTTGAAACAGGAGATCTCAGTTGGAATTCATTTTATTCACACAATTTACTTTAGCAATGGAAGCAAATGTATTCAGTAGGTAGTTGTACACATTGACATGTAATAATAGAAGAACAGAGCATAAAGCACATGGGAAAGAATGGGTAGATGACAGCACAGATGAGAGCACATAGACAAGAGCATGTAGACGAGAGCACGTAGACAAGCAGGTTGACAAGAGCAGGTTGACACAAGTATGTAGACCAAGGTCAGAGCTATGAATTAGTGCTTGGTCTTGCTGGGGCAGCCACATCTGCGCTTACGAGGAACTTCCAGTTTGGTTTCGCAAGGTGTGCCTGCAGCTGCAGCTTTGTTGTTGACAGTCACAGAGTTGGCCTGAGTGGGTGTTTTGGGTGCTGGTACAGACTGAGTAAGTGTTGCAGGCACTGGTACAGACTAAGTATTCGAATCTTGTGGGGACAATGGTTCATTTTGATTGGCAGCACTGCCTGTCAAGCGATTAGGAGAGCTTTGGGGAGGTGTGGGCAGTCGGTTCAAGGTCTCTCTCTTGGGGGTAGGCAGCTGAATTGAGGTGTCACTCTCCTTGTTAGTATGCTGTACCATTAACTATTGCCAATGATATACCTGACCATTGTTAGTCTCCTCGTTATTTCCACTGTGATCTTCTGTGTCCTTCTCAGCTGCAGCTGTGCATTTAGCTGTGCGAGCTTTTAGTACTCCTGTTGGATCTTTGGGGTCACTGTCCTCTGAATCTGATACTTCGTTACATTGTCGTTTAGTTGACTGCTTTAGGGCAGGTATGGTGCTACAAACAGTCAGTGTAGTGGATAATAGAATGAAACATTAAGACTTACTCGGTTAGAAACTGTAAAGTGCTGGTCACCCAGGGGTTGTTCGGGTTGCTTTCAAAGTAAGCCACAATGATTGAAAAAAATTGCTGTAGGTCAAATTTTCTGATTTTTGTCTCCCAGTTAGGCAAGCTGGAGAGTGCAAAATAAACTTGTGTATCGAGTGAGTGGCTTGTTGAAGGTGGAAATGTTAGATATACATAACATGCAGCATATGCCACTGCTCTCCCAGTAATGGTGTGCATGCCATGCATTTCAGCTTGGCTTGGCTTTGTTTAGGCACGGCACCTATCTTCAGTGGATGACAGGCCCGTGAAAACAAGACAGAGGCCCTGTATGCAATTAGAATTGACTGTTAATGATAAAGTAACATACCTTGATGATGATTTCAGACCTGCAGAGGCCCTCATTCAGATTATCCTCCTTGTATACCATACCGGCAGGGTAAAGAAATGTCAGCAGGTCTTTTGCTCAAGGCTTGATTGTGCTGTTCTCAACCTTCTTCATAAAAAGACTTATTATTCTGGACATTAGAATACAAAAGTAGAACATTTGTTTGGATCACATACATTGGATCCTTGTCAAACTGATCCACCATGCTCAACAGACAAAGTGCATGAGCAGTTGCCTTGTAATGAAACCCCCTGAGATCCTTAAGTTGCATACTTGCAATGGGCATATACAGGTTTCCAGGTAAGAAGTCGAGGATGTGGGACTTGAACAGGCCAGTATCAGTGTTCCAGGCTCCATTCATTCAGATTCTCATCTACATATATGCATACACGAAGACAATGGTAAGTATATGCAGTCAAAAGTAGTAGAAACAATGTACATGAGCCAGAAACTCGCTGTATGCACATGAGTCATCATCTTCCTTGTAAAAGAGGTCCAAAAGATTGACAAATTTTGGATGTAAGGCAACAATCATTTCATATATCTTGACCTCAGGGCCGGTGGTTCTGTTCACTGCTGTAAGTAAAGGATAGAATGACATGCTGCATTGGAAGACACTTACAGGGGTTCAGATCCCAGTATATATTCAATGTCGGTATACAGGTGAATAGATCTTGTTATCCACCCAGCCTTCTTGAAAAAGGGATCCAAAGCAGTCATGCTGGAAGAAGATTACATGAGTGGTAGTTATTGAGTACTTACATCTCATTCTTGTTGTGACTTTCACGCAGTATGCAGACCATGTCAGAAAGAGGGAGCTTGGGCATGATGAACAAGCAGTGAGTGTGGGTGTACTAAACAGAGAGAGGAAAGAGAAGGAGGTACATGTCAAGTACACATAAGCACATGTGACTGCTAGCATCCGTGACTTTGAGAGTCCAGTTTTGTTAAAGTCCGCTTGAGCTGCAAGTATGCTTAGATATGGATGTAAAATGTATATATTGCCATATATTCTCTCCAGAGAATATACTGTCATATCTTTTGCCTAGATTTGACATTGTTCTCTATTTTATCAAGTCATTGGGAGTGCCCACTGTAATTGTGATCAAGTTATCAAGAGCTAATATTATTGATAATTAACATTTGTATACAACTGTACATGTCTGGGCAGAGCAGCAAGCAGCACAAAAATCAGAGCAAAGACATAGCAAACAAAGAACAAAGCACAGAAATAGCATGTAGCAACATTGTCCAAAAACAAGCAATATATCTACACGGGTGAATTGATAGGCAGTTTTACAAGGATTACAAGGCAAAGAATATTGGCAGCGACATACTGGGAAGATACTAGCCATTATCAGACATGGCAGGAGGATCGGCACAGGGCTGTGGAAGCAGCAGCTGTGATTTTTGACTTCTTAGCAGGTTTGCACACTGGGATTGGCAAAGCTGGTGGTGCTGAATCGTCTGACAAGTCTGACAGCTCAGATAAAGTGTCAAAATCTGAGACGTGTGTAGGAGACAAGATCTAAAGAAATTGTTAGCATGCATATGGGACTAGCAGATGGTACATACACCAAAATCATCCTCCACCTTCTGTTTGCCAGTTGAGCTCGTGACAACATTTGTAATTGTTGCAAGAGGCAATGAGGGCAGTGGGCTGGGCACTGCGACATGGTTGGGCATTAGCCGCTACTGCATTAGCTGCTACTGGAGTAGCTGCAATTTGAGAGGCACCATCCGTGCTTGGGGCAGGTGTAGGGGGGCGTTTGTTCTGAGCACATTGAGCAATCCGGCATGGATGATCAAAAATGAATATGTACGGTTTTGAAGTGCACTGCTTTGCAAGGTTTTCAGCCAAATCAACATCTTTGGCGTCTGATTTGTGTTCATTCATGTCCAAGTCCGAGTCCGAGTCTGGATCTGCATTAAGCAATGCTTGCAGGCCAGGTACCACATAGGACAGTGGCTGGGTACCGTGATCTATAGTAGTACAGTGACCTATTATTATACTGTGGATCATGGAGTTATTTTGAGCTAATCAAAACCTAGTATATTACTGTGCTACACGGGACTAATGGGAAGCTAGTATTTGACTGTGAATTACAGGGCCATTTTCAACAAATGGAATGGCCACAGGGGAGAACGACAACCGGCGATTGAAGGACATGACGGCCAGTTTGTTCCACTAAATGTCAGATTTTGAACCGGTGACTGGAAACATTTTTGGCGCTATATTCAAAAATTGTATATATTGGCCAGCAAATGTCATTTAGGCCGGCGGTTTCATGTTCAGTACCCGGCTGCCTGTTCCATATTTCATTTGAGACCGGCAATCCAATTAATTTTATTATGATTGACTGGCAATTGGCAGATACACAGCCGGCATCATTAGGCATCAGCACTGGCTGCCTGGTACAAATCTGGCCGGCTGTCGTAAGCACAAATGCAACAGTGAGTTACATGATCTTCTATGCTTGTGATGGATTTGCCGGGGTTCTAAAAGAATGTACACCGGTGGTCAGACCGGCGGTTCTTCTTCATCAACTAGTATTCATGTATGGTAGGCCAGGTTGCATACAGTTAAATAACTAGTGTTTTATTCATGCAAAGATACAGTCTGAGCTAGTCTAAACAAAGTGTTTAAATGTGGTATAAGGCCGGAGGTTAGGCCAGCGGTTTCCCATTACAAAGTCGGAATACCTGCTTTACAGTAAATATACACTCTCATATATTAGGGTACATTTAAAAGACTTGTGCAAATCAAATGACTGAGTATGTTGAGACCGCTGGTGTTGCCGCTGGTTTCATTCAATCATTTTGTCTTCAAGTCTGGAAGGCTCTAAGACATTGAGGGCAAATGGATACAGGCAAATTGCTAGCCCATCATTTATCTGTGATCTTTTGGAAAAATAGAAGACTTTGTCTGAACTAGTCTAACAAAGCAGTCTTTACATCCATGGCAACTTGAGGCCGGCAGAAAAAGCCGGCTGTCTTCAAACTTTACATGACGAGGATCTTTGTTGAATGGCGGCATGAGAATGTTGACCATTATTTGTACAATGTTCATTTTTATAATACCAACCATCCATCAACGGAACTTTTCATCTCTCCCACACCTCTGTACCCACTTTGCAAAAACACACCCTGTCCACTCCCTTTCTATCCACTCTCAAACTATGGCCTCTTCACACAGCAGCCTTGACATCTGCGTGGTGCTCGTCGCTTTTCACCATGACTGTGTCAAGGTCTGGCAAGGAGGAAGCCAGGTATTCTTGAAGGAGAGGAACAGGGTCTGGAAGTCATTAGTAAAGTCTTATTCTTTTTATTGAAGTATGACTTTCTTATTTCTTTGATAGGTTGAACTTCGTGCAAGAAAACAGACCCCTGCAGGCCGTGCAGTGGGTCTGACATTGTACAACTACCTTCGAAAGTTGCTGCCGAAGGATGCGAACTCAGACGGAAGGGACGTGGAGAATGTCAAGTGGGAGATGTTCAAGGAAATGGTGGAGACCGGGCTGTACGTGCTCCAGCAGCAGGAGCAGAGCACGGTAGAGGTGGACACAAAGTCCATACCTATCATAGGTGAGTCACAAAAAATTTTATGCATTGAACTTTACTGAATGATGGATAGCTGAGCGCCCAGCCGTGGTTGGGATCGCACCGGCGGCCACACCGGCGGCATCATCATTGAAGGCTGCACCCGCCCCGCCTGTCACCGCCCCTGCCCCTCCCCCTGTGCCATCACCGGCCCCCATCCCTGCCATCAATCCTGCACCTGTGCCCGCCCTTGCCCCTGCACCTGCCACCAAAGTGGCAAAGAAAAATACGAAGTTGGCAACGAGGGAGAAGATGCCCTCCCCCACAGGCATGCATCTGGCGGCCTTCAGGGACGTCACAGAAGTCATGATTGCAGTTCTGCCGTCCAAAGTGCCCAAGATCAAGAGGGCGAAGGCATGACAGGAAGACAGTGATATTGAAATTGTGGAGATGCCAGCAGTTCAAGCACTGGCGGCGAAGAAAAACGTTGCCAAGTGTGTGCCTGTCAAGGCCGCACATGGGCCTGTCACCAAGCCGCCAATGGCAGGCCCATCAAAGCACAGGTTGGTGGCGAAGTCACACGAGTATGTCATCGACAGCGAGGACAAGGAGAGCAAGTACAACAATGAGGAAGACAATGAAGAGCCCCGGCCGCGGCGCAAGGCAGTGAAGGGGAAGGGCGTACAAAGCGAGCCCGAGGCAAGGCGAAAGGCGACGAGGACGGCGCAGAAGAGCAAAGATGAGAGCGAGTCAGACATCAAACCGGCGGCCAAGGGGAAGGGCAAAGCGCGCGCCAAGTCAAATACTGCTAAGTCCCGACTGCCTGCCGGTTGCTACACGACCAAGACCCCCTGTTGGTCTTGCATCAACAGGGGGACGGAATGCCTGGTCGAGTCGCCAGAGCACGAGGAAGAAATGTGCATCAACCCGGTGTGCGCCTGCAGTACATGTCAACACATGTACAAGAAGCCGTGTCTGAAGACACCCGGCACGATGACACTCAACGATAAGGTCGCGCCCTGGGCCCACCACCTCCACAGGTATGTGGATGAAGACCGCAAAAAGATCTTCGCAGACCCTGAAAACGTCGGCAATGTCCTCACCATGACTTTGGAGGAGACCTGCGCCCTGACTTGCAATGTGGAGCAGGCATTCGACGATGCTGCCGGCCAGCTTGAAGGCCTTCAACGCCAAAACACAGAGCTCGCAAAGATGCTCAAAACAACAACAGAGGCCGTCCAGGAGCTGACAGAGGTGCGGGCAGATGCATGCGATCTTGCAGAGAAGGTCGATCAACTTTCGTTGGTCGTTGCAAGGCACGGACTCGTGCTGACGGAGGTTGTGGAGGGACAGAGGGATCTCAGGACCCTGCTGGAGAAGGTCTTCGAGAAGGTGAGTAGTGCACCGCCGGTCAAGAGGCAATCGCCGGGCTGGGGACGCCCTTCTCACAAGACTGCACTGCCGGCCGAAGACACCTGGGGACTTCCTTCAACCCCCCCAGGCCCGTCACCCATGCTGCCACCGCCCCTGCCCTCTTGCCACCGCCTGCTCCTCAAGCAGAAAATCCCGCAGTCCCATCTCCCATGCCACCAGCACCCGAGGGTGAAGACATCGAGTTGGTTAGCAAAGAGGACAGTGAGGATGACCCCCCACTTGAGGTCCCTGCTGAATCTGGGCCAAGTGGGGCCAAGCAAGAGGCTGCCGGTCAGGGGTCCCCTGAGGAGGAGGAAGCAAGCGAGGAGGACGAACTCGAGTCTGCGTCACAGGCCGGGAAAGAGGATGTTGCGGTCGAGGAGATGAAGACAAGGAGCAAGAAAGGGAAGGGAAAGGGAAAAGCGAGTGGGGGGCTGGCGGGCACAAAGCGAGCGAACGAGGACGAAGGCAATGAAGAGCTGCCTTTGAAGTGCAAGCGCACCAAAACCCACTGTTGAGCATTCTTGTGCGACCGCCCTCTGCCCGCCTCCAGTTTTTATTTTATTTCATTCATATTGTAATATAGCACCTCTTGACTCTTGGTCAAGAGGTTATTTCTTATTGTATATAGCAGCAGGACCTTGACTTGTTGAAGTCAAGGTCCATTTTTTTTGTAATGTATATATGTAGAGGCTTTGACTATAGGTCAAAGTCTAATTCATTTTAATTTTGCTTCAATGACCTCACAGTTCATATGAGTAGACCGGCAGCAACACCGGCAGTCTATCTGATAGTCTAGTCTAATTGATTTTATTGATCTGCAGATTCAATTGAATTAACTATGCAAGAGGTAATACGAGGAGACTGCCGGTGTTGCCGCCGGTCTATCTCAATTTCTGATCACAGAATATCTGATCTCAGTACCATCATCATAATGTGTGATAAGAGTAATATCAGTCTTAACTGAGAGGCACAGTTTTAGACCGCTGGTGTCACCGGCAGTCCCTACAATACACAATCATACTACATGCATGATCGTCTATTTGGCAAAGCTTTTCCCTGGCCCCGAGTGCACGGATGTGATACATCAAACCGTGAAGACCAGCAAGGAGCTTGTGTATCCTTGTCATGCTTCCTCTTCTGTGATCTCCCCCTATGTTTTTTTCCTTCAATTTCATTTTCTTTGGCAGACACCGGCAGCTTTGACTGTATACAAGAAGACCGGCGAAGATTTCCTTCAATCTGATGAGACAATGATCTACCCAATGATGTCCGCTGTTCATTCCTTTTGATGGCTCTCCCTCTAGATAGAGTTTTCCCTCCGCCATCTGGTGCCACAATTCGTACCCTTGACTGGGTTCTATCCCTTGCATTTGATACATCTCGAAGTCCACCAGGTCTACCAGGTTGCTTGCGGCGTGAGACATTTGAAACAACGATCTCCTCTTCTGAATCTGTACTTTGATGCTGCTCTGATTGCCGGTCATCATTTCCAGATGAAAGTGATTGCAATCGCCAGTCTACATCCAGTCGCCGGCTGCGCTGTAAATCCTCATGATCCGATTCAGATTCTGACATTGATTGTTTCTCTTTGCTATTGCCACCCTTTGTCTTCAGAATAAAGTTCTGTGTAATAAACTGTGTCATTGATTGTTTTTCAGTAGGCCGGCAGTCATTGTTGTCCACAGAGCTGGATAGGTCTCTCGTCTTTTGTATTGCTTCATCTTTGCATCTTAGTCTCTTCAAGGGTGCAGGGCTGATTGACATTTTATCATCATTTTGAGACTGCTGGTTTGGTGAGGCCAGCAATCGACTTTTGCTATCAAGCAATTTTGATGTGACAGAATTGTCAGTGTATGCTGCTGCCAATTGCTCAAGCTGAGCAAGGTCAATTTCTTCCTCTTTTGCTCTACCTGTGTCCGGCAGTGGAATTGAAAACGAGGTGAACATGTCTGCTGGATACATCTCTGGAACTGGCTGAATTTTAGAATTTGAAGGGAATTTGGTTAGCTGCTTGACGCCGGTGGATCAGATTCAGAATATCAAATGCTGTGTCCCTGTTATATGATGAAGGGTCCCAAAACGACACCCCCAAAGGCATGTCAATAGGTTCCACATAGTCTTGCCAATCACCTTTACTTTGTATTGATGTGTAAGGTGGGCCCCTCAATGATTTCGTTGCCAGGGCTATTGGCCAGCAAATGCATTAATTGATGGATAGTCAAAAAATGAATTCTTACCATAGTGCAATGCATAGTACTTCTGAATCATTCCTTGCATAACCCTGACATTCTCTTTTCGTACATCTGGTCTGTATGGAGGCACCCAGGGCATTCCTGATGGATGTGTTGTTCCCTGATCAGCCGGCAATGTGACACCAGCGGTCGCTCCACATTTCAGTTTCGTAATATGGGAAATGTATTTTATGTAACTGGACCTGATAGCACTATAAGCTGATGGATCAAATTCTTGGAAACTGGGAATATTCATTGGTGCATTTGCTTGAATGACCTGGGTATCGTATCTGGCCGGCGGTCACATTAATAGAATTGTCAGGCACAATTGGTGCTTACACGGTGAATGTGGGATTTCCATCAGGTTTGGTGAATGTGGTAATCCAGAATGACCTCACTCCCATGCTATCAAACATTTTCCTGTCAACTTCATGACAAATGTCTGCGCAGTGCTTTATTGCTTGTCTAAATAATCATTTAGTGATTGACCGCCGGTCTTTGTATTAACTCACTTTGCTTGGACTTCTGGTGGCATGCCCTTTGCTTTCCATTCATTAACCTCTTTTTTGAATGCCTCTCGTTCCTCGTCTGTGAGCATCTCTTTTATATGCTTCTTCGCCCCTGCATAGTACCTGATCCAGGAACGGCTACTGTTAGTGACATCAGTGCCAGCAGGATGACTGGCAGCCTCATCATCATCATTGTTTTCCGGTCCCGATTCTGGCAAATCAAGTGCAACATCTGCCTCCCCCAATGCCTCTTGTGCTCGGCACTTTGCTTCTTCCTTGATCTCCTTTCCTTTGTGTGCAATGAGAACAGATTCAAAGGTAACTTCCAGGTTGAAACCCTTGATTTTCATATGCCTTTCTGACTTGGCATTATTCTTGAACCAATTGCATATTGACTTGAAAGTACCTCAGTTTTGCATATAAAGTGTAGTGTCAGATATACCTTTTTCTTCTTCTTCCACTCTGCCTGAACCTGTTCATTGAAATTTGGATTTGTTTTTTTATATCTTGATCCCCACAGGACTTTGATCATCTTAATGACCTTCTCAGCTAGAAAGGTGCCCTTCCTTTCCTTCACCTGAGCACGATAACCTTTGACATTATCCCTAAGAACCTCCATCTCCTTTGGTGTCCATATTTGGGTAGAAGCAGGGGTTTCTTCGGGTGTGGGCATAGCTGAACAAGAGATTGGAATAAACCCCTGTGGTATGCTGCTTATAAACTGTAGGGATATAAATGTACAATTGACATGAGGTAGTAAACATGTGGCATTGATTTCTTAATATAAAGTGCTGAACTGAATGTACATGTGCCGCCATCCTCTCCCAATGTGTCGTGTCTGTATCACCCAGCACCATGTTCCTAATGAAGGGGGAGACATGCAGATAGAAGAACGAGACCACAGAGGAAAGATTGTCACCAAGAAACACAAACGAGGGGGACAGCCGGTTGAAGACAATGAACTGCCGGCCATTCCTGTCACAGCTGTTATTCCTGCTGCTGCCCCAGTCTTTGAACCTCAGGCAGTACCTGATCGTCTGGAGTATGCAGGAGATATTACTGAGGACCAGGTAATCGCAAACCTGGATAACATGAATCTACCAATATACAGAGGGAAGGTATGGTATATTATTGATATTAATTGCACACTGCATGTACTGATTCCAGCAGTCACAAAATGATTTCCTTAGGGAATGGCTTGTCCGAAGAGATACACACTTGAAGATTGTAATGGCATCACATGCACCTGCCAGTGGTATTGACACATGCAACAACTGCAATGCACCAGATGCGAAATGTAAATGTAAAGCTTGTTTTGGAGGCCGGCTGTTGTGCACAACATGCTGCCGGCAGTCTCACAAGTTCATGCCATTTCATTGCATCCTTCGTTGGGATGGCAGTGCATTCTGTCCGGCAGCCTTGTGGCAAGTGGGTGTCAAGCTTCATCTTGGGCATCAAGGAAATAAATGTCCCAATACAATGATTGATTACAACAATGTACAGGAAATGCAAGAGGGAGAATATGGCAATGAACATGAAAATGACCTCTGCCGGGCTTACAATGCTGGTCTGCAACCCGAAGCGGAGGAAGCTGCCGATGAATACATTGATGAAGATACCATTGTCTTTGATATTGATGTTACTTACCCTCGAGTGTTACCGAGGCCAGCCCAACATGATACAGATGTCAATCCATTTGTTACAATTGTCGAGGTGAATGGGATCCATCATCTGCCGGCGGTCAAATGTCACTGCAACAATCAACCACCGGAGGATAACCAATACATGCAGCTTGCACTATTCCCAACCTCCTTTGATGTGATCAAGACTGTATTCACATTTGCTGTTCTTCGAGACTTCAGGCTGTCTAACCTGGAATGCAAGACATCAGCATATCAGTATTACATGAAGCTCCGCCGGTTGACATGCCCAGCCTTCCCACAAGCTGTATTGGATCGATACCGGGAACTCCGGCGACTCAGCAGGCAATTCTGCAACATGAAGATGTGGACCATGCATGGCAGAGCACATGGGCATCAGGAAAAAGACTTTTTTGAAAAAAGTCTTTTAATTTTTTAAAAAGACTTAAAAAGACTTAAAAAGACCCCAGGAGACCTGGGTCTCTAGGAGACTTTTAAAGCAAAGTCTCCAGGTACCAAACTTTTAAAGACTTTTTTATGTCTCTAGGAGTCTCTTTTTTGTCTTTTTATGTGTCCATAATGTCTCTTGATGTCTCTAAATGTCTTTTAATGTTACATTTTTGCTTTATAAAAACATTAAAAACATGACCTCATCTTAGCCAAATCACTACTACATAGATTAGATTGTATTAGTAAGTGTATTTGTATTTGTAAGTAGGTAATTAGGTATATTTAAATGTACTTAAGATTTGTCATGAAGTAACTATATTAGTCAGCACCTTATGTAAACATACAATGGCAAATAAACCATCACATTAACTTGGGTACAATGAGAAGGGGAACTTATGTTGTGGAAATAATTTACATTTGCCAGGAATTGAACCAACAGCTTCATGCATGACTTAAAACCAGCATATTTCCCCCTACACCATATGCCTGTGTATATAGACTCACTGCAGGTCAAGTATGATGATAATGCTCTAGACTACATTAATTTGTTACATCACAAGTCATTGAATTTAGTCATGTTCAGATGTATTTTATATAAGATTTACAATGTAGATTACAAGTAATAGTTGACAATAGCTATTCATAAGTCAATTTTTTCCTAGTTTCTTATGTCTTTAAATGTCTTTTTGAGTCTTTTTGTAGCTTTTTAATACACTTTATGAGACATTTTTAAAATCTTTTAGAGACATAAAAAGATTTATACAATTACATCAATACATTTAAATACTTGAAAAAATTGAAAGACTTTAAAAGACATAAAAAGACCTAAAAAGACATAGAAAGAATTACATATTTCCCTAAAGTCTCTAGGAGACCTTTAAAAGTATAAAAAAGACAAAAAATTCACCAAAAGACATATTGATGTCTCAAAAAGACAGTAAATTTCCCAAGAGACACATAGATGTCTCAAAAAGTCTCTTTTCAAAAAAGTGGTTTTCCTGATGGGCTATGGCAACCAGAACCGGATCCACCTGTTGTGCCAGAAGTGCACATTCTGGCTGATAATGAAATTCCAAATGAAATGCTGGCAGAAAATGTGGCACCAACTGTTGATGAGCAAGCACCAGAATCTGATGATGAAACAAATGATGCAGCTGCCGGTACCACCACCGGCATAGCAAAAACCATGCCATCAATCTATGGTGATATACTGGCTATTTTCTGCCCTACTTGCCCACAGCCGGATATAAATCTTCCTGACAACTGGAAAGACAATGACAACAAATTCCTGTTTATTTGCAAGTACTGTGCTGATGGCAATTTCAAGGCTGACCATTTGAATCAAAAGAACGCCCATGACAATATTGATCTGACAGTCGGCCAGGCATTCATGACAGCTGCCGGTCCATACCAGGAGCATTTGAAGGATGCCAAAAAATATTCCAGGAAATTCAAAGAGCCGCCGACTTGCCATTCTCACCGTGCACAGCTTGACAGTGAAAAGGTTGTTTCTGGCCGCCGGGTCAGAGGGATTGGTGTACAGGCATGTGCACGACATGGCTGCTTCTGTCCAGGCAGTCTTGTTGACTTTGAATTGGGCGAATGTCAAATGTGCATGGACTACAGTATTTCTGAAGCACTCAAGAATACCAACACTGGCGGCATCGAAACTGTCATGTTCATTTATGACATTATGTGTCAGTTCTACAAGAATATGACTAGGCGATTTCGACTAATGAAGGGTCTCACTTGGCCACAAAGGCTTCGATGCATATGCGCAGTCGGTCTCTGGCATGTACATGGCCACAAGACGGAATGTCTATATAGATGGGCATCTACCTATATCCCAGGTGTTGGCATGGTAGATGGAGAAATCCTGGAAACCCTGTGGAGCCTGCTAAACAAGACATCTCGCAGTGTTCGGACTGCGACTGCCGGCCATAGAGCTGAAGTGCTCAATGATCACATGGCTGATTCTAATTGGAAAAAGACAGTCAATATGCCATCTACAATCATCAAGAAATATATTCGAGCAGTGAATCAAGAAATTGATTCCATTGTGTACTATAACGATATTACTGCAAGTATGCCGGCAGATAAACTCCCGGAATGGCTGGAACAGATTGAGGCTGCTGAACACCGGCGAGATGAGGAGCCAGAAGCAATGGACATTTATTGACTGGCTGTGCAGAAGGCTGCAACCATGCGAGAAATTGAGCATCAGGAAAACCACTTTTTTCCAAAAAGACTTTTTTAGACATCTATGTGTCTCTTGGGAAATTTTGTGTCTTTTTGAGACATCAATATGTCTTTTGGTGAATTTTATGTCTTTTTTATACTTTTAAAGGTCTCCTAGAGACTTTAGGGAAATATGTAATTCTTCCAATGTCTTTTTAGGTCTTTTTATGTCTTTTAAAGTCTTTCAATTTTTTTAAGTATTTAAATGTATTGATGTAATTGTATAAATCTTTTTATGTCTCTAAAAGATTTTAAGAATGTCTCATAAAGTGTATTAAAAAGCTACAAAAAGACTCAAAAAGACATTTAAAGATATAAGAACCTGGGAAAAAATTGAATTATGAATAGCTATTGTCAACTAATACTTGTAATCTACATTGTAGGTCTTATATAAAATACATCTGAACATGACTAAATTCAATGACCTGTGATGTGATAAATTAATGTAGTCTAAAGCATTATCATCATATTTGACCTGCAGTTGGATTATATACACAGGCACATGGTGTAGGGGAAAGTATGCTGGTTTTAAGTGATGCATGAAGCTGTTGGTTCAATTCCTGGCAAATGCAAATTATTTCCACAACATAAGTTCCCTTTCCCATTGTACCCAAGTTAATGTAATGGTTTATTTACCATTGTATGTTTATGTAAGGTGCTGACTAATATAGTTACTTCATGACAAATCTTAAGTACATTTAAATATACCTAATTACCTACTTACAAATACAGTCTAATCTATGTAGTAGTGATGTGGCTAAGATGAGGTTATGGTTTTTAATGTTTTGATAAAGCAAAAATGTAACATTAAAAGACATTTAGAGACATCTAAAGACATTATGGACACATCAAAAGACATTCAAGAGACTCCTAGAGACATAAAAAAGTCTTTAAAAGTTTGATACCTGGAGACTTTGCTTTAAAAGTCTCCTAGAGACCCAGGTCTCCTGGGGTCTTTTTAAGTCTTTTTAAGTCTTTTTAAAAAATAAAAAGACTTTTTTCAAAAAAGTGTTTTTCCTGATGAGGTGCAGCTTTCAGAGAATGAAATTCGAAATGGGGAGACTGGCAGTCGAGCTGTATGGCTTTCACAGGGTATTCAAGCTGAACAATTGCAGTGAGTAGTTTCAATCATTATTACCAACCAATTTATTCATTATTTAGAAATGAATTGCAGTCCCATGTCTGCCATATGCCTTGAGATCCCACAGTCGCATAGCGTCAGGATCTTGTACACTGCCGGCACACACTTTGCAAGCAGCTGGACAAATTTGCTTGCAGTGCAGTCAACATCATGGGCATTGACATTGTGAATGCCTTTAATGATGAGCATGAAGTTGCCATTCTTGATGGTGCACAAACAGATGAAGAAGCAGAGGTGGCTAATGAAGAAGTCAGTTATGCTGACCCTGAAAGACAGCTAATGGCATTCCCTTCAGAAATCACTGAAGAGCTCATGACAGCTGCCAGTGCATCTGCCCAGGATAAATCTATGCTCTGCCAGTTACTGAAAACAGAGCTGAAGATTAGGAAAGCACATGCTGATGATTTATTAGAATCCATTCGTGGAGAAATCATTCAGAAATCTTGGCTATATGCATTTGACGTCAGGAGAACAGATGGTGCTCACCACACTCGTGCACAAGATTGTGTTTTGCTACTCGCACATGCAACTAGTACACACTGGCGGAAATATAATGCGAACAGATTGTCAATGCTTCGTCTTGCCCGGCATGAAGATGACCGGGCTAACATTGAAGCACAGTTTCCAGTCATGTCAAAAGCTGATACAAATACTAGTTCGTCCATTACAGACCCTAATACTCGAGGGGGCAGCAGTGCAAGAATGTCCTGGATTTGGCAGGTGGAGCATAACATTGCGCCGGCAGTCGATGGAAATCTGAACCAGGAAAGAATTAATGATTGTGAGTATCATATTTATTTATACAACATTTAACCAATACAAATGTAGTCTATCGTATTCATTGGCTACGTGCCTGTGCACAGAAGATGCATTGGGAAGAGGAGGTCCTACTCTGCCAACATGAAATGGACTGGACAGTCCGCTTCTATGTGCATATGGCTAATATGTGGAAGCTCCACCGGTCTGTATGGGATGAGGCAGCCGGCCACATTGATCGCACATTGAATGATGCTGCCGGCCAACTCCTATGCCATCCACTTGGCTTCCAAGCTTACACACAAGCGCAGATCAATTTATGGAACGAATTAGGCAGGGTGGCAGATGCCAGATTCAGTAAAGCACATGTAAATTATATAAGCCATTGGTATCATGTGGCCTGACCAATACATGTGACCTTATCAATCTACCATCATCCATCAGGAAAAAGACTCAAAAAGACTTAAAAAGACCCCAGGAGACCTGGGTCTCTAGGAGACTTTTAAAGCAAAGTCTCCAGGTATCAAACTTTTAAAGACTTTTTTATGTCTTTAGGAGTCTCTTTAATGTCTTTTTATGTGTCCATAATGTCTCTAGATGTCTCTAAATGTCTTTTAATGTTACATTTTCGCTTGATAAAAACATCAAAAACATCACTTCATCTTGGCCAAATCACTACTACATAGATTAGATTGTATTTATATTTGTAAGTAGGTAATTAGGTATATTTAAATGTACTTAAGATTTGTCATGAAGTAACTATATTAGTCAGCACCTTACATAAACATACAATGGCAAATAAACCATCACATTAACTTGGGTACAATGAGAAGGGGAACTTATGTTATGGAAATAATTTGCATTTGCCAGGAATTGAACCAACAGCTTCATGCATCACTTAAAACCAGCATACTTCCCCCTACACCATGTGCCTGTGTATATGGACTCACTGCAGGTCAAATATGATGATAATGCTCTAGACTACATTAATTTGTTACATCACAAGTCATTGAATTTAGTCATGTTCAGATGTATTTTATATAAGATTTACAATGTAGATTACAAGTATTAGTTGACAATAGCTATTCATAAGTCAATTTTTTCCTAGTTTCTTATGTCTTTAAATGTCTTTTTGAGTCTTTTTGTAGCTTTTTAATACACTTTATGAGACATTTTTAAAATCTTTTAGAGACATAAAAAGATTTATACAATTACATCAATACATTTAAATACTTAAAAAAATTGAAAGACTTTAAAAGACATAAAAAGACCTAAAAAGACATTGGAAGAATTACATATTTCCCTAAAGTCTCCAGGAGACCTTTAAAAGTATAAAAAAGACAAAAATTCACCAAAAGACATATTGATGTCTCAAAAAGACAGTAAATTTCCCAAGAGACACATAGATGTCTCAAAAAGTCTCTTTTCAAAAAAGTGGTTTTCCTGATGTCCCATCTGCAGTGATCTTGCTCTTCATTTTTACCCCATTGACAACCAAATCACCCCTTCTAAACCACTATGTCCTCCCTTGCCAGCTCCATTCCTATGCTCAGTGAAGATGCATGTATTGAAAGTGTGCAGTGCAATGTACTGCTTTATCTGTGCATGTTCCGCATCCGCTGCGGATTGCAGTACTCTATCGAAGGGAGGGAGCTTTGCCACAGCAATCCATATGCCCACCTTCTAATGAAGGAGATTGTAAGCTTTAATTAATCCATTCATTGATACTATTAACATTTTGTATACAGGAATTCACATTGATACACATCTCGACATGTGTCATGAAAGGTTACCGGCTGCGCCAACCCTATCTTCTGGACAAACTCGCCTCCAATGGGTATGGCATTGCCTGGCAGTTTGATGGCATCATGCTACTGGTGGGATACAATCCCGAATTTTTGCGCTGTGAAGATGAACTGCTTCTGTCGATGACAGAAACAACACCGGTCTGGTGGTTAGCGCCGGCTGACGAAATCCTCGACTACAACGACACCGCCGCGTCAATTCGGCATCACTTCGACATCCTATTGACATTCATGCTGGATTTCTACGATGCTACAAACCTGATGCCAGATCTGCCAGGAAGTCCAGTGCCATATGTGGAGATACCAGGACTGGCATGACGACCGGCGGGCAACAATGCAACTATCGAGCAGAGGTGCGAACCATGCGCACACAAAGACGAAAAACTTGCATGGCTACATTTTTATTTCGAACTGCTGAAGGCTGAATTTGAGAGGGGACAGGATGGTGGGCCCCAAGAGCCCAGAGAGATGCTGTGGGAGAGGTTGCACCTGCCACCGGCATCGACATATGTTTACCCACTGCCGGCCCCCAACCCCAATGTCTTGGGGAGAAACTGTCTTCTCCCGCACTACATTAGCCCTCTGCCAGAAGAGCAGATCTCCTCGCAAACAAGCAGCACCTCATCGTTGTCAGACACCACCGGTCCATCGGATCAACCCAGGACATTCGTCCTTCAACATGGCACAGCATCCGTTGATGAGCTGATGAAATACCTGCATGGCCAAAAGGAGGAATGCCGGCAGAATATGACAGCCAGCATGGAGAGTGACGAAAGGGCTCAGGCTGCCGATCCCCCTATGGCCGAGGGTGAGGACATTGAGGACGAAGATGATGCACTCATGGAGGTGCCTGAAGGGGAAGCATTGGCACAGAAGTCCAATGTGCCAATGGAGGTGCAGCAGGGGAACAAACTTGAAGATGAGGACGATGCACCAATGGAGGTGCCAGCAGACGATGCAGACGAAGAAGAGGACGAGCCGCCGATGACTGTTCTGCCGGCCACCAACATCCACACTGCACAGCCACCAGCAAGCAGCACACCAGAAGATGTCACATCAGATGAGGACGACCCCCCAATGAATGTACTTGCAAGTCAGGCAACAGCGATCACCGGCGAGGATGACGAGGATGAAGATGAGCCGCCGATGTCCGTGGCTGCCGATCCCATTATTGAGATCAGCAGTGATGATGAAGACGATCCCCCCATGAATGTGCCAGCTGTGCCTCTCATGGGCCATTATCGCACACAAGCTGACAGCAATGATGCTGACTCGCCACCAATGAGTAAGTGCATTGACCCATACCGAACTATAGTTTTGACCATTATCATTAGCCGTGCCCGTTGATTTCGACAATGACAACGCCAGTTCGGTAGGCACTTCTCTTCCTTCCACCTGGAGCCCCAACTCAAGCTCCAATTCTGATGATTATGATGACTAGGACGCCGATGCAGATGGGGAAGTGGACTCGCAGGTCTTATATTACCCCAAGCAGGTTTTCAGTCAGTTACATCTGCAAATGTAGATTTTCTCCAAAAAACTAAGCATAACCACCACTTGGTTAGTCAAGGTTAATGGGCTAGGAATTAGCCTGTATGCATTTGGCCTTGATGTCTTAGAGCCTTCCATGCTTGAAGACAAAATGATTGAATGAAACCGGCAGCCACACCGGCAGTCTCAGCATACTCTGTTAGTCATTTGATTTGCACAAGTCTTTTAAATGTACCCTAATATATGAGAGTGTATATTTACTGTAAAGCAGGTATTCCGACTTTGTAATGGGAAACCGCCGGCCTAACCGCCGGCCTTATACCACATTTAAACACTTTGTTTAGACCAGCTCAGACTGTATCTTTGCATGAATAAAACACTAGTTATATAACTGTATGCAGCCTGGCCTACCAAACATGAACACTAGTTGATGAGGCAGAACCGCTGGTCTACATTCTTTTAGAACCCCGGCAAATCCATCATACACATAGCAGATCACGTGATTCACTGATGCATTTGTGCTTACGACAGCCGGCCATATTTGTACCAGGCAGCCGGAGCTGATGATTAATGATGCTGGCTGCATATCTGAAAATCGCCAGTCAAGAATCATACTATTAAATGGATCGCCGGTTTCAAATGGAATATTGAACAGGCAGCCAGGTACTGAACATGACACCGCCGGCCTAACTGACATTCGCCAGCCAATGGATCCAATTTTTGAATATCACAACAAAAATGTCTCCAGTCGCCAGTTCGAAATCTGAAATTTGAAGGAACAGACCGGCAGTTGTTTGCTTCAATTGCCGGTCCTTGTTCTCCCTAGTGGCAATTCCATTTGTTGAAAATGGCCCTGTAATTCATGGTCAAATACTAGCTTTCCATTAGTCCCGTGTAGCACAGTAATATACTAGGTTTTCATTAGCTCAAAATAACTTTGTGATCCACGGTATAATAATAGTTCACTGTACTACTATAGATCACGGTACCCAGCCACTGTCCTATGTGCAGGTACACCTATGTGTGTTATGGTAGTCAGTAATCACATAACTAATAGAATACACTTACTTTCGAAGCCACTGCAGGGTGTCCTGGATCCATAAATCTTTTGGATCTCTCTCGAATATGTTTACAATATGGTTGAAAAATTTTATGTAGTTGAAGTGCATGTCGACTGTTGACCACTTGTACTGACCAGATAGTGCAAACCGGACCTAGAAACATCTGAGTAATTCAAGAACAAGGTCTCTGAATATAATACATACCTGTACACATGCATACACAATTGAGCAACCAGTGATATGGACAGCATGCAATTGGGCACAACATTTTTCGATTGGCATTGTTGGACTCCATGCTGTTGACAGCCCTGTAAAAATATGATGCCAGGACTACAGTAATCAAGTCAGATCAATGATGCCACTGAACTAGCATGTTACTTACTGCAATAACCAGTAGGCCCAAGAAGAGCCCAGAGCTTTCATCACCATTGTTGCAGTTGTATAGCAAACCTTCCTCTATGAGGAAGGTTGGAAACTCATGAGAGTAGATGGGAATAGTGCCATTGTGCACTCCTTTGATAAAAGCCCTATGTGATACATATCAGAAAGGTATATCAATAGAAGGTCAGAACATGCATACATAGGGTTCTCAAGATACTCTGGCCAATGTTTCCAGGGACAGAGGAGACTTGATGTATGCATGTGTGCCCAACTGTGTGCAACACTCTTCAGCAGTTCTTCCTTGATAGGTTCTGTATCTTCAACATCTTCCTCAAGCCTTGCTAAAAACAAGATAATGGCAGACTTGAGGGTTTTTGTGTTGCTTTGACGACCAGATTGAACAGTGCAATCAAGCTAAGCAGAAGTGGTATGAGTAAATCTATGAGACATAGATGAATTCAACTTACATGTTTAGCAAGGATGGATATATGCTCGTGGTTCCCACCACAAGCGTTGACTGAAGCCTGAAAGAGGGACAAGATTTCCTTTATCTTGGTAAACTGGTATATCTCTTCTTTCATGGGACTGCAGATTAGATGGGGTGTAAATATATATACTTAGAGATTAAGATATGGTACATACAGATTTTTGTTATTAGGCTCTGATGGTAGACCAGCATATATGACTCTATTCATAGAGGCAAATGGGTTTACAATAGCAGGAAATATCCTTGCTGCTTTAAAAAGACGGGAGAGAGGCCCATCCCTACCAGCAGAATAAGTTATGAGAGTGAAATATTAAAGATGATATATACATACCTTGTTATCTTGTTCTCTAGTTTATTCCTAATTCTTTGCTCGAGAGTGGTAGCTGGCTCAACTGCAACATGGACATCAGTTGCACTGTTGGCCATGGCAGTGAACAGAGTCAAGGGGTAAAAAGACTGAGTTGGCATGTCCATTGGATGCACAGACATGTTTGTTTGTTTGGCAAGATCTTCTGACTGCATGGTGATGCATCTGTCTAAATCACTACATTAGGCCTAAGTTAGCTCTGACACTCTGCCTATGCCCCATTTCCCTTTGTTGCTATCTTATGAATCTCATCCGAAAGGAGTATCTACTCCTACTCATCTTGCTCTGCTCATTCCTCATGGCCTTCAAATGTAGCAGCTGTCTGCAACCATTCCCAAGCAGCTGAGCACTTGCTGCACACCGGCCCCAGTGTAGTCTCTATTCAAAACATGGGCTGCAGCCCCGACCTCATGTGAATCTACATCAGCCAGCTTGTCAAGAACAAGTTCCGACCTTACCAACTATGGAAGCTACACAGGATCAATCTGTCTCGAGAATATCTGATATTGAAAGGGAGGAGGGGCCAATGGAACTGGATGTTAGCAAAGTTGCAATTAATCAGGTGTGTGTTAGATATTTCTATGATAGTAAGGCAGAGGACTAACATGTAGGTGTTTAACTAACTTCCTGCTAATGTAGGTCCTGAGGTAGTTCCTGAGGTAGTTCCTGAGGTACATGCTTCTGGTCAACCTAAACAAACTGCTCGATTGCTGAAACACTTTCAAGATATACTTCCCCCACCTCCACCACAGCTTCCAGTCCAGGAACCCATAGTCCTTGCACAGCCCGTGTCAGAACCTGTAATCACAATACCACAGCCCATAGCACCAGATTTCCACACAAATGTTAGTAGCTATGGAATATACCGTGTTTACAAGGGTGGACAGCCATCATACACACCTGATGACATCTTTACAATTTCTTCCATTGCTGATTTGCCCAATTTCACAAGCAGGAGATGTTCTGACAATTCCCAGTCATTGCTGTTTTTGCAACATGATCCAAGTAATGCAGATGGTGCTTCATATGCGCTGTTTTCAAACAAATCAATGCACTTGCTTATGAATTGGCAATATCTCGACTCAAGTTCAATGTCAACTGGCAAATTCAACTCTTTGGTTCATGATGTTATCCTTGACCCCAAATTTAAACCAGAGGATCTCCGCAACTTCAATGCTGAAAGGGAGGGAAGAAAACTCAATCAACATAATGCTGTGACAGGAACAGCACTTTGTCCAAACAAAGAATGGATTGCAGCATCCGTACCAATTTCTCTGCTGCCTCCTGCTAAAGGGGACTATCCTCCAGAGCCCCTTGTGCCTAAATACGAGGTCAAAGGGCTTTTGTATCAATGTCTCATGGAAGTTGTGAAAGGAGCTTTTACAGAACATACTGCCGACCAATTCCACATTGCACCCTTCAAAGAATACTGGCAGCCAGATCCAGATTCTCCTCCTATTTGCTTGTTTTTGGAACTTTATAACAGCAATGCATATCTTCAGGAGCAAGAAAAACTTCATACTCAAGAGCAGGTCGATGACCTTGAGCCAGTCATTGCTGGTGTTATGCTATGGTCAGATTCCACACATTTAACATCCTTCAGCACTGCCTCAATGTGGCCTGTGTATCTTTTTTCTGGGAACTAGTCTAAGTACAAGCACATGAAACCAACATTGTTTGCAGCTCACCACCTTGCATATATCCCAAAGGTGATAGTTCATTCTACATTTTTCTTTCTTCATCTAAAATGGTTTTATAAGCTTGACAATGCAATACAAGATGCCTACCAAACAGCATATGGAATTCCTGCAATGTCTGAAGTCCTGGTGCATCTCCGACATGATCTGATGCAAGCTACCTTATGCTTAATATTGGATGTCAATGTTATAGAAGCTTATATGAAAGGCATACCTTTAGAGTTCCCCGATGGAATTCTGAGATGCCTCTTCATTCGGTTCTTTGTCTATGGGGCTGATTACAATGAGAACTACATATATTTATGATGATCTTTGGCTGCCAGATTGCTAATATATTTCATAGAGTTCTACTGTCATGTATTAAGCACCTTGGCCAGTTTCCATGCCCAAGATGCCTTGTTGAAATGTGCAATATTCATAAACTGGGTTTGGTAAACAACATGCGACAGTGCAAGTGCCAAGAATGCATGGATAGTAAATGCCAGCAGTATGACATCCATCAGACTTGCTCGTTGCTGGATATATGAGCAGGGTGAAAAAATCACATCAGCTGCAATCTTGCATTTGCTGAGACCTAGGTCTCTAACTCCAAGTCTTGTATGTTTGCATATAAGCTTCAGATAGATATATTGACTAACTAGCATCCAGAACACATTTTCAGAAAAATTGCTTGAGTTTGGATTTAATTTTTTTGCTTTATTTGCTCCTGATTTACTCCATGAGTTCAAGCTTGGAGTATGGAAGGCTGTATTTATACATCTTATTCGCATACTCCTCGCTCAGGGTGGCAACAGCATCCAAATACTAAATTACAGGTACATGGTAATATGGCAAGTGCCGCATGTTATTTACCATGCTATTATTTATATCAGATACCGTAAAATGTCAACTTTTGTCCGTGATACCATTTGGAAGTTTACATCCAATGTGTCCACAATGAAGAAGCTCACTGCAAGAGATTATGAAGACCTTCTTCAAGTATGTTTTGATTAGTATGACAGAAAATTTAAGACTAACCTAATATGTAGTGTGCGATTCCAGCATTTGATGGTCTCCTCGATGATAAAGAAGATAACATTATTCTAATGGATCTTTTGTTTGAACTCAACATGTGGCATTCACTGGCCAAGCTACAACTTCACACGGAAACTACACTCAATGATTGAGTCAAAGCATCTGTGACACACTTAGGCACATCATTGCAAAAATTTGAGTCGGTGACATGTCCAAAGTATGTTACCAAAGAGCTTCCTTCAGAAGAATGGCACAAGGATGCTGGAAGGCTGCTTTAGCAAAGAAAGGTGTGCAAACACCTGCATCATCAGATAGTCCAAAGATTTGCAAGTTCAACATGTCAACATACAAACTCCATGCATTAGGTGATTATCCAAAGTTTATCTGGCTCTACAGTACAACTGATGGTACCAGCACCCAGACCGTAAGTTCCCCTTTGATAATCAGTAACTCGGAAGTACTAAATCTTATTGTAGGGAGAACTTGAGCACTGTCATATCAAGAAATTTTACAGTTGTGTGCATAAAGGTAAATATACTACAGGGACAGCAAATCATACACACTGAGAGCATATCTTGCACAACATCCAACGGTGTTTGAACGAACAGCCTTGCAAACCTCCTATTGCTAAGCATTGAGGAATTTGCACAAAGACAAGTATGACACTTCCATTTGCAGCAGATGAAAAACTTCCCCCAACATTGCCAGAGAAGCATTACCAGATATCAGATAGCACTAAAAATTACATTGACTTGTCTGCATGGCTTGGCAAAAATCAGGACGATCCTGCACTAATAGTCTGTCTGGTTTACCTTTCATCTTGCATTTACTTACATTGTATGGCACTAGAATTTCCTTGATCAGCTGAAAGACCACCTCCTTAATCATATCCTTTTCAACAAGTATGATGGCAATGACCATCCATTTACAGATCTTGAATGCTCAAAGTCGGTCTTTGTCAAAGACCGGATTTTCTGTCACAAAGTATTATGGGTGAATTATATGACATACAACATGCGAAGGAACCAGGATTCCCTTAATCTGCATACCCATGCCAACATTATGCTTCTTGCTCATAATGGTGGGCTGCATCTGTATTGGTATGCACAAATTCTTGGGATATTCCATGTATTTGTTTGGCATCTTTCACTTTCCGAACCAGTTTCAATGGATTTTGTATGGATTTGGTGGTACAGAGCTGATCCTAGTCCTGCCCGACCTACTGGATGGTCAGCAAGGTGGCTACATCACATCAGCTTTGTACTGCATAACAACAATGATCCCTTGGCATCCCCACCCTTTGGCTTTCTTGATCCAGCACACATCATATGAGGAGTCTACATTCTACCAGTGTATCAGGCTGGATATGACCCCAACTCACTTCCTCCCTTGGTTACTACCCGGCCCCATGATGCAGACAAAATGGACTACAATTTCTATTATGTTATGCAGTGAGTAACTTGTTCTTGGGTCTATGCTGTCACTGATCTAACTTCAGTTGTGTAGATTTGTAGACTGAGACATTTTTACAAGATTTAGAGGAGGCAGTGTCAGCCATGTGAGCACTCATGAAGCCACTAACATGTTTCTCAATGATCGGCATCCAAGTGATGAGTCCACACATCCAGTTTCTCCTCAAAATCAGGCTGCGGCACATGAAAGCAATTCAGAAGAAATCTACCTCGAAAGAGATGTGGAAGAACAATGGCAAGCTACTCATGAACAGGACAGGTTGAGCGCCGGCACTAGTCCCTGTTCATCTGCTGATGAAAATGCTCTGTGGAATGTCACTCCCACAAGTGACTTTGACTCAAGCAGTAATGATTCTGACAATGACCAGCCAAACCATATGTTTAGTGACTCCCTCAGTCCTGAAGATGGTGAAGATGAGAGAGACTGGGAGTTAGATGCACTAGGATATCATCAGGAAAAACACTTTTTCAGAAAAAGTCTTTTAATTTTTTAAAAAGACTTAAAAAGACTCAAAAAGACCCCAGGAGACCTGGGTCGCTAGGAGACTTTTAAAGCAAAGTCTCCAGGTACCAAACTTTTAAAGACTTTTTTATGTCTCTAGGAGTCTCTTTAATGTCTTTTTATGTGTCCATAATGTCTCTAGATGTCTCTAAATGTCTTTTAATGTCACATTTTTGCTTGATGAAAACATCAAAAATATCACTTAATATTACTACATCTTGGACAAATCAGTACTACATAGATTAGATTGTATTTGTAAGTGTATTTGTAAGTAGGTATATTTAAATGTACTTAAGATTTGTCATGAAGTAACTATATTAGTCAGCACCTTACATAAACATACAATGGCAAATAAACCATCACATTAACTTGGGTACAATGGAAAGGGAAACTTATATTGTGGAAATAATTTGCATTTGCCAGGAATTGAACCAACAGCTTCATGCATCACTTAAAACCAGCATACTTTCCCCTACACCATGTGTCTGTGTATATGGTTTAGCTGCAGGTCAAATATGATGGTAATGCTCCAGACTACATTAATTTGTCACATCACAAGTCATTGAATTTAGTCATGTTCAGATGTATTTTATATAAGACCCACAATGTAGATTACAAGTAATAGTTGACAATAGTTATTCATAAGTCAATTTTTTCCCAGGTTCTTTTGTCTTTAAATGTCTTTTTGAGTCTTTTTATAGCTTTTTAATACACTTTATAAGACATTTTTAAAATCTTTCAGAGACATAAAAAGATTTATACAATTACAACAATACATTTAAATACTTAGAAAATTTGAAAGACTTTTAAAGACATAAAAAGACCTAAAAAGACCTAAAAAGATATTGGAAGAATTACATATTTCCCTAAAGTCTCTAGAAGACCTTTAAAAGTATAAAAAAGACATAAAATTCACCAAAAGACATATTGATGTCTCAAAAAGACACTAAATTTCCCAAGAGACACATAGATGTCTCAAAAAGTCTCTTTTGCAAAAAGTGGTTTTCCTGATGCAGTTGTGTATTTCAACAAAACCAGCCTGTTGATGAGCATAAGGCACTGTAAGTTGTATAGCAATACTGCATTTCTTGAGATGTTCACCAAGACATCCTTCAATAAACTCTTTAGCTCTGTCAACACAAATAGCTTTGATCTGTAAATCAAGTTGGTTTTCCTAGAGATGCAGATTTGTAATAGTGATTTTGTGTGCAATAATCAAGTCAGGCATATTGTTGTAATGCATACCTATTTCTGTGTGCCTTGTTCAATGCCCTGAGCCTCCCCTAGCTCCCCCAGCCTTTGGATAACTCCAAGCCTGGCTAAGTTGCAACTAGTGTTATATCTTGTACAAATAATTTATATGCTACATATCTAAGGCCTGTGAATTACATCTGGAATGTACCTGCAACAAATCATTTCTAGCAATTGTAAGCAAAGCCCAATAATTGATCGACAAAGTATTGGGTACCAATTCTTGTTGCCCCTTACTTGCTAGATCAAATATGATACAACCAGTTGGACTTTGCCCAATTGGTTGTACCATTTTGGACTTTTTACTGATGCAAGAAAAGTGGTTCTTTCCAGTCCTTTTGTACCTATCAGGCAAGTTTGTTGGCTATGAAGAGAATTGTATTGGCTGGAACATCCATGATATGTCCAGCACATACTGGTTTTCTCAAAATGTCATTTTCAATGAATGGGAATCTGCATATACACCCTCCTCTGTTTTCATCATAACAATTTTCTCCTAGAACCTCCTACTAACACTGAATACTATTCTGACATCACTATTCCTTATTATTCATGTCCTACATCACAATTGTTTGCTCCTTCCACACATTATCAAATGGTTTTTTGGTGCATCTTCAGCTCATTTATACGTTTCTGACACATCCAAGAACATCCATAACAAACCAGTATTCGACACATAAACTTAGCACCATCTGGAGACCCCTATTGAAACAGTTCACCAATTTCCTTGTTGTTTATTTCTTCTGAGCCTTTGGTTGCCCCAGATTCAGAATGTGGGCAATTATGTGATTCTAACAAGCTCAATACTGATGGATTTGGTCACCTGGAAGGCGAGAACCGGCTATGTTACCCTCCTTCCTGCAATTTCCGATGTTTTATCAAATTTAAAGGTATGTGTTGGGTTTATTGCATTGTTCTTTTCACATATGAGCTCCTGAAGATTAGGGGATTCCATCAAGTCCTTGAATGTTTGATTCCGATGTCTGGAAGCTGTCCAACTGTGATGTGCTCCTCCTGCTCCTGGACTGCCTCTGCTTGAAAGTGCAATAACTCCAGATCCTGTTGACATTTACTCTCAATTCTTTTTGAAGCTTCAAGAGCATTTTAGTCCTCTGCCACCTGTCTCCAAGATCAAGCCAATTCATCCTGTACTTGCCAAGTATCATCTTATAGGTGTCAAGTCCCCCTAGGACACATTTTCTCTCATATATCTGTCAATACCCGGCCAAACAGTATGATTTTTGCATTTCCTAGTTTGTCTCATTAATACCTATTAAAAAGTACCATTAATTGTGCGATTTGACAAGCTTGAGGGCAATGTCAATCTGTGTGTCCTCCTTCCCCTGGATGGGACAATTTAATTCATAGGTGCACTTCTGGATATCCTGAGTGTTTCAAACTTTGGGAAAACTTACTCAACTACTGACACAGTGGCACTGTGTCATCAGTGTCAACTTCAGTGTTTGCAGTGGATGTCAGCAGAGTGTTTCTTTTGGACTTGAAGGCATTGCTTGCACCAGACTCTTGGCAGGCTTCTTGTTCTGCTTCATCCTTCTGAAGTTGAAACACTTCCAACCTAGTAACCTGACTTTGCAGTTCTGTGTACATTCAAGGGTATTGTCTGTGTTTGACCAGCAAATAGCAAACTGCTTGTCATAAATTGGCCCTCTCGAAATAGGAGTTGTTCCATTGCTTGACACAGTGAAAAGGATTTGACATATGGGTGCAACAAAGACAGCCATGGCAGACAAGATCTGCATCAGTGCAATCTTGGCATTGCCACAATGCAATCTTGGAGGCCGAACAGGTAGGACAAGTGCATGGCCCATTGCCCAATCCCTCACATTCGAGAAGTGCCTCCAGGATGGGTTTTGTGCACTTAACATACTCCTCCATGTAATCAGTGTTCCTCTTTTAAAATATTGGTTGGTCAGTACATAGTGATCTTGTTAAACAAATGAATCTACCTTTTTCTGGGCCGAGGGCCAATGTGAGTTGTCAATGAAGATATTGTCAGCAGTCATCTCAAAATCCGGAACATGTCCAACCATTACAGGATGTGGATTTTCTTGTGATTGATGTTGCCTGGGATGATCTGCTGGGTGCTCATTAACAGGATTTATGTTTGTTTCAACATTCTTCTCAATGCCTTTCTGAACTACTGTTTTGTTTTGAATGAGTACTGTCAGCTGTAGGCTGGGATGGTCGATATTTTTTGCACCACCTTTTCTCTGAGGCTTCTTCCTCTTGGCTTTCTCACCAGTTGAGTCCATAGTGGAATGTGACTTATAAGTGTACACACATACATAGCTTTTTATACAAGTTGTGGTTACACATGTATGCAGCATGGCAGCCTGCATGCAAAAAATAAGTTCAGCAAACAATCAGACACAAAGCTGTCAAGCCTCATGTCACAAGTCCTGCTCATTAAAAAAGCATGTAACATAATCCTGGTTATTGACTACCATCATGTCTCCTTTTATCGTAACAGATATCAACACTCTGCCCTGCAGACATGGAGGAAAGCTCAACTGGCAAAAATATTCAGAACAGGAGAAGACCATCATGAACAAATTCAAAGCTGTGTATTTCACTGCACTGACCGTCAATGACTGCCAAGACATCCTTTGCAGAAAGGGTGGCATGCTTAAAAGTCTCTTTGCATTTTGGGATTCCAATGGACCCGACTGTGATATTGATCAAGATAGGCATATATCTAAGATATGATCCATATATTTGTGTACACTCCCTGTTGGCCTAAAATGTCAGTGTAGACTGTTGTTGACTACATATGGAATAACTGGCACCTGCAATCGATAAAGAAAAACTCAAAACTTAATGTGAAGATTTTAGAGGTGTTGTGGTTAAAACATAGTGATTTGGTATACCAAGAAATATACAGGCTTCAGGGAAAAGAAGCTATCATTGACACCTGTCCAAGCAATTATTTTCCCTTCAAATTGAAAGCAATAGGGAATATACTAAAGGAAATGTCCGCCGAACAGTTGAAAATGTTGAGGGCTGAACAGAAACAAATCCCCGATGCAGGATTGCCATCGGACTTGCATCCAGAGTGAGATTTCTATTAACATACATATTAATTACTAGCTGTTGACCTGTGCTTCACACGGGGTAAGAATTCCTACTTTATGCATGCAGAAATCAATATTGTGCTGTCATGGTGGTATGTAGTGGTACTTCAGTGTACATAAAAAGCAATAATAACATATATGCAACTGGATATGTACATCAAACATACTCAAGATCATCCGAAATGCCATTGCTTCCATGTGCATTAGTAATTTCAGTAAGAGCTGGCAACAGCAACGATAGTGTTTCTGAGCTCTCCTCTGAGCCAAGCCTTGCTTTTTTGAATGGTCGAGGAGGACATGGTGTGCTTAAGTCAAGATGCAGCTTATGCTTCTTATCTGGAGTTTGGATAGAGCCTATTATGAATGGCAAACTGGTGTTATTCACAGCCAATTCATAGCAGTAGTACAGGATACTCACCAGGTGAAGGGGTACTGTTTGAGGGCAAAAGCAATGCTGGTGCTTTTCCGAGAAAGGTAATATTGCTTAACTCAATCTCAAAGAAATTGACTTCACCTGTTGCTGATATTTTGGTGTTTGAAAGGAAACCATGTACAGCCACATAGCTGCCTTGGCGAGGAGTGGGCTTCCTGCTACCCCATCTCTTCAAGTCCTTGATTTTGATGTTGAGAGGTCTGCCGCGGGGCTAGACTCGAATCACAAGAAACACAACACACACAACCCCAGCGGAGCGAGATCCTAGTATCCCTTAGATCGAGCGACGCTCTTCAGCTAAACGGATTATAGATGTCTACGCTTCTCCTGGTCCTCTCCGCTGAGCGGACTGTGATGTTTAAGAGTCTCGTAAGTTCAGTCCAGATGTCCGCTGTACAGTGCCTGCAAGTTCGTTTCTAAGGAGGGGTTTAATTCTAGAAGTCTCAGATTAATGTCTGGGCGACCTCCGCTGAGCGCCGGGTATCGATAGTAATGTGTAGTTTTGATGGTGGCTCCGCGGGGCTTATTCCGCTGAGTGGGTTTGAGGTCCGGTGACCGATGCAGATGCTCACACAAGCTGGTATTCCAATCGTGCCTCGCTCCGCTGACTATCCAAAGTCGTTCTGCTGGGACTGTCCAAAGTCCTATTCTGCTGAGGCTATCCAGAACCTCATTCACCCGGTGGTGCAGTCTCAATTCACAAAACACTACAGCGCGAGTTTTCGTACACGGTTGCACTGACTCCCCGCTGAGCTCTCCAAATGACCCGGTGGCCAGAAGCTATCCAAAACTTCTATGATTCACAATAACTTCACAGTAAAGACCCTAACAAAAGCTAAACACAGCCCGCTGACGGTCTGGGACGGAGCCCAACACACAGATCTAGTGGGTAGACAATTGCTTGATTTCCGTAGTTACAATTACAAGTTTATATAGACGCGCGCTGTGTACTAATTTAGGTGGAGAGTAAATACTAGCAACGCCGGACCAAAGGTCCGCTGAGCGCATGTGCCTCCGCTGGGCGTTTTGATGACTACTCCGCTGAGCGCGACCTGATCCCGTTGCGCCGCCAGCCTCCGCCGAGAGACGCCGTTAAACTCCACTGGGCGGTTCCTTCTTGGTCATCGGGGCCTGGTTACCGCTGCCAAAGTTCCCCAGCGGAGTCCGTGCCGTGTGCATTGTTCATTCCCTCGGGCATCACATGCTCCAGCGCGCGTGCCACGGTTACCTGACGAGTGGACTTAGGCAAATTTCGCCTTCGTGATGTGTTCTGCTGAGCCCCTTGAGACGCTGTCTACACACAGTCCTGCTCGTTGCCTTTGATATTCTCCGCTCAGCTGTACTCCTGTCTCCCACTGAGAAGACAGTAACCGTTATGTGCTCCACTGACAGCTATTCCGGGTACTTCAACTGTGTACTTGTGGCCCGTACAGTCCGCTGAACCCCACACAATCGCCCGCTGAGCACACGCGTGATGATTTGTGATGCACGCGCTGAGCACTGAGACGGCTGACCAGGCTAGTCACTGCTCCGCTGCACCCCTGCACTCCAGCCCAAGACGCCCGCTGTGACCACTTACAGTCCTGGTGTAAACGCAGGCCTGTCAACGTGAGCAGGAAAACCATACTTCTTAGTGGTGCGAAGCAGGGAGACATATTGATCAGGTAGCAGATCAAATGTTGAGTTCTCTGTATTGCACTGTGTTACTAATCTGCATAAATGGATTATAGGCCGATATTGTGCATCAAGCTGTTCAGCAAGAGGAGCCAGCTAGGAAATGTAGTCAGTAAAGCTAACATAGTAACGAAAACCTATTAAAAATACTGTTACTATATTGCCAACCAGGCAATAATCTTTCAAGTCCATATCTGGCCCATAAATGCTGGGTTCATGCTGAATTTTTGTAACCTGTACACAACATTGAAAATGCACATTAGTGAGTAAAACACTCTTCTTGCTCTCAAAAGGTGACTTACAGTCGCATTTACAAAATAGAACCCAATGTTGTCAGGACCAAAAGTGAGGTCTTGATTATTGTAGTATTTCAGAACGGCTGTGATTGGCCTGCCGCAATTGCAAAGAGTCTCTGAGTCACATACCCAGAACTGGGCATCAAAGACTATGGTCTTTGGCTTCGAAGAATCTAGAATGCAAGCATTTTCAAGGCCTGCAATTCCGGTTATTGTGACCAGGCCTCTCGACATGCTGTCAGAAGTCATAGTAGACAGTTGGTAGACGATTGGTATGCAGGAAGAGTACGACATATGATGTATGTTAGCACTTAAAAATGTTTGCCCATTGCATATATATCAGGTAGACAAAATATTTGCTGGATGATTCTGTCAAGTTCTCAAACTCTGCTTGAAGTTTTGAGAATAATTGTCATGATGTCATACTATGACATCAAATGTGTAGTACATGTTTAGATGCCCATCATATCCTGTCACCATACTAACAGTCAAGCCTTAGTACATGCAACAATTGTGCAATATACATGTGTAAATGTTAACAGAAATACTATAATATTCAAGTTGTAAATTTTAGCTAGTCAAGTAAAACTTCAGGATATACAACATTTGTAGTAACTGAAGTTGAAGAGTCCGGAAGCAACACTTTGACACACGACCTTGAAGTTGCTCGTGAAAGGGCTACATATAACTGACCATGCCCAAAAACGGGCAATCACAAATCCAACCCAACATATTTCACAGACTGTCCCTGAGCTTTGTTGATTAACATAGCAAATGCAAGCTGAACAGGGAATTGGCATTGACACATTCTAAATGCAAACTGAGAAATCAAAGTTGGAGTGAGAGATATTTGAGGAATAAGAACAATTTCACCATGATGGCTACCTCCCATAATCTCGGCTTCAAGAACATGTTCACCTGCCCTACGTACAGTGAGCCAAGTTCCATTTCAAAGTCCACGGGAAGGACACAGATTTCGGAGTAGAATTATTGGGCAGCCCACTTTGATATGCAGCTCACCTGGTGGTAAGCTTGATGCGTGGACTGATCAAAGAAATTCCAGAGGCATTGGCATGTTGTCATTGTCATTTGCACCGTGTTCGTGGACTACTTCATCTGCACTATAGTATACCCTCTCATCTCCAGGCATCTGCTGCAGAATTTGATTATTAATTTCCCCAACATCTTCATTATGGGGAGCCAAGATTAAACGGTCGAGAAAGTATTCAGCCGGTGGTATATTGGCCAAATCAATGCCTGGATAAATGAAACTGATCAACAACTCAATGTTATCCACCAACATGTCTGGTGGAATCTGTATGTTTCCATTACAGTCAATACCCCGCCCATGACTGACATCCAAGAGCCACTGCGAAAACAATGCACTTTCTGGGTCATTTATTAGCTGCATATTTTGCTGTAGGTGAATAACTTGGATATGCTCCCAAAGATATGACTGTAGAAGCGTAGCATTGACAATTTCCTCTCGAGATCCCCTTTCAACCACGGGAAGTGTTTGCTGAAAGTCACCTCCAAAGATAACAGTAAGACCACCAAATGGACAGGTGTCATTTCAGATATCATGTAATGTTTGATCAAGAGCTTCTGCTGCGCGGCAATGTTGAGCACCAATCTCATCCCAGATAATGCATTTGGCTATATGCAATAGGTCTGCTTTTTGGCCATTCTTCGGAATCATGTATACTGATGTGTCATTCAAGTTGTCGACAGGGATTTTGAACGTGGAATGCACAGTATGGCCTAGTGGAAGCAATAGAGCAGCAATTCCTGAAGATGCAACATAGATGACCACAGAGCCCTCACTGCACAAGCGGCTGCAGATGACTTTGTACAAAAATGTCTTTCCTGTTCCTCCAGGACCATTAATAAAAAAGATCTTGCCAGTGGCCTGCTCGACAGATTGGACTATACATCTATATGCATTTTTCTGGTCTGTGTTAAGCATTGGTAGGTGCCGGGTGTGGTAGTCATGTTTGTCTTCACAGTCATAGGCCAGCTGCTCAGCTATGAATGGATTAAAAATGTGATTGTCCCAGACATGTTGAGGTGTTGGCATTGAAGGCCACTCTTGTAAGGAGTGTCCTGCATCATGCAAAATTTGGTCAATGAGATAGAGGCCGTAGTCATCGACATCTTCTTCTGATACATTTGTTAAGCCAAGTATTTGAAGGCAGTGCGAAAGATTGTCACAGATAGAGTGACAGAACTGTAGCCATAGAGACTCAGGTCTTGATGGCTCACAGAATTGCAGGAGTGTTGCAAATAGATATCGCAGCTGTCGTCCACTGCAGAAGTGACAGGCTTCTTGAAGACATTGCTCCCATTCACCATTGTTCTCCAGTAGACCACGTGCACGGCATGCTTCAAAAAATGTTGGATATGGCTCTTCTCTGCCATATCTGCAAAGGTCCTCAAAAGATTTTGCACCCTTAACTACAGTAAGTAAAAGGTGTAGATAGAATCTTTCACCTGCAGTTGGAGGCACATAATACATTTGCCCAATGACAAAACCCTGCTTCTGGACCATCCATTTCTTTGATTCTTCAGCATTCCAAGAGATACTGTGCATTCCATGTTTACATGACAGTTGTACTTTGCAAGGATATATGGAGGATATGGGACCAGCCAGCGGTTGTCAGCCTCAAACGGGACTGACCCAACCTGATATGCCTTTCCATTGTCAGGTCGGTAATAGCAGGGAAAGCTATTTGGATCCATGGTCGTAAATGGGCTGAAATCCTTCAGAAAGTTCTTTGTACATTTGCCATTCTCCATACACGGTGCCCTCTCATTTGCACTGCCACATGGCCCATGAACCATCAGACGCTTCACTGAATCAAAAAGAAGCAGTTGTGTCTCAGGATCAGGCCACTGTGCCCAAATACACGAATCTATTGCTTCAGGAGAGTTAAGTTTATACTGATCTTGTAATATTATAAGACAGTGAATATGGGGCAAACCCCTCTTCTGAAATTCTGTAGTATAGACGTATGCAACAGCACAACCAAGGATCCTGTTCTTGTAGATGTTGTCAATAAGAGCTCGCTTTTTCATTTCAAAGACACGGACCACCAAGTCAGGACGGTCATAGGCGGTTTGGCCAGGTAGAAGTTCGCATGTGATTTCAATCCATTTTGGATTACACGTTACTGTCAAGAAGATATCAACTCATCGAAAGTATTGTGCAATTGCCATGGTGTCTTGGTATTGCTGCTGCATGTGTCAAGGGCCACCTATGTATGAAGAGGGTAAAATGTAACATTGACTAAGGTTGTCAAGGTCAATCTCATCATTGCCAAATGCAACTGCATCTTGAAGACTGCTGTAGAGGCATGCTCGTAATCTTGGCTGGTTAAAAAGAAAGAAGCAGAGCCAATTTTGATTGATTATTGCATACATGTCAACCAAAAAGCGCTGCAGCAGACAGCCACCCTGTAAGATAGTAGAATATTCATTGCATTGACTTTGTACTCGATAAGCAAGGAACTGAGTTTGGGTCAATCTGGAGGTCGCATGTTGACTGCCATAAGAAACCCTCATATCTGGGTGCCAGCCATGCTTGCCGAATGGAAAGAACAATACATAGTATAATGGAAGATAAGCAGGATGAAGATCACTGATATACTGTAGTCCACCTCCACGTTGATGAAGCATAATGTCATGCACATGTTGTTCTGTGTTTAGTTCAGTCAGTAGAACAACTGCAATCTCATTGGCAGTAGGTAAATTGTAGCAGCAGTGATCTAAGCCCAGTCTAACACGTAGGCGTACTGAGACATCATCTTGAGGATTATAGTGCTGTAGAATTTCATATGCATGTTGATAGGTAGGTGCATACTGGTGATGTTCGAGAATAATGGCCTGTAGTACATGTAGTGTCTCTCGATTTAGGCCCATGTTTTGATGGCAACAATGTTCAAGGGCAGCCTGTGGATCATAGATGTAGAGCTGTGCATAGGTGGGTCGCCTACCAGTCGCAAGATCAAGAGGGCCTGAGCAATGAAAGAGTTCTCCCTGAATTTGGAATACTGGAGGTCCTTGACCATGCTGATTGACAGAGTAATCTTCTCTAGCCTTAATTGAAGTGAACACCAATGCACGGTTGTACTTCCAGATGTTCTCGCAAAATTCCTTACTCAGTTCGTCTTGACCATCAAACAATTGGCGAAGAGGTCCAGGGGGATCCAGAAGTGGAGGCAAGCAGATTTTCCCACTTTTACAGCACATTCCAAATACTGGTGACTGTATAGGCGAGTTTTTAAGCCACTCATGTATCCAGTGAAGGGCCCCACAGTGACGACACTCAATATCCATTCTTCCAAGATCATGTCTCACAGAAGGATCTTGATATGGACGTTGTGCTGCCATAAAAAGAGGGTTTCCTACACAGAAATTATCAAGATTATGTTTCAACTTTAATATATGTGATACATACTCTGTGATATTCGCAAATTAGTAATACCTTGGACCTGTGCAGTCGAAGAACATGTTGGTAGGGGATGTAGTTGACCACTTAGTTCATTTTGCTCACAGAGCTGATGTTGTTGCTGTGCTTGGGATCGATGATTTACCACTTCGACAGGAGGTTGCAGCTGGGTAGGAGGCATTGGCTGTACAATATTCTGGCTACTCTGAGACTGTAATTGCAATCTCTCATTGCACTCGTGCAGCCTACATTCTTGCTGAGCCTGTGATCGATGATTTGTTGTCTGGTTTAAGGCAGTCAAAATACTTGATTGTAGTATATTATATATACCACTTACAGAGTCAAATATAGTCGTGTTCCGAGCTTCAGAGCCTGTATTAGATATATTAGGCTGGATATATCCTTGCAATTGACCACTATGCTGGTTACATTGCAATCATTCTCGTTCCCGGCGTAAGCATTGGCTTAAAGACCAGTGGTTATTCATGGCCTGTTATGTACATTGGTATCAGCATATAACCGTAGAGAAGTATAATTTTATACATACAGTACTTCGCATTGGATTATTTTCATCTGATAAAGCTTGCTGAGAAGGAGATAGTTCACCCTGAAGTAAACTATTTTTAATATGACATTGCAGAATGCAAGGAGATATTACTTACAGCAGGCGGAGTGAAGGGAACATCTGGAGGGTTGGAATTGACTGCAAGAGAAGCAAAAGGGATGCAGCAATGCAAGTTATTATTCTCGGATTCCACCCTTTGTCGATACTGTTTACAAACAGCCTGTTGAGCATCTTCAACTGTGTCATACTCTGCATTGGATATTGTAGCATGGGTCATGATGGAGGCTAAGCAGCATTAATTGATATCAGTTGGGCATCAGAGTAGCATAGAATAAGGAAACTAACAGAGCTAATATTGCCTTGATGTACTATCAAGCAATTGGGGATGCAATTGCAAGCTAGACACCACTACAACGCGAGTCTGAGTCTATGCAGGACACCAAATTTGAACATGTGAGCATGTCATGGGTGGAAGGGGGGGCATCCAACAACTGCTTTTGACATTCTCGAAATTTCAACAGGGCCAGTCCAAAGGAGACTTGAACAATGGTCGTATTAGTGCCTTGGAATACAGATTCATGGCCTCTCGACAGGGACTGTCTGCCCAAGGTTTCAATGTGATATCACTCCTTGAATCACGGAGCAAGTCGAAGTCTGCCACAGCAGTTGCTTGTACAACTGCTGCCCAGGTCAGTGTGGGCTTGGGTGGATTGAGAGCAGCAGCAGCATCATTGTACTTCTGTAGTGCTGTTGCAATTGCTGTTGATCTGGTCTTGAGGGATCAACCAATTTTGTCTTGAAGGCAATAACCTATATATCACATTAGCAAAACAACGAACTTAACTACCATTTAGTCATGTATCCGAACACTTACCAACACCACTCATACCCAGCTTCGTCATTTCGAACAGATGCTGTACAACTAGTTGTTCAAGTTCATCCAGAGCGCATTGATAGGTTTGCTGGGTGAGCATCACCTGCACATCCTTATACTCTTGCATTGACAGGATCCACCTAGATTCAAAGCCATGCACCTGTTCAAACTCACATACCAGTGTGTTGCATGCTTCCCACTGAGTGAAAGTTGTTACATATTGTGTGCACACCTGCCAGATCTTGGCAGCAGTATACCCATTCTGGATAATGTTGTAATTGAGGTTGTTATAGTCTACCTTGGCCTGATTTGCTTCAGCACTGAAAATAGTGGCATGTATCAGAATTATATCACCGGGATGTGAATGTACTTACTGGGCTTTATTGAGCTTTTTGAGAAGGTCCAAGTAGTTGGCTGCAACTTGTACCTCCTCGGGCTCTGTCCAAAGAGATTTTAAATAAGTCTTCTCTTCTTGAAGGTAGTGCTCGTAGTCAGCATTTGTCATTTTGAGCTGTAGCATGAGTCTGGCAAGCAAGTGACCGTCGATCCGTATCTTTTCAAGTGCCTGCTGGTAATTTTGATAGATGAAGTTTGCTAAAATGTATTTGTAGAGCATTGATACTCATCAGTATTGAAAATGACAATGATACTTACCAGACAATGCATGCTTATCAATGTCATTAAAAGACCAATGTTCTTCTATCTCTTGATGGCGGTGAAATGTTGTTGCAAGACGAGTAACGGAAGCTAATTCATTTGATTTGTTGAAAGTACGCTCACATGTCTCCAGATCTTCTAAACCTGCTCCCTCCATGTACAACAGGTGCCAGTGAACTTGGCATAACCAGTTATGTGCATGTCCGTGAAATGCTGGTACAACTCCTCCTAGATTGAGCCCTTTAACTCTGTCCTGCAGTGTGCTACTATAGAGAGTCTTCATAAATGCGCACATAATATTGTACCCAACTCCTATATCAGATCCATACCGATTTAGAAGAGTGTCAGTAAGTGCAATAGGGTACTTCATCCTGGATTATTCTTAGTAAGCTGTCTGAGATTGTATACTGGGAAAAGACTTACAATTCTCCACTTTGGATCATATCACAAGCAAGGAGGACGTGTCCATGCCGACATACTGAAATGAAGACACCAGAGATAGCAAAGAGTGCAAACATTTTCTTACACACTTCCGGGCTTGCACTTTTCCATCATTCAACACAGACATTGGGATCTGGCACTATTTCCTCATTTTCAAGTGCATTCAAATATGTATGAGAACTCATCTGTATCTTCAGGAGTAACATCTGGCATGGAGATTTTGTTACAGGAACTGGAAAGATCGGAGTTCTGTGGGGCATGGGGATCTGGTGCGCTTAAAGGTGGGGACTAAAACCAATACTACTTTAGGATATGTTGCAATGTAGACATAACACTTACCACTTGTTTACCACTCCCCCCGAGTCTGTTGAGTCCTCTTAACTTTGTCTTTGAACCTGTCAACCTCTGTAGGTGATATCCACCTAAACGATGAAATATTGTGATTATCATCACGTGGTGTACCAGCCTGGAAGGTCGAGTCCACAAGCTTGAGGAAGTTATTACCGTCCATTGCTGCAAGCATTGAAAATTTGAGTTTCAGTTCGTTCTCCATCCAATATAGGCACGGCAGACAGACATGCATCTGTTCCCATGTTGCTGGGTCTTGCTTAAGAGCTGTCTGTTGGCAGTATCCAACTTCGCATAGTATTTCTAAGTAGCAGTCGTAAGCACATGAGAACTGTTCAGAATAATGATTTTTAAATGAAACCTGCAGTGGAACAAGACATGAGATACCTTGCCATTAAGTAATGTAAATACAGACCCCATGAAGATAGGAAAGGGTTTTTGTAATGCCATATATGCTGAAACGAGGGCATACCCTATGGAACTGTCGAAATACTTCGAGAAGTGTGAATGAGAACGCGATATTCGGGCGCTCCAGAGTTGCTCCCAAAAACCTGTGCAGGACAAGGGTCTTGTTCACAAAAGATGATGTCGCTGTATGGTAGAAGTGCATAGGTGTGCGGGCTGAAGCACAGGTGTAATTGTAGATACAAAATAGGAAGATAAGGACTTACATGTTATTGTATGTGCCTCAATACCCCAGTAGCCTCCTGTAGTTTCTTCGGGCTGCAGTGGGGAGCCATCCTTCAGAAAAATAAGATATGCATCTGTCAATGCCTTGATCTGTGCATGCCAGGCATTGGTCATGTGTTGTATGCAGGTCCTGTGCAATTGTTGATCACTCAACCTTCAAGAAGACAACTTTGTCAGTACTCCTTCAATAGTAAAGTAAGATAATAATGAAATTAAGACATACTTATTCATTCTTGCACCATTTAACATGAGGTCGAGTAGTTCTTCATCGCCTTGGTGGCTATGATGGGTACCTTCTTCTCCTGGGGGGGACCAATGGGACCATCTTCATTGATATCAAACCACCTGTCATCAATATCTGCATCTCCTGAAGCTCCGCTTCCTCCACTTGTCATGAATGTTTTGCGCTGCTTGTAGCTTAGTGCTGTACACAACTAGCAGACTCAGTAAGAACATGGATACAAAAAATATATGTGGATTAACATACTGGTGTAAAGATGATGCCTTTTAATCCTTTCCTCTTCGAGTTGTCAGGCAGACTTGTTGAGAGTTTGCTTGATGACAGACTTGCTACGCCCCGAGCCATAGGTGAGTTTCACATACTTGGACATTGCTGGTGGGCATCTAAAGCAGTTGAGAGTCGAGGAAAAGCAGAACATCTGAAAATAGCAAGTTACTCAGTAAATTTCTGTGAGATCTGAAAGATCTGAGTTGTTCTGACACACCAATTGTGGATCCGGCAGAATCATGCATTTGCCTACAAGCTCCTACAGCGCTCCTCTCAATCACATCATGCTTAGTATTTGCCGAGAAGTAGGGTAACAACCAGTCAGACAGGTACTTGCAGTGATGATTGATTACTTACATGTACGAGCTGCCTGCCTCGATGTTGTAAATAGGACTCTGGAATTAGGAAGTGCAAGTATTCTTTGAGCCTTCTACGAGTCGTGAGTGTGAACAGAGCATATGTACATAGGAAAACTAGAGACAAGGCACAACATAGGATCAGATCTATAAATATATTCTTCACTTAGGCACATATCATGCCATACCTTACATACTCCTTACATAGCCATACAAAATTCGGTACTTGGCTTCTTAGAGTAGCTCTGCATTCCTCATGGGGAACGCCTCATGGGGAACATGCAACAAGGCGGACAAGAACATTGTGACTTCACGGCATTATGACCCCATTTGCTAAATTTGGAACAGAATTGTCGTTGTCGTTGCCAACGGATGCCGCATAGTGGGCGCGCAATGGGCGCATCCAACTTGTTGCTCATAGCTGTGGTTGAAGGCGAGGTACTAGTCAATGACTACTTACAATGACTGAGTGAATATGTAGTATGTACAGTGATGAAAGGGAAAAGAGACGACATGAAGAAGAAGAAAAAGATGAAGATGAGAGCATGGAGCGTGAAAACGGTGGGTCAATGACAGTGGGGGGATGGGCAGTGATAGTGGGACGACAACGGCGGGGGTGATGGCGGCATAGTGACAGGGAATGCTAAAACAGGCACGGATGGGGTGTGGGAATAATGGTGGGACGACAGTGGCAGGGTGATGGCACAGTGATGAGCACTGATGGCGGCATAGTGACGGGGAACACTAAAACAGGCACGGACGATGAGAGGTCTACTGCATAGATAGACTCGAAATCGCGAAACACAACACACACACACACACACACCCAGCGGAGCAAGATCCTATCCTTTAGATTGAGCGAATGCCCTCAACTAAACGACTAGTATAATCTTTGCTCTGCTCTGGTTCCCGGTCTGGGCATGCAATGTGTGCACCTCGTGTCCTCTAGTCTTTGTAATAGCAAGTAGTGCCTGCAAGTTTGTTTGTAAGGAGGGGTTTAATTCTAGTAAATCTCGGATAGAGCCTGGTTGCTAGTGGCGTGCACTAGGCAAAATGATAAATGAAATAAGTTGTTTTAGCAAATGGCTTCACTGTGTGCACTTCTGGGTCCGGTGACCTCGTGCGATGCACAGATTCTCCAAAGTCCAACAATCCCAAGACTCTCCAAAGTCTTTCACCCGGTGACAGGCCTGCGTTTATACCAAGGCTGTAAGTGGCCACAGCAGGCGGTTTGGGCTGAAGTGCAAGGGTACAGCGGAGCGGTGACTAGCCTGGTCAAGCCGTCTCAGCACTCAGCGCGTGTATCACAAATCTATCACGCGTGTGCTCAGCGGGTGGTTGTGTGGGGTTCAGCGGACTGTACAAGCCATAAGTACACAGTTGAAGTACCCGGAATAACTGCCAGCGGAGCACATAACGGTTACTGTCTTCTCAGCAGAAGGCAGGAGTACAGCTGAGTGGAAAATATCAAAGGTGACGAGCAGGACTGTGTGTAGACAGCGTCTCAAGGGGCTCAGCAGAACACATCACGAAGGCGAAATTTGCCTAAGTCCACTCGTCAGGTAACCGTGGCACGCGCGCTGGAGCATGTGATGCCCGAGGGAATGAACAATGCACACGGCACGGACTCCGCTGGGGAACTTTGGCAGCGGTAACCAGGCCCCGATGACCAAGAAGGAACCGCCCAGCGGAGTTTAACGGCGTCTCTCGGCGGAGGCTGGCGGCGCAACGGGATCAGGTCGCGCTCAGCGGAGTAGTCATCAAAACGCCCAGCGGAGGCACATGCGCTCAGCGGACCTTTGGTCCGGCGTTGCTAGTATTTACTCTCCACCTAAATTAGTACACAGCGCGCGTCTATATAAACTTGTAATTGTAACTACGGAAATCAAGCAATTGTCTACCCACTAGATCTGTGTGTTGGGCTCCGTCCCAGACCGTCAGCGGGCTGTGTTTAGCTTTTGTTAGGGTCTTTACTGTGAAGTGTATTGTGAATCATAGAAGTTTTGGATAGCTTCTGGCCACCGGGTCATTTGGAGAGCTCAGCGGGGAGTCAGTGCAACCGTGTACGAAAACTCGCGCTGTAGTGTTTTGTGAATTGAGACTGCACCACCGGGTGAATGAGGTTCTGGATAGCCTCAGCAGAATAGGACTTTGGACAGTCCCAGCAGAACGACTTTGGATAGTCAGCGGAGCGAGGCACGATTGGAATACCAGCTTGTGTGAGCATCTGCATCGGTCACCGGACCTCAAACCCACTCAGCAGAATAAGCCCCGCGGAGCCACCATCAAAACTATATATTACTATTGATACCTGGCACTCAGCGGAGGTCGCCCAGACATTAATCTGAGACTTCTAGAATTAAACCCCTCCTTAAAAACGAACTTGCAGGCACTGTACAGCGGACATCTGGACTGAACTTACGAGACTCTTAAACATCACAGTCCGCTCAGCGGAGAGGACCAGGAGAAGCGTAGACATCTATAATCTGCTTAGCTGAAGAGCGTCGCTCAATCTAAGGGATAGGATCTCGCTCCGCTGGGGTGGTGTGTGTTGTGTTTCTTGTGATTCGAGTCTAGCCCCGCGGCAGACCTCTCACCGGCGGTGCAGTCTCACAGTCTAAACACTACAGTGTGAGTTTCTGTACATGGTTGTACTGACTCCTCACTGAGCTCTCCAAATGACCCGGTGGCCAGAAGCTATCCGAAACTCCTATGATTCACAAACACTTCACAGTTAAAACCCTAACAAAAGCTAAACACAGCCTGCTGACAGCCTGGGACGGAACCCAGCACACAGATCCAGTGGGTAGACAATTGCTTAGATTACTATAGACAAGGATACAGGTTTATATGCGATGCACGCATGTGTACTAATGATAAGGTAAAGTAAATACTAGCAATGTGCAGCCAAAGGTCCGTGCATCGCATCTGGGCTCCCCTTCGAGTGTCCTGGTCCCTTGGCATTTGCTGCACGCACGTCGTTCGTTCCCTCGGGCTTTTGCGCATCTTTTGATGCACACCACCACGGTCACATGATGTGTGGACTTAGGCAAATTCTGCCTTTGCAATGTGTGCACATGAGATGCACGCACAGCCCTTCACACCGCCCTTGGTACTCGCTCAGCTGTACTCACACCGCACTTCGCTGGTGCTTAACTGTTCTACACCTCTCCGATTGCTCGCACAGATGACCAGACTATGCACTTTAGGCTGTGCAGCTCGCTGACCGATCTTTCTTGCAATACGGTGCACGCAGGCGCTTATAGTCATAAAGCGTGCTGATAGCTATAGACTATGAGTCAGGCTCCACTCTAGTCCCTCTGTGTTTCCCGCGTGCAGCTATCCCACCAATGGGACTTCTGACTGTTTACACCCATAGCCAAAAAGCAGCCCTATCAATGAGGCATGGGGATGATGACCAATGACGACAGCGTGCCTGGCAGGATGTGATGGGTGGACGTGTGAGGAGGGCCCGGCAAATGACATTGCCGGTGAGCAGAATATCCTACAAAGTTTTCATTATTGGCAGTTGCTATCGGCGTTCAAGAGGATCAAGCATAATCCATGCTCATTAGTAGCCACATGAGCATCGGACCTACGTAGCTTATAGGTGGGTGGGGGTGGGAAGATTAGGTGGCTACAGATGAATATCAATCAAAACCAGCAAACATGTGCAGACATTAAAATACCAAGGCCAATTGATTGCTTTGGCATAGATATAATTGCTTCAGTGCAGATACCCAGAGCTAGTCTACATCTTTTTGCAGTATTTGTAACATTTCCTGTCTAAACTTTATTCCTTGTTCTTTTAAGTTCTGCCACTCTTCACTCTGCTTTTTCACCAGTTTTAACTTCTGTAACTCCTCAAAGTACACCAATGTACATGTGTTCAAATAAGTTCTGCTGTCCAATCTCTGGTACAATAAAATTCTGGCATGCAATGCCAACAATTCTTGATTGGAAAGGGGCTTTTTGTACATAAGATAAAGGATCAAAATAATCATATACATCTGTCACTTGGCACAGGATCATTTGGCGATTGAACATGCATCAGCAAAATGTGCGTGAATTGACAGCTGAGAACAGGTTGAGGCTGTTAGAAGTGTATGAGAGAATGAACATTGCAAATAGTAAGTAAAAAAACGAGAAGGACATACCATTGTACTTGCACTGTCCACTTTGCATTCCAATCTGCTGTATTGCAATAGCTGCTTGAATTTGCAAGCCAATTCAAGAGTGGCATCTGTGCTGACAGACGATTTGGACATGTTTTGAGTTGAAATGAGTGAGCAACCAGGAAGGAAAAGCATGTTGAGTGCCATGTGCCAATATTTGGCACTGTTTCTTTTCAAGTTGTCATCATTTTGCAAGTCATGTGTAGGATATGTCAGCTTGGCATTTCGGCTCTGGCACTGGGCAGCCCTGTGCTGTCAACTTCTAGCATATGGCGTGAAAAGCCAATGTTTGGAATCACATGCACATTATTGATATGTGTTTGTATATATGCACGTGATATTGTTGAGAATTTAGTGTTTGGCTTACAGCATAGTATCTTCCTTTCTCTCCTCTGCATTAAAATCTTCCCATTTACTGCTTTTTTCTTCCAATGCTGATCATTTTAACATGTCCTCCAACAGTAACAAATTGATGCTGGCTGAGTTCAAGGCTGTGATGGACCACCTCAATGTTATCTTCTGGCAAAGTGTTCGGGACTGCAATTTGGGGGATGTGCTGCAGGAGAACAATGCTAAAATTGTGAGTTGCCCCAAATGTATACTGTTTTTCACTGACAATATATGACATATTTCAGGCCAGGCTCCTCCAAGAACCCGTGGGGAAGACTGTCAAGTGGGGCCGATGGTCCTTTCCTTCCCTCCACAAGCAGTACCACGAGCTCATGTGCCAGACCACTCTGAAGCAGCATCCAGCCACCCTGAGTTTATTTTACACTGAAGAACTAAAAAAGTGGATTGCAGACTCAAACAATGCACAGGCAGAAGTATCTCATGAGGAAGAGCTGCCTATATCCAGCAAGGATTGTGGAGGCAAAGCCATGGCATCATTGGCTGTCAGCATCAGGGAATTGTCAATGAATCCTGGGAGCAAGCATATAGAAGCAGAGCCAGCCAAGAAACAGGCCAAGAGGAAGACAGCAAATGCCAATGCTGCTCCACCTGCCAAAAAACAAAAGAAGGCTAGCAGTGTAGAAGAAGCAGGTGAAGCTGAAGTGCACCAGCAACCATCAAAACCTGTTTGCTTGGATGTCAAGGAAGAGGAAGGCATGTTTTGGGTGCTGGGCTGCAAATGGTGCCAAAGCAGAGGCAAGCAGTGCCAAGTTAAATTAGAACAGAGGGCAGATCATCCCAGTATCACCCAACCACTACCATCCAACAAATTCACTGAGGTACAGAGGAACAATGGGGGCAAGGAACCCACACCAGTGCCGAGTGCTGATGCAACAAGACAGGATTGATCAGCAATTATCCAGCATTGCATGCCCTACAGTGGCTCAAAAAACTGTCCCAATGTTTGGGACGTTTGGACATATCAGTTAATAGCAGAACAACCAGATTATGTAAGGACCTGAAATTTCACACATAGGTAGTTGGACATGTGACCTATCCAAAACAAGTAATATCACGTGATTTGAAGAAGAACCTGCGTCACAATAAAATAAATAAAATAATGAAGCATTGGGACAGTTTTTTGACCCCCTATTTACCAACTACTTAGTACTTAGTATGCCCCCCTTTGGCCTTGATAACAGCCTCAATCCTCCTTGGCATGCTGCTAATAAGATTTTGACATACTTCTGCTGGAATTTTGTTCCATTCTGCAGCCAACCTGTCCCACAATTCATGTACTCCTCTAGGTGGTGTTGAATATTCATTAAGTTTGAGTTTGATATGGTTCCATAGGTGTTCAATGGGATTGAGGTCAGGAGATTGAGCAGGCCACCTAAGAACATTGATATTGTTGTCTTCAAACCATTTTGTGGCTTTTTTTGAGGTATGCTTTGGGTCATTGTCTTGTTGGAAAATCTGCTCCTCTTCTGGTACATCAAGTATGTCGAAGCTTTCCTGTAGTGCATCCTCCAGAATGTCACAATACTGTTGAGAATCCATGATACCTTCAACTTCCACAAGTTTTCCCACACCATTCCAACCCATACAGCCCCATACCATCAAGTTATTGCCACCACCATGCTTTACTGTAGGGATTGTTGTTCTGTCGGAGATCCCTTCACCTCGTGGTTTCCAAGTATACACCTTCCCATCTGACCCAATCCCATTGACCTTGGTCTCATCTGACCAGAGTATCCTTTTCCAGTCTTCCACTGTCCAGTTTCGATGGTATAAAGCAAATTTAAGGCATCTTTGTCGGTGGATCTTCTTGAGTAGAGGGCGTTTGGCTTTGACAACAGACCTGAAATCATTCTTTTTGAGAACATTTCTGACTGTTTGTGCAGAGACAGGTGAAGGGATGACATCATTGATGTATTTGGCAGCCTGAACAGCATTGTCAAGCTTTCCAGAAGTGATTTGTTGGAGGATAGTTCTGTGATGTCTAAGGGAGAGTTTGGGAGGACGGCCACCTTTGTTGTTTTCCTTGTCCAAATCCAGCTCCTTTTTGATTCTTCCAATAGTAGACTTGCCCAGACCAGTTTTTGACTGAATTTGACGAACAGAATATCCATCTTGAAGAAAAGAAATAATAGAAGAGCATTGAGAAAGGCTGATTGGCTTCATGAGGTAATGGTAAGAGATTAAGATGGTTGAAGTTGAAATTCAACATTATGAACACTGTCACATGACATCACATGACTTTGTTTAATGTTCTCACGGAGTACTGCCACCTATTTGCCCTGCTACATAGAGGATTAAGCAAAGCAAATAGGGGGTCAAAAAACTGTCCCAATGCTTCATTATTTTATTTATTTTATTGTGACGCAGGTTCTTCTTCAAATCACGTGATATTACTTGTTTTGGATAGGTCACATGTCCAACTACCTATGTGTGAAATTTCAGGTCCTTACATAATCTGGTTGTTCTGCTATTAACTGATATGTCCAAACGTCCCAAACATTGGGACAGTTTTTTGAGCCACTGTATGTATCAATTCCAAGCAATCCACTAAGCACTTCCTCACCTGTGGTTAGTGTACAGCCAAGTGAAAGTGTGGTGCTGCCAATTCCTCCCACACAGGTGTCAGTCACCAAGGAAGGCCAAACACCGGAACACCCATCCTCTCGTGTTGGCCCTCCTGAAGGATTTGCTTCCACCTCAGGTGCTAGTGGCTCCACTTGAGGCCAGGCAGCAGGAACTGAGGCAATGTGCATGGCTGACTTTATCAGAATGCCCACAGTTGCAATGTCGAGCACCAGTCCCTTCACATCCGCTGAGAAAGGCAAGGGTTGTGCCATGGGAACACCAGCAGTGTCAACCTGGACTGCTGGCCCTGTGAATGCTATGGGTTCGACATCTGCCACAGCACAGCATAGTTCTCTGCCACCCCCCCAGGCAAAAGCAAGTTCAGATACTCCAATCAGTAAGTAATTTTCACATCATTGGCATTGGTCAAAATCAAGTCAAAATCTAATTAATGTTCAATTACTCATAGAGAAAGCTTTGCACACATTCCTGGTTACACTGGATAACCGCATGCAGGGGGTGGAGAAGCAGGTTGCATTTATGTATGGCCAGCAGATGTATATGCACAGTGTTGCCACTCAGCAAATCAAGCAAGCTTTGGAGAAGTTTAGTTCTAGGGTGTCGGCACTGGACAAGGTGATTGCCTAGCATGAAGAGCAGCAACTGGCTTAGGAAACAGCGAACACTGAACAACTTGCTGCATCAGGAAAATGACTTTTGTCCCCAGGGGCTTTGTATCTCCCTGGCACTGCCTTAGAGATCCTAAGGCAGCCAGGGCATGCAAAGCAGCCAGGGCCCTTAGGTGCACTCAGGGCAAGGTCCCTCTGCAAACAACCAGGTACAACTTTCCCAAGGCAATCCAGGGCAGCTCAAGGCATCCTAGGATCCACCAGATGGGCCTTGTATCATTCAAAGATGTTTATATATAATGCCATTTAACAAGTACTATTCAAACTTCTTATAAAAAACAAGTTATATATTGACTCTAACTACACTAGATAATACAGTATTCATGTAGATACATATAATACAACACAGTGATAGGGTGCTTATGAAGATGGTAATTCTGCTCGGAATAACACGTTCAGGCGCTCGTTAGAAAGCCTGAATTAACGCGAAGAAGCTCAAAAAAACCGCGACGCAATTGAAGAAGATGTTCTTGACTTAGAGCAAAATTAGTCCAAGACAGGGAGATGGAGGAGGACATGGCTACTCACAGGCATCCAGGAGTCTCAAAATTTGTGTAAGGAACACGTTCAAACCCCACATAAATGGTGAATAAACATACCAAGTTGCGAAAGCCTTTGTTGAAAATTGAAGGAAGGAGATGATATTCAACTCTGCAATAGTAGTCATATGGTCAATAGGGACATCAGATATTGAGGGCGTATCGGACGCCATAAACTGGTCGATTAGTCGATACATATCTATAGTAAAAGACTCCAAAAAGAATTATCCAAAAATACAAACAGGAACCCAAGATATGAAGTACTTTACCTGGAGGAGGGAGGGGGAGGAGGAGCACATGGCGGATTTTTGGATTCCAAGTGATGATATATAGCGTTTGAGGGCTTTTTAGAAAGCTACAATCAAGGTGAGTTCATCATAGAAAGAATTAAGGAGATTGGAGACGAACTTATGTCAGAATCAAAGAAATACTTCAAAACTCCGAAGTTGACTAGCAACTTGAGATGAAGGATGCTTGGTTGCCCCAAAAATTAAGCTGTTGCAGGAGCAGGTACCTTATGTAGTTGAGTAAGTTTTCCCAAAGTTTGAGACACTCAGGATATCTAGAAGTGCACCTATGAATTAAATTGTCCCACCTAGGGGAAGGAGGACACAAAGAGTGAGATCGCCCTCAAGCTTGTCAAATCGCAAAATTAATGGTACTGTTCGATAGGTATTAATGAGACGAACCAGTAAATGCAAAGATCATACCGTTTGGCCGGGTATTGACAGATATATGAGGGAAAATGCGTCCTAGGGGGACTTGACACCTATAAGATGGTACTTGGAAAGTACAGGATGAATTGGCATGATCTTGGGGACGGTTTGCAGAGGACTAAGATGGTCTTGAAGGTGCAAAAGGAATTGGGAGTGAAGGTAGACAGGATCCGGAGTTATGGCACTTTCAAGCAGAGGCAGTCCAGGGGCAGGAGGAGCACATCACAGTTATATGGCTTCCAGGCGTCGGAATTGAACGTTCATAGACTCAATAGAATCCCCTAATGCCCAGGAGCTCATATATGAAAAGAACGACACAATATAGCGGATACATACCTTTAAAATCGATAAAACATTGGAAAATAGGGGAAGGAGAGAGACATAGCTGGTTCTCGCCTTCCAGGCAACCAAATCCATCGGTCTTGAGCTCGTTAGAATCGCATAATTGCCCACAATATGAATATGCGGTGACCTAGGGCTCGGAGGAAACGGACAAGATAGAAAGTGGTGAAAGGGGACTTGACACCTACAAGATGATACTTGGCAAGTACAGGATGAATTGGCATGATCTTGGAGACGATTGGCAGAGGACTAAGATGGTCTTGAAGGTTCAAAAAGAATTGAGAGTGAAGGTAGACAGGATCCGGAGTTATGGCACTTTCAAGCAGAGGAAGTCTAGGGGCAGGAGGAGCACATCACAGTTGGACGGCTTCCAGGCGTCGGAATCGAACGTTCAAGTACTCGATAGAATCCCCTAATCTTCAGGAGCTCATATGTGAAAAGAACGATGCAATAAACCCAATACATACCTTTAAAACCGATAAAACATCGGAAAACAGGGGAAGGAGAGAGACATAGCTGGTTCTCACCTTCCAGACATCCAAAATCTTCGGTCTTGGGTTCGTTAAAATCGCATAATTGCCCACATTATGAAGCTGGGGTGACCGAGGGCTCGGAAGAAACAGAAAAGAAAGAAAATGGTGATATGTTCCAATAGGGGTCCCAAAATGATCACCAGTTTTTGCGTCGAATACTGGTTCGTTTGGAGTGTTCTTGGGTGCGTTACAAACGTATAAATGAGCTAAAGACGTACCAAAAAACCGTTTGATAATGCGGTAAACCGTTCCGGCGATATACAGCAATCTCTATAGGGATGGGCCTATTCCATCCACATTTGCCCTCCTGACATAAACCCAAGCTCTAGACCAGATCTAACAAGGTAGCAGCCACCAAGGACTGCCTGAGTAGAGTAGAGCCTAAGCATACAAGAAAAGTTGAGGAAGGGGAGTGGGGAACATGAGAGTGAAGTGCAAGTGAACTTAGAGGACTTAGTCGACTTAGTGCGATATTGGATAGGCTTACATAATCAAATTATCGCACTATTTGAAGTACTTAAATGGGCATGTCACCCACATAATGTGTATAATTTTAATGTTTGAAAATCAACAATGAAGGTGGGAAAAGTCATTCAAGCTGGCTTTATTTCCCCACGTTGCATGGAAATTCAAAGCATGCCAGGGCATGCCAGGACATGCCAAGGCATCTCATGACATCCTAAAGTAGTTAAAGGCCCCATCAATTGATGATCTGATCGCACTTTCCTAAAGTGCCCTCCGATCAAAAGTCTTTTTCGTGATGTAGGGAGTGGGACCCTAATGTCCCTCACCACAGAAGTGCTGCTGATCGGCTGCTCGACATGGCTGCCACATTTGCTCTGAGCTTGGGTAGCTTTCGCAATCCTGGCCCTACTTTTGTCTTGCATAATGCTAGACTTACCCCATCAGTCATTGACTTGGTGTTCATCCCTTCCATCAACTCACTCACATGTCTTGTTGAGAGAGTTGAGGACCTTAAGCTGGCCTCAGATCACTGCCCCCTGGCAGTGACCCTGCCCTTATGTCTCATTATTTCTGAGCCTCTCAGAAAATCTATCAAACCTGGGTCTGAAGCTGAAGAGGCTTTTATCTTAGATATTATTGAATCAATTAGTGCACTTAACAGCACCATTGATACTCCGGCTCAGGTAGATGTGTGTACTTCAGCCATTGCAGATGCCTTCTCCACTGCATGGGACAAGCATGCTGTTGAGGCCTGTATTGTTCCTCACTCCAAACCCTGGTGGGATTGGGGTTGCCAAGATGCCCTTGATTTGTACAAAGCCAACCATTCGGCTACAAATTGGAGGAAATTCTGCGCCAACACCAGATGCACTAAACAGGTCTTCTTTGATGAATGCATCAAAGAAATCTCTGAATCCAAAAAGCACCCATGGGATCTCATGAATTGGATCCAACAGCACAAAAACCCACCCTGTGAGTCCATCCTTCATAATGGCTCGCCCTGCCATGACCTCCCAGATCTCTGGGATGCCCTCCACAGCACATACAATGCAGCCTCTGACCGTGTTTGTGATGTTTCTATCCTTGAAGAAATGGACCAAGTCCTGGTCAGGGATTGGACCAACTTCTCTCAATTGGAACTCACCAAAGCACTATCTTTGTGCTCCAATAATTCTTCTCCAGGGCCCGACCATGTCACGTGGCAGCACCTCAAAAGGATCATTCGCAACGACTTGTGTCGTAGCATCATCCTCTCATTGGCCAATGGATGCATTCACTCATCCCATTGGCCCAAACATTTCAAGGAGTTGGTTTCTGTGGTTATCCCCAAGCCCAATAAACCCTCCTATACAACGCCAAAGGACTTCAGGCCCATCATGCTCCTGAATACTCTTGGTAAACTTCTTGAAAAGCTCCTCACTAATTGCTTCCAGTTTGACATGATCAAACTTGACCTTGTTCATCCGAACCAGTTTGGTGGTATTTGCCAATGTTCTACTGAAGATGCCGGAGTCTATCTTACCCATCTTGTTCGTGCAGGGTGGGCCAGAGGACTCAAAACTAGCATGGTGGCATTTGACATCGTGCAGTTTTTTCCGTTGCTCAACCATGAGTTTCTGTTGGTGACTCTTGCTAGGCTGGGATTTCCTCACATTGTGACGAAATTCTTTGCCTCCTACCTTGTTGACAGAGTTACTTCATACCTCTGGAACAATTATTCTTCTGGACCAAAACAGGCAGACATTGGGTGCAGCCAAGGCTCTGCCCTCTCTCCTGTCTTGTCCTCAATCTACATATCCCCTATCATGAAGATATATGACCTTCGGGCTGTCAACATTGACACTACCCTCCTCTCCTTTGTTGATGATGGTACCTTGGTGACCCAATCAGGCAACCTTGGCACCAACATTGTAATTCTCAAGGCTGGCTATGCCTACCTTGTCGATTTATTTACTGCTGCTGGACTTTGTATGGAACATAATAAGTCCGAGCTTTTTCACTTCTCTCATTTGAGAGACAGCTTCAATCCTCCCCTGGACACTGGGTTTGCCCTGTTCACCGGAAATACCCCACTTACCCCTAAGCCCATTTGGCACTACTTGGGATTTTTCTTCGATTGTGAGCTTAGGTTTCACAAACACATTCGTTTTTATGCCACCAAAGCACTGACCACAGTGAAAATCATGGGCATGCTTGGTAACTCTGCCAGAGGCTTGTCTCCTAAACAGAGATGCCTCCTCTATCAGTCATGCATCCTCCCTATTGCGACATACAGCTATAAACTTTGGTATTACAAGTCTGCCCCCATGGAGGGCATCTTGAAAAACCTTACTAGCATGCAGTGCAGAGCAGCTGTATGGATTACTGGTGCCTTCTGCACCTCTCCGATGGGCGGCATTCAAGCCATTGTTGGCCTTATGCCCATTCACCTCCACCTCTGTAAACTTCAACTTCGGTCTGTTTACTGCATGGCAACTTTGTCGGACTCCCATCCAACAAGGTCCCTTCTTTCGGACCCTTATGCCAAAAATAGTGCTCCACACTATCATGCCTTATTCTGCATCCCAGAGCATGTCTGCGACAAGCTCAGGGGTAGTATCCCTGACATTCAAATCAACCTTCCTTTCATGACTGAGACTTTCTCTCTGTGCACAGATAAGGCTCAGCCAGGAAAGCAGCTCTTGGATTTATTTCCTAACCGCATACATTTCCGTAGCAGATCGGAGTATGTCCCTGTCGAGCACAAGGATGTCTCTGATTTCGACAGTGACCTTGTTGCGTACCATGAGTGGATTTGCCTCCACATCGAAAATGCATGCCATAAACATTATGACTCCATCCGCAAGAAGGCAGAGGAGACACATGACACAATCTTGATTGGCACAGACACCTCAGTCCCTGCCAGCAAGCTGCACCAAGCCCTTGCAGGTGCGGTGCTTTATCAAAATGGTGTACATATTGACGATGTCAAATACATTGCTGGAAAGGTCCTTGCTCCTGATGCCGAGCTTTGCAACACAACAATTGCACTAACATTCATCTGTTCACGGACTCTCTCTCTTCTGCTAAGAGAGCCTTGTACCCTTCCATTCACTCCAGCCAAGGGCACTCCTTGGCTGTCTGTTGCATCCTTGGCAAGTGGTTCTCTAAAGATCTGTTGCATTCCATTACTTTTGTTGATGTTCCATCCAAGTCTGAATGGGGCATTCATCATGAAGCTCACCTTTTATTAAAGGCTCAACCCCGGGTACTGGGTAGGTACCAGGATTCTTCTCTGGACAGCTGCTGCAAGGCGGTTGCTGACCAGCAATTACGGGCCTGGTATCAACTGTTCTTTCGAGACACAGATCATGCAGGACATAACTTCCTCCAGCTCAATTCTATCAACAGAGAGCATCACATCAAGCCATCATATGCCAAGGGTGGATCATGGCTTTCATCCTGTGGGGACTCTATTTCTCTCACATCGTGCATAACCCGGTGCCTACTAGGGCATGCACCCATAGGTGCTTACTTTAAGCACTTCAACATTGATGAACAATTCTCCTGTAACTGTGGGGTCCTCCTCCAGACCAGGCAACATATGTTTGAATGTCCTTTACTCAAACACTCTCATGATGATGGTGTTCCGACTTACCTCTCAATGCTTCTCAAATTCTTGCAGGACAGTCCTACTGTCTTTGCTAACTCTCCCCCTGCTGGGGTCGGATAACAGCTTTGGAGGCCTTGCTGTGATTGTGATGATTGCCAGCTTTGGTCAGCTTCGGTGTTAATGGTGTGTATCCCACCAGCCTGTCCCCGTCCTTAAATGGTGCATGATGAGTGACTGTTGGGGCTTTCCAGGTCTCATCACCAGAAGGGGTTTGGACGAAGCCTTTAGGTGCAGTACATGGTGAACCATACTGGGTGCTTCAGCCATCACAGAGTAAGGAGCCTCCTCTAGCTTTCCTGCCATGACACACTCCTTTGCGTGTCTCGGCCTTGTCTGGTGCATTATGTGCTTGCTCATTCCATGCATTGCATCTCACCCAGGGAGTATGTTTCCCTATCTACTGTAGGTAGTGTTCTGTGATGTAATTTGCAGTGCAGACTGTGTTCGGACACTGCATAATAAATTGGCTCATGCCATGATTTCAAAAAAAAAAAGAAAGAAAAAAACAGCACAAAGACTATGCGCTGGGATATGTACACTGCTGCTGCCTGCAACAGCAAACTGCCTATATGGAAAGATATCAAGGACATCAGGGCCCTCAAGGTAGAACATGGGATAGTCAGCGAGCTGTCTGCATCATCTGGTGACCAGATGGATGTGAGTGGCGACTCCGGCACTCCTCAGGAAAAATCAGCAGAAGCACAATTGTCATCAGTGCTCAGCATTGCTGCTGCAGTGTCTTCATCGGCTATGGGGACAACCAATCATCCTGCCTCTGAAGCACTTGTTGCACCAGCCCAGCAAGCTCTCATTCTTTACTGTGCCAAGCCCAGGAGCATCACCCATGCCATCCGGGGAGATCCCCAACCCCCAGACTATTGAAATGAGCACTAGACCAACAGCCAATCTGTCTTTTCCCCGTGGCAAAACTCAGAGGTCAGAGGTAGCAGATGTTGACGTTGACTCAGCCCTTGGCAGTCAGCACTCAAGGTCCATCTTTGCACTCAGATGGTCACTCAGTCCACTGACAGAAATTACATTGTCACCAGGGCCAGATGACAACAAAAATCAAGGTATCAATGAAGAGGGCACACAAGAAGTCTAAGGTGACCAAAATATGTTGGAGGATGATGAATTACAATCACTGAAGGCCTATGTTTTGGAATGCAGCTCTGATGAAGGTTGCAAGGAGGGAGAGGTAGTTGAAGACAAAAAGCTGGGTACAGTTTGGAAAGAGTACAACCCAGAGGCAGAGGCATTGACCAGCTGCTTGAGATTGAGGCAGAGGACAGTGCCTACAGCTTGTCCACCTCAACAATGCAATGTTTCCAACACTTCCTCAGTTCGGCATTCAGTGCAGCATCTGCCGTGAAATTTCTTCTTGTTGCACAGTCTTGGGCCCAGTATATACATTTTTTGTACTTGTTGTTTTCAAAATTATACACCTTGTCTTGCTGACCTTAGCATTGGTTGATATGTTGGACTATACGGCATTGCAGTGACTGCTGAGATTGCAAGTATGTTGGCATAGAAACAATTTGACAAGTGTTCACTGCCGAGATTGAAGGTCATATTATATATTGTATAGTACTGAATAACTTATTTATTACTGTCATTGTAACTTATTAATGTAGTGCTGAAATCCTTATGTCAATCCCCCATATGCATGGTATGCCTACACCAGGGAATTCCCAAAATAGGGCAAATCCTTGAGGGAACGAGGGAGTTCCCCTGAGCTGTATCATACAACTACACTGGGGTAGTTCCCTGGAGTGTATGGTATGGCACAGTGTAGCAACACTACCTGAAAGGATGTCAATCAGTTTTGAATATATGCCAAGGGCAGGCAAGTACCATGAATAGACACAGGCAGGATAAGAATAGAATTAGCTATATTAAACATATAGCAGCACCTCTGAATAGATATGAATTGTGCACATTTTCACTGGGCCTTAATCTGGGCCAGGGTGTTGACAGTAAAGGCATCAAGAAGGCTATTGGTTTGCTGCAGTTGCTTAGTAATACATAGCATAGTAGGAATGACAGTAGGTTTACTGCACACTCAATGAATGGCTCAATCAGTACTAACCAGAGCAATAACAGTTGGAGTTACAAGTGCTGTATTTGAAGTGTTGCAAAACACAAATTGTAACAGGGGGCATCAAGCTATCAAAGTTGAAACTGTTTTGATCACACAATTTAGAGTGTAGCAACTGTTTTAAATGGCTGTTGCTTCAACTTTGAATTCCCCTAATAAAGATTATTCCTATAACCAATCTACAACACTAGTTAACTATAGTCCTAATTGTTGACTTTATTTTATACAATTTGAGAGGTTAATTATATGTAAAATTTGTTAAGGGTAAATTTACTTACATATTTTAGTAGCAAACATTCCAAGTTATTGGAAAATTCTATCAAACTTGCGCTTGCATGATGCATAGTGGAAGTCTATTCAATTATTATTATGAAGAATATAATTTGAAAATAATAATAATTACCAAAGTTTTGTTTTTGATCACACCAGCACCGACCTCGCTGATGGGCATTTCCTTGTGGACAATGCTGATATGGCTCATGGCGGTACCCAATTTCATCAAAGAAGTGCTATTAGTTATGTACATTAGTACTTTTAATATTTAGAAATAAAACAGATAACTTACAATTTGTTCCTTTTTTGCAAATAGTGCTGCACCAATACTGTGTACTGGTGCATCACCCCATCTCTCATAGTAGAACCCACCTGCCTTATCCAGGTGCTCAAAGAATGCTGTGTATCCCGGCCCACGCCATAGGTCAAGATTAGCAATCTCGAAGTTGCTCCAGACTATATGAGCAGATAGTTGTTAGTTGTTTGTAACCAATAATATAGACGACACCCAAACAGTGTCCAGGTTTGTAAACTAAAAAGAAAGAAGCAAGTTACGCACAATGGCACAGATTATAGTTCTGTCCTCCATCATCCGAGATAAAGTTCAACGCATTTCCGGGTGTAATTAGTTCGCTGTTATTTGCCATGAATGCTATACAAATAATATATTAGTATTCTTTATATTTAAATCACGGTCCCAGTCGAGCCTGAAGACATCTTCAATGCTATACATGAGATGCAAACACTCACTCTGTACTTCTTTCCAGAGAGTTGGGATTGTTGCGATATAATCCGGGAGTGCGATTGTAAATCCTATATTGGATAGCATCAGCTTGTTGCTCGTTCTATACGCCCAACATCAGGCATTCTGACAAAAACAAAAAATGACTTACCATACATCTTATCATTATCTTGCATGTACAAGAACGGGTCGAAGTCTAGGTCACAGAAGAAAGTCACATCCGGCCTGTTAATATATCAGCAAATATGTCCACTAAGCCCTTGAGATAAGCCAGCCAGCCAGCCCCAAGCAAGCGCACGAGGGGGACCAGGTATCTAAATGTGTACTCACTCAACTCTGTTGATTGAACGAACAGGAGATGTAAACCAGTAGGGCAATATCACCCGGGAAAACAAGAAAGACGGAAAGGCGGAAAGAAAATGCGATGAGAAATAGGTTGATGTACTGAGGGTAACAAAGACGCACCTCCAATAGTATTGGTACGGCTTGATCAACTCGTGTCGGTAGAAGAACTGTATAACTCCATCAGTACAACATACGGGTAGTGGGAAGGGAAGGACTCACGCCAGAGTTGTAGCGACACATGTTGCGGTATGGAACGCTGCCTAAATTCATAGAGATGAGTATGTGTACAAGCTTGAAGGATGTAGGTCAATGACGAATAATAAACCGAAAGAAGTAAGCTGTGTTGACGAATAAGAAATCGAAAATGCAAAGATGCACAGGAATAGTATTGGCAAATAAGTAGAATGCGGCGAATATCAAGCACGGCAAGAAAGTATTGACAAGAAATTGACAAGAAAGCAGGGGCGTACTCACCTCCATATATCACACGATGCCTAACCATCTGCTCCCTAGCCTCGGACGCCTTCTTTTCATCGATCTCGGGGGGCTGGTTCCAGTGCTCGGGCGGGATGAGCCCGAATTGCACCTCCGAATCCGTGATGTCCATTATTCGTCTGTGTGTTTGCAAATACAATCAGCAAAGAGCTCTCAGGACTGCATGGCGCGGCACCGCAAGACCTGCCCAGCTTGGGTTAACGCAACAGACGCGGCGCGACCGAACAAAGGCAGGTCCATGATGGCGACAGGGAGAGACAAATTGCTAGGGAACGTACCGCTTGAAGTTCTCGTCGAACGGCTCTTCATTAAGGAAAACGTACGGATATCGAAAGCGCTTGTTGAACCTGTCTTCGACCTGCTTGATGCTGCTCGCCGCGCCGTCGACGTCGTTGTTCCGGGCTATTAATGACCATGTTAGTATATCAGGGTGCACTCTGAGGGCGATAGGGCAGGAAAGATAGTACGAGAACGGAGAAAGCAAGGTACACGCACCAAGCATAACGATTACCGCATTTGCCTTCCTCTCCGGCGGAGTAAAGTTTTGCGGAACATGGTACTCAGGCGGGATACCTTTCTGGTATGGCGGGACGGTGTTTTTGCCACTGGAGAGCACGGAGTCCTTGATGCGTCTGAGGGAAACGATCTCGCCGTAGTCTTTGCTCGTCCAGCTGACGAGGAAGTGCAGGGCGATCTGGGGTACGGGAAGTAATAGCCGAGCAACAGCAATATGAGTACTGATGCTGTCCACAAGCCCACAACAGAAGACGTACAACAGTGCTGAATACGAGAAAGACGAGACGTCGAGTCGGGGTCAGCATAGAATGGTAGGATGAGGTGGGAGTCGTGAAGGAAGGGGGACGCTGCCCGCTGGTCAGCGGCGACAACCATCTTGAATGACAACCCTGTGAGCGTGTCCGCTTACCTAACACTCTAATAGACTACCGAAATACCCATCTCTCCAACATCTCCCCGCAGCCGCGTCGGCTCGGTCGCGCATCAAGTTCATCATCATGCCCGTCGCAATGACCTCAGAAGCACCAGTGAACCAGGACTTATCGCCGCAGGCCCCAAAATGGCTTTCATCAGCCATCAAAAGACTTCGATCCCAGTACCCGCACGACCAGATCGTTCTGCGCCAGATCAAGGGACTAGTAAACATCCCAGGTACGGGGAACGAAGAAAATATCACTGCAACTGTGCCCGTATGGCGCATTGGCTGCCTCGACTGCCCAGGGAAGGTAAGCATCGCTTATCGCTTTAAACTACTTATATCAGGACAATGCGCTCACCCAGAATGAACTTAGGTATATCTCCCAGGCCCAAGTGAGACGTTGTCCAACTTCGAAGTGCATATGAGAAACCGCCAGCACCGCACGAACGTTAACACGCGCGTTGGGCTCGCACCTCCTGTTGACAACGTGCCGGTACCGGCGACTGTGCAAGGAACTGGAAACAACGACGGCGACAGCCCAAAGTTCCTCTTATCCAGCTTGTGACAGTTTACATTCTTTCATCCAACCCTGTTGTTCTTCATTTATGACTCGAATCAGCAAAACGTTCTTTCCTCTAATATTTCTCCTCAAATATCGTCGTTCGCCAACTTTTGTTCCACCTGTCTTGCTACGCAATCCTCCCGCTATCTGTATTGGCTAGAATTTCTGTACATTTATTTCGAAATAGCACACAGGTAGCCTGTTATTCTGCGTTGAATAAACGATAGTTGTCGTCGTTGTCTCTGATGAAGCGGCGACCAACTCTGCTCGGCCAGACTTGCTGATACTCGGTCCACAAGCCAGTAGCAGCACTGCCGCGACCCTCACGCGCCACCAGGCGGAGCCATCCCGCTCATAACCTCGTACATTCCTTCCTCTCCCCCAAACTGCCGCCGACTCAATCGTTGACTCCAAAAGCGCATGATCGGCTCCCACTCTGCGCGCCCAACAGGCATACCCTCGCGTTCTGTGCCCATGCGACTGAGCGTGAGTGAAGAAAAGGCGCGCGTAAGTGCAGTGGTTTGAGCAGTTGTGGACGACGACGGAGAGATGGCCGTGGCACGGAAAGCAAAGAGCACTGGAGTATGACACTGCGCCTCAGGCGCGGACGAGGTTGGGAAGCTGAGCAAAGGTCCAGAGATCGATATGACAGATCCAAAAGTAGCGCGGAGCCCGGTCCCGGTCGCAGGCCCATTCGACGACGTCGGCGCAAGTTCCTTGGGGTCCTTCCAAGCCTTAAGTGCAACTTCAAGAGCAACTGTGCCGCCCTGAGCAAAGCCTATAAAATGAATCTTGTTCAACGCCCAACCGCACTCTTTCGTGAGATGCACGAGCACCGGCTGCAGCGCATCGAGTGCGCACTTGGGGTTGGGGTTCGCAATGGGCTCGCCGAGGAGCGTGAAGGCGGGATACCACTCCCATGCGTCGTCTTCTTCTTCGAGCAGGGGGACGCGCGACGGGGCGCGGAGCGCGAGGACAGCAGTCTGTGGGAGCTTGAGAGAACGTCCGAGTTGTGAGAAAGGGCGATGCGAGTCTCCTATCGTCGTAGATGCATTTATGTAGTTTTCATAACCAATGTATGCATTTTGTGTCAATGTATGCGCGTCCAATGTCGACACATGCATTTTTGTAGCCAGTATATGCATGATCATGTCGATATATGCGCGTCCATGTCAACATATGTGGGTCCATGACCATAATATACATGTTTTCGTTCAAAGATAGTTCACCAGCCAAGTGTATATGTGAGCCTGGGCGGCCGCGAACAGAGGGCAAGGAGCAGACTTACCCAGGCCATGCAGGAGGATCAAGAGGTTCTCATCCGTCCCATCGTCGCTGGGCGCGTAGAAGAACGTAGCACCAGGCAGCTTGGGCGCCGGCTTGGTACGCGGCGAGGAGGTGGACGGGCGAAGGTGGACGTCGGTCATTGAATAACTCTTCGAGTTCAAAGGGACGCGCGAGTGTTATCTAGTCTTGGCACGTGGTCTACTTACACTGAAAGCTGGCCACGCATTGACAGACACACACATACTTAAGTTTTCAAAAGTAGTACGTACTTATAACAATACACAGAGCCGAGAGAGCTAGATAAGAAAACAACAGCACAACAAAATTCGGTAGTGGTAATAATAGTGGTGGCAACGTGTAAAAAGGCAGGAGTAGTAAAAATAATTCGTGGCGAGGTCCGAAGACAGAATATCGAGTATAGAAAGTTGAAAGAAAAAAAGAAAAAGGCCAAGCAAAACGAGGTTCCGAGAGAAGCCATGAGTAAGAGGCAATAGTAATGATAGTAGTTAGTAGTTAGGTAGATAGAATCGACATCCGTGCACCAGACCGCAAATCAAAACTGATCACGACTTGGAAGCAGCTGAGCCCGACACTGGCGCACTGGCGCTCACCGCGGCCGCAGCCCCCGTGGAAGTGGGCGCAGTCGACCCAGGCGGCGCACTCGTACTCGTGATGCCCGCAAGGCGATCGTTCACCCTCTGCCTATGTTGCCTATTCTTCAAATGCACATCGTAATTCGACAGCGTCTCGCCCGGGCCAGGGGTATATAACTGCAACACAAATCCATCAGCATCTATACACCACAAAACCTAGAAGAGAACACACCTTGCCCGGACAGTCTAAGCACTTGATGCGCCACTCGGGCGTGCTGCTCGCATTCACTTTTCGCAGGATCACCTCAAACTTATCATGCGGGTAGCGTGCCTGCATAGCTTGTATCGCAGCAGACAGCCATTGAGGTGGCTATTATAGAACATCAGTACCAACATCAACACATCGCACTAAATACTCACCCTTGTTTTCGTCGGGCTGGTGGGCGACGTCGCGGGCGCAGGCGCGGGCGGGGACGTCAAGGCTTCAGGCGCGGCGGAGGCCTTCACCGGAGTTGAAGGTGCCGCAGAGGCCAACGCAGGCGCAGGCGCCGACGTCGAAGTAGTCTTCGCATGACCGGACCCATTAACCTTCACTCTCTGAGCAAGTGGCGGTTCCGACGCGCTCGACGCCGTCGAGATCGGCGAAATGGCTCTATCATCGTCGTTTCCATGCGGAGACGCCGACCGGCGTGATCCATCCACGTCTCCATTCGAGCGCGACGGCGTCTGAGGCTCAGAAGTATCCAAAGCACTCTGCGCGCGAAGAGCAGCCGCACCACGCTTCTTGCTCGCGGGTGTCTTCGCTTCGAGCTCCTTTTGTTTGATGCCCGAGTGGAAGCTCGGGTCAGCATTATACTCGACAGGCCTAGGCCGCCTATGTCTATGCCAGAACTTGCCTGCACAAAAAAGTCAACAACCAGCCCCTAAATGCACAACAAATAAAACCCACCACATGTCCCACACTGACTCTTATTCCCCAGAGGGCCCTTCCTTCTCCCAACCGCAATACTCTCAGGACATCCACAGTTCGAGCAGTGCCAGACGCCATCAATATAATTGGGGTGCTGGCCGTCCACAAACTCCTTCTCCTTTGCCTCCCTCTCCAGCTCCTTCGCGCGCTTCGCAGTCATAATCTTCGCTTGATTGTTCAACTGTGATGGCGCGACGGAGGACGACGACCGCGGAGCCTCGTTGTCCGCCGGAATCGACGACATCGATACATCAGCAGCAGTGGACGGCGTCGGTGCAGTGACGTGCGCACGGGGGCGCAGCACAGAGGACGGGTACGACGGGGGCTTGAACAGGCCTTTGGGCTTTTTCTCCTTCGCGGCAGCCGCCACCGGCGGGGGCTGGGGCACAGTGGGCATAACCTGTGGCGTGAACGCAATCCCATTCTCCGAGGCGACCATATTCGCAATGGTCAACGAGGCCGCAGCGGCAGCCGCACGGCGCGACATCGGCGCGTTTGCAGCAGCAGCGAGCGCCAGCGTAGCAGGGTCGAGCTCGGGGAAGCCAATCGCAGGCGTCCGGTACGTTCGGATCGGCTCGCGATCAGGGAGCGCAACGCCTCTGCGTCCTCTCGTATTCCTTTTGCGGCGCTTATTCAAGTCCTTATCGCGCTCCTTCTCCGTGCGGTCGAGCTCGCCATCGCTTAGATAGGTAAGCACCGGTGTGAATATGCTCACATCACCGCCGGGACGCGCGCCAGAGGTGAGACTGGGTAAGAAGGACTGCTTGAGATCGTCATCCTGCACAGCCGTGCCGTCGGACGGGTGGCCGACCAAGAAGAGCGACTTCTGGTAAGTCTGCACCTGTTCTCTGATCGAGTGTGATATAGCGGTTCTACGATGATGCTAATCAGGGATTGGGCTGGGATATAAAAAGGGAACGGTGACGCACTTAAATTCACCCCCGAGGCCCAACTCCTGGGTATATACCTCCGCGAACTCTTCGGGTAACGCTGATGGGTTATCCAGATCCCACTCAAACTGGTCGTCAAGCTTTACGGACCCAACAATTATATCCAACTAAAACCATGCGTCAGATATAAAACCCAGAGTCCGCAAGGTAAGAAAAGAAAACACACCTTGATCACAATCCTCATGTCCTCGTGCATACTCTTCTCGTCCACCTTATACTCGTCCACAGCACGCGGACTGAAGCCCTCCTCATCCATATCAATTTTCTCTTCTTCGTCGTCTTCCTCCTCGTTATCCGCCATCATACTAACGTCCGCATCCGCATCGTCGTCCAGGTCCTCGATCTTCACAATTTTGCGGCGCTTGCGACTGCTGCTGCGCGCGCGCCTGGAGTCCTCTTCCTCGTCTTCATCATCGTCGTCCGCATAGCCCTTCGCCTCGGCTATCGCCCGGGCACTCTGCAGCTTAATCCGGCGGCGCCAGACTTCCCACCATTTCGCGTCGTCCTCGTCCAGCTCGCCCTTGATGACGGTACCCTGCTCCGGCGCCTCAGAGCCCTCGCCCTCGAGGCCGACTGCATGCGCGCGGAAGTCGCTCAGCTGGTCCTGTATCGCCTTGACAATGATGGCATGGTAGGACGGCGCGAGAGCATAGTCCTCAACCACCGACTGCGCAAACACCTCGGGTGTAACGACAGGATCTATCGCACATCGGGTTAGCGCTGCCCAATCCAGAAGAAAGAAGAACGCTTACCATTCAAGTTCCACACAAAAGTATCCCGCATTTTATGATGCTCCACGTCAAACTCGATGCGGATGGGCACGAGCACCTCCGGCTTGTCCGCGTCTTCTGGCTCAATCTTCCTCGGCCTGGCAGTGCATATTGCGTCAGCGCGTCTCATAAAAAGAGACTCGTCAAGAAAACTCACAGCTTAAGCCCCTGGCGCCGGGCACCCTTCCTCCCACTCCGCGATGCATGCTCTCGTCTGCTTCTCGGGTAGCGCACATCGAACGACTCGCGATGCTTCCGCCAGCGGTTCCAATTGCCGACGCCATTGCCCGGTGCACCGCGCTCCCACCACTGAACACCCGCTGAGCCACCTATGCTGAACGTCTCCCGAACCTCTTCAAGCATACGGCCCTGCATCTCGTGCACACGGGCCTCATATGCGCGGTCCGTCGCCATCCAGTCCTGCACCTGCTCGATTTCTGCGGCTGACAGAGGCGGGATCATCGTCGTCGACGTGGCCAGTGGCACAAGGGTCACCTCCGTCGTTTTTGGATTGTAGTTCGCGCCGGACGGGGGCGGAAGTGAAGGTACAACAGGTGCGCTGGAAGCAGAGCCAGATGCGAGGCCGTTGACGCTCGTCTCGCCACTGGAAGAGGCAGCAAGGGACGACGAGCCGGGCAGACCGGAAGAAGACACGATAGCACTCGGACCAGCAGGCGCGCCCTGGCCGCCCGAAACCGCGCCAGACGGGATAGCAGGCACGCCCTGGGCACCTCCCATAGAGGTTATCGACGAGGTGGAGATTGACGGTCCGAGAGGGGGCGCGCCGCCCATGCCCAGGCCGCCTGCTCCAGGGTGTGGGCTGGCAGAAGAGCCAGCAATGCCAGCCATGGGTCCCATCGCGCTCATTCCCATCCCAGCAGGCATGCCAGGGCGGGCCATCCCGCCCATCCCTCCCGGCGTGCCCATACCACCCATTCCTCCTGGCGTGCCCATACCTCCCATGCCTCCTGGCGTACCCATCGGTCCCATCCCACCAGGCGTGCCCATGGCACCAGCACCGGGGGGCAGCGAGCCCTGCCTCATCGGGGTACCAGGAGTGTGCGGGGGGTGTGGGTGCGCCTGGCCGATCTGCGCATGTGGAGGAGTTGCTGTCTGCGGGGGCATCGAGCCCTGGCGCATGGGCGTTTGCGGGCCTGCCATGCCATGCGGCGCGCCGCGGGCGGGGATGTCGATGTTCATATTCATGCCGGCGCCTCCCATTCCACCACCGCCGTCTGCGCCAGGAGGCATGCCCATGCCGGCGCCGCCCATACCCATCCCGCCAGCACCCGCGCCGCCTGGTCCGCCACCAGGGCCCATGCCCATGCCTGGCATGCCGCCCATCTGACCTCCCATCCCAGTCATGCCCATGGACGACTGCGGGCGAGGCGAATTGCGCTGGCCGTTCATCATGCCCGCATTCATGCCCATATTTCCCGCGCCGCCCATGTTCGACATGCCTCCGCCGCCCGCACCACCACCTCCGCCGCCAACCATGCCCATCCCACCCATGTTCATGGTGTTGGGCATCCCGCCCATGTTCGTCATCATGCTGCCCATACTACCACCCATACCTCCTCCACCGCCCATACCACCCATACCACTCATCCCACCGTCGCCTGAGATACTTCGCGGTAGACCTGGGGGGCCCATGCCTCCGCTGAGGCTCATACTGGACCCGATGCGAGGCGAAGCCGGGACCCCGCCTCCCATGCCTCCCATACCTCCCATCTGTGCCAGGCCGGGCATGTTACCCATGCCGCCCATGCCTTGCATCCCACCGAGGTTGCCCATCGGGTCGCCGGCCATAGGATTCGACATGTTCGGCATATTGCCCATGCCCGACATGGACCGCGACATGGGATTCGACGCCATGGGGTTACCCATCGAGTTACCACCGCCCGACATGGGGTTGGGCATGCCAGCCATACTGTTCATGTTGTTCATATTCCCCATGCCCATATTCATCCCCATGCCGCCACCCATGCCCATATTCCCCGAATTTCCGCCGCTGCTAGACATGTCGCCTGGGAGCTTGCGTTTCGTGCCATGATACGGCGAGTTCATAGATGCAGGAGGAGAAGCTGACGGTGGAGGAGCACTAGAGTTGTTGTGGTTGCCCTGTGACGAGGGCGGGCGGCCATGGGGGCCTTGATTGGAGAACATGGACTGCTGGTTTCCTTGCTGTTGCGACTGCTGTTGTTGTTGTTGGGGCTTGAAGCCGTTCATGGAGTTATTATCGCGTTGACCCTGTACATGATATTAGTAAACCGACATTCCCATAGAGCATATATGTAGATGAAAGGCAGTAAGGAAACAAAGTGAGCAGGACATACTATACGGCTCTGAGGTCTCTGCATATCCTGCATTGAGCCCGTTGGAGGGCCGCCAATGGTGGGGGAGCGGTGTGCCATGGACGTGCCGGGGCGTGACGATTGATGCTGCATCTGTTGTTGCATCTGCTGCTGCAACATGCCTCCACCTTGAGCAGTCGGGGGGCGGGGTGGTGGGGGCGGCATCATCTGATTTTGGTTGAGGTTGTGGGACATTGAATGTGAGGAGGCGGAAGACGACGGTCTCTCGAAGCCGGTCATCTGGGACATCCCGCCAGACATGCCCATGCCCATGGCCTGCCTCTCGCGCTCCAGCTGAATTTGCTGCTGCTGCTGTAGCTGCATGCGCTCGAGGTTCTGCTGCTGCTGGTTCGCTGACGAGAACTTGCCGAGCGCAAGCTGGCGGTCTGATTGCGACAAGGAAAGGAACTGCTCGCGGGACATGCCGAGGCCATTGAGAACGGCCATGAGCTGCTGTTGCTGGTGATGTTGTTGTTGCTGCTGCTGGTGATGTTGCTGCTGGCCCGACAGCGCTGCAGGATTTATTCCGCCGCCCCCGCCCATCATGGAGGGGGGCTGCATGAGCTGGCCGGGCGAGACGGTGCTGGGGCCGCCGTTCATTCCCGACTGGTTAAAGGAGCCATTGAGAAGCTGGGGGTTTATATTCGGATTGGGAAAGGAGGAGGCGGCTTTTTGCTGCTGAAAGGCAGCGAACATGGCGGGGTTGATGCCGCCGTTGCCCGCGCCATGCTGGGAGAAGCCGGAGGGGTTCATGCGCGTCGCACTGTTCTAGACGGTGAGCGGGAGTTGGGGAGAGGCGGAGAAACATACGGGATACGCGTCTGGCTGGCGCGTGTACGGAGAGGAGCACGGACCGGACGGTGGGGGAGTGATGCTGGCGAAAAAAGGATGGGGCTAGGCCGTGTGAGTCAGGGCTGCTCGGGGGCGTTGTGGCGGGTGATGGGTGCCGATAAGGCGCTGCTCGCTGGGAGTGATGGGGACAAGAGGCTTAGAGGACGACGACGGCCGGTGCGCTGCCCACGTCGCTGTTCACCACAGAGATCAACCAACAGCCTTGTCACACCCCCCACACTCTCCCTCGTCACTGTCACGTCCCGTGATCTCTCCCCCAATTCGTAACTTACCAACAACTTACTTACAAGTTCAGCTGGAGTTCAGCTTGAGTTGAGCAGGAGCTTGTTAATCCTATTTGGATAAAATCCAAATATCGGGCAAACATCTTTGCTTTAGAATTGAGCCTGGATTTGGTTTGCGTTTAGTGGCAATTTTGTAACGATCATGCTGACCACATTATTTTGACGTGATTCACAAGTGATTCAGATAACATGACTTCGAAAATATGAAATGCACTGTTTCTAATACTGTACCATTTCGAATGGTTCGTCCATAGGGGGGACATGGGAAACCGTGGACGAAAATCTTGCCCCGCCACTTTTGGCATGACCCAGGACAATCCAAAAATTTCGTCCAAAAAATTTCGTCCAGCCAGTTTTTTTTTTAGGGCGAGCCAGTTTTTGGAGGTATGGTCTCAGCCATTTTCAAAAATTTCTCCGTCCACTGGGCTTGGGACACGGGACAAAACACCGATTTCGTCCACGTACATGGCCTTTGGGACATGGGACGGACGAACCATTTAAAATGGTACAGTAGGTTGTTAGCATTGGCAGTGCAATTTACTAGAGGACTTTCTGTGGGCGCAGGACCCGCTGACGACTTTGGGTAGAACCTGGGTTGGACCTGGGGGGTAAATGAATGTGGAGTAATTGCGATTTCTTTGGATCAAGCTGTTCAACGCACATATAGTAACTCAAGTAGTTATACTTTTTGCGGCCTTTTTTCCACGGCGGATGCAATAGTGTCGCAATCACTATTGCATCCAGAAAACTCGCAAACACATTGTGCTGCATTTGGTACTTGCTTTCCGCCTGAATATAATCAGACCTCTATTGACGCAGATGAAGAGTTCTCTGAAACCTGCCTCTAGACCGCGCCTAACAAAACAACAATTTATGCCTTTGAACTTCTGTCAAAGTAATTATTCCCAGTCCTATAAAATCGATTGTATGACTGACAAAGTATAGCTGCCTCACAAATCTGCCCTGTCAATGCACAGCTATAGCACCAGGAAAAAGGCTGGTGGAACGGTGAATGACCCCATGGGCCACTCAAAAATATCTTCGAAAGTTCAAATCAGTACCTAAATGGTAAACCTCCAAACGTACCCCATGTAATTAATTATACACGGCTCATACATATACTGCCATCAAATCTTCTACTCGGTAATAGAACTGCAATCAAGAAGACTGCAATCATGTTCGAGCAAGTCTGCCCGAGTCCCGGGTTTGATTTATCTCTTTTCCTCATTTGCGTTATTATAGTTGGCACATGGCGCAAGTCCGAGCTTTATATAGTCATGGTACTTCGAATCAGTGGTTGATCAGATTATTATGTCATTACCTTGGGATCTAGGCAGTAAATACACTAGTGACAGTTAGAATGACATTAGAATAATATGTTACAGTGAATTAAAACTACTCACTATCTACTCTCGCAAAGCACGTATGATGTATCTAGAACTCCAACACGATTCTATTCGCAGCTGTATAGTCTTTGTTCGCTGTCAGTCATATGTTTATATGGGTGCCATTGCCAAATGGAATAGGCAATGATTAGAAAACTGCGGTTCCACATACTTAATTATACATCAACGGTAACTCATAGAAACTCTCTGAATTTAGCAAGGCTCTGTTTTGTATGAGAAAGTCAGTCTTTCTCTCCGACTTGTTTCTTCCCAAGCTTTGCCCTAATATTTCAGGAGTTCCACTTCAAACCGTACTCTACATACCAGATCAAAAATGAAGCTTGAAGGTGCACCTTCAACTCAAGTATTCAATTCCCACGCCCCTCCGTAGCGCCTTCAGAAAATTTACAGGACGGTCTGCAGAGGCGTGGCAAGCTCTATTCCAGGAACAAGGTGATTTGGCATCTCAGCCTTCCTATTCGCCGACACGTCGCAGTGGTATTCGTTTGAATCAGCAGAATGAAATGGGCGGGCTCTGATTGGCTGGGCGTATTGCGTGACGTCACGGGACGGGGATGGATAAAAGGCGGAAAATGAATGAACACAACACCTGCGCTACCATGTCCACCTCCTCCGTCTCCTCCGTCTCCTCCACCCCCACCGCCGTCCTCCTCCCCCACAGACAGGATACCCCCGCCAAGTCGAAAAAGCCCCCCGTCTGGCCCATCGACAGCGCCGTCCCCGGCGTCGATGCTCCACCCGCCGCCAAATGTGCACGGAACGCCCGTGCGGACGGGATTTGCTGCAAGGAGCTCATCCCCAAGGAACGGACGCTCATCGACCCCGACGTCGTCCGCGATGTGTACGTAGCCTAGCTATTCTGTTACTCCATATCTTACTAAACCCCACACAGCGTCATCGGGCTCTCTGACGGACTGACAGTACCCTTCGCCCTCGCCGCAGGGCTCTCCTCACTCGGCGAGTCGAAAATCGTAGTGCTGGGCGGAATCGCCGAGCTCTTCGCCGGCGCCATCTCCATGGGCATTGGTGGCTTCCTCGCCTCGCAGTCCGAGCGCGACCACTACCGCTACCTCCAGCATCACACCTACCAGCGCGTGCTCCACAGCTGTGCGGGCGAGATGGAGCGCGAGGTCGCTGAAATCCTCGGCCCCGTAGGCGTCGACGAAAAGACATGCCGCGCCGTCGCAGACTCACTGCGCGAGGTCGAAGAGGAGACCCGAGGCGCAACCCCTCAAACCGGGCAGCTCATCACCTATGAAGAGACACCCGGTCTGCGCTGGAGTAAAGACGTCGGCCTGACCGCATTCCTCCTCAAATTCGGCCAGGGCTTGGAGGAAGTCCCCGACAAGCGCATGTACATCTCCGCGTTTACCATCGGCATGGGCTACCTGCTCGGCGGAATCATCCCCCTCGTGCCCTACTTCTTCATACCCAAGGCCCACCTGGCTCTTATCTACTCGTCAGTCATCACCGGGATCGTACTGCTTATTTTTGGTGCCGTCAAAGCACGGGTCACCGGTGCGGCGCAGAAGCCCGCCGACTACGTCTGGGGCGCCATTACCACCCTCATGGTCGGTGGCATCGCAGCAGCAGCAGCATTCGGCATCGTCAGGGCGCTGGAAGGCGGCTCTGAATAAACCTCCTTCCCCTCTCCCCTGCCCCGCCTTGTCCATCATCATCCCCTATGCATTTTCGTACCGCCAGATCTCTACCCATCATCATCTTGGATTTTTTTTTTTTTGTTTAGTTCTCATCTCATCATTATACGCGACCTCTACTACCACCGGCCGCCGCATGCAGCATCTGTTCATCTTGTACATCCCACTCTTCGCCGATAACACGACATGTATTCTTTATAGTTACAGTCCCTTACGGACGTGTTCATATCATTACCAAAACTAATCTGCATCCACATTGCATGTTAATGACTACTTTCTTCAGGCCCCTTGGTTGCGCTGGATCTAGGAACGTGCGTCATAAAGAGCATGAGTAAGCTTATCTCTGCGCAGACTACACGCTACTTCAATTCGGCTTATCGCACTTATCTCACCTAGGCTTGACCCAAGCTATCTGCGGCTCGCCACCAACTAACAGTGCCCAGAAGGAGCCACAAATCTATCAACCTCACCAACAAGGCCCATGTCTCTATTCGGTTTCTAAAAATATACACGCTTTAAAGAGACTACTTCGGCGATACATTGCACATCAGAACCACTCTGGGACTAGATCACGCCGTCCCCGTCCTTCCATCTATCAATACCAGCCAACCGCGACCTACAATCACTCGAACCTCGCTTCTCCATCGCACATTCGCGCGGCGGCTGCGAAACACATATGGCACGGCACGCTGCCGCGGAGGAAGGTCGGATACAGCGTATGTTTATGGCTGTCCACGGGATAAGGTGCTGCTCGCTCTGAATAGATTACTTATTTGGACGATCTTCCCTTGCTCAAGGGGTGTGTGTGCCGGCCCGACCCCGCGGTGTGTAGTGAGTTTAAAGTAGCATCCCCGTCCTCGGGCTGCGGGTATCGTTGCTTCGGCCTTCCAAAAGGGATGCTTCGTACGTTAGTACGCACTGCATGTCCTCCTGACTACCTGAGGGCCACCGCAAACTGTACTGTACAGCACCTAAGCACCACATGTCGGCTGCACTGATTGGACGCTCGCTAACCCCGAGCGCCTAATTAAGATTTAAGCCGTTAACATGTGCGCGTTGCACAAATGGGGGAGCAATGTATTGTACTTATACATACGCACAGTACCGCTATTTACGTGATAAGCGATGCAGGTTGTGTTTCGTCAAAAGGTGTACGAAAATAACCGTATTCGTGGGTGTTTTTCAAGCGTCGACGGTCAAGTACCGCAGTCCACATCCTTGTTCTCATAGACCGAACCTTTTGAGCTGTACATATGTACAACAAACATGTTGACCCATCAGGCCAGGCACCATCGTGTACCGTAGCAATGTTCACCAATAGTGTAAGTATTGTACGGCTTGGACCAAGCTTGGACCACTCTGGACCAATGCAACCGCCTCTTGGCGGAGTCCAAGTACTCACACGCGTATTCTTGGAAAGTGACCGACCCTATTCGACGTCTCTCGACGTGCAGCAACAGGCAGCAGCTCTCACATGTAGTAATGATGCGAATAATAAACCCAAAATTCAACAATTTATTCCGATAAAATACATGCACCCATCCGAAGAAAGTCGAAATAACAGACGGGTGCTCTTCGCTCTACAAACGCCCAATCCCAAAATGAATAATAATACACAAGTTTTGCAGAAAGTAGTGATATATCAAATACAATACGACGCTTCTCCAGGGCTAGCTCCCAGAATTCGAGGCGGCATATCCTGATATTGCTGATTTACTGCGCGAGAGCGAAGAAGTGAGTGGAGCAAACAGAGTGGCCAGACAAACAACACATACGAAGTGGGTGGAATTGGTGCGCCTGCCGAGCATCTCGCTCTCATCACAGCGCACGCTCAGGCGACGACGCAATAGACGTTCGAGCCCGAGCCGGAGGTCTCCTCGTTAACGGGGATCGGCACGGACTGTGAGACAACACAGTACGTATTCGAGCCCGAGCCGCTGTTCTCGGCGTTGGTGGGCGGGTCGAGGACAATTTCAGGTGGGAACGTGATGAAGGAGTCCATTTGTGCTTGGGGGCGTGTAAGCGACTTGGTGCAAGTGCAAGTAAGAGGCTGGCGGATGTGCGAACGTCGTCGTCGTTCCTTTTATACCCTGCCCACCAAGGCGGCCCTTTTGTAAACACTGTTTATGGGCTGGTCTTCCTGGAATGTGCGCAAGGACCAGAGAAATGTTTCGCGGATACTCAAACAGGGCTACATACATACATGCGCGTTCGGTCCCGGGACGCGTCGTCCTGGCCCTCCATTCCCGATGACCAGGTTACGATCGTGTTAAGGCCTTTCCAGGAACATCAACAATAGATTTAAAAGGAATTGCTCAAATGGTACAGTTCTACAGAGAATTTGCTTCAATACATTGGCCGGAAACAATATCATACTATGGCCCAGGCGTCTGTGTAATAGCGTAGATCTCCTGTATGAGTACGGATTAACGTCATAATACGTTGTCCACGTTATCCAGGAGATACTGAACCACAACTATGTCATCGTAATAGTCTGTCGTAACAGTCTGACCGACGGATTTTTATTCAGAGGGCCCGGTTGCGTATGCTGAGACGCGCGTTCAAGAAATGCAACCATGTGCGAAACCGAGCGCACCGTTCGACCGAAGACCAGACCCCGTGGTCTTTTGTTTTTTATTGCTTCCAATATAGACTACTGCGCACGAGGGATCATTGTTCTTGTTGTTCAAAATCAATTTTCTTAAAGAGGATAATCCGCTATTATGAGTTTCTATTGTGCTTATGAACGTGAGGAATGTACCAAATCGTATTAGATCACTGACATATTTAGTTTTGCAATACACTCACTGGGCCATTCATTCTAATTGGCGACATATTCGGACAATAAATGAGGAGCTATTCACTCACTAAATTAACATACAGTCCTATGTATTTAAACAAAAGGAACTTGAGATCCTGAAGAGATCGTGGAAGCTCGTGGGCGCTTAATTTCGGCTTACATAACTTGGCCACAACTCCTGGATCAACTTGGGATCAACTCGGAAACTTATAAATACATCTTTTCCTGATCAGCGCTTCATATTCAGCGAGAATAAAGTCACACCGCTGAGCAAAATTTCCCTTACTTGTAGTAGCTCTCCGAGGGTTAGTTTTTATTATAAGAAGTTGAATGTGGCCCGAGCTATATCTTGCTCCCGCGACGGCAGCTCTGCTCAATGAGCCAGGATCAAGCAGATGCGGCGCTACCCATGATATATCAAGGATTGCTTATATGAGCAAATAAAGAACGAGATTTTACATGAGGTCGGCATCATGCAAACGATTTTCATGTAGCATGTATAGTACTTCTGCTAACGAGCAGTGGCATGCAGGCACATCATGGAGAGCCGAAATTAGAATCGTCGCCCATGCGGGCAGTAGCCAGTCACTGTGCCATTGGATGTGACCTTCATGCATCATGGGTCCCCAGGTACCTGGAGAAGATATGCATTTATGGCTCTACACCGCTCCGTGCATTTCGAATGCATGAAATTGGCGTAATGATCACTGCAACGTCGGACAGGGAGTGGTAGTGCTCTTGTATCACAGTACGCTGCTCATTGAGTGGTACTCAGTATTGAAAATCCACCAGCAGAAGGCACGTCAAGCTGCTCTTGCATGGGTGCGAATATATTTGGAGTTGACATGACTGTATATAGGAGAGTAGTATAAAATAAAAGCACGAGCAGACTGCAATCTCTATAGTCAAACACTACCATGTTTCCAAGCTCGATAAATTCTTTTCACCTGGCACTTTATGCAGTCGTCGCACTTATCCTTACAAGACTGCTTAACAAAAGAAAAGCAAACCCACTCCCCCCAGGCCCGCCCAAGCTGCCCGTCATAGGGAACCTGCTCGATATGCCTTCGTCGCACGAATGGGAGACGTTCGCTGCATGGGGCAAGAAATACGGTATGTATCTTTCGATGCCTAGCAAAATAATAAGAATACTGTTCATAGTCTGACATACAGGCGACATTGTCTCCATATCCATCTGCGGCCAACCGCTTGTTGTCCTGAACAGCTTCGCCGCTGCACAGGAGATGTTAGCAAAAAGCGGCAAGGTGTACAACGATCGTCCGGTCATGCAGATGGGCGGCGAGCTCGTCGGGTGGAACAGGTCGCTTGTGTTGATAAGATACGGCGACAATTTGCGCGCAGCAAGGAAGTACTTCCATCACGCCCTTGGAACAGCTGTGACGGCAAGCAAGTTTTTCGCAATTCAAGAAAGACAGAGCGAGGCGCTCCTCGGAGAACTGATACGCCGCCCAAGTGAGGCCCCGGCGCTTGTTAGAAAGTGAGCAACCTTGGTTATTTTTCTAGTGTTTATGTCCCGAAGCCTGATGTGATTGGAACAAGGATGGTTGGTGCAATCATCCTGAAGATTGCGTACGGATACCAGGTCGAAAAGGAAGATGACCCTTATATTATTCGTGCAGATATGGCCACTGCGAGCTTTGCGCAGTCAACTGCACCCGGCCGGTTTCTGGTTAACCTCATCCCTGCGCGTGAGTGACGTTCTGCTTGATACCCTCCCAAAGTTCGTGTATATTTATCACTGTGTTATACAGTTAGACGCGTTCCTGCATGGGTGCCTGGTGCAAGCTTCCATAAAACCGCGGCAAAGTGGCGGGAGCTATGTGACGCGACGGCAAATGAGCCGTTTTTCTATGTTAAGGAGCAAATGGTGAGCTTAGGATTGTGCTAAGGGCCGGTTTAGATCTTTATTTTTTAGGCAGCAGGTACCGCGGAGCCTTCATTCACATCCGGCCTCCTTGAAGAACCGGGAGTGACAGAGGATCAAGAATCAGATATCAAATGGGCGGCTACCTCGCTCTATCTGGCTGGATCAGAAAGCGTGAGTTTGATAACCTAGAAATTTTAAATGCACTCATAGTGTCAACTCTCCATGTAGAGTGTAGCTACTCTGAATGCGTTCCTCCTGGCTATGGCTTTGAATCCGGATGTCATGAGAAAGGCCCAGCAGGAGATAGACTCCGTCGTAGACAAGACGCGGCTCCCTGACTTCACTGACCGTGAGAAACTCCCGTATGTCCATGCCGTACTCAAGGAGGTGATCCGGTGGCACGTCGTCTCTCCTACGGGTACGCTGTAAAATTCTATTAACATCTACCCAGAGGGCTGAAATAGGATGACTTATGATTTACTACCAACTTGACAGGTTTTCCTCACCATTCTCTCGAGGATAGCATTCATAAAGGATATCATATCCCGAAAGACACTATCATCATCTTTAATATATGGTCAAAATCTTGTTTATGTAACACGCGTATTGCACTCATTCATTTTGTAAAGGTGGATGGCAAAGAATCCCGAAGTGTACCCGGACCCAGAAGAATTCAAGCCAGAGCGGTACTTAGGGCCTAATCCACAACAAGATCCAAGAGATTACGCATTTGGATTTGGAAGAAGGTGAATGCGCACAGCCGGACATTTCTTTTGAAGTAACTGACAGGTTTTTTCATATGATCCGCTATTTAGAATCTGCCCTGGTAAGTGGAAAGTACTTCAGGGTTTTCATATCATAGAAGCCTATACATCCGAGCAGGCCAAATCTTAGCGGAAGACACAATATATATCGCTATTGTACGAATACTGGCAGCGTTCGATATCCACCCGCCCATGAAAGACGGCGTCCCACTGAAACCAGTCTATGAGCAACTTCCTGGGACTGTGAGGTGCGTCGATATTCAATTCTACCGTGCAGCACTGTACTGACAAATATTTAGTCTACCAAAAGCATTTGAGTGTTTGGTGTCGCCTAGATCTGCGGACGCCATACGCCTGATAGATTACTAATTTGATGGTCGCATTTGCCATCGGCCTGTGCTTTATCGCAGGTATACAAAAAATCGTACCTATTTATATGAAGTTAACCTTGGAATACATATAACTGGTCTGTACTGGATCCGTTCTAGTGATGATATGATCTCTTCAAAAATATCATAGAAATTTGTGCGACACCAAGCGCACGGTCTGCAGTGTTCCGATCTTGCTCTGAATCATCAGTACTTCAGCTGGTACCCGTGCCAACCTCAAAATAAAGAGCAGTTACGTTGGCTTTGACTAGCCAACGAAGCAGATATAGATTTAGAGGTAAGCATGGTAAGTAATAAAGCGTGTACATGCATGAAAATATTAATTATGAACATTCTGCGCATGGAGGTGCTGGTAGGCGGAAGAAGGAAGTTGGTTTGCAGGTAAGTAAGCAGGTTAAAGGGGGGTAGGCAGGTAATTAATTACTCGTATTCCAGTCCAGACTCTGATCCCGAGATGATGTCGATGATGTCGATGACCATTTCATTAATCTTATTTCATTTCGCTTCTCTTCTCTCCCCTTCTGTTCGTTCACGGGCCCGCTATTCGTCAAGTTTTTCATCGGCTCTAACCATTCCACCGGCGCCAAACTATACCTGCGCATCCACCACCCATAAAACAAGAAATGTTTGAACAATATAACCCTTCGCTGCGTCTGCACAGACGCATAAATTATTCCACCGCCGCCACCACACCTAAAACTTCCATACGGTCGCATTATCACCATATCATTCCACGCCGTTCGACTTTCCATCGGCCAGGCAAGCCTACGCCTGCGCAGTCGCGCTGACGGGTGTCTTTGGCACGCTATGCTCGACGGTGTACGTAACGTCTGCATTCTCGAGATTTTCCTGTCAAGGGCGGGTCAGTGACAGAGCACACAAGATAATGCACACGCACCTTTTCAGACTCTTCCTTGTACTTGTTGACCTCCTCGCGCATGCGCGCGGACGCGGACTGCTCCGCGTGTGCGAGGATCGCCATGCGGTTGACCGCTTTGATCGTCGAGGTCGCTTTGCGCCCTGTTAATTGTCAAAATGCAGGGTTATTTGATAAGGTCATTTGGTTTGTGGGTTGATATATGCGCATGTATATGCGCGATTATATGCGTGCGCGTACGTATTTGCAGTGTACGAGCGCGAGTGTACGTAATGATGGTGTGCGTGCGAGCAGATGAAGCGCGAACGTGCGTTTATGGCGTGATGATATGCATCGAAAGCGACGGTTACGGCACGACGTGGGTGGATCGAATGTTTGAGCGCATACAATCGATGTATCAAGTGAGTATTGGAAGAGAGGGCCTTGGGTCAGTTGTGATCCACCGACAGAAATTGAGAAACGAAACGCACAGAGCTGCTTGGCATTGAACGCCTTTTTGACATTGGGCAGGAGATCGGCAGGTTCTCCAGTAGGGTCGGGCACGAAGTGCGGCTTCTCGTCTGCGAGCCACTACAATATCATCGGTCAGCCCCTCAACCCACAGTCTCGCCCAAAAAAGACTCTGCGCACCTTGTGGTCCAGCGCCTCACTCGCCGTCGGCCTCTTCAAAGGGTCCACCGTCAAACAAGTTTTAACAAAATCCTTTGCGGTGTCCGAGACGTTTGCCCAGTACTCGATCGGCTCAAACTTGTAGTCACCCGCGATAATCGCCTCCATCTCTTGTTGTTGGGAGTCGCGGTCGAATGGCGTGTAGCCAGCCAAGAGGAAATAGGTGATCACACCGAGTGCCCAGACGTCGACTGGTTTGCCGTGGCCGGCTGTAGACAAAAACGGGTGAGACATAGGCGGCCTTGCGCACAGTAAAGAGACCTACTTTTCTTGAATATTTCTGGTGCCATGTACTATGAACGCCCAGTTAGCGCCCGTCACGCTCATCCACCCAACCATAACAGAAAAATAAGTAAACACTCACCCCAGGCGTGCCGCAAATCTCCGTCAACTGATTCAGCTTCTCCTCCTCCATAACTCTGCTCAAGCCAAAGTCAGCGATCATGATGTCCGCATCCTCTGCGGGCGTGCGGAAGAGCAGGTTCTCGGGCTTCAGGTCGCGGTGCACGATGTTCGAGTCGTGGATGTATTTCACGGCGACGAAGATGGTGCGAATCAGGGCGCGGGCGTCGCTTTGTAGGTTAATGATAGCACGGCGGATATGGGCGTAGCGCCGGCGGTGTGCGATGGCCGATAACGATTGCCGGACGTTGTGCGATGGCGATAGCAAGACAGTGGCAATGGCAGGGAGATCGGATGCGATCAGGCCAGGGATTGGACAGCAAGACAGGGGCAACTCACGCCTCGTAGTAGTTCCCTCGGGCGCAGATGCGGTCGAACAGCTCGCCGCCCGTGCAGAGGTCAAAGCAGAGATACAGGTTGTGCGCCGTCTAGATCGGGCGGTCAGACACGGGCGCTCGTCGACGCAAAGTGCGCACCTCAAAGTAGTCATGCAGGGTGACGATATTGCGGTGGCCACTGGAGACGCGCTTGAGGACGGCGATCTCGTTGCGGACCTGCTCCTGTCAGCATGGGGTCAGGGGAGAAGCGGGTAACCTGCCATGTGCTCGCGGCCCTCCATGAGGCGCTTGTTGATGACCTTGCAGGCGTAGTACTTGCCCGTCTCGACGTGGATCGCCTCCTTGACGATCGCGTACGTCCCGCTCCCCAGCGTCTTGCCCGTCCGGTACTGGTGCTCCTATCAGCGGGATCGCCACGCGGCCAGCGAACGACGCACCTGGCAGGGAACTGTAGAAGGCATTGTCGGGGGTGCAGGTGGGGGCGTGGGTGGGCGTGATTGCTGGAGTGTTGTGGACGATGCGGTTAAAGTCTGGGAGAGGGAGCAGAAAGAAGGCTGTCAGGCACAGCCACAAGTCCCTGCCTCACTCTACTTGCCTCGACCTGTTTCTGACTTGCGCTCGCGCTTGCACTCGCGCTTGCACCCGTACTGCTCAGCTGCGCCCCATGTGTCCGCGCGAATGCCATTTTCAGCGGCGACTTGATGTCTGTCTTGGAGTACCGTTTCAGTCTGTCCACCGTCGAGAAAGTGGTCGAGGACGAATGGCTCTGGGAATGGCTCTGCGAGGCGCCCATGTTGAAGGTTGCGGCTGGTGGTGAGTGGTGGGTTGGACCAGCCCTATGGTGGTGGTGGCAGGTCGTATGAATGGTGGTCTGGTGGACAGAGGTGATTTATGTAGAACCTTGACACCGCCACGCCTTGTCTGCATCGCTTTCAGGTTCGGCAAGCGCGTGGTATACACGACTCTTCGGGCCCCTCTCTTTTTACTACTTTACCTTCACATATTTCAAATTTGTCTGTACTTTTACGTCCTATTCAAATTATCTTGTAGTTCCGTGGTGAACCCTGGGGAGCCCTGGAATCACCTCAGACTCGCTCGGCACGCTTCGGCGCTTCCGAAAGAGTTAGCAGTGACTTAGCGCCCGGTGCTTGAATAATACTTTGCAGTTTCCTGTAACTGCTGAGGAAGCGAGGAGGCTGCTGGAATTTTTTAACCATCTTGTAAATTCCAGAACGACCGCCTTACTTTGTGCTTCGAATGTGAGGTTTGGCCGGAAAGACTGCATTTGTACATTGAGGGTAGCCACCGCCACTCAGTTGCGCAGTTGACGGACGCAGGAGGTAATCTGAGTACTATTTTGGGCAGCGGTCGGGACCCGGTCCAACTATCATTACAGTAAACCAGAGAGCCTACTCGTAACTACATATTACTGGCCCAAGGCCGTGCGACTTCGATCGCGTAGGGTAATATACATATGTAGCTAAAGCAGGACGGATATAAACTGCTTCTGTGATCCAAATGCAGTGCTTAACACCAGGACTATCAGTCAATGCAGGCAAGAGCAAAAACGAAGCGGCTGCGGCTGCGGACACGCGACGGGCACCGCCAGCGCAGGCCAGCGCCCAGTGTCAGTGGCATTATTGGGTCTCGATGGCATAGCAAATCGGGAGCAGGAGACAGACGGGTCACCGAATGATATCACGAGCCAGGGGTAAATGTACCGTCGGCGCGTTCAGATATCGATTCCAGCAGTGTTACTTTAAATGTCCCCGAAATATACATGGCAACAACTTCAATGCAAATTTTGCCTGGGCATAAATCACTTCTCCGTACAAATCCAGCTTGGGCGGCTGGTATAGTAGCATGTACACACTTTTTATGATTGATGTGAAAGACATACAGTATTACCGGCGTTTTCTGTACTTCAAGTCTACCTGATTTCCTACTACCTTTACCTCTGAGTTAGTCCTATCTCCCTTTTCTCGTATATTTCCTTCGTCATCTCATTCAGTGCCTCTAAGCTTATTATATCTTTTCTCAGCTCTTCTGAAGAGTGATTTTGAACCGACTCCTCTGGTTTGGCGGAAGAGGGGAGTGAATCTTTGGCAGGCAATATTCATCAGAGTGAGTAATTCTTACATCATTTCTAAATTGTCTTACAAAGTTATATTGGAAGGGTCCGACAACGAGGACGATACCAATGAATTACCTAGAGGTAGCCCGACTAAATAATCGCTCACTAATGGTAAGCAGCGGGAGGTGTAACGATGAATAAATTTACTTGAAATTTACTTGAACATCTTTGGTCGTTCGTGTATTTGATTATGTACTACTCAAAATGAATATTACTTAATTACATTTCCGCTTTGAAATCTTAAATATCAGCAAGGCCCAATCGCTGGAAGCGATGCTTTATGTGAAAGACATACAGTATTACCGGCGTTTTCTGTACAACAAAGGCAGTTCATTATCCCATTTTTATCTTTGGAAAGCAATGGTGAAATATATGTATTCGTCGATCGCCTATATTATACACAGCCCCATTCCTTTTGGCAGTTGAGTTGTGTAATGGCCTGTACATATTGGCCTGCTCTGAATATTGCGTTGCTTGCCAACTGTGCCTCGTTACTACTTGAATAAACATTAGACAGCTAAGTTACGGCCTGTATAAACCTACAGATAACATAAATGTGTATGTACATAGCCCAGCATAGCCCTCAGTCTTTGGAAGAAGACAAAATATAATACAAGTCCTACTCTGTAAAGAGTATCTGGCATCTGTCCGCATCAGGTATTTGTGTACTGTTTACCGTTTTACCTAGCAGAGCTTCCAAGCCTATCATACGTAAAATTTCATAGCTCTTTAAATAATGAAGTGCTTTAATAAGACCTGGTTGAGCATCGCATTTTCACTTCACAAGAGGTAATTATGCCTCAATTCAGGCCGGGCCGGGCCTAGCCGGTGTGGGGTAGCCCGCAAGATCCGTGCAGGGGCTGCTATGCACAGCTTGCTAACGTCGACCATCACGCCTATACTACGTTTTCTACGACGTTGACCGTGGTCGGACACGCATATACACAGACTATTGCAGGTTTTCAATACTAACAGAGCCTGTAAGACGACATGCTCCAAACGACAGGCAGATTTGCACTGGGCCGGGTAGCTGGGAGGCTGCAACTGAGAAGCGCTGGCGCAGCAATAGTGCACTTGAGCAAGAAGACTGGGGTCCAGGGATACACACCGCGTTCTTACTCAATACACGTGGGCGAGGCGAAGGACAGAGTGAACATCGTCGAGGTGGGCCCACGCGACGGGCTGCAGAACGAGAAGGGAGGAATCGTACCCGTGGAGACAAAGGTGGCGCTCATCGACCGCCTCGTCGCCGCGGGCGTTCGCACAGTGGAGGCTGGGAGCTTCGTCAGCCCGAAGTGGGTACCGCAGGTGCGTTCAATCGCCTCCCCATCCCGCTCTGGTTCCACCGAACCATGTCTGAGCAAGGGAGTCGACTGACCCATCGCATATATGAATCCAGATGGCCGGCACCGACGAGGTCCTGCGTCGCATCGCCACGGCGCGCGGCGTGCACTACCCCGTGCTCGTGCCGAACGAGCGCGGGCTCACGGACCTCCTCGCGCTCCTCGACGCCCACCCGCGGCCAACTGGGAAACCGCCGCTGACAGACGAGATCGCAGTATTCGTCGGGGCCACGGACTCGTTCTCGCGGGCAAACGTCAACTGCAGCGTCGCAGAGAGTCTCGCGCGGACCGCGCCTGTCGTCCGGAAGGCGCGCGAGCGCGGCCTCCGTGTGCGCGGCTACGTCAGCGTCGTGGTGTGGTGCCCGTATGAGGGCCGGGTAGACGCCGCGCGCGTACGGGAGGTCGCCCGCGAGCTGTACGACATGGGGTGTTACGAGGTTAGCCTGGGTGAAACGGTGGGCCAGGGGCGGCCTCATGAAGTGCGCGCGATGCTCGAGGAGGTCTCGCGCAGTGTGGATGTGAGCAAGTTGGCGGTACGTCCTTTTCTCGTCGTTTATCGTCCATCGTGCTCATAGACATTCTCCACAGGGCCACGTAAGTCGCTTCACTCAACATAACATCTCTTTCTGACTGGTTTAGTTCCATGACACGTATGGCATGGGCGTGGCCAATGTGCTCGCGGCACTCGACTTTGGCGTGCGGACCGTCGACGCGGCCGTCGGTGGACTCGGCGGGTGTCCATACTCGCCCGGGGCGACGGGGAATGTTGCGACGGAGGACGTGTTGTACGCGCTTCAGGGATCGAAATACAGCGTGGCCGGAGACATGAACCTGCACAAGATGTCCGAAATCGGATGGTGGATATGCGCGCAGCTGGGGCGCACGCCGGACAGCCGCGTCGCGCGTGCGCTGCGCGCGAGATCAAAACTGTAGTCACGTGCTTCTCCTGTAATAATGCGCCGGCGGGTGCCGAAACCTTAAATGCAATAACTGTGCAGTTTTGGTGAGCGTTTCGGCGGTCGCGCTCGTCATCGTACTCCGCATCCTCAAGACAACATGGGAAAAGGTACTCGCTGCCCCTCTGCTGCCCGATGACGCCTGCTGACCACCGCCCGCCTGCCCTCGCCGTTTCTCTCCGTCTCGCCAGTCCACGGCTCCCTCGCCCGCGCTGGTAAAGTCAAGTCGCAGACTCCCAAGGTCGACAAGCAAGAGAAGAAAAAGACCCCCAAGGGTCGCGCCAAGAAGCGCTTGCTCTACAACCGCCGTTTCGTGAACGTCACCACGCTCCCTGGTGGAAAGAGGAGGATGTGAGTCCCATTTCCACTTCATGTACCGCTATCTCGGCCATCTGCTCCCCCGCAAGTGATGAAAAAAACCATCTTGCATAGTTCACGCTGAAACTACACGTGTTGACAAACTAGCATCTAAAGTCTTTCGCTCCTATCTGATCACATCCTCCTTCCAATATCTTGCCTCAAATTCCGTATACCGATTCTGACTGACTCATCTCCCTCAGGAACCCCAACCCCGAGAAGTAAACATCTCCTCCCTAGAGCCCCGAGCACGGAGCGCCGGGCCTGCCGCCGCATCCCACCACCTCACGCCGGCGCCGGCGGGCTCCGCTCGCCCACTGCATCCGCCAAGCGAGCGCGCATTCCTGTGTTGTCTTTTTTTTATATGATTTTGCTGCATTCTCTAGACCCATGATGCCCCATTCCCGCCTGATATTGATATGCCCAATGCAAACATATGTTAACTCAGCATGCATGCGTGGTGCAGGTGCACCTCCCCGCCGTCGCCGTATACTTGCTTGCGAAAATATATTCCTTGCAGTATCCCCATCCACTTTTCGTTCCCCGCACACCCTGCGTTTTCATAACGCATGTAAGGTTGTAAATTGAGTGAATACCTAAACAACGCTATCCATCATGTTAGCAAGGGCAAGAGCGAGTTGCCCTCTACCAAGTCGTCAGTATCGGACAGAGCGCGTAGTACAAAGTGCGATGAGACGTAAGCGTTGATTGACGTTCGTCAGGAAGCTGTGAACGCTATCTGACATTTGCAATGACAACTGTTAAGCATGTTAAGCGTTAAGGTTGGGCAGGTTAGTGTTGTGATTAATGGTTACCCACTTACAATGATTCCGTACTCAGCAGGGAATATATATTTGGAATTCATGAATGCTACGACGTTGTCGGTGGTTGCCGCATGAAAGGCCGCCTGTGGCCTTGACCAAGTTGTGGCACAGACCGTGCCACATAAAAGCGTAGTACAAATCTTTCAACTTCTCTCTGCAACATTAACAATCATGGTCTTCCCATCAGCCCTTCCTCTACATATTACAAGGCAGGCACAGCCGCTGCCTTCAGCGAATCACTCCATGGCAGAACGCGCTGAGACGAAAGAACTTGAAGCAGAACAAGAAATGCCTCACCTCCGCCGCGTTACGAGGGACTTGTGCGCTTCTTTAATTTTCGGCGCCGGTTCTACAGCTTGCGACGTGCTTGCCGTGATATTTATCATGCTCATAATCATCGTGCCTGGCTCAGCTTTCGTGGCTATTACGCTCTGGTGAGCCCTTTGGGTTACAAACTGAAGACTAACACCAAACCAAATTCTACTGCAGCCTGGGCCTAGGAGTAATGTTCGGGTTCATCCCAGTCGTCGGGACAATTTCTATGTAAGCTACTATTCCCCATATCTTCAATATACACCCTTAAGCTGCGCACAAAAATTACAGGTTGGCCGGGAACGCAATTCTCAAAGCATGCCACTTATCCCACTACACCAACAACGCCACCGCAGGTGCGATCGGGGCCACGGGGTCGACGATCCTCATCCTGCCCCTACTCTTCATTTTCCCCCATCTGCCCACAGACGAAGACGATGTAACCAAGATGCCCCCGTGGTACATCCGAATCGTTTTCCATATTTTTGTAACGGGTTTGGCAGGGCCACTTGGGGCCGCTGTTCTGCGCAACGATCATGGAACTGATGTGCTTCGTGCCGCGCGAGCTGGAGTCTTGGGCGGAGTAGTTCTATGCCCAGGGAGCGTTGCACTTGCCCCGTATATTGTTGAAGCGCTGCGTGAAGTATTGCCTTATTTCGGAGACGCTATGAAGTTCGGATGCCACTGGATCTCTAAGCACTCCAGGAAAATGTGGGAGGTTAGCAGACGATACAAGATCACGTATTGTTCAGTGCCAGTAACAGATGAAGACGATTAAGTTGTTGGCAGTGGCTAGTTCACTGTTCACCTTCCGACTTTCACGTCATGCTGCAACCACACCAACTCACTGCTTCCATTACTAGAAATGAAACCATTGAAAGTAGACCAACTTGAAGAAACCTAGATATACAACCATATACATACACCCTGAATTAACCTATGAAGTATAACAAAAAGCGGCATTTGGCTGCAGGAGAGATGGGCGGCGTTAACGAAGACGCGTCGTCTCTCATGAGCACAGGAGCCATTACGCGCGCTTCGAGAAAACTAATAAGCAAAGGGACTATAGAAGTGCTAAGAAATGCCCTACCAATTTCTTCAGCGCGCTTGTCATTCTTGGACGTTTGACAAGTAAAGTGTAAAAACGCAGTAAGAGAAATCCAAACCTAGTAAACAGTTCGTTAACAACGCAAGCTCACCATGTCCTATAACGGAATCAATACTAACATTGACAGATGCTGGGGCAAGATCTTCCAGAAGCTGTAGCAATAAATGAGTAAACTCCTGTAGTGCAAACGTAGGTAGCCCAACCTCGAAAGCTTCGTCCCGACTTGTCATTTCAACGCATTTATTATGAAGTGACGCCGGTATAATTGAATCTGACAAGGATTCCAAAAGTCCTAACAATGTCGAGGCAAATGCTACTTTCAAGTCGGGATCGTCCGATTGAGGCGGATATGGGAATTCTTCCCCAGTATCGAGACACTAATAGGCATATCAGTAAAGGAGTTACAATTTTGAAGTACCGAAGGGAAAGTACCTCCATTATTGTCTTCACCACTTGTGGATCGGCGGAACGAGTGAACATGCAATCCTGAAATATTGTTAGCATCTATAAAGTAGTGTCACCGAACAGCCTACAGATTCAGCTCCGTTGGTCATCATCCAGTTGACGAGGCGCATAATTTCTCTCGGTGCATTGATTGCCTTATTTTCTGGAAGAAGATCGCTAGGTGAATTCATCGACCGTATTGAACCCTTCAGTCGGGTTAGCTTGGTAAGCTTGTTGGCAAAACAGGTGTATTCTGACAGCCAGAAAAAAGGTCAGCGCAGAACATTTGGATGATAACACTTCAGAATTACTTACGATATTCCCCCGCAACGGAGATAAAGTGATCTTGTCCCATCAGTGTATGCAGTATCAAGGTACCACTCAGATCCTTTGGCCTAGAGTTTAGGATGAGAGCGACCTTGTTGTCAACATGAGCTCGCAGAGAGATGTCAATAGATTCTCCGGGTAAAAGTACGCCCTGGTAATAGGAACTAAATCTTGTAATCAAAACATAGACAGCAGTCAAGAGCTCACCGTCATTGGTTGAATGGACAGCCATTCGGGATCTGTGCCATGTTAAGAGAAAATGATACCGTTGAATTATAGCATACTTACGAATGGGAGCATCGACATCAGCTGGTACGAAGCGAAAGGCGCAGGCACCCTGATGGTCCGTCAGTGTTACTTAAGCTCCTTCAGACACAGGTATTAATAAAATACCTTGCTTATGTTTTGGACAGAAACAGTACGTTCAATGACCATTCCATATCTATTGTAAATAAGCATCCGTATTAACGAGACCGGGGAGAAAAGGAGAAACTCACGATAGAGTATCGAAATCGATATATGTGTTGCTGATCTTCAGTCCTCCTCTATCGCGTGTTATTTCTCCGTCAAGGCGTTGCACATCGGTCAACAGCATTTGAACGTTGTCCTTTAGGAATTCGACATCGTATAAATCTACCTGATAATCGGCATGTCACGACCCTACAGCATACATACAGAGAGGAGCAACACTTACATCGATGGAGAAATCCGCGGATGCAGGCCGGTGATCGCTTAAAGTGACCTCAGGATGTCCAGTATACGTGAGCTGTTCGATGTTACACCGCGGACCGTACATATGCAAAATCCTATCCGTCCAAGCAGGCTTGCGTCTGTACAATAATAAATCAGATTTTGGTTGCTAGAATAACATAGCACTAACTTTAGGTCGTAGCCCATTTTGTCCGCTAAGAGTCCCAAACCAAAGCGGTATGTTCTAATTCACGATCAATGTTATACCAGTACCGGGAACTAGCGCAGGCATACGGGAGGTGCGTTATGGGCGCTTCCTTGAACTGATGGAAGGCTTTGCCACTCTGCATTGATTTTTTCAGCTATTTGGAGATCGAAGACTGTCAATGTCGGGTCATAAAACACTTTGTGTGTGGGAGTCCCACCTGATCAAATCTGCATAATGCCTCCAGTTTTGACAGAAGATCCCACTCTTCATCAGCTAATATTTTCCTAAGCGATGTGTCGGGAAGGTCGACTCGGTAATTGAGATCTATAATTGAAATCATTAATGATACACAGATAACCGGAAATGCGGAACAGGCTCACTCACCTCCCTATAATGCAAAAAGGTTTACAGAGTAGCCCATGAGAATCTCCCCACATGGAGAATTTAAATACCTTACCATCCAAAATAGAAGATCCGTCTCGTATATGCTTAACACGGGAGGCAGCTCCCCAGTGGACTTGACCTGAGCGCCGATTTCCTCGCTATTCCCTTCAGATTCAATTGCACTAGGAGAAGTGGGGAGCGTCTCGATTCCTTCAAAGTTCAGTTTTCGCGATAGCTCGTGGAAGTCCGAGTTACGTTTATCAACCATCTCGTCGAATGCCGCGAGGTGAGCGTTGACGAAGGTTAATGATGTCGAGCCGGGGGAGTGCAGTGTAGATTTTTCGGTGCTGTTGCTTGGTGGTGGAGTAAAAGTAAGACGTATTGCAGTGGCTCCTTTGTTTCCCTTGGACGATATACGTATTTATGAGGGGACAAATTAGGGAGGGGTTTAATAAGCTAACCATGACCCCAAGAATACCAGCACCAGCAACAGCAGTGCGCATATCGCTAAAGCATCCCTTCAAATTCTTCTTGACAAAGATTACTAGCAGCATCCCGACCAATTGTCTTGATATCAACTAAATGTAATACATGATATTAGGCGCAGCTTAAAAATGTTGCAAATAAACCCTTACTTTCTCGTAGTGCACTGCTTTCTCTCCCAATGCGGCTGTTATAGCAAGGATCCATGCATCTTCTCTTACAGTTCCTGTTGAGTATAAAAGTGCTTCTGTGGAGAGATCAAGCTCCTGAAAACCAAGAACCAGAAGGTCAGGGTCCTCAGGATTCTCCAGGTCAATCCTAATTGACCCCTCCTTCATATTGCTAGGGAGCGGGGAGGCGAGAGTAGCAGATTTGGGGCCTATTATGAAATATATGTTTGATAAAAACCGACTAAAGAAATACTATGTGCTCACCCCAATTGAATGAGCTCCTGTCAGTCTCACCAAGGGAAAGAGGTGATAGACTAGTTAGGAGAGGAAGTTCAGGTTTATTTTCAGAGTGATTAACTGCCCTCCGAATCCAAGGGGATAGATCCTGGGAAGGCATCTTCCCGTTTACATTAAACGTACCAATCCGTAAGCTAGAGAAGATTCAGCAAAAACGTATCAAAACAGATGAAATGCTGTACCTAAGATTTCTCCGGCCAACTCTGGACATATGCTTTGCCTTTTCACGAATCCACTCATCCCGTATGATTTGTGCATCAGCCTGATCGTCCCCCATGGACCCCGCATACGACGGCGCCAGTCGCTCCAACAAAGGCAGATTAGCGACCCTCAAGTCTTGCGGCATCGAAGTAACTGCGTTATGTCAAGAGCCATAGATACTCGTGTGAGGCGAAAGGCGACATACGCGTGGTTATAGTTGTGTGCTTTTCTATGTACGGTCTTAGCCAGCTAAAATGCGTCGTTGAAGACGCGAGATTGATCACAGCGTTTGTTTCCACGTCTGCACAGAGAAAGTCAAGCCATCAGTTAAATATATGCGCTTTATTTGCTATGGGTACAGCTACTCACCAGAAACCTCTATCATGCGCTTACATTCGGTTACAAAAGCCTTGAGGGTCTGCACATCGTGGGTGTAGTAGGTTGGCATCTGCGCGGGACCTTCCGCAGGCGTTATGCGGAGGGTCATGACTACAACCCGTTAAATAATACGCATATATACACTTTTCGTCTCGTACCAGTATGATGTTGATCCGCCATCGGGCGCATATGAATATCAGACGAGGCGCGTCGCATTTGCCCAATAGAAACTGAGAATTGACCATATATCGGGAGCACGAGCTGAACATCCAGCTCTTCAGGACGTCCATTGGGCCCGGTTTTGTACTTGCAAACAAACAGGCTGAAGTCGGTCAGTGCATTATAGCACATTCAGCGGCACAACGCGTACCTCGCCTCTTCCGTCAAGTCCCAATCCTCCTTGTGGGAGACTATCGCGAGGACCCTCCTATTCTGCGAATCATGACTGTCGGCCGTGGTGACGAGCGCGGCTTCCAATATAACCTTTGCTTCATCCGGAACACGCAGGACACTGGAAAACAGGTTCACCCCAGCCATTATGACGTGTGGTGGGTGCAGTAGGAAAGGATCATAGATGTCGGTGAGTACAAGAGCTAAGAATATGGCAAATCCGCGCGGAGTGATTATCCGGAATGACGTGCAAGCGGCTTCCAGACTCACGAGCCCAAGCCAAATGCAATCGACGTCAGTCGTCAATGCAAAGAAATTTTGGAATCAATCGTATTCATGCTGCCTGCAGCGAGCTGGGCTGACTGAGATGGCCAACACCTTGCATGGAATTGGCGCGTCGGATAGCCAGGTTCCAAACCTTTCCAGTGCATTCTACGCGGATGGCGGTTTACGTAATAGCGTCCAAACGAATATATGGGCAGTGCAGCGTTCACACCAGTAATTTCAAACAACCCGCTCTAGTCCTCTCGTCACCGTAAACATCCCAGATAGACATAATGGATATGGAAGTAGACCAACAACCACGCCCAATCACCTATTTCGACATCAATATCGGGGACAAACCTATTGGGCGGGTTATCTTCTCGCTTTATAGCGATCTCGTACCCAAAACCGCTGAGAACTTCCGTAAGTTTATATGGTGCACATTAACTATGTATAAGGGCTAAAACAAGTGTTGGCAGGGGCTCTCTGTACCGGGGAGAAGGGAGCAACAAGTGATGGCAAGCCGCTATACTACAAGGGATCTGGTTTTCATCGAGTGATTAAAGGGTACGTTTGATTAGATTTAGTTTTTGGAGAATGACGAGTGAACAATGCATCTTATTTATTGTATGATAGGTTTATGTGCCAAGGTGGAGACTTCACTGCCGGAAATGGTGCGCATAACCTGGATCATATCTTCCGCTCGCAATTTCTAACCTTTTCTAACTCGTATCACAGGTACTGGAGGTGTATCTATATACGGAGAAAAATTCGCGGATGAAGCATTCCCCGTAAAGCATACAAAGCCATTTCTTTTGTCAATGGTAAGTGTAACTGCAGCCATCGTCCGATTGTATGTTAATAATTTCATAGGCAAATGCTGGCCCCAATACCAATGGTTCTCAATTCTTTATCACTGTTGCCCCAACGCCCCATCTCGATGGTAAACACGTCGTGTTCGGAGAAGTAATTAAGGGTAAATCAGTGGGTAAGTCCAGACAAGGTATATGCGCATACTTGCAACTCATTTTAATATAGTGCGCCAAATCGAGAACTACCCAACATCATCCGGAGATGTCCCAACCACTCCTATCACTATCGCAGACTGCGGCGTTCTCTCACCTGATGATCCTTCACTTAAGGAGGATACTGCAGCAGAATCAGGCGATCCTTACGAGGACTACCCCGTAGACGAAGACAGGGATACGGAGAACATTGAAGTCGCCCTTCAGATTGCGAAAGCGGTACGGGAGGTGGGGAACAAGCTTTTCAAAGAGGGGAAAACGGAAGAAGCTTTGCAGAAGTACCAAAGTAAGTCTTGGATATCACCAACATGCAACTTTTCTGACTAAATATATGCGCTTCCAGAGTCCATTCGCTACCTGGATGTACACCCTGTCTTCCCTGACGGTACTTCAGACGAAATCAAAGAAGCATACAATGCTCTCCTTGCTCCCTTACTTCTGAACTCCGCCCTCGCTGCTGTTCGTGCCAAACCCGCCTCGACTGCGAACTCTATGATCGCCATCAGCAGCACCACACGCGCTCTGAATAACCTCCCTCTGAGCGACGCAGATAAAGCAAAGGCGCTGTATCGTCGCGCTCTAGCGCACTCCCAACTGAAAGACGAAGAAAAGGCTGAAGCTGACCTTGTCGAAGCCAGCCGGCTGGTACCCGAAGACGCTGCCATCGCGGGTGAACTTTCGAAGATCAAACAACAGCGTAAGGAAAAGAGGGAGAAGGAAAAGAAACAGTTCAAGAAGATGTTCGGTTAATTCAACTAGGGTCTACTAGGGGGGACAAATTTAGTGGCATACAAAATTATTTATGTATAGGAGCAGTGTAATTTTACTACAGCATTCATGCAAGTTGAAGAACTACGATAGTGGGAAAATAGTTGAATCAAGCGAATGGCATTCGGAGATAACATTTTTAGTGTGATTACCACGGATCAACGATGTCTCCTCCTACTCAAGTGGAACCTGGGTTAAGTAAACTCAAGTTCAGTAGCTATGTACAGTTAATCAAGTGCTATATCAAGTTGATATCAAGGACTCCTTCACTAAGTATATTATTAAACTCACTATCCCAGGACAAAATCTGTACCATGGAATGTTTTAACCGCCCCAATTCACATGTACAGTTTTTGTTGAGTTTCGACTGCCGCTCAGAGATACTTACTTAGTCGAAGATGGTCGATTTGTCGTGAGTCGGTTCCCTAGGTCCTCGCTCCCGTCTTGCCCTCTTGCATACGGATTAAACAAGTTCACTGTTCGCTCCCCGCATTCCGACTGAATCGCATCGTCAAATGACACTGTGTCATTGAAGTAAGTGCGCTCAATAAGCGTCTCCGAGGCCTTGATCTCCTTAACGTAACAGGTGCTTCCAAATTCAATGAACTAACCCAAAACTAACCCCTACTTACTGAAAGGCATTCCCCTGTTACCGAACGGCGACAATCACTCTACCGGTTACTATATAAGAGGATAGGAGGAGCACATTGAATGACATTCGTTCCGAGGACTTTGCGATAACCTCCACCGTCAAGACCAAGGTTCGCAAGGACGCCCGAAACATTGTTTGTAATTGTACGTGACATGTCATTTCGTAGAGACTATAAAGAGGCATACTCTCAGAATTACATAGTACTTACCTCTCTCCTTGTAGTTGTGCTTCCAACTCGACCTGGTGCTTCTTGCTGTGGCTCTGGTTTTGGTCAAGAAATTGTCTTCGGCACGATGTGTCATGGCTCTCCCTCCAGGCCCACGCAAATTTCCCCTCCTCGGAAATCTCCTAGATATGCCATCTTTGCAAGAGTGGCTTGCCTTTAGTGAGTGGGGCAAGAAATGGGGTATGTCGATTAGTTGAACTCTGTCGCCCCAATCTAATGTACTGGCTCGACGCTTCAGGCGACATCGTCTCCGTCTCAATCTTCGGACAAACAATGATAATCCTCAACTCTGCGGATATCGCCATTGACATGCTAGACAACAAAAGCAAAATATACTCTGACCGGCCAGTGATGGAATTTGGAGGAGAGCTCGTTGGCTGGAAGAAGACGCTCGTCCTTGTTCCGTACGGCACCCGCTTCCGGACCTATCGCAAGTACTTCCATCAGACCATCGGCAGCTCTGCGGCAGTCTCCAAGTTCTCCACCATTGGTGAAGCGGAGGTACACCAGTTCCTTAAATTACTCCTTGCAAATCCAGAAGGTTTCGCCTCACACGTAAGAAAGTAAGTAAGCTCGTAATCTATTTTCTATTATTGTGACGCTCACTCCGCATTTGCAGGACAACCGGCGCCATCATCCTGCGGATCTCGCATGGATATGAAGTCAAAAAGGATAGCGACCCCTTTGTTACAATGGCCGATATTGCGACTGAGCAGTTTGGGCTGTCCACCGCTCCAGGCGGATTCCTAGTCAACCTTGTTCCTGCGTGTATGTCCATTTCCATGCCTGATTCGCTTACACTCTTACTCACCTTACCTTACCTAAGTGCGGCATATACCCGCATGGTTCCCAGGAGCGGGTTTCCACCAGACGGCGAAGGAATGGGCACAAACCATGGAAGAGATGGCGGAGGGCCCACATCAGTTCGTGAAGAGACAAATGGTTAGTTTAACCCCTTAGAGGCTAATGAAAGCTGGATACGCGCCGTCGACTTCATTTTTATCTGACATGTTCCTCAGGCCGCAGGTGTTGCCGAGCCGTCATTCACCTCGCGTCTGCTGAGCCAGCCAGGCTTGACGGAAGAACAAGAGTACGAAATAAAATGGTCGGCCGCCTCTCTCTATTCCGGCGGCGCAGATACTGTAAGCCAGACCCGAGATCCTCGCATCTCATTTCTGAAGCTATTTACAGACAGTCGCTTCTATCAATGCATTCTTCTTAGCAATGGCTCTGAACCCCGAACCTATGGCAAAAGCGCAGCAGGAAATTGATTCCGTGGTGGGGAACCAGAGACTGCCCACATTCGAGGATCGCGCAAATTTGCCATACGTCAACGCGCTAGTAAAAGAGGTGTTCCGGTGGCACAGCGTTGTACCAACAGGTGGGGTAATGCATTGTTCATTTATACATGTAAGTAATAATGTGTGCTCGTCGACAACCAGGTGTTCCCCATAGGGTAACAGAAGATAATATCCACAATGGCCACTTTATCCCAAAAGGGTCTCTAGTCCTAACTAATATCTGGTGATACCTGGCTGCTCATCCGCCAATGCATGTTACTCACAATTGGCGTAGGTGGATGACCCACAATCCGGACGTGTATCCAGATCAACATACCTTCAAGCCGGAACGCTTCTTGGGGCCTAATCCCGAGCGCGATCCAACGGAGGTCTGCTTTGGGTTTGGACGGAGGTAATTTTGGAAATTACAACAGCAGCATCTCTAATCCTAACGGGCGGACCCTCCCCTCTAGGATTTGCCCCGGTAAGAACATGTCTATTGTGTGGTGAAGGACGCTCCAATCTAAGTGCATAACTCTCTCTCCCAGGTCGAGTGCTAGCCGACGCCTCTGTTTTCATGTCCATTTCACGGACGCTAGCCGTGTACAACATTTCTCCGGTTCACAAGAATGGTCTTGCGGTGAAGCCCATTCACGAACAAATGACAGGGACAATCAGGTGTGTCGTATATCCGCTCCGTTCATCTCATATTGCATAGCGTGCTGAAATTCGCACTCAGCCATTCGCGACCATTCGAATGCTCTATAGCCCCCCGGTCTCCAGAGGCAGTGCAACTCATCAACAGTTAAACCATCACCACAAAAAATTGAAGTGTGTAAGTTATTTCACCAAATGGAGATACATATAATGCAGCTCCTTCAAACCTGTACTGCTTACGCGACGTACACACACGGAATGAGGAAGGCTGAGGAACTGTATTGGCCGGTCGACGACAATTAGGCGCCGTATTTCGCTAAATCTATTTATAGAATATTGTATTTATTTTTAACACATTTTTTTGCCTAATCTAAGCAGGTCACGAAGGGTGCTCAGAGGTCAATAAAAGCTCTATCGGATTTATAAATATGACCTTTTCTGAGAGGCGGAAAATATAAATATGCATATGCGCAAGGATGTACTAGAATGATGCATCGGAGGTAGGAAGAGTTCATCGATTATAACCCAAAGGTATCGCGGCTCTGTTACATTTCACGCATCATGCGCAGAGCGGAACCTGTCTCCATAACTAAGCTACTGACAGAAAATAAATACACCAATGTGCTATGATAAACTATCTGCAACACGCGGTGTGCATCATGTCTAATTTACGATGCTGCTTCCACTCTAGGTTCGTACTATATTTCCCTGAGCTGATTTGAAAGCCATCGATTGCAATGTATTCAACGGATAATCGGAAGTCGTGTAATGTTCTCACTTGCCCCAGTGACTATCGCATTGAATGAGGAACTGATCACCTCGAACAATGCTTGTACCCGAAGTAACTGCGACGGAGATCGATGAGAGAACGACATCATCCATGCCGCGGGCGCTTATTTATGGAAACTTTCCAATACCACCGCCCGGGATCTCTGTGCCTCCCAGAGCTTTCACACAGCGTTCCCAGATCAACAACTCTGCGTATGACCTGGAGCCACTCGCGCATCTATCTATTAGGAGACAAAGGGCAGGGCACACGTATATATATAACCCGGGATGGATATAACGAGGGGACTGATGCTGATGCTATTCAGGTCACGACGGGGTCGTTATTTGGAAGGAGGCGCCCGGCGCAGGGGTGCAGATCCGGGCCAAATAGGAAATGTCCATATGGGGGCATAACGGTGAGCTTCAAACCCACCAGCGTATGTATTTGGACCAGACATTTCCATACGTCTCCCGGGGTGGATATGTGGCGTGTGCACGAGGCTGTGTGTGTGCGATGCCGGGCTATCGTGTCCCAATCAATCAAGAGGCAAGACACACAGCGGGTGCTGAGAGGTACGTGTATGTAAAGCCACAGTCAAAAATGGAGAAAGGGTCAAAAAAGATCAATGAGTGAGGCATTTCTGGTATGCAGTTGCACTGTGTTCTGATTACTTACTGCGCATCGAGAAATGGAAATAGCTCGCAGAACGTCCATCTCGCCGAAGTTAACGGATGGATGAGTCAAAGAGAACCTGATAAGTATGCCTCCTGGGTACTGCCTATACATGAACCATGGTAGCGACAAAGGTGACTCAAATGGTGTGCAACTTGGGAACATCCTGCGTAATGGATGACACTGCCCCGCTTCGAATCGGAGTCTGCATTTGTGCTCACATACTTCCATGCTTTATCACACGTCACATAGCTTGAAAACTGTAATACATGCTTCACAGTCAGTAATTAAAACAGTACAAAGACACTAAAATTAGAGTCTGGGAGCTAGTGGATGAATTTCTCACGAATAAGGTCTCAAAAATCAACAGTTAAGCACTGAGGTGACTACTGACAGAATATCTTGTATGTAATTAAATCACGAAAAGCCCTAACATAAATATGAACGCTTAAAGCAGGAAATTTGTTTCTTTCGCCGAATTTATTAACCTAGAGTGCCGATCAATTAACGTCGACTGAGACCTCCCGCAACTGCCGTTTAACGTAACGGCTGACTCTGAACGCGTATCTCTGAGCTATAATTTATCATGCGCGTTTATGCACAAACGGAGCTGAGATAACAACGTTCCAATTCCACTGTTGATGATTCAGTACCAAGTAACACGATATCTTCACATGTGGTGCATTGAGCTTAGTTGGTGAATAAGAGATGTTGTTGTGTCCTATAGTCCAAAGTAGTACGTTTGTTAGTTGTATACAAAGCCTGTCAGGGTAGGACAAAGCGAAGCCTTTAAAGGGAAGAAGCGACTGCCGCGATGCGCATGACTTGAGATTGCGTCCCTGTTCCATAAAAGGCAGGTGCGACCCAAGGGTGTGTAACCGTCATCAGATGTGAGCGAACATGTCTTTCGCTAGCATTTTCCAAAGATACTTGTCTGATATCAAACCTTTATCAAACACAGGCATTACTCTTCAACATGGTACGTATTACTGGTCCAGCCATTGTGACTCGATCGTGACTCATGACTTGCAGAGCTGGCTGCCCAGTGCTACTGCTGGCACCCACCGCCCCAATCTCCCGATATTTTTGGAACGTGCCTGGGGCACTTTGATATTCAACATAAGGGTGGTGAATACGAATTTCAAGTACAAGGTCTGTTGTGATGGAGACGACCGAGAAAGGCAGAGCCACGAGCGCAGACGCGATCGAGCACGAACAAGAACGTCCAAATATGACGGACAGAAAACCAAATGAGGAAGAGCGACAAAGGAGTGTCCGAAAACGGAAGTGGGGAAAATCGAGATCTGGATGGACTAAATATGTCTCGTCGCACGTATATAACATTTCTCCTCTTCACCGCCATCCTCCACAGCACTCTCCTCCTCGCCATGTTCCAGGTCGCCTCCCACCCCACTCCCTTCAACATGCACACCCACCACCACCACCAGGCTCCCATCTCCATCCCGACTGCCAGCATCCAGCTGCCGCGTACCCTGGCGCGCCCATCCTTCCACGACGTGTCGCGTGAAGCCATCATGGCTGCAGCGCCAGAGCTCGCCAACGTTCCAGCAGAGTACATTCGCAGAGGGCTCCGTTCCAAGGCGCATCAGTATGTATCGCATTCTATACCGTGTCAAACGCGAACTAACATGTTTCGTCGTCTAGAATGCTCTCTGGCATCGCGTCACTCTCATCTGCACACATGCCACCCACAATGACCAAATCGCATGTGCCCAAGGTTATGTCTGTGCCAGTCCGAGTGTCGGCGTCTGCACATGCATCTCTGCCTACCCACGTCCTCGCCGTCGCGTCCTCAAAATCATCCGCGACCGAACATGTATTCCTATTCCCGGTTCACAGCATTGTCATTGCCTCTCAATGCACTGCGTTGCCCCGTCTTCCATCCACAGCATCCTCTTCATCAGGTGCTCTGCATCTGCCAGTGCTTCCACTGGCGCTGCCATCGCCCGCGGCGTTCAAGGTGCTCCACGGTTATCTTTATAACCACAGCCTAGAAGCCGTTCTCAGGTCGCTTTTCCCTCTGCCATCTGCATTCACCCAGGGACTCTCACATTACACCGTACAATCAACCCTAGCCTCCGGTTCTTCTCTCCACCAACTCTCTTCATACCTGTGTTCATCAGCAGGCTCCAGCCTCCAAGTGCTGACAAGCCATGCTGCGCACGTGAAGGAGCTGTGGCAGGATATGGTCGCTCTCGGACTCAACGACCCCGAGCTCTGGGATACCCTCGACCTGGCATGGGAGATCACCCTAGGTGCCTTGAACCTCGCTGCATCGAACTGTTGAACCCCTACCCCATAATCACCCCCTCAAAATCTACCTGCGACACCTCTTAATTTCCTCGACTATCTGCGCATCTGGCCGCGGCTATCGAAAGCACTGTATCATACTGACTCCTATACCCAAACTGTATCAATAAGGCTCCATTCCCGTGTTTTTCATTTTGGTTCCGTTCACACTACATTCTACGTACTATAGATACCTGTCAATTACGTTGGGATACTCCCACACCACTGTAGCAACTACTTGATGTTTCGTTCGCCTGTGCAATTAAAATTTAAAGATTCTTGAAAAACAATAAAACATGCCTCAATCTTTTGTGTGACGTGTGGTAGCAGCAGCAAAGAATGCTGCTTCAGACTGCGGAAACAATACAAAAATTTATGAAAATGATTAGTTCTTCAGCATTGTAAAGAGTAATCACATGTACAAGGTACAGGATTTTGTGCTGCTTCATCAGGTATAGAGACTTTCAAGTACTGTACGATGCAAGCCCGAACTTGGTGTAGTACGTTAAAAATAGATTTCGTACGATAGTGGCTCACAATGTTTCCTTTATTCACCTAGAACTTAAATCAGAAGGGGATAGACTCTACCAGCATATGGAAGCTTAGCAGAAATACGTACTCTGCGCAAGAAATGACCTCGAATGACTCGCCATTACACTCGCCCGCGAAGGGAGATTTCACTCCCCAGTTGACCAGATATCCACGTCTACATCCGATGTAGCGGGCTTCGGCCCGCCAGACGGAATACAAGTTACTGTAATGTTGAGCGCTGAGCAATTAATTGGAAAGCGGTTTATGCACCACTTTGTTGGGTATTTACTAGACATGCCACTAAGAGGGGTTCTCATAAGGGTTGAAATCTCTTCACAACGTTCCATACTGTTGCATAACATAGAAAATCTTCCGCGAGTAGGAGTTTTTCCATAGAGACTCCTTCAGTTAAATGCCACATTTAATCTGCTACCCGTAATGCGGCATTTACTGCAGGTTTATATGATACCTTATACACAGTTTTCAAATTTGAGTGGATAATAGTAACGCGCACGAGAAAAAAAAACTATATTTTTAAATACTCGACTACAATCATCTTTCTGAATCTACAACGATATGTGTACGCTATCTCGTACTGAGCCTGTTCGTAGTGCCATCACTACGACCAGGTCAGTGATTCTATTTGAATGCTGCAGAAGAGGTCCCTACCTGCGCAAGCGGGTGCTACTGCGTCTGTTACGATATTACATAGTCCTACAAGATGATTCCGGGATGCTGCATAAAAAAGGCAAAAACTAACAATGATATACTAAACAGTGGAAAGCCAGTCAAAAATTTGCCACTTGATAAATGTTGGTAGTCGTCTCCTTCTTGCTTCCCCTCTTTTTGTTGCCCCACTTGACCAGATTTACTCTGCGCTCGACGCGCGTTTCCAGAGGCCCATTCTGGAATGGCGGGATAACACGCAAGGTAGGCTCCTCCCGAGTGTCGGTCGACAGTGTAAGACTGATAGTCATATCAGGCCGTGTCTTACCCTCATATATCAGCGGTAAATCAGTGAGCACTGCGTCTTGCGTCACCGAAGAGGCGTCGTCGTCCGCTGGTGCATCTACGCTAGGGAGCGGCATAGCCGAGAACGGGTGTACCACCGCGAAGCCAATGAACGCCGGCCAGTCATTGTCCACGCACTTGCGGTCGAAAACGCGCACGACAACCGCCGCGAGGTCGCTCACCTCCGCGTCGAACGTTTCCTCCCACTCCGCGTCGAACGTTTCCTCCCACTCCGGGGCGTGTTCGTCCCGTACGTGGAATGTCGTGTACATCTCCTCGTCGTTGATCGTGATGACCGCGAAGGGTGTCGGTGCGCGCAGTTGCTTCACGCGCGCCTCGTTGAGCTTCTCTATCTCCTCTGGCGGGTACGGGTCGAGCTCGCAGTGCGGCCGCTGGAGACCGCGCGCGCCGTGAATTGTAAATCGAACCTTGCGCGGCTCGTCCGAGGGCCCGGCCGCGCGCCTGGATAGGAAGGACTCCCAGAGTGAGAACAGAGGCGATATAGTAAGCAAAAGAGGTAGAATCTAGGTAACAGCACTGGTGTTCAGAGACATGATATGTTGAAATAATATTCAAGCCAACCTGTCCAAATCCCCATTGCTGGTCTTCTGATTTGGCTACGTCATTTTTGACCAGCTCCAGCTCTGTCATGATAACCACCCAGCTCGCCAGCTAAATATTATCAGCGCTCTAAAATACCGTTCTGCTAAAGCTTTGACTTACAAATGCAACGAGGATGGCCTTGCCGTACTTTTTGTACCATTTGTCTGTACCCGTAGGTGCCCACCCAAGGATCTGACTGGCAACGCCCTGGATGAGGTCATGAAAAATCTGCTTTGGTCTAAACAACCGGTTCCTGTGCAAGGGTCGTTGTTCAGCAGGGAAGAACATAAACAAAATAAACAAACATACTTGTGCGTTACTTTCCCAGTCGCAAAATCTTTCTGCACGACCGACTCCCGGTGCACCTCATTCTTCGGATCGCGGCGGGGCCTCAACAACTTCTGGCCCGCTATAGAAGAGAACAGCGCGCGCGTCGCGTACGCGATCGTTGTACTCCCCTTGACCGCGCGATACAGGAACAGCAGCGTGAACAGCCCCCAGCCCGCGAGGCTCAGGTACCGCCCGCTGCCTAGGGCCGGCAGGCTCGCGCCGAAGAAGATCAAGCGCGTTTGCGCATTGCACGCGCGGTCCTCGTCGGAGCCCAGGGTTGGCGCGGCAATCCACACGTACATGGCAAAAGAGTAGGTCAGCGCGGAGCGCACCCAATTTGCGACGATGAGGAGCGGGGACTGGACTGCGCGCGTGGCGTTCCGGGACGGCGGATTCATGATCTCGGAGAGCCCGAATGCTGAGGCGAGGACGGGTAGAAGCGTGACTGGGATATTCCATGGTTGAGTGGCAGGTTTACAGTAATCACTAACTGCTTGGCTCACCATAGACGACGACAATTGCATCGAGGAGGGATATCTGCTTCTGGGCCGACGTGACGAAGCTGGATATGATTAATGAGAAGGCAGTCGAGGTCATTGCCCAGTAGGCGCCGGGGGCATCGCGAGGGGAGAAACGAATGAGAAGAACTATATGCATTTAGCATAAGAACCTTGGTAAACAAGATCCTGGAAAACGCACCAGAGAGAAGGGATTGAAGATAGAGCGCTATTCGGACTCCTGGGCCTGTGTAGGTGGATGATTTTAGCTTATACACCTCAGGAAACGAGAGATGCACACCAGAGATGTCGGGGTTGCTGTTTGCGAGGTGGCAGTTAATTTACTGGATCTAGCTCGCTGCATTTCAACGCACCTCGAAATGCCTTGACATCCATCTTCAGTCAGTGAGGACATGGCTCCGCCGTGGTAGCAGGTGGAAGAGATGATATCAGTCCGACTCCTAGGTTGGACTGAAATGTACAGCAATAGAAGAGAGGAGGCTCTCTTCTGCGCTGATTCCGATGCCTGTACATATACTTACTCATGGTAAATGCCAAGAACGCGAGCCCCAACGCCTGACAGGAGCGTGAGGCACCAATTCGGAATGGCAGTGAACACCGGTGCCAGCAGCCGCATGAGAACTTGTCATCGGCTGACAACTCGCTGCACAGCAAAAGTAAATAAATTAGATGTGTTAAAGTTAAATGGGCAATTCGGAAATCCTCATTAAGCGAGGATGAATCATGAGAGTCTCGAGAGTGACGTGGTTAATCAAGGACATATTGGTTTTTCTCCTACTATGTACAACGATAACATAAATTTATATATTGTATAGATAACATGAATACATACAAAAGGTCATGTTCAAATTATGTGTTAACATCCAGTCATGACTATATCGTAATGTAGTTAAAAAGAGTTTGACATTCAAATGCTCAAATGCTCATGGACGAAGATGAGGCGGGAGCTGCTGTAGCTCATCTTCAATATCGGAATCATCTCCACATGTCCCGTACGAATAGCAATGTGAGCTCTTATACCTTCCCCGATCGTCCCAAGTCTCATTAGAGCGGACGTATACCCACCTGAGGCCAAGCTTCATTGCAATCCACAAAGGTGATAGTAGAATATTGAGTCCCAGAAATACGAATGGGGCGGCCAGAATGCTTCCCGGACCTAGGATCGCGCCTCCCAGTGCACCAGCGCGAGTGGCGTGCAGCACATCTGTGCCGTGAAGGTCAACATGGTTATGTCGCAGAATGGCAGCCCCGAGTGTCCCGGACAACGTCATCATCCCTGTGTGGAAAAAGATGCTGATAAACCACGGAACCTGTCCATTCTCATTTGTCGGGATGATTGATGAGACAAGGCTCATTATCATGACGGCAAATGGCGAGCCCGTAGCGCCTATTGCGGCTGCCATCCCGTTGTCGGTATAGTGGGCTAGATGAGCTGCTCGCAGAATTGCGTTTCCTATTAACCTGTATTACAGTAGATGTTTACCCTATTATGAGCACAGTTATTTTCTACGTACATTGATACGGCGGCATATGCTGCGTTTATGCCAAACACTAATGCAAGCATTAATCTAGGGAGAAGTTTATTTAATGTACGTAAATATGAAGGGAACTTCGTACGTACCCGACGACGACAACCGCAAAGATAGATCCTGGTACCCAGTAGAGTAGTAGGATTGCCAATGCTGAAAGAGCATTGTAGACAATTGAACCAACTTGTTTGAACATTCGACGCATTCTATGCGCACGCACGAGGCGCTTCAGCTTTACTTCCTGTACATTCGTTTTAGTTGAGATCGGCTTCAGAGTCAGGTCATGTTCTGCTGGTGGATTGTGCACATCAAGAGGCTGCGGAAGTACCACGGCCGTCTCCAAAGAGTTAGAGGAGGAAAGAGATGACATGCTAAAACTGGGCGCTTCATGAGTAGCACGGGCAAACGCTTTATATTGGAAATATATTTCCTCTTCCGTCACAGGGCCATAAGTATAAAGCATCATTCATTTCAAGTCAGCAGGTCGAGGCAGGGCATCGTCGAGTGATAAATCCATGGGGATACGTCACAGCTTTGGATGCACCTATAGCCGCTGCGGCCGAAGCCTAAAAACATATATATAAGGTAAAGTTTTAAATGTTAGAGCCGCAGTACGCAGGAAAGCAGAGCTGATATGTAGTATGATGTATCGTCGTAACCACATCGCAAAGGTATACGCAGCATGTTTGCGATTCAGACCGTTATCTCGCCCCACTTGATAGCGACTGACAGCTTTACTGTTGCCGTCCAATCACTCGTAGGCCATTGCCACTGCCATGTAGTATGCGATGGGTGGAAGTCAGAGCATCTGAGGCCAGCCTAGGCCTAGTGCCTGCTTATAGTAAATAAACGGAAAGTAAAACGCAGGGGTAGTAGCACATCCTGATAGGTCCTCATGCGGTGGAAGGCTGTAGCAGACTGTAGTAACCTGTCAAAGTGGCGATTCAAGGTAGACTCAGCGCCAAGGGTCTTGGTGCAGTGCGATGAAATATGAATTCGTGGGAAGTCTGGAGGCCCGATTCCCACGGATTTGTTGCCATCGGTACAATTAATCTGCAATTCCCATGCATCCCGGGTGTGGCTCACTTCCCTGAGAATTCGCCTGACAATTTTCTACCTGCACTACGCCTGTGCTCTACTTTCATCCCAATAGCTTGAGCAGGAAGAAGTATATTTTTCTCAACAATCCAAGCTCAAAGTACATTCGAAACCTGTAACAAGTGGAGTGGAAACCATGTCTCTGTTTGACAGACAGGACCAGGGGGAATCATTGGAAGCTAGTAGTTAAGTAAATTTTCTGAGATCGTGGGGAAATGGGCTCAACTTTTAAACAACTTATTTTAAAGATATGACTCCGCAGTCTCAGAAAATCAACTCGGCCATCCGTCTCATGGCAGAGTGCAGAAAAACGCCGAGGTTACTAGCTGAGGTTGATAGTGCTCTAAGGCAACTTCTACAGCTCAACTATCAGGATGTCAAACAAGCAAAGCAAAAGGGCGAAATTATGAAGTTGATAGCCAGTGCCTTTGGTCTTCGCTTTCTTTACACAAATGGAACGAGTGACCTGGAAGAGATGCTCGACCTTTTATATGATTTTGATGAACTACCCCAAGAAGCTGCGCTCATTGCTGTAAGTTTAATCCTTACAAAAAGGCTGCATTTTTTGACAGCTTTACCAAAGCCAGAGGACACTATGTCCGAGCATGAACTAGACAGCAAGACAAAGAACGCTGCGACAACATTAGCTAGTGTTGGAAAGCTAAGTTTCATTCAGACTCTGGAAAAAGTAATTTCGATCTTGCAGCTTCCGCTAAACAACATGACAAAGCAGACAGTACATCGACAGATGGCTATATTAACGACCATTGCTGAAGCCCTCTCTTTCCGGTTTCATCACCACTCCCAAGTCAACGACTTGAACGACGCAATTTCGCATCTAGGACACGCCATTAAATTGGAAGTTCCAGAGAAAGGCTGGCTTTATTCATATGCAGCCCATTACTTGTGCAATCTTCTCTCCATCCGGTTTCTCACCATTGGCCGGCGGGAAGACCTTGAAAAAGCCATGGAATATTTTATAAATATGCACTCACCTGAAGAGCCTGAAACACCTGAGGAGAAAGTGACATATCTGCTTCGTGCTGCTGGAGACTTCCAGGAGCAATTTTTAAAGGGGAAAAATATACAGGATCTGCTTTCCGCCATTGAGCTCTACAGACAGGGAATCGCCGACATTCCGATCCAGAACGAGAAATACTTTGCAGCTTCATACAACCTTGCACGCGCTTTACAGACCCAGTTCCAGAAGACGAGCTTACGCTCCCATCTTCTCGAGTCTATTTCTTTGCTTAGAGAGGCCGTAGAGCTTTGTCCAGACTCGTATCACAACCGCGCAGCGATCCTATCTCATCTTGCATCTGACCTGTTCACGTCGTTTGAAAAGGCCGACGGTTACCAGAAGGACCTCGACGATGCAATCCTGCTGCATAGACAGGTTCTTGATTTGCGACTCCCTCCAGATTCAGATCGCGCTAGCACCCTTATCGACTTGTCAACTGTGCTGTACACCAGATACATACAAAATAGTCAACTGCGGGATCTGGAAGAAGCTATCTGCTTGCTTCGGGAGGTCATGGAACTGCAGCCAATTTCCCGTCCAGAGCAGATTAACTATCTAATGAACCTTGGAGCTGCACTTTTAATCAGATACGAGCGGTTCGGGAACGAAGAGGATACACATGAAGCTCTTTCTCTGAACAGACAGCTTTTCGATCTTGTCGAGCCCTCCCATCCTGCACGTCCAAAGTGTCTTAGTTGCCTCGCATCCGCACTTACCGCTTCATCTGAACATAGTGGTTCTCAGGTTGCCGACCTCAATGAAGCAATTAGCCTGTATAAAGAGGCTTTGACTCTCCAATCAGCTGACGACCCTGAGCGGCTAGACGTATTGAATAACTATGGGTCATCTCTGCTAACACTATATGAGATCATCCATAGTCCAAATGATCTTGATGATGCTATATGCTTGCTAGAAGAAGCACTTGCTCATCACACAGCAACCATTTCAAGGAATAGATCAGGTTTTTTGCTCAATCTTGCGTCTGCCCTGTGGACCAGGTTCCTGGAAGGCAAGCGACAAGGAAACGACCTTGAGAGATCGGTATCACTGAGCAAGGAAGCTCTTTCTCTCCAGACGACGTCCCACGTGTACAGATCAGCAGTTCTGACCACTCTCGGAAACGCGTTATGGGCACAATATAGTCAGGAAGGTCAGCCAGACAATCTTCAGCAATGCATTTCTATCCACAGACAAGCACTGGAACTTCGTGATAAGTCGCATCCACATCGCGGAAACTCTCTAAACAGTCTGGCATCTGTATTGCTAGAAAGGTTTAGTCGGGGAGGCCAGAAGGGAGACTTGGAAGAGGCTATTGCGTTACACGGGGAGGCGATTGATCTTCGTCCAACAAGGCACCCAGAAAGACTCCAGTCGCTCACAAATTTGGCGTTGGCATTACTAGCGCGGTATGGTGCAAGCGATAGGAAAGGAGACCTAGTGCGGTCCATTGATCTACTCAGCGAGGTGCTCACTGTACAGGACATACATCACCCAAAACGGTACATCGCCCTCACCAATCTTGCAAGGGCGCTCCTCAACCTATTTAACGTGGATGGCAGCCAGAGCGATTTGGACCGGGCAATCAACTTGCACCGGGAAGCCCTGGAGTCACAGAAGGAAAAACAACTTGGACTCTTCCATAATCTTGCAGTTGCATTATCCACCCGTTTTGAATGCGTGGGTCACGATGACGACTTCTCAGAAGCACTTGCGCTGTATGAGAAGGTGATAGATCTATACCCGCAAGCACACCCAAACTTGGTTCTAAGCCTCGAAGGATTAGGAAAGCTGCTTTGTCATGCACATCTAGTAGCTGCTTCCAGAAAGTCAGAACATCTTGACCGAGCCATGTCCATATTTTCTTCATCTTGGCAAAACATTCAATTTCCTGTGTATTCGCGTTTCCTGCTTGCGAGAACCTGGGCGTCTTATGCAGATACAAGCCAACATTCAACGGCATTCGAAGCCTATGATGCAGTGTTGGAAGTAATTCCCCAGCTTGCTGCTTTTAACCTCGACATGAATTCGCGCCGAGAAGTGTTAAGCGCAGGTAGTGATGGGCTAGCTCGGAAGGCCGCTCATTATGCTATAAAGTTCGGTAGGTTAGATAAGGCGATCGAATATCTGGAGGCAGGGCGGGCTGTCTTCTGGTCTCAGGCTTTACAGCTCCGATCGCCATTCGAAGAGCTCTGCGTCGTTGCGGAAGAGTTAGGCCAACGACTAAAGATTGTTGCCAGTGAATTGGACCACAGTTCCCACCGCTCTACGGTTGTCGACACCCTTGATAACAAGGCGAAGATGTCCTTGGAGGAGGAAGCAGTCCGACTTGAACAGCTCAGTAGACAGTGGCTAGAAGGGCTCGACGAAGTTCGAAATATACCAAGGTTTGAAAATTTCTTGAAACCGCTCCGAGTATCGTCGTTACAAGGCGCCATAAGGAACCATCCGGTAGCGTTTTTGGTTCCTAGTGACAAAGCCAGCGACTGCATCGTGATGTCATCCACAACAATTCACCACATTCCTCTGTCGTCCAAGCTATGTAACAGCGCATTAAGCAAACTTGTGAAAATGACACAGTCGGCAGCTTCAAGTCCTACAGTAGCACGCTCATTAGTAGAGGAGGGGGAGAGTCTCCAGTTCGATGACTTGGGCCACGACAGACTAGGGGCGAAGAGACGAGGCGTCAATACTGTGCCTTCCGACGACGTGTTTAAGCACGTTCTCGGAATACTTTGGAGCGAAGTCGTTAGCCTGGTTATCGAGTACATTGGCAGGCAGGTGAGATTTTATTGAAACCAGATAAGTGATCACGGAATAAATGATCGCCGCAGAATTCGGAGATGCATACACGTTTAATATGGTGTCCAACTGGGCTATTTAGCTTTCTTCCTGTTCATGCTGCTGGCTGTTACGAAAAAGAAGGCCAAAAATGCGTCGGTGATGTCGTTATATCATCATATACACCGACTGTAGGATTGTTATCTCGCAGCGGACCCGAAGCAAAAGCAAAACAGGACTTCAAAATGTTGGCCGTTGTGGACACAAGGAGACTGTTTTCTGCCCGAGCAGAACTCCAGAAAATCGAGGCCAGAATACCAACGGATTTCTTGACGAGATTAGGAGTACCAGGGGCGCCAGCGCTCGCTGATCAAGTGTTATTCGAGCTCCGTAACACATCAATAGCGCACTTTGCATGTCATGGGAAACAAGATAGGCTAAACCCACTCGATAGTGCCCTTCTTGTTGACGACGGAGAACTGCCTCTTTCCAGAGTGATACAGGAGCCACTATCCAATGGATTGTTGGCTTTTCTTTGCGCGTGCGAGACAGCGATGGGAGATGAAACCCTTCCCGATGAAGCTATGAGTCTAGGAGCGAGTATCCTTTTCACTGGTTTCCGCAAAGTTGTTGCAACTATGTGGTAAGTGATAAGACCAACGAGATGAGGCTGCCAGGATTGATCCTGTGGCATTATAGGAAAATAGCGGACGAAGATGGCCCTACAGTGGCCGATGCCTTTTACGAGGAGCTTTATCGTAGTCCTGATGGGAACGTCGCTCAGCTGCCGAATGTTAGTAATTCCGCGCTAGCTCTTCACGAAGCAGTCAAGACGTTGCGGTCGAAGGGTGTTCCATTTCGGCGCTGGGTTCCATTTATACACTTAGGCATGTAGTTGAAGTTATAATTGCGCGAGGGTCTTGTCGCTTCAAGTTGCAAAGATTATGTTGAGGCCCAGACGATGCTGGCAGTGACCGCGTCCGTAAAAAGGCGCATATATGCAGTCCAAACCACTGTTGTGAGCGACACATCATGTAGGTACCAGTGATGCATTTTGAGCGACATAAGGTGAATTCAAATCAGGTTTGCCTGTCATGCAAGAGACGGAGAGGTTAAGCAACGCGAAGCCCCCATTTTGGCTGTCGAGATGACGGTCAAGAGGCAAGAGTCAAGTGGCAATTTCGGCAAACGAAAAAATGTCGGCAAACAAAGGTGCCCCCAGGACCAAACAAAGGCGTCCGCTTTTCTTCCGGGATCGTTCCGGCCGACCGTCAAAATTACAGGCATACTCAGCGCGTTCCGCGCCTCCTTACGAGCAATCATGCAACCAGAATCTGCGCATGTGGGCACATCATCGTCGACAAAGCTGAGCGGATACGACTTCTACAGGAACGTGCTCGGCAGTCCGAAGTACATCGTCGCACCGATGGTTGACCAGAGTGAGCTAGTGCGTTTTCTTGAGTTTTGCGCATATGTTTGAACATTCACCGATCCAATCAGGCTTGGAGGCGGCTGTCTAGAAGATATGGAGCTCAAGTACGCTTTTCTTCTGTGTAAACCGTACCAGTGTTGACTGTTTGCTTTCTACAGGTCATCTATTCGCCAATGATCAATGCCAAGGTCTGCCCGTCTAATACCCTGAATATATGCGTCTAAACATGCCGCGAAAGCCAGATCTTTGTCGATGACACCAACAAGACATACCGCAATGCTAACTTCGATCTAATATCCGGCGAAGAGGGAGACCCAGCAACCGACAGACCGCTAATAGTGCAATTCTGCGCCAACGACCCCGATCAACTACTAACATCTGCAAAAGTGGTTGAAAAACACTGCGATGCGGTGGACTTGAACCTTGGGTGCCCTCAGGATATAGCCAAACGGGGTCGATACGGGTCTTTCTTACAGGACGACTGGGATTTGATTTACAAATTGAGTAAGTTAATTCCTATGGCTCGCATATGTGGTCTTTGACTCAATTACACAAGTCAACACACTTCATGTCAACCTTTCAATACCAGTTACGGCCAAATTCAGAGTCTTCCCTACAGTTGAGAAAACTGTAGAGTATGCAAAGATGCTGGAGCGGGCGGGTGCACAAATTTTGACTTGTCATGGGCGGCTACGGGAGCAAAGAGGGCAAATTACGGTATGACCCTGCATTTTCTTACGCTGCGTGACTCACACTTCACGCAGGGACTGGCTGATTGGAGCAAAATTAAAGCTGTAAAGGAGGCTGTATCCGTCCCCGTTTTCGCCAATGGGAACATCCTCTATCAAGCTGATATTGAAGCATGTCTCAGGGAAACTGGTGCTGATGCCGTCATGAGCGCTGAGGGGCAGCTTTACAATCCGGCGCTCTTTGCAGGTATTGAACACCCCATTGATTCACCGACGTACCACTCGGACGAACAAATTCTGATCCGCCATCCGCGACATGTTGATCTCGCCCTCGAGTACCTCGAGATTGTGAAGGGCCTGAAAACCACCACCTCTGTCAGCGGGATAAAGGGTCATCTGTTCAAGATCATGCGACCGGGGCTAATCAAAGAGCAAGACTTGCGGGAGAAGTTGGGTAAGGTCAGGATAAGCCCGAAGAAAATGACAGAGTGCATACAAGCATATGTCGATGTCGTCAATGAGATGAAGGAGCGGATGGAGGTGCGTTTTCCCGTTTCCTGTTGGTTTGCTCCACTTCATTTATATGCGAATACCAGCGTGACGAAAAGGCTGCCGCGGGCACGCCACTGAAGGATCTCGTCGGCATTGAGCCCATCACAGGGCTCCAGACTATGCCCCATTGGTTAGCCCAGCCATACTTCAGACCTTCTCAGGAGCAGAAGAAAGCATACGGTCAGCTGCTGTTTTGTTTAATTATCGCTATATCACTGACATTCAAAAAAGCTCTTGCACAAGCTGCCAATGACGAACTTTCAACCGATTCGCCAGCCAAAACAAAACGTCTCTTGGATGAAGCACCAGAGGGCGCTGAAGACACCAAAAGGCCGCGCATAGTGCCAGACACCGCCGCACCCTCCATGCCATCCGCTCAGCTTTCCATACCCGCTTAGATCCCTCTCGCTCACCGACTGGAGCGCAGTATTCCGCTATGTTTCATGGTGATCTTTATGTCTGCTTTAACACACTCGCTTATAATCATGTTCCCTATCTTAGTCAGTACAGATCGAATGGATATCATCATATAATACGCGTGTATATGCATGTTTCCACGAATTATGCGCAAGATGAAGTCTAGCTACCTATCACTCAAGGTTACATTTTAGGTTTGGCACGCATATATGCACTTAATCAACACTTGATCATAAAGTCCTTTCTTTCAATGCACTCCCGATACTTCCATGCATATAATTGGTCAACATGCGCTTTCGCTGGCTCTTCTCATCTTTTTGACGCATACACGCAAGTTGGGCTCCACCATTATTAGTTTCCAGGACGTAATTGAGGCATGTATTCATGTTCAAAATACTTCTGATAACGATTCGAGCACCTCAGTGGTTCCGCCGGATGGGTGGTTCGTGTTGGTTGGATGACGACATCGCACGACACAACGAGGACTTCTACTTCTACTCAGGGTGAGTTCAGATCATTCACAGAATGCTGGAGTGCGCAGCCCTTCCAGAAAGGCTGGATAGTGCCGTGGACGTCCAGCCGAAAGGGTATTCTAGATCCGACTGGATTGACATTGGCGGTATGAAGTCTCTATGTATAGGCGTGTAAGCCTTCCATATATGCAGCGTTAGGTCTCCCGCGTTGCCTTCAAGGGCAGCATGTCGTAGACCAGCGTAGACCTTAGACTATCAGATGTTAAGAGGAACTTCCTTATGGTCGAGGCTGAGCTTCTGGGCTTCCAAAACTCGAGTACGGGGCAGACAATGCTACAATTGAATACGCGGTAAATGGGGCTCACGCGACTATGTGTGTCGAGTCACACGACCTCCAAGGGACTTCGCCGCTGATGTGCGGGTTTAGTCTGGCAGTTGGGGACAATATCGTCCCTGTAGGCGCCGCGCTTCTCCTTCTCACCTTTGCTTAAATATCCAATGACTCTGCGAGGCAAATTAGGAACAGCAAACGTTCGCATGCTGAATGGCGATCGAAAAACGCAAGGACTACGGCATAGGTTCAAGGAAACATAAGGTCTACTGACTGAATGGATGATTTAATTGCATGCAAGGGGTTTTCTACAAATACATCGGCTGGAGTGCTGAGGTTACAACATGATTGTGTGATTGATATGAAGGTGCTTCGAGTTGCGATTACTGAATCATAAATTACTGTTGGGGTGCACCCACTGGCTGGGCAGAAGATACTGCCGACGAGGTGCGTGCGATGGCAGTTAGGTCGATTTCTGGTAGACAACGTTGTGCATAAGCATATAGTTACACTAAACAAGATGGGTTGCATACCTCCCGCGTTCGTAGTCTTGAGCGCGTTCTTCCTGAATTGGCGAGCCTGTTGCAGCTCTTCCGCGGTCATGCCGCTGCTGACACTGCGTGGCATCGCAGGCTTGGACGGGGGGCTGGCAGCTACGGTAAGGCTGACAGTCAGCATATATGCTATTTGACAGATGGCATATACTTACATTGTACGGAGCTCACGCTCGAGGAGAGGTCCCCGGCAGCAGAGGTTTCTGCGGCCTCCTCTTCGTCGAACATAGCGTCCTCGAGGGCCGCATTCTCGAGCTGGCGCTCGTCGGCCAGACTGCCCCAGTTGTGCTGGCCTGCGCCGGACTTGCGCGACATGTCGTATGTTCCGGTTCGCGACTCGGAGCGGTCCTTCAGGATCGCACGGGGGTATGCAGCGCGGGCGGTGCGTGTCATGACTGCTGTGTATCTGGAAGGCGGTGGCAAGATTCGTAGATCTGGGGTGGTGGTTGTGGTGATGGTGGAGAAAAGGATGGGAAGGTGAGTCCTTTATATAGTGCATTATTTAGAGTCACGCCGATACGACGAAAGGGTAAACAGGTGGTGCGAGCACCACAGCCGGGTCTTATTCTAGAGAATTCTATTATCCCAACAACCTCGCAAGAACCCCTCCTTGCTTCCATCACACAACTGGCGTACTGTGTACACGTCTGTCCCTATTACGCGCTGCGTCTCTGCCCCGTAAGACATGGAAACGGCCCCAAACAGCGTGGAATGAAACCGCTGCAAGAGGCGCACATGAGTGTGGGGTAATGTGGGGAAAACACACGTAATATAGGACCTGAATCGGGTCGCTTCGAGGCCCGGCGCCCCGACCCGGATCGGCCATGCTCGATCACTCTCTCGATGACGTTGAGGTCTAGCCCACGACACCAGAGCAACCATCCAGAGCTTTGCTATCAACAGAGAAATATGTACTGCGCAAGAAGAGATAACGGAGAAGTGCGGAACATAAAGGTATTACTACTGGCGAATGTGGGATGGCAGCTCTCAATCGGAGTCAATAGGCGCTGCTAGAAGAATAAGCGCCGAGTGTACATGCTCAAAATATTATCAGCCAAGTGCGGTTTATGCTACATTTACCATTCATGTTTCTTTTTGAATGAACTACTGCGAATTTAATGAAAGAAACAGAAAATGACATCACACTAATTGACTTGGTTAATCAAAAGTTCAATGCTAGTAACATTATAGGATGCGGGTCATTCATCGTCTAGTTCATGTAACACACTAACACAGTACCGTAACATAAGTTGTATGCTGTAAGTTGCAAGTTGTAAGTAGTAACACTGCTCTAAAAATAGGTTCCAAGCAATAAAACCTACAATTTCCTACGACCACAGAGTGTGGACTTGGTCTTCGAATACTTTTCGGAAAATAATGTCATAAAATACTTTTTGGAATATGATGTTATACATACCTTTTTTCAGACTACAATTGGTTATAAGTTGGTTATAAGCAAGCCTGCCGGACGGAGCCTGACTTGCGTGCTAGTGTATGTACATTTGGTCTAACGCTGTAACAATGTACAACGCTGCTTTGTACTGGAAATGAAAGCAAGCTCCAAGAGGAGAAAATTACAACGAGACAGCGGGGGAAAATGAGAGCAGATGAAGATACTATATCCCCAAGCCATGAGCCAATCATGATATGTTTAAGCTCGGGGGTAGAAACCACTCCGGAGGTTGGCCGTATATGGAACAAAGCATGCCGTCAGCTTTATATAAATGAGCTGAATGACAGTAAGTAAGTATAACAGTTCGGACTTATAAACTTGATCTATTTGCGTGACATAGCTTGACTGGCTCTTGTAAATATATATCTCCCTCCACTCTATTAATCTATCAAAGCTCTCGGACTTATCTTGTCATGAAACAGTGGTAGATAAAATGATATCCCATGAATCAACAGAATAATGATTATATGCGCTTGTGTTTCCAATAAAGTGATTTCGACAAATTCTACTGTCGGACGTTGAGCTGACCGCGTACAGGCGTGTGTGTTTTGCTGAGTAAAAAGTTTCACATTGCGCAGGGTTTGCCATCCCCATGCGAATAAAATGTGTTGTACACATTCTGATGAAAGCGATGATCAAACACGAATACTTGGACCATGATTTCTCTCCGAGGCATGACTCTTGAGCTCCCTTGATATCACATACTTGTACATGCCAATGTTGACTAGAAAGTTGCTTGAGCGAAGTGACTTGCAAAAGGTCGACGGGGAATGCCGACTTGGTGTCGTCATGATCGGGCCGCGTACACCTTGGACGGGCTGGATATCGCACATCACGATTCTTCCGTCTCACCAAAACCTACTGCTTCTCAACATTGTTTGAATGCCATCCCAACCATCTGCCCTTGTCTTGATCGCCGATGGCACAGAAGAAATGGAATTGTAAGCCGTCATACAGCGATGTTTCGCGAGAGGCATCGCATCATCATGTTTCCGAATGCGCACACCTGCTGACCTCGCTCTTCCGCACCCACCAACGATGCAGTACTATAACATATGACATCCTGGTGCGCGGGGGCGTGCGCACCGTCTCCGCACTTGTCATGAACCTGACGTCGGGCGCGGTGCTGCTCGGCAGCACCCCAGTCGCACAATGCTCGCGTGGAATGAAGATCGTAGCCGATGCATACTTCGACCTGGCTCAATGTGGCCCTGTACGTATCCCGGGGAACCGTGGGGGACGCGCCTGTCCTGTGCACTGTCCGCATTACCCACGCAGGTCGTCTTCCTCGTGTTCGTGTTTTGATGCATACATTTTGTTTTAGGACATATACGACCTGCTCGTCATCCCTGGCGGCGCGAAGGGCGCTGAAACGATGGCCAGCCACCCGTCTGTCCAGGAGCTGATTCGCCGCTTCATCGAGCGAAACAAGTTTGTTGGCATGATATGCGCTGGTGCGTGTGAGCTCCAAGTGTCAGGCATGGCGACTGGGTTCTGACCTTGCCCTCTATCCAATTCCCTTCTCTCTAGGATCGCTTGCCGCGAAGGCCGCAAACCTACCCAAGCAGCCGCTGACATCGCATCCCAGCGTGAGGGCTTCTTTGGAGAGCGGTACGTGTCGACAGCCGGGCAGCACACCATTTGCTTTGTGGGGTGTGATGTTTCGCTCACATTAGACCGTTTTGCTTTCAACAGACTTTGAATACTCCGAGAGCTCGGTAGTTGTATCAGACAACTTAATAACTAGGTATATGCGCCCTAACTTCATATTTCACTCCATACTGAACAGCGAACAAAAATCATTCTTTGCCTTCAGTCGAGGACCAGGTAAATAACAACAGCACGGCTATCCGTTTAAAACCTCCGGTCATTTATTTTTGGACTGCTAATAGGTACAGCCTTCCCATTCGCACTAACTCTAGTGGAGCTACTCTGTGGGGTCAGCAAGAGGGACGAAGTACAAGGGCCACTGGTTTTCCCCAGCAATAATCCGTTTTGAAGACACAGTGTATTCAAATCGGCCCCAAATAGAATGGGGATACAGTAATGGCATTGCGACAAGTGTATCTTGGATGTATTGCCACAACGGCTAAGTTGTATAAATAACGTTGGCATCTCGGCATTCGGCTATGAAGAAAATACCTCACCCACACTGGAGTCTGGAGTATATCCCGATCCTGGTGGACAACACACGGTCCTGACGCTCAACAATCTCAAATGTCATATTGACGGCCTGGTTCCTCCTTGTTCGCACGAATCTCATGCTCAGAAACGGCAATCTTTCTATTTCAGCAATGGCACCCGAGTCCCAATGCGACCTTGGGCTTGATGAGAATATTCAATGACATCAATGCAACTACGACATTTTTTGTATCAATCGGAAAATGTACACTGAAAACGCCGTTGTTGAGTACCATACTACAGAACAATGAAGGCCTTATTAATCCCGATAATCAGGTAGGATTGTATAGAGCGTAAAAAATCACGCGCATCGGCGGCGCTCTTTGCGCAGTTTACCTCCTCAGATGGAACTAACGCTTTAACATGTTCCTGTTTTGCCTTATTTTAGTCGCTCAAATTCAAATTAACTTGTCAATCCACATGGCTCCTCGTTGAAGACTAACACGAACACAATTCAGGCCGATGTTCTGAAATCCCTTTAATTATCTACAACCCATTTGCGCGACCCACGCAGTCTTCCAAATACTTCTCGGTTAGAGGCCAATAGATTCAAGTCAGTAACAATATTTTGATTGAAAAATTGGAATGTTGAATTTTATCTGTTAGCGAGAAGTTAAATAGGTGATCCTTCCATTCATCCAGATAGTGCTCGCGTAGACTCACATAGAATTAAGTGAGTAACCAGATGTATATTGTCTGTAATGCTGAAACCTGTCAATCTCTTGCATCCGCGTAGGAGGACACTTTCTTCCTAAAGGATTAAACTTATCGATTCAGCAGACTAATCCGGAGGATTCAAGGATCCCAAGATGATATTAATGCCAATGCGAAGAATTTCCGCCTCAGATCTCATCCGACCATCAATTTAATTGCTCAATCTCTAATGTAAAGACTTCTGCGTGATTCTCGCATTCATCCATAGGGCGCTCGCTTATAGGAAGACGTATTGAGTGAGCTACCGGTATGTATGTTTTTGTATCTGTGGAATGCTAACGCCTGTCACTCTCTTGCACGTATGTGTCAATCCCCGCCTTGTGGGAGGACATGTTTGTATTTTTTGGCTCCTTTCCTAAAGGATTAAACTTACCGACTTAACCGACTGTCTTGCAAATGACAGAGGATCTCCAGATGATATCAATACAAGTGCTGAACCACCCCGTCACAGACGGCCTTCAATCATAACTGGATAATTCACATGGCGAGTCCATGTTCGTTAGCGTGGGTGGGTTCCGATTGTGTTCTTGGTCAAACCTTTGGAATCCTGAAGCCTGTCAATCTCATACACGCTCTGTCCTGGCGAATCCGCAAGTTTTCAGGAGAGTCACTTCAACTTTTTCCTCAAAGTATCAAGTGTTGACGTGACCGCATGTCCTTTAGACCCTGACACATCTGATCCAACAAATACCTCGAAAAGGCATGAATACAAGGGCGACACATTATTTCTGTGTCTGCTCCGATCAGGTCTTAACTGACATTGCTTTAAGCAGCGCAGAAATCTGCAAAAACCCGCATTTTCAACCCGTCTAGAGAGGGGGTAAATTATTATACAGGAGCAGTTGGAATCAAACCACACTAGCTGTGTTGACATACTAATGATCACATTAGGTATCAGCGCTTGATGATCGTTAAACGGGTGTAACTGATATACGGACCTCGGACATACTCGTCAAGGAGATCATAACTAGAGATTGTCGCTAGTTAATCAATAAAAACAATCGGCGTTGTGGTTGTACTATCAAGCGTTCCCGAAGCTCCTTCAGTCAAGTCAAGTCAGGTTAGTTCATCATGCTCCAGTCGTTTTACCCTTTGATTAGGAAGATAAGTTGCTCTACAGGCTTCTCCCGTAGCAGCAGCTCCATTTGAAAAATCACTTAGTGTCTCCTCTGCAATTGGCAATCTAAAATAATGGAAGACTCACTTGCTCCGTCAACAATTTGATATCTGATACATGAAAGGTCTCTAAAAAATCTGTCCAGGAACGATCCATGAGAAGTTTTATCTCTAATTCAACGCGGAGACAATAATCGTATAAATACCTACCTGGAGATTTCCCATTGATACCACGATAGCAGTACAGTCGGTGGTGTTTGTAGCTCCCTAGCGACCGCCGTGTGTCCACACAGCAGAACGCTAAACTCGTACATGTTTGCCTGAGCGCCCTCTGAATACAAATCATGTCAGGTACGCTTCTATCAGCGCTCAAGAGACGTAAAAATACTACACCTCTATGATGCCATGTGTATGCCACAACTTATTAAATTTTAATGGAAGAGAGGCATTAGCCGCCAGAACTACTGGGTACTCCATTCTTTCACCATTCATTCGCTCGTACGATACAATACAATTATCGGGAAGCTTGCAGATGCCCCATGGTAATACACATTCAAAACGAAAGGAGATGATCGATCACTTCAACGAAAGAAGACTCACCGTCTTCTACTCTATAAAAAAATGTATTAAAATAACTTCCATGATCTCCGAAGACGACAATGTTATTCCCTTCATATAAAATAGCTATGCGATTCCGTATATTTATTAGCCTGGAGGAGCTATGTACTTTCTCAACTAACGGTTTCAAGTTGCGAGGTTGGGCCGGAACACCGGTTGAGGGACCGACCCAAAATACAATTACGTGAAGATGTTCCCAGGTATGACAGTTCATTGCTCCCTAGTGTGTTGGAATGTCTGCTGCCAGACTCTCCCGTCCTTGTTCCGCTTATGTTAATAGTTTCGTTCGTGCTTGATGAGTGTACTCCGAGCCTGTGTACATTTTGCCATATGGGCCTCTAATTTCATGCGTCCTTTGTTGCACGCTTTATTGCACTAAGTGATCTGCGAAACTGAGCATGCGGGTCTGACTGATGTGAAGCGTCATCTTTCAAGCGAAACGATGAAGAATTGCCCTCAAGGGGCAGCAACCTGCCCTAGGATCTACCGTGACATCTATGGCCGGATACCATTGTATAGGTTCTTTGAAAGGTCACTTCACAACGTCGCCGATTGTGATCCTAGTCGATGTATTGAAACACGCTTTCAAAATGTTATGATGACCTGCTGCCTTCTGGCATCGACCACATTGCCTACTAGCGCGCGATAACGAGTCTCATTCAAGTCTCACTGGGGTTAAATAGACGCCCATCCGGTAAATGCCGATGAAAGTGACTTCCCCGTCACCCGTCATTCCAACCGCATCTGGAAGCTATGTGACTCAAATATGTTAGGAAGAGTCTTATTAAGTAAGTAGCGCATTAATAAATAGTATTTGAATCAAGTGGGGGGTGCACTGGGGCTACATTGGAGTTGCTACTAGTTCTAGAATTATACTACTCTACAAGCGGTGGCCATGATGCTCTACTACAATTATGGTTATACAACTGATAAGAGACGTTGGCAATTCTAAATCTAGTAGACATAATTATAGCCGGGACATAGAAGCAGGGACAGTGAAAAGTGATACAATGATGAAAACGTATAAAGGAAACGGCTTGCGATAAAAATGTCCATTACAGAAACGAGCAGGGGTGAGAGAGAGATGAGCGCATAATTGACCATATATAGGTACGGAAAAGAGTTTCTCCTGGAGTGAAACTATTATGTTGTGGAGATAGGAACCACTCTGGGAGATGCATCCAGGAATATGTGTTTCCCGTGAAAGTAGTCGATGGAGGATGATTAAGTGGACTTCTTCCTGGTAGTTGAGGAGTTTGTGCCTCTAGAACAAGCACTATAAATAAATAAAGGGCCATTGTTTTCAATCTCTGCCGAAGTATTGACTTTTTTCGAGCCCATAACACTTTCGCGTGATTGACACTGGCATTAATATGTTTTCGTTTGTTCGAAGCCAACGGTGCAGACATGATTGGTGCCGCATTGCTAAAACGAGTTCTTAAGTATCCATAAGACATACTAGTCAATGTAAAGTAGACATACCATCTTTTAATTCAAAGCGGAGTCCAAGTCCTCGTGTAGCGGGCGGCTAAACCGACCCTTTGAACCCTTAGGAAGGTTAGGTCCATCGCCCGTCGGGGGAGGCGGCGGAGGAGGGCATGCATCTCCATTATTTTTTAATGTGGTGGTGGTATCATAGAGCATTATGGCGAAGAGGTAAAGTTGGAGGTACTAGGTCTGAGGTGGTGGACAATTCGATGGTAATATCTGTCATTTTTGCGGTCCCTACTTATACTCTATTATAATGCACCGGAACTCTGAGATGGGATATCCAGAGTGGGATTTTCCGCCACAAAAACTTTTTTCGGTAACGGAAAGAGGAATCCAAGTGGTCTCCATATCGGAGTCACAACGTAAGTACACATCTCGAACCAGAGGGGTTAACCGTGTTACTTCTCTCTTTCCGCGCATAGTTCCCCTCGATGCAGTGAACACACACTACTTCGTAACCACAAGTATACATAAAGCAGGAGATCGGGATATATCAGGCTCCCTTTTCGAATTTTCCCTGATAGAGTTCTAAATGTGGGCTAGTTTGCCGGAATACACACCATTCCAGTCGGAACCCGAGGCTGAGATTTTGAGGTTTGTGGGTACTTTAAGTTACTCTGATGTATTACCGTGACGGATCTCAACAAAGTGTAAGGTATCTCCGGACTAACACTGCTAGGATACTACCAATCAGCCTCAGGATAACATCCATCATCCCGAGAAACACTGAACAGTGTCTCGACCAATGCAACACTATTTTTATTAATAGCAATTATACAGAGTCACCAAAGCAGGGAGACTCTCTCATCATAAAGCTATTTGAAGAAACAAAAACAAAATAAAATAAAAATACAGCCTTGAGAGATGACCTAGCTATCAGACCATCCATCGTTTTACATCACCGATGAACCTGATAACTTCGTAAAATATAGCGAATCAGATGATGCCTCGAGGTGGAACTGCCCATCACATTGAATGTCGGCAACTGTGCTTGATGAACTAAAATGCATTGTGAACTCGGCCAATCCCCGCAGTCGTATAGCAAATCATTTTCAATCTGGCTAGTACGCAGACAGGTATGTCGACAGTTGTCTCCAGACCAGGACTTTCGTGTAAGTATCCGCCATTAGTGCACATTGAGCACATGCCCGAATGGTCGTTTATCAGAGTACCCTTCTAGGCAGGTTGCAGATTACAGATTGAGTGCTTCAGAATGCTCGTAAAGCCTTTCAAATGAACGCCTTACATGCAACTAGAAGCTCTAAAAATTATCATACCCGTCTGTGAGATTATCGACGCTAGGCGTCTCTAGTTCCTGTTTCTTTGACCGTGTTTGTATATGGTGTGCAAGATGGATAGCTGTAATTGTTTTCGGGGGATTCTTCGAGAACATCTGAATATTGCAAGGATTACACTAAACTGACTCATACCACTAACACATAGGAAAAATAATCTGATTTGGGGCATAGCAGCTGGTTTATGTCCGCACAACAGTAAACTGCTCTGGGATCTCGGGGTTTCCATACGGCAACAAATATCGCTCAGGGAGCAGTGTACCATCATCTGTCTTTAGCATGCGGCGCTCGACCTTTACGACACTCATTAGCCTTTACAGGCATATAAGCTTTGTATCACATACCTGCCACACTTTCGAGTTGCATCCAAATTGAACGAGAGTTGGACTGCACCTTCGAATGATTGACAAGGCGCGATCTGGATTGAGAATAAACGGGTATGCATCAACTGCGTTTATAGGCGAGTTGATATGAATAGTGCGAAGCTTTTTGGCCGCAGAAAGGCAATCAGCCAAATTGTCCTGTGACATAGTTTAACCATGCACACCTTCGACATGCACAAAAAAGATGACTCACAAAGCTGTTCGACTCCATTACAATAAATAATTCCTGCAATTCTGTGCATTGCATGCAAATATTCTGTACGGCTTTCAAGCTAATCTGCATCCGATGAACGGAGATTCTGAAGAGATGCGAAGAATGGGCCAAAACAAGTTTGTGCCACAGCTCTTCGGTGACGGGAGCTGCGAACGAAACACCAATAGAATAGACCTGAAATCTTTCTATTGGCGACACGCTTATCAACAGAAGAACGGCATTGATCCATTCTTTGATATCTAATTGCGAGTGCAATGTTAGAGTTATCGATCGAAGGCGAATTAATGCGCCTGAAGCTATACAGCAGCTTGCCAAATACGCCATATCCTACGCGTCAGGCAGCGTTACTGACGTCAAGTGCAGAAAATAAAATGTGACCTACAAACTTCATGGCTGCGCCTTCCAAACCTAGGGAGAGTAGTCCTTTGACACTAGCAGATACCACAGCCCAAACACCATCCTGTGTTACCTTTGGACAACCGGTTAGGTGGAGGTGCTCAATATTCGGTAAACTTGGCGCAATAGATTGCAAAAGCTCATCTGTGATGAGGTTTGATCCCTGTAGTATAAACTTCCTATCAGAATGATTGGCGTAAGAGAATGACAGGATACTTACTTTGCAAATAAGAGTGAAGCTACGGAGGGTTTGGCCAGTAAACGAGAACCAAGGACGGAATTGAGACACGACAGCTGGGCTGGGCATGATGATGAGTATGCGTTCCAGATTTCTGAATCCTAGGAGGACTCGAGGATCATAATTCCCTTGGTTGTGTCCATTGAATTCTAGTTCGCGTAAGTTCGGGCAGCACTGCAGGGCCTGCAAGACGTCCGAGTTCAACGAGCCGTCTCGAGTCCATGTACAAGATTTCAAATTGAAGCAGTTCTTGAGCCCCTGCAAAACATGGGATAGAATCTCATTGTCTACAGCCGTCAGAGCCTTAGGAAAGTCTCGAATTTCTAACCATTACATTAGTATCTTTGGCTTCGACCGGGGAAGCGTTTAAAATTTTGACCTAGTCTATTAAGATGGCCAGCCAGATAGGGATATCGAGACAGCGTGTCGAACAATTTAATAACCTGATTGTACGATCAAGGTAAGTTCATTATCCATGACATACAGAGTAACTTTACGAGCTTTAGTCTTTCCCGCCTTGTGCCAGGAGTATATGTAGACTCTTTCATATAGCTTCTGTGAGGCAATATGGTGGAAAGTCCTGTTCACCTGGCAGAGCTGTGTCAGATGGTGGGGCTTTGTGATGAATTGGATAACCGCAGGCAGCAGTTCCACTGGAAGGTCTGAGAATTGCATATTACCCCCTGTAGTGTTAATATCAGCTCAATAGTAGATGAAAAGGGTGCAAAAATTTGAATATCTGTAGAGCCTTACATGTAAGCACGAATTACAGATTTGAAGGGAACTTGAAGCCTCCGAAAGTCATAGCAAAGATTTGGATGCTTGGATGATGGAATTTGGAAGCAAGGAGCGGAGAACCGGCCCGGTGTCACCTGCCCATTGTTTGTCCAAAACCAAATAGTGCCCTCGGGTATTCCTGAATCCTAACTGTGTTGCTCCTCAGCCAACTTGAATACCCCTTGACCTATAACCCCAACTATGTCCGACGACGAGGGACACATGTTTCAACATGAAGGAGACGAGGGCTTAGGAGGCGAGGTGGAGGACCAGGAAATGGAAGAACAAGATGATGACATGGACGATGCACCGCCCAAAAAAAGCAAGTCATCGCGGCGAGGGATAGAGGAGGACGATGATGATGAAGAAGACGACGATGAAGATGAAGACGACGACGAAGATGAAGAGGATGAGGATGAAGCCCCGGGACGAAAAGGAAAGAAACGCGCAAAGGTATTTAGTTTACGTTCATCCTGACCCTATAGCTTTTATTTATTTAACTTTCATTAGCATCGCCACAAACGCTCTGGTGCAAGCCGGTTCATTGACTTGGAGGCAGAAGTCAGTGAAGATGATGACGAGGATGAAGAAGAGGAAGAATACGGAGTAGGTGTGTATTCCGACCATTGAATTTGTCTGTTTCGCGCTTACATGGCCATGTAGACGCATTCATCGCGCCGGCTGATGATGATTTGGATGACGATGGCTCTGCAAGACATCATGCTTTACTTGACAGCTCGCGGCATTTCGACGAGGAGGATGCGAGAAGTCCTGAAGAAATTGCTCGAGCCGTAGCCCGCCGTCACAGAGACCGGGCAGCACCATATACGGGCGATATGAATGAAATTCCCCAGCGGTTGCTAATGCCATCCGTCCATGATGCTAGTTTATGGCAAATTCGAGTGAAGGTATAGATATTCGATTTTCTTTTTTTCCACAATATATTAATTACTTGCTCCTTTAGCCTGGCCGTGAACGCGACATTGTTTTCAGCCTAATGCGCAAAGCCATCGACGTCGAATATAGTGCTCGGCCTCTCAGCATCCTTGCAGCATTTCAACGTGATTCGCTACCCGGAATGATTTATGTCGAGGCACGAAGCGCAAAGCAAGTGCAGGAGGCGTGTACCGGTCTTGTCGGTGTATATCCTTCTCGCGGTATCCAGCTTGTACCAATTGAAGAAATGGCTAGCTTGTTGCAAATCAAGAGGCAGGAAACTACATTGACCCCGGGAACTTGGGTGCGAATCCGCCGTGGAAAGTATGCGGGAGACCTTGCACGTGTGGTCGATCTCACTGAGAACGGGGAAGACGTCGGCCTGACCCTCATTCCCCGCATTGACATGAACCCGAGAGACGACGGTTCCCTTGATCCCAATAGCAAGAAACGGAAAAAGGCTGCGGTAGGAGCCGGGTCTAGTCGACCACCCCAGCGGTTATTCAACTACGAGGAAATCATCAAAGTTTACGGTCGGAAAAATGTCACAAAGCGGAACCAAGTTTACGTTTTCCAAAACGAGACATACAAGGACGGCTTCCTGGAAAAGGACTTCAAAGCTAATGCGTTGATCGCCGACGACGTCAATCCTACTTTAGACGAAATAACACAGTTCGCTCGGAGGCAAGATGGAGGAGATGACAATGCAATCAATCTGTCCATTATTGCAGAAGCATCACGGAAAGCCGCCATTGCTGTTCTTCAACCCGGTGATCACGTTGAAGTCTTTGAAGGTGAACAGGCCGGTGTTCATGGTGTTGTCGACGAGATCGCCGGTGACGTTGTCACCATTACCGCGCAAGGCATTGATCTGGAGGGGCAGAAGATGGAGATGCCCGCTCGCAGTGTCCGAAAACGCTTCAAGCCTGGTGACCATGTCAAAGTTATGGCCGGACAGAATGCGGACGAAACGGGATTAGTTGTGTCAGTGGCGGACAACGTTGTCACTTTTGTTTCCGATATGACAATGCAGGAGGTGAGCATAAATCAATTTGCTTGAGAACGTTTTTCTAAATTGTCTGTTAGATTTCCGTCTTCTCCAAGGACCTACGGGAGGCCGCAGAAGTCGGATCTGGTACGAATATTGTTGGGAATTACGAGTTGTATGATTTGGTGCAACTTGAGTAAGTTTATGACATTCTACTTTGGCGCACCGGTCTCACCATTTTGCTAGTGCCCAAACAGTCGGTGTCATTTTCAAGACCGAGCGCGATTCATTCCGCGTGCTAGATCAGAATGGCCAAGTCCGCCTTGTGCAGCCCCACCAGATTTCAATGCGACGTGACTCCAGCAGATCTATCGCGACAGACTCCGAAGGTCATGAGCTAAGAGTCAATGATAACGTCAAAGAAGTCGATGGTGAAGTGAGTTACCTCAAATATCGTTAGGCACTCGGAATCCGTTATTCATGAATTTTAGGGTCGGAAAGGGCGTGTACTGCATACACACCAAGCTTTTTTTGCGTTCCTTCATAACCGCGACATTGCTGAAAATAGCGGTGTATTTGTGACCCGAACCCGGTCGTTGGCATCAGTTGCCCCCAAGAGCAATATCATCAAACCGGGCGCGGATCTATCCAAGATGAATCCAGCTTTAGTTGCCCCTACTGGTGGAATGGTAGGCTCTGGTAATATGGGGCGCGGTCCCCGAGACCGGCATATTGGGACCACTGTTACAGTTGTAAAAGGACCTCACAAAGGTTACGTCGGTACAATCAAAGATACCAACGGCCCAATAGCGCGTGTGGAACTTCGAACAGGTAACAAAATCATCATGGTGGATAAAGACAAGCTGTACCGCAGATTGTAGGTGGTGTTTCAGATGTATAGCAGTGCTACTTGCTTATCACGACAATCAAACCCACAGACAAGATGGGAAACTGGAACCCCTTGACAAGTCTGGAGCGAGAGGTTCTGGCAACCCATACCACACAGGTGGAGCTGGCTTTAGCGGCCAGATCAGTGGAGGTCGGACCCCGTACAACACGAGCAAAACGCCGAATCCATATGCCAACGATTCGCGGACGCCTGCATGGAATGCTTCATCGCGTACACCAAATCCTTATGCTTCTGGCGACTCACGGACTCCTGCGTGGAATGCGTCGTCGCGGACGCCAAACCCATACGCCGCCGCAGATGGTGGTCGTACGCCTGCATGGAACGTCAGCTCGCGGACTCCAAATCCCTACGCCACGGGCGCCAACGCCGGCGCTGGCACCGGCAACGGCTGGGGTGGTGCGACTCCGGGACGCAACGCTGCACCGTCGTGGGGTGGCGCAACCCCGGGCAGAAATACCGCCGCATCGAATGCTTGGGGGGCAACGGCAGCGGGCTGGGCGAGCCCCAAGGCCAATAATTCCGATACTTGGGCGACGCCTGCGGTACCGACGAGCAATGCCTGGGACATACCAGCTGGGAACTGGGTGAGTTTTTGATCTCGATTGTCATGCCCGGTGCTCTGTACTCAGGAATGCAAATACTGATATATCTATTCTTTTTCTTCTTTTTTCTTTTTCTGCTGCGCACAGAGCGCACCAACGCCGGCTGCGGCTACGCCTGCAGTGAGCCAAACGCCGTTCTATCCGGAATCTGCGCCCACGCCTGGGATCAGCGGGCGCACGCCCGCGGGCGTGTGGAGCCACGGCACCGCGATGGACATCGCCACGCCTGGCGTATTCGGGGGCGAGACCTACAATCGCCGCGTCGATAACGGTATGTCGCACCGCACATATCATGCACACCTTACCTCCTCCATCCATGACTCACTATTTGTCTTTGGTTTTTCAGAACTCGAGGATGGGTGGCTGTTCGACCCCGCGTTTAGCAACTACATCCCCCGGCTGCTGGTCACGATCCAGAGCCCGGACGGCACGCAGTTCATGGACGGTCAGTACGACAAAAAGTACGGGCGCATCATCGCCGTGCAGGACGGGCCGCAGGAGTACGACCAGACCGCGCACATCAAGTTCGACTCGGGCGAAGAGAGGAGCGTGCCGGCGAAGTACGTCGTGCCACAAGAACCCACGTTCAGCGGGCAGGAAGTGCTGGTGCTCAGCGGTCACAAAAAGGGCCAGGCGCTGGTCGTGCGGGAGAACCCCAAGGGCGAAGACCTTGTCGTTGTGTCGAGCAAGCAACACCCTGCAGACATCGACAATGTACCTATGAAGTTCGTGATATCGCTGCACGACGAAGTGGGCGGGTCATAAGGCCGAGGCCTGAAGCCCTCTACGTAGATAGACGAACTCATTCCAGCCACATTTTCACTATTTTGTTGTCTATAGTATTGTGATTTTACATATTTTTATGGTCCGTTTGGTGTACATCTGGGTTGACGCTGTGTAGATATATATATATGTCGTACATCTTGTTAACCAGAAATTTTCTCAAAGAAAAAGAAAAGGAAATGTAGATAGTGGATTACCTATGTCGAGTGCGGTATGCGCATTAGCCTTGCCCTTGCCGTGTTGATTGTTGGCGAACGTAACTCTTTCCGCAACCACCATCACCAAACCAACTTTCAAGGCAGATGACTAAACCACAGCTGTCCCTCGAGGCACGCCGGATAAGACTGGTTATTGTTTCGCTCCCAATTCTGGTAGCCTCATCACGTCGGTACTTGAGGCATTTTTGCAAGTACTAGCACTGACTCTGGTATTACTTAGTGGTATTATATAAAAGGGTCGTTCTGGGAGAAGAGCAACGCAAGCTGCCGAGGACCCTCGACCAAGATAACAGCAACATACGGCTCTTGGACGACGAGAAGGCGAGATGAGTAGGCCGCCGACGGTATAAAATGACAAAAAGCAGCAAAGTCGTGAATATACACACAGGATCTATATTATTTCCGCATTTAATCAATAACAGCGACTCATCTAAACCACATGAACAAGCTTCGCATACAGGCACCTCTCCCCCGCTTTCCCGCTGGCTATTTGCTTTCCGGAACCTCTGACTGAGAGATTATGCGTGTTCCTGGGATGCGTGCGGGGTTGAACGAGCGGTCGCAGTCCGCCCAGGCGGCTCCAGCGCCGAAGCCTGTCGAAAGGGCGATGGGCCATGTTCGTCCTACAATTCAAAGCACCAACGTAAGCACTTCGCATACACACACAGACGAGGGCAGGGACAGACGTTTAAAGAGGATGACCGATGCCACAACGCCAGCGCCAAAACCGACTCCGCTGGAAATCAAAACATACGACACTTCAGTTTCACCGCCCGCGAGACGAAAATGTCGTTTCCACTGAACACTCACGCCTTCACCAAGAGGTCCGCCACTGCATACGTCGCGTCAATTTCAGTTTCAGTTCGTCAACTCTTTGCGTTCAGCATTGTGGGGGACGTACAGCACCGATCATACTACGAAGCAATCAGCGCAATTCTCTGCGGGACAGAGGAGCTCAAATACCTTCTGGCCGAGGATATCCTCGCTGGCTACAGGTTTCTGTGTAGCGGACATTTTTGTCGTATGTTTAAGTGGACTGGAGCCGACGACATCGACGGAACCAACCGTGAGCTCTTTGTTTGTCTCCAGGGGCTGGACCAAATACCACTGGGACCCCGTGGACCCTTTACCACAACCGTTAAGTAAGCTCTTTGCCAACTTCACTAACTTAACCTAATATATATAACGCTTTTGCAATAGTAACCTCAGGACTTATTCACTTTGGTTCAACTCGGGCGGGTGCAACGAAATTGCCTTTTCATGAAGCTTACACCAATACGGTAAACGATAAGTAAACGAGTCTACTACAAAGTCAACAAGTAATTCGCGTTAAACAGCCTTAATTAAACAGCCATAGTACGAGTTTGACATGTCAATGGACCTCGCTCAGGGACCTAAGCACTTCCACTCGCCGCTCATAAAAACTCACCACTGCTGTTTATTCGGCGCCGGTTTTCTGGCGGGCTTCGTATGGAACTGCCGCCTCGGATGGCTTTCTGGAATAGTCTTTCGCTTCACGCTCGTCATATCAATATTCCTCCTCGCCGTTACCCTTTGTCTTCCCTCCTCCTCTGACAGGCCACCACCCCAAACCCTACTCTCTAAACCCGAGCCTATCTCTTGCGTCGCCTGTGGGAATCATTCCATTACTTGCTGCTCCTCCTGTCTGGCGCGCCTCAAACGCATGGGCGAGATATTAATTTCCGAGGTTTCGGTAAGTCTATCAGAAAATTATTGTAAACCTTAATGACCCTCACAATTGTCAGATGCACGGCATACTGCATTACTTTCTTTGGCTTATGTCGGATAACAGCAGCGACGAGATCGAGGAGTGGGCGGATGATTATGCCCAGAGACGTATAGGCAAGGCCACGAAAAGCGTCCCACACCCCACTTCTACCCCCCTCCGAAGTGACCACCAGATCAGAATAAATACGTGGCGGGATAGGATTATTGATGATGGACAATGTGTGGATGGTGTGGTAGACAGAAGAGATCAGAGTTCTTGAATGAATAGTATATGCCCTCCCAACTTTTGGCAAAGCTTTCAACTTCTTGATAAACCAGAACTCCGTGCATGTAGAGTACATACATTGAACTCTGCATATAAATCAAAACTGTTCAAAAAACTAAACAGTACATATTTTCGGCGTTCGCTTCATGAGACTTCGATGCTCTTGGTCAACTCTCAATGTCTGCTTCCACAGCGAAGATATCGATGAAGGTGTCTATATAGATGTAGCCCATTGTTAAAATACAAATGCGTTGGAGGAGATGTCTTGGATAGCTAAAATTGAAAGCGCGTCCAAAGTGGGTAAATGGGACGATATCAGGTCTTTAGACGACAGCTATTGCTTGTCAACAAGCGAGGAAGTAACAGCTGGGTCATTGCCTCAGACCTTGCTGGATAGCCCATCTCTTGTGTCACCTGCAGGAATCATTCTCGAGCTCTGCATATAATCCAATCTGTTCGAAAAAAGTAAATAGTGCGTATTTTCGCTTCATGAAGACCTACATAAATTCAAGGTCTGGTTGCAAGGACGATATAAGTAGAGTCGTTCAATAATGCTTAGATTCGACGGATATTAAATATTAAGTACATTTGATAGCGTTAAGTGATGCAGGGTGTCTATGTAGAGTATGTGATCCATTGTGAAAATATAGATGCGTTGCATGATAGTGCGGTCGATAGTTTGAGGATGAGAGCGAGTCCAAGAAGATAAAGGTTACGACGATACCAGTCGTCAATGGGTCGTTAGTCGGTAGCTATTGCTTGTCAACAAGCAAGGAAGCAAGCAGTTTTACACCAGCGCAGCTAGGCCATCACGTCGAGCAGGCGCCCGACAGCCGATACATGGCCCTATGAACCCGATGATGGTGCGAGAGGTGGGGAAACACTCTGTCAATAACCCGATAAATATTGGATACCTGTTCCCGGTACAGCGTTCCGCCGTCGCCGAAGTCCTGCAGAGCATTCGGATGTTATCGGTACAGCTTCGAGATATAATTGACCAGGAATATATACTTACCAAGTTCCCAACAACACTAAGGTACCTATCTGCGCTGACTGAAATGAAGTTGAGGCATTTTGTCGAGTCGAACGCCGAAATGCGGGCCTGTAGTTCAGGTGTTGGCTGCGCGTGCTTCAGGAAGTGAAGTATGTCCTCGCATCCCGAAGCTGTACAGCGCGCGGTCATTAAACACAGCGATCACACAGGGATGAAATAAAATAAAATAGATACCTGCAAAGGTATGCAATGCATACGCCTCATACCAAGCAATAGCAAAACACGTACCCCACCGCCCGCAGTCAATATAATAATCAAAAGAACGCGCTTTGTCGGTCAGGAAGTCGCTGAGGGATTCATGAAGGAAACGAAACCGTTCCTGTCCACATTCGACGACGGACGCCAGGGGCGCAAAGGCAGCGAAGACGGCGTCAGGCCCGCGGACATCAAAAAAAGCGGATATCCTAGCAGCGGGATTCTCCTCCTTCGTGAGCAAAATGTACGCCAAGTACTTCATAGTTGTCTCGATGTTGGCCTTCCTAACCAAAGAGAATACGTGGCGGTAGAGGGTATCCAGGGGCTCAAATGCGGTAAGTCGTTCTGGAGGAAGTGATCCAGGAAGGCCTTCGAGTTGTGAGGTGAATGGGCTGGATCGGCGTGACGGAGCTAACCTAGCGATGATATCGAGCTGCGAGGCCGGGCTGGCTCCGGCTCCAGAGATAAAATCGACTACTACTGCAGCATACATGAACTGGCCCGATGCCCTGTCGGCAATATGCTGGATGAGATACTGGGGAGGCCAGTCCGGGGGAAGGCAATGCCTAAAAGGATGAGTACGACGAATTGAAGAAAGGCTGTCGTTGAGGTATGTTAAGATATCAGCGCGGGGCTGGAAGGTCTCGTGGTCATCCAACGGAATGAAAAGAGCATCAGATACACAATGTAGATTTTCGAATGCTAGCCTAAGATGGAACTCTGAACGGCTGCTTATGAGCACGTACAGAGGCAGATTTCTGCTGGATAGAAGTTGTCCTAACGACCTGACGAGATAGAGCTGATTTATTTCGCCTTCACATTCGTCCAGGGCGTCGATGACGATGACCAACTTCAACCTTTCATGGGCTCTATCATGCTTTATGCGTAGCAATGGTTGGATTATCAGCTCTTCCATCTGCGTGTGGAAAGACATTGTGAAGATGAGCGGGTTTGCCACGATAGCCAGCATTATCGCCGGTTTAATACTTGGTATGAGCCGCATGATCTGGTAGGCGAGTGTAGCGACAACCGGAGCAATCGTACTTCGTGAGCGATCCAAACGACAAAAGAAGAAACTCGCCACCCAGATCCCTCTCGATGCACATTTCAGTAAATGTTTGAGAAATAGCTGTCTTCCCCGCTCCTGCAGCGCCATGGATCCATACAATACAAGCTTTTCCGTGAAAGACCTATACGAACGGCGAGAAGGCAACGTTTAAAACGCTGCTGCGAGTATTAGCATGGCATCGTGGAGCATGTATCCTTTGGGCAGAGTTATGGAACGCGGCGGGCGCTACCTCATCCATGAGTCGTTGGAAGGCATCTGGTGTCATCAGTTCAGCGCAATAAAACGAGTATCTTAAGGTGCACTACCTACCTATGGGTACATTGCTATTGACGATAGAAAAACGGCAGCCAAAAAGACAGACATTGCGCGCATGATTGAGAAATCCCGTGGAATTGCCGTGTGATTCTACAGGGTTCATCTAGAAAAATGCGGAGACGGGTCGAAACAAACGAAAAGGCAGCGTTCTCTACCAGGCAACGTGCCCCGATGGTCGTGTGGTTATCAGCATGCTCAAAATAGCCTAGAAATCTTAGGCTCGTCACCAGCCGTTACCTGCCGGTGTGCCGTGTTCCATTTATTGAATGTACAGTACAAGTACAAAGAAAAAGGCAATGCAGCACTAAAACATGTCCGCAATGATACTATAAACTATTGGAATATTGACAGACAAACTACATACAAGCTGAACCAACTCTCCACGACTCCATTAACGCCCGTACCCGTGCTGGTACCCATTCCCATACGCGTTTCCTGGCGGCGGTGGAGAGCTTTGATAGTTCGCATAGCCCTGTCCCTGCTGCGGGGGCGGCGGCGGGAATCCTTGGTTCATCTGCTGAGGCGGCTGCTGCACCTGCGGGGGGTACGCGTAATACTGCTGCTGCTGCTGCTGTGGAGGCGGTGGGGGCGGGGGGAGGCCACTGCTCGAGCCATAATACATCCCCTGAGACGGCTGCGCGGGCGGCGGTGGGGGCGGAGGCGCACTTGCTCCGAGTCCCGGGTTGAACGCACCCAGCCCGGCGTACGGGTCCGCACCAGCAGAGGGCGTAGAGTACGACGACGAGTGCGTCGGTGGCGCGGGAGGGGGCGGGGGGAAGAATGACGCAGGCTGCTGCTGCTGCCCCGTAGGCACACTGTTATATGGCGAGCTGACCCCATACTGCTGCTGCTGATAGTTATACTGCGCAGGCGGGGCGGATGGCGGTGGTGGCGGGGGTAGTGCGTTATTGGCCAGAGGCGCACTGCCATACATGGGCTGTTGCGGCTGCTGTCCGTACGGCGATGGCGACCCGGTGTAATACTGCTGGCTCGCTGGGGGCGGCGGAGCTGGGGTGCCAGTATGCCACGACGAGGAACTTGGCTGCTGAGAGGGAGGAGGAGGAGTGTCGCGCAGGCTCAGGGATGAAAATGCGTTGTCCAACGTCGACTGCCGCTTTGGTGGGGGCGGGGGCGGGGGTGGACGCTTGCCCGCCAGAGGCGGTGGAGAGCGGGGCGCTGAGAGCTTCTTCTCGGTCTCAAGTTTGGCGACGAGCGCGTCGCGCTCTACCTGTCTCTCCGCGATGAAGGATTTGATATGGACGCCGAGCTTGTTTGTAATTTCAGTTAACTCGGTGTAAAATTGGAGGCCTTTACTGTATGGCAGCCGATCAAAACATGTATCAGGCAAATAAAAGGGAACTTACGCTAGACCGTCTCTCACTTCCATATAGGTATCCCGAGCTCGCGAGAACCTGCGCACTGTGTCCTTCTTCCGCTTCTCCCTCTCGTCCCATTTCCTTGCCCCGGCTCCACGGCCAGCCAAATCTTTCAACCCCTTCCAGAGGGTGCCGATTTCTTGCAGCGCAATTTCTTGATGAGTGACAGTCGCAGCAAGTCGTTGTTGGTAAGGCTTGAATTTCTCCAACTCAGCCGCGAAGAGCGTCGGCTCAACGCCCGTGTTTCTGCGGTTCAGCAAAAGCAGATGCGACACGTCGTCCGTTTGTATCTGCAAACTATTCAATGGCTTTCCTTATGCAAGGTATCAAAAAAGAGCCAAACCTTATCTTTCAGGTCCTTTAGGACTTCTGAGCGCTCCTTCGAAATGAGGTTGATCCTCTTCAGTCTCTCCTCGATCTCCTCGACAAAGCCCCGAATCTTGTTCCTCTCCTGTGCATCATCAGCATCATCGTCCACGTCCAATTCCAGGAGGTTGTCCGGCTTGGCCCCGCCTCGTTCTGAAAACAGTTGCTCAACGCCAGGGCCCAGCAAGAGGTGTATCTCCGGCCGCACTGCGTCCCACAAAGCAGCCACTTGCATGTCGGACGCTGCTGCTGCCTCCAGGGCGCCGAAATGCGACTTGAGCTCCTGCCTGACCGTCTTCGTCCGCGTTGCGCTGGGTGCTTGGGTCCACAAATGGCCGTACTCAACCCGGCGCGTCTCGCACTCACGGCTCTCTTCGTCAAGCGCACGAGCGTGCGCGTCTAGCGCGCGGTGCACATTATCCTTGAGTCCGTTCAACGCGCTCATGAGGCCTGCAACGCCATCCCGCTCTTCCGCGACTGAGATATCCTCGCGCCATCTCCGCACATCGAGGGGGATTTCTTCCCCTCCAGTAATAGAACCCTCCGCCATAGCTCGGTAGCGGACGATGCCATCCTTGACCCCGAGTCCATCAAGCGCACTGCGCGCCTCGCCTTCCGCAGCGTCTGCCTTCTCGACCTCGCTGCGCACAACCTTGGCCTTCTCCTCCGAGTAAACACTTGCACTTTCATGCACACTGAGCGGGATGAGGCGGATAAAGATATCCTGGCCGATAGTCTTCTGCACCTCGGGCTGGCTGTACACCTCGTGTATATGTATAGGCGTCGCAACAGCAGTCTTGTCGAGCGTTGGGAGGCTTTCTGGGGCAGGAACAATCGCATTGTATATGAGGTCATTCTCACGCTGCGCCTCGTCGCGTTTGTCGCTGCAGATGGCGAGATGGGCTTTGGTGCGCTCTTGAATGGAAGTGCCGGCATCGACAGGGAGATTCGGCGACATGTTGGGAACAAATGAGGAGGAAAAGCTTGTCGCAGTGCGGCTGGCCTCCTTTGCTAGTGACTCGGCTTGAATGTAGCGCTGCAATGCATCGCCATGCTTGCCTGCAGTGGCATCCGCAAGGGCGCGATAGTATTGTGCCAGCGACGAGAAATATTTCGCCTTGATCTGTGAACGCGTTAGTCATGACGTTGAATCCCGGCCACAAAAAAGGACTGGAAGTGGTCCTTATTTTTGCTATTATTATCACCGTATTCTTCCAGTGCAGTAGAATTAATGCATAGGACACCATTCCACCTAAGCGAATATACCTCGACCGCAATTTTCTCTAGAATTTGTACGCACCTGGATAAGAGTTACCCAATTCCGATCAAATATACCCTTCCCCATAAATTCCTTGACTTCCTCAGATAGAGATGTATACATTGCAGCGGCTTGGGCGGCAATCTTGGCTACCAGGGAATTGATCTTCTTCTCATCGGTGCACTTCTCGAAAAACACTTCCGTAGCCTGTGCGAGAATGACATTGATAAGGAACTTTACGACCTCCCTCGAAAGATCGGTTGAAGGAGCATGTAGAAAATTCTCGTTGATGTAAGTAAGCATCCCTGCGCATGTTCGGAAGTAGGAGAAGGCACGCTTCAGCCCTTCAGGATCTGAGCGGCTCTGTGATGCAGCGATGGCCGAGTGTGTCCCTGCAATTTGAAAGAGTACAGAGGCTTTCTCGTATGCAATGGATGTTTGGGTGATCAGCTTGTTCGTGAATGCGTCATGCCAGGGAAAATTGACTCGAATCTCGGAGAAGCGCAGCTCTAGAAGCTCCAGCTGGCCAAAGTATTTGTATAACAGGTCCCTGGCTGATCAAATAAGTGCGGTCAGCCATTACCATCATGCGAGTCGTCTGGGGCGTACACACCTGTGATATCGCTCCCCGCGCCACGTACAGCATCTTGCCGACATCGCTGAAGAAGCCCACACTCAGTGGCGTAGTTGTCCGGATTCTCTCCATATGACTGCGCGATGAGATTGCGTATGGGTGTTGTCCAGTCGACTTCTTCTGTAGTTTTCTTTGGTATAGATATCATAGGCGATTGGTGGGCCATGGCTGCAGGATAAAGCTAGGAAGTTAGCAGAGTTGGTTGCACCCAAGATAAGCGGGGCGACTGCGCGTGAAAGTAAGAAGAAACCAGTATAATGGGCCGCAGTGATTGCTGGTCAGGGGAATTGACATCACAGCAACATCACACAGGTCCAACTCGGAATCTTCCGGTGTTCCTTTCCTCTAACTTTCATGGCATATCTCGCTGGCCCCATATCAGGAGCCCTTGTTGCGGGCGGGGTCAGTCCGGAACAATAGGAAGCATCCAGTTAAACGACTAATAAGCTTGTAGGTCTACTATGGCTTCTCAAACCTTATTCAAACACGGTATGTTTAGGATAGGTTACCAGTTGAATGCATGATTCTAAGCCAAATACATACAGGACAGAACAGCATATAAAAGAGTGCGTAAATTTATGGTAATGCAACCTTGACAAAGCATTGATAAACGTACAGCTTGCACGCCCTCAGCGTCCGTCTTGTTGAGACACCGACACTAGTGCAGGCCCCCATTTCTGCAGCAGCACGAATTAAACCACACCCGCTGGCGTCAGAAATAAAATCAATATGGAACAGTGAAATTGAAGGCCTCTTTAAAGGATTCCATAATCTGGATAAGCGCGCCGTAGAATGGGGAAAGAGTCTTTTGTACGGGCCCGACGAAAGCAAACCGGTGAAACCGTGATGTTCGATGTAGACTGTTTCTGCAATTCACTTGTTGCTTTCGAGGATGAAATCCATACACTCTGCTAAAAATCTAGCTCTGAACAAGAAACTTCGTCTACCACGACTACTACACACAGAAAACTAAATAGCCACCAATGAAGACCTTTCTTGTCAACGCCAAAACACAAGCCTGACACACGTTATTACCTGACCACTTGACTGAAGGCAGAAAATCTTGTTGTCCTACGGCTGGGATTACTCATCAACTTTGCTGTGATTCTGGTCCTCTGCGTCCTTGTACTCTGAAGGTAATCGCTGTTTCAATGGAACACCTCGGTACATGTTCTCTTCCAGGCGTGCCAACTTACCGAAACAAAGTGCGAGTACGCGAGAACAGTACTCCAGACTTGAATGTAAGGTTAAAGTTATTCACTGATATTGAACGAGTAAACCAATGGTAATCAGCCCGCGACCTTTTATTTTATTTCATTTCATTGGCGTATTGAATAATGTCCCAAAATACAGATTATAGAACGACATTGCTCGACAAAGTAAAGTTACGTGCAATTGGCGCGCCGGAAGCCTGAACGGAAGTGCTCTCGAGATGCGATTTATTGACCTCTCAGAAGTCGTCATCGTCATCATCGTCATCTCCGTCGTCGCCATCGTCTCCGTCATCGTCATCCCCGTCGTCTCCGTCATCCCCGTCGTCCCCGTCATCCCCATCGTCCCCGTCATCCCCGTCGTCTCCATCGTCTCCATCGTCAGCGGTGTCAGCGTCCCCCGTGTTGTCCCCCAAAGAGTCATCTCCATCGTCTGTGGTGCTATCCGGGTCGTCAGCACCGTCGACAATATCGTTGGGGGTTGCGTCCGGGTCACTACCATCGTCCGTAGGGTCAGTGTTATCGTTCGCAGGATCTGTGCTATCGTCAGTCGGGTCGGTACCATCGTCGGTGGGGTCAGTTCCGTCAGTCGCCGCTGCGGGGTCTGTGGAGTCTGTCGAGCTCGGATCCGTCGCTGCTGGCCCATCTGCTGAATCCGTCGCACTGGGATCCGTTGCCGCTGCGTTGCCTGCCGTGTCAGTGGCCGTCGGTGTCGCGTCCGCATCTGTGTCTGTGTCCGTTGCAGTAGCGGTCGGATCCGTGCTTGATGCGGTGTCCGCTGAGTCTGTCGTTGAGGCAGGAGCGTCCGCGGTATCGGTGCCAGTGGCGACAGGATCAGTGGAGGAGGGGACCTCGGAAGTTGCTGGCACGATACGCAAAGTCAGTCAAACTGAATACTGCTTATGCGAAAACTGCCTACAAGTGGCCGAGCCTGTATCTGAGGTGGATGCTCCAGAGGCTAGTAAGAATTCTGTCAGCCAGGGAAGCAAGCTTTGCTCGGGAGACAAACCTGTTGAAGACCCAGATCCTTTGTTTCCACCTCCGCTCCCGCTCGAGGAATTCTTAGCTTCATGCACAATCAGATCAACAAATCAACAGTGTACATAAAAATGACCCAACTCACATCCCGAGTTATTTGAGTTATTCGAGCCAGCGTTCTTCTGCGTAGCAGCAGCCGCAGAGGATGCCGCAGATGCGGCCGTCGACGACGCAGCTGCGGACTTGGCCTCATTGCACGCACCGACGATAGCCTTGCCTACCGTCTCCGCCTTGGTCAGGAAGCTCTTCACGCTTGCGAGGTCTTTAGTGATCGTCGTGTCCGTGCTGTTAATTTTGTTGAGCGCGCTGAGCGCCGAGCCAAGGTCGGACATGACTGTGCTTGCAGATGACGAGCACTCGATGTTCTGCAGGATGTCGGTCAGCGAGCGACGCTCGAGCTCTGCCCGACGCTGAGGATGGGGTGTAACTAGGGGGGCGGCTACGGACGCCTGCCAGGCGCAAGCGGCCAGGACCGCGACGAGGAATGTTCGGGATAGTGGCGCCATTTACGGAAATGAAGGTTGGATTTTAATAGTGAAAAGGGATTGGAGACTGAGCTCAGAAACGAAAAAAAGCAGGAAAAGGAAATATGTTCAACACACAGTGCGAACGAAAGGGTTGAAAAAATGAGAATTAAGGATGCTCTCTAGAGCCTTTTATATCTTAATGGCCAGATTGGCATAGCTATTTCTAGAGAGCGCTGCATATGCTTGTAGTCAGTAGAATGACATAGACAGACATTGCCGATGGATGGAGCGCACAAACGACAAGCGCTGTCTCCTGCTGCATGTCCGATACTTGAGTAGATTGCTTGGACTATTTATAGGGGGCAATAAGAACCATTCTCATCTATATCCTTTACAAGTCGGGATCGACACCATTGGTTCTAACTCGTGCCTTTGGCCAATTGGATTCAAATGTAGACTGCCAACCACACATGCAACTACAAATGATATATCAATATCTATTTGATGATGGGCGCAAAGAAGATGCGTAGACTTACAAAGCTCCAAGCTTCATGTGTCAAGTTGTCTACAGAAATGCCACAAGCAAAATGAATCACCAGTATCTGCTTCCCGTGCTGTGCATATCGCCACAGTAAATTCACTTGCTGGCGGAGCTTGCGACCCACGAGTGACGAACCTTCAAGCACTGTAGCAACAATCTGTCACCAGTAGATTGATGGCCAGCTCTGAAGCTGAGAAGCTGTGTTGCGCCCAGTGGAGCCTTTTCTTTTGTGGTGACCAGTGGACTAAACCAGGCTGTCAAGAAAGCTCGAGTCTGGGAGTGGGAAGCTGTTGTACCGTACTCGCAGATGTTTAGTCTATTTCCAAGGCACGAACGAGTCGTCATCTAGACCTCTGTCTTGATTCACACAATAAGGGCATGGTCGCTTCTAGTACTTGGTCCACTGAATCGTATCTATGTTATTACAGTGCATTATAAGTTATGAACACGGTGCTCTCTTTCCTACCGTGTGTAAAGTCCGCTACCATAAATGAGATTCTACCAACCCTTCCAAGTTCAAGTTTCAAAACCAACGTGGAACGGTTTGATTCCCTGTGCCTGCATCATCATCGCCTGGGAGAGGAATGTCGGCACCAATTTTTCCGATGACATAGTAGCTGAAGAAAAGGACTTTGAAAGCGATGGCAATGCCGAGATGAATAGCAGCAAGAACTATGATAAGAAGACGCGTAGCCTTTGCTTCGGCCTGCATTATAAGTTAGTGTACACGTTTGTATGAATGGAGTGACGGCACTGACTGTTGCGAGGATAGGATAAATGTTGGATCCTAGGAACCAGCCAGAGAGGCCGAATGCGACGCCCACTAAAGCCCATCGGACAATAGGCACTGGAATGACACATAGAATCTAAAAATTTGATTTTAGGCTTCAGTTATAATCACAAATAAAAAAATACTAACAGCGACTGGAATCCAAACAAACTGCGCATATCCCCACACTGAAATGGCTTCAACAACGCTCCACTCGCCTACGCCAATATAGCGCAGCGCCAACCAAAGCAGGACTGGTAGTGCAAGACCATAGGAATAGACCATAGTGGCAGCAATGCTGAGCAGGTGGAAATCATAGTCGTAGCGAGCGTCTTCTGCCGAGAGGTAGTTTGTGATGGATGCAGCGAGTGAAGAGGACAGGAAAAGCGAAAATGCGACCGTTGTTAGGGTCCAGAAAGGCCCGTAAAGATCTGGAGGATTTAAGTGCACAGAGATATATGTGCGAGCTTCAGTCGGAATGAGGGTGGTGTAACATCTCTGAAGGACCTGCGAAGAGGGAGGTTTGTACTTGGTTGTGAAACTTCAGGGTTCAAATACAGTCAATTCGTACCGTATGGGTATCAACGTCGAAGTATGGTTGATAGTATTCAACATTCCAGAAGCTTCCGCCACCTTTTCGCTGGTTTTCTTCTGATATATAGCCTATGGGGACCGGTGGTGTTAACGGTCTCACAGTAGGCATATGATAGCATGCTCACGCCTATCGGTGTTCCCAACGCCGGCTGTTCTTGGGGGGTTCGATACGTTGCCTGCAGCAGAATCAGCCCCTAAGAACGCTGTTCTGACATTGTCAAATCCCCGACGCAGACGAATGGAAAATGTGGACGCATACATTTGAACTGGAGGCCATCCGGCCCTTCTTCCAGCCGTTGCTATCAGAGAGTCAGGCGTTGAAGTGACGATAAAATGAACAGATCCTCACCTCGTCTGACTCTACCTGAACATATGCCATCTTCGTCGTTTGGAACAAGCTGCGTGACGCATGAGCTTGATGGACACGCGAGATGCTGGACCCCGATCACCCTCGGCGTCCATAATGGTCGCCTCCGTTGTCAGAATGTTCAATAACTGAAACGACTCACCCGCAAATTAACATTCATTTAAAAGCCGTACCAAGAGCAATGAGAGAGCGTTAATTTAGCACTCCTTCGTTTCCTTTTATCGGGGCCAGGCTTTCAAAAACAGAAGAAAAAAACTTTGTTCTTTACTGTTTAAAATTGGTTTAAAATATCCTGAATTCCTGCTCCTGCGGACCTTTCAACAATCGCGATGTCTACATGTATCGACAAATCTTCTTGCACAAAGTCGACGACGAAATTTTGTGCGACAGACTCGGAGAACGATAAAGTTGGGAACAGTTGGGTTGCAGTTACGCCACCCTCATCGTCAAATGCGCAGGGAGTCCGAGGTGAGTAGAATCTTCGCTCTACACGTACTGAGCTGATTTGTCTCGCCTGTGAAGCTGTATTGCATGGTAGTACCCATGCGCCACCTTCGTTCACGGACTCTCAGTTCGGTATCATTCTTCGCAACCAACGTATGCGGCCGCGCGATAACTCGGGGCTGAAGATGACCAGTGGATATCCTTCGCGCTTCATAAATCTTACGAACTCTTTCGAATTCGCCGGCTGGGGCTCGGTGACTCGTCTAAAACTTGGAAGCAAAGACCATGCAGAAGGTCAGGCTCGCAAAGAGTCCCAGCGTAAAGAGCAGATCCTTGGCCAATTCCTGGCGAGCGGACTGGCCGGGAACGCAGTCCTGGGGAGCGTGTTTTACGCGTTACCTGCAGTGGTGGCGGTTAGTGGGGTATAGTGAGTTATTCCGTTCCGCACAACGGCATCCAAAGACGTTACTTATTGCAGGTAGCTCGCCTATCTCGCTCTTTATAGCTACTATGATTCTTTTTCTGTGGCGTCCAATAATGGAGGAACTGGCATCAGCGCTGCCAATCAGTGGAGGCCCGTACACGTACATGTAAGTGCATAGCACCGCATTTACGTATGGTATCACTGTTACTCACCTTAATAGTCTAAACGTATCCACCAAAACGTTTGCTCTTGTAGGCGCCGCTTTACTCCTCTTAGATTTTGCATCAACGTCCATAGTTTCCGCGGCGACTGCAGCTACCTACCTGACAGGAGAAGTCGCGTCACTGCCGTTTCCAACCTGGGTCGGGTCCATCATCGTTCTTGGCTTGTTCACCCTTATCAGTCTGACGGGAGTACGGGAGAGTGCACGCATAACTCTTGCCGTGTTTTCTTTACACGTATGTAATTTAATCAGCTATCAAATCCTGTCAAACGCTCACTTATTAAAAGATTGTGTCTATGGCTATACTTATTGTTGCCTCATCAATACACTGGCGAGAAATAGGAAACACACAAATCAAGGCAAACTGGGAACTATGGAGGACGAACACAAGCACAAACAGTACTAGCCTTGCGAAACAAATATTCTACGGAATATGCCTTGGGATGCTTGGGCTCACTGGATTTGAATGTGTGATCTGATTTGTGTGCCGTCTATAAATTCTTCTCTTACTTGCGTTTTAGGTACGCCATCGTACGTCTCACGCATTAAGCCGGGCAAGTTTCCCCTGGCGCTGCGAAATTTGCATCTCCCGGCGATTGTACTGAATACAGTGATGATGACCCTGGTGTTAGCAACAATACCGATGAAGGTGATCCTAGGGGGAGCAAACGTGCTAAGTGTCCTAGCTCAAGTAGTGAGTCGAACCGTAGTAAACGTATCCTATTTTACTAACGGTTTATTTTAGTCGGGGGGAAGGTGGTTGCGCACATGGGTGGTGGTTGACGCTGTCATTGTTTTATGCGGCGGTGTCTTGACAGGTAAATCCAACCTTGCCCCATTAAACGATCCAGCGTACTGAATGGTTGTCTAGGAATATTAAGTGCGTGTGAGCTGCTCCAACAGCTCGCTCTACATCGCGTACTGCCCCAACTATTTCTGTCCACCATTCCCGGTACCGGCTCACCATATGTGTCTGCAATAACTTTTGCTCTCTTCAGCGGGATGCTCTACGCAACATCGGGCGCCAGTCTCCCCATCATCTCGGAGATGTTCTCCCTCGTATGGCTCTGCGTCATGACATTATTCCCCATCTCCCTCCTCCTCCTGAAATTCAACCGCGGTCGATTGCCGAGACAGTCAGCTACGTCTCTCGCCGTCGTTATTGCTGCACTAGCTATCGCCCCTGCTATTTTTGCCGGAAACATCGCATACCAGCCGCAAACTTCTGGGTGAGCCCCTCACCAACTAGACGCATGGCCATATACTAACGACGATGCCTACCTTCAGATACTTCGCAGCTTACTTTGCTGGTATTGTCGTGTTCTTCTCCGCCACGCAGAATAAAGTGCATCTGCTCCGCTGGGTCTACTGGATATACGACCAATACCCTGCTCTGCATACATGGAACACAACGAAGCCCTGGGGCGAAATGCTAATCGACACCATGAACAAATTGCGCAGGCAAAAGGTCTGCATAATGGTCAAAACAGATGAGGTTTGTCTCTGCTTCTACTGCCCATACATTCGGCCCTCATACGCAATGGCTCTTTATATTACAGATTAATAGCTTGTTCCACATGATCTTATATGTGCGGAAGAACGAGGAAACGTCACATCTAAAAATTGTCCACTTTTACGAAGAAGATCAAGGCATTCCGTCCGAATTGGAGGCGAATGCAAAAAGTGAGTGCCAGAGAGACAATACACACTTCCGAGCTGATTTTCTACAGTTCTCGACGAAGCGTTTCCCGAAATCACTATTGACCTTGTGGGTCCCTCTTAACCGCTTTAATCGTTCGCCCTTCCTGACATTTTCCTAGATCTTGGTGAATGGCGTTTTCGAACCAGCGAATGTCGCTGCACTGTCTCATCATCTAAGTGTACCACAACCACTGATGTTTATGACATGTCCCGGCCCACAATGCCCTTACTCTGTAGCTGATTTCGGAACAAGAATTATATCACTGTAACTTTTTATACTACCTTGTGGTTCTAGATCTACTCTCAGTAACTTCCTTTTGGGTTTACAAGTGGAAATTTAGGTTCATAGTAGACCATTGAAAGTGTGATAATATGAATACAAAGGCAGTTGAAATGCCACATTAGTTTGATAACTGTCAACAACGTCTACTCGTTGTTCTCGCAGCAATCGCAGCTCGCGCAGCAGACGCAGTTCACGCAGCAGTTGAACTTGTTGTGGGTCCGCAGTAGGATCACCGCTGTCGTACTACCTACTACTATATAGACCATTATCAATAACGATTCGATGTATACATCGGAAGGCGTTGCGATAGAGAAAAACTGAAATTTTCAAGAATCAATGTTTCACGGCGAATCAATTACTCACCTACCTAGGTTAAGGGCAACTTTGGCCGAAGAATGACAATATTTACATATTCGGACTCCAACACACAACGACCTGCGCGGCGTCGCGATATTCACTGTCAGGTTCACCCTGCCCGGGCACCACGTTTTCTCAGAAAATAGATATCACTTCATCGCCTTGATAAAAGTAGAATGAGTTCCGAGCCGTTGATCTAGGTCTGTAGAGTAGTCGTTGAGCAATCAATTAATCACAGTTGAAGGAGCATCAGGGAAAATAAATAAAATACACATTGAATACGCATGGCGCTGGGAAAGTGTAAAACCAAATTTATCTTTGAAGAAGAAAGATCAAGGCAAAATGATATTTTATAGACTCCATAGCTACACTTCTTCTCCTCGGCCCCCAGAGCAGAATCAAGTTGGAATCAAGTCGGAATCAAATTTATTGCGTTGTTATTGCGGCGATTATGCTGAGAGACACCGGCCCGGCTATATTTACCCGATTTGTAATTATCTCCCACGGCTCATACATTCTGGATATAGTGGCTGTGGCGCGTGACGGTTGTAAGTTTGCGGCAGCCATGTATGTAGCCTGGCAGCGGTAATTCTCATCGCCTTTCCGTGTTATCACTTTGAATGTCTGTTCATCTCCATGATCCAATCATCCTGAACTGATCATGCTCAACCTCACCAGGACGTATTTACATAAATCAGACCGACGGCTAAGAAAAATGCTGTCTTTATGGCACCTTCATGACGGCACACAGGAACTCCCCTCCTGCTTTCATTCCGATCTCCCATCGTGTGAGAACAGAGTAACTGAAAGCACTACTGGCTATGCTATTTGACCATCTAAAACAGCTATAATCCTTTTCATACAGTGCTTACAAAGTGACCGACAGTGCCCTATCGATCATGTATCAATCAGCGCCCAGTATGTTATGCATCGTGGACAAAGCGACCATCCCTGGCGCCTCGTTTGTGGCACGCGTGCGCGTAACGCAATGGCGTTTCGATCAGCTACTATGCACCCACCGGGTCAAAGTCTAGAGTAGCGGACGAATTCAATCGTTACGAGTCAAAACATCCGAACGCCAACAACACACCTGATGGTATCTGGCAAGTAGCTGAAGGCGCCGTGTAGAATTCGTTGCCTGTCCACATACTCGAGTAGGATGCGCGTCCTTCCGTGTGACTCTTCACATCCACCAAAGCTCCTGTGAGATTTTAAAATACTATTTCGACTGCGCTGACTGATGCGAAATATCCCAAAAATGCTAATGCTGCGCCTCAACATTATAACCTGAACCTAGTTTTATATTCTGGGAAATTTCCTCCGAAAATAAGTTCGAAGACAGGTGATTGGCAAAAATAAACTGCACTGGAAGCCACCTAATTTTAGCTCCCGCTGAGACGGGGAATGCATGGAATGCAATTCCCAACAAAACTGCGCACTGTCAAGTTGCTGCAGGCTACGGGTACTTATTAGCCCTGTTTCTCAGATTTGATCCATCATGCCACTGCCCAACATTTTCTCTGCTTCACTGCGATGACATTCAGTGCGCCGCGCTCGATGCCCTTGACCATTAGCAAGCAGAAGACACAGACAAAGAGTCGGTCTGAAAGCACGGTCTTCACTCTCCCTGTCACTGCTTGCCTCGTCGACGCTCCCGGCCGCAACAACAAGACAAGTTCGACATCAATCACATCCACGCCTTCTCTTTCGCCCGCCTCATCTAGCACCGCCGCTACATCAGAAGAGTCAGAATCAGACCTCCCGGACGACAATGTGTTCTCCTGCACGAGTACATCCTCCACACCACTCACTGAGTTCGGTATGTGCACGAACTCAGCTTTTCGGGCAACGAGCATACACTACCCAGGAGAGCCGCTCCACTCAAACATTGCCGGGGCGCCAGTTTTCGTCGCGGTTACAACATTTATCATCTACATTATTTTAATATGCATTGCGCATCTTCGGGAATTCGTAGGACAATGGTTGACGCCGTCGAAATACAGACATTTAGTGCCGCATGATGTGAGTGCCCTTCCCTCTAACCTTTTTCGGCCTTCCTCTGTTTGTCCCTATTCCTTTCTCTCTCATCTATACCTCGCTACGTGGACCGACGCCAGTGCGTAGTAGGGAAGAATTTCTGCCATTTTATTTTATTGAACCTGACAGCATGGAAGCTGTAATTGGGCGACTCTTATACATTTTATGACCTTTTCTGTCTTCCAATGCCAAAGAGCCATTCGTTTCATCCCTTACTACCTGCGCTCACGAGCAGCAGGTTCCATTAGCTACCGGTATTCGGGTCTATTTTTATCACCCTCTTCATCGACATCTCTTCCCTTCTCATAGCCGCACTTCCATTCCCATATGGCCCACCGGCTTTTGTAAAAGACGGTCTCGGTACGGAGGTCGCGTGCTATACTCTGCTTTCCCGTCGATTCTTATATGAGCTGCTGCGCTTTATTTCAGTCTGTGCTGTGCCCAGTGCAAGGCTTGTTATTTTCGTTGAAGTCTATTTCTTTTTCAATTCTCCATTTTTGACATGCGACTTTATGTGGATGATGATGGTGATGTTGTACTGTCATTTCTGCTGTATTCGACTTGGTCGCTTTAACTACCAAAGCTATTTATGCGCTACTTCCTACGCTGTTTTTGTCATCGTGTTTCCTCATACGAGGCTTTTATTATCCCGTTCTATTTTCTATGGCTTCCTGTTTAGATGATTCGCACTGTGGAGAGGGCTCCTCGAAAACCCCATATCGTTTCTTACTGTCTCCTATGCTTCCTTACCCGCCCATGACCACCCAGAATACTGACGCATTCCTGTTTCAAGGGGTATGCACCGCTCAACTCTGACTTCGATTCGTTCTACACCCGTCACTTCAAGAGGCGCATAGATGACTGTTTTTCGCAACCTGTTACCGGTGTCGCTGGGAGAACAATCATGCTGCTTGATCGGGTCTCCACGGACTACATTCACACTCAGCACTTGACGGGGACAAGAACCCGGGCGCTCAATCTGTCTTCTTACAACTACCTTGGATTTGCACAAAGTGAAGGGCCCTGCGCAGACGCAGTGGAGGAGTGTATCAGGCGATACGGCGTAGGGGCGCTCGGGGCGCGACTCGAGGGGGGGTCGAGCGATCTGCTGCCGACCGCTGAAGCGCTCGTAGCCAAATTCGTGGGTATGGATGATGCGCTTATTAGCTCCATGGGGTTCGCAACCAATTCGACCTACATACCGGCGCTTGTGGACAAGAACTGTCTGGTCATCTCAGACGAGCTGAATCACGCGTCCATCCGCTTCGGCGTGCGCATCAGCGGCGCCACTGTGCGCTTGTTCAAGCATAACAATATGGATGATCTGCGGAAAGTCTTGCGCGTGGCGCTGAGCCAAGGGCAGCCGAAGACGCACCGACCGTGGGCAAAGATTCTAGTCATCGTGGAAGGGCTGTACAGCATGGAGGGAACGATGGCCAATATACCAGCTTTGCTCGAGTTGAAGAAGCGGTACAAGGTAGGCCTATCTGTTTTTAATTTATGGCGCAGTATTAACACGGCCCTTTCAGTTCTACCTCTTCGTGGACGAAGCACATTCCATTGGCGCTCTCGGCCCGCACGGACGCGGCGTTGTCAACTACTTTGGCGTTGACCCCCGCAGCATCGATGTCCTCATGGGCACATTTACGAAAAGCTTTGGTGCTGCTGGAGGGTACATTGCGGGCAGCAAGACTCTCATCGACAGGCTGCGCACGTACGGGCACTCCAGCCCGTATGCCGAAGCTATGGCTCCTCCAGTAATCACGCAGATAATCGCAAGCATGGTGAGCGTCATGGACGCACAGAGCCTCCCCGAGGAGTCCACGGCAGAGGCGCCCGTCAACAAATCACAGTACTACATCGGTACTGTCGACGTCAAAGCCATGCCACGGTGGTTGCGCGGCTGCCATACCCGTGCCTCCGCGCTCGAAGGCAAAGAGCGCCTGCGCCGCCTGGCGTTCAACGCCCGCTACCTGCACAATGCGCTCAACAAGATGGGGTTCATAACATACGGACAACCGACATCGCCCGTTATCCCGCTGATGGTGTTCACCCCTGGCAGGATGCAGCTGTTCTACCAAATGATGCGCAGGCGGTCGGTCCCCATTGCTGTGGTGGTCGTAGGGTACCCGGCGACTACTCTGTTTACTGGACGCGTCAGGTTCTGCGTGAGCGCGTCGCATACGAAGCAGGATATTGATGAAGTCATTCGGGCATGTGATGAACTTGGGGATGTCCTGAGCATGAAATACGCCTATTCACGCGGAAAGAGCTGGGGCGCAGAGGAGTGTATTCGGCATGCGGAGGAGCTGGGCAGTGCATAACGACCAACGACCCACATTCATTTTGATTTTTCTTTCTTTTTCTCGGGGGTTAGTGTGATTATATCTTCGAAAGGAGCTATCTCGCATCACGCTTTTATTTATTCACTACATTACACTACACTAACATTACAATGCTATATGGTGGGCCATTTACGAGCGAGTTTTGATTATAAGTAGATCACCAGCTTGCCTGGGATGACTCTTCGTCGGTATAAACATGGAAACCAACCCTACAACGGGGTATCGATTTACAGATTATGCTTTCTTGAGTTCAATTAGGAGTTATCCTTGGAGGCATTGACCAAAGCCATGAGTTGCAACACAATTTCGTGTTTTTCTCTCTCACGACGACTTTGTGCTTCTAGTCGAGCCTTTTCAATTTCGGCAGTCATCTTCTTTTCCTGAAATTCCAACTCCTGACGCCTGAGCTGAATTTCTGCCATACGCAGCTCATGCCTCTGATGGACTGAGGATTCCTTTGACTTTGGTCCAGGTTGTTTATTCAAATGTTTCTTGTTTTCTTTGACGGTGCCAGTGGATGTACTGTATAATCAAGTAATCGGACAGATTAGAAACATGTGGCAACTGAGTGGGCTTATCTTTATACACACCTAGAGGTTGCTGCTTCCTTCGATACTTTTACCATGGGCGCTTCGTCACTTTCGGAGTCAGATTCAGTGGACGATTCACTTTCATCATTGACCGCCATAACCTTCTAAAAATAGAATCCAGGGTTAGCACTACTATGGTAAGATGAACACCATGAAGACAAGTAGCCTACGTGAAACTCTTTTTCGCTAAACTTTGTGCTAGCAGATTTAGAAGCTGACGAAGCTGGCCTCCAGTATTGGTTGAAGAAGGGTATTGTTCTCCAGTAAACATGAAGGCGGCTCCATTCAGGAAATTGTTTTTCCATGAGAAGTTCTTTCAAATAATTCTGTATGTGTTGCGATGGAAACGACAGGGTCAAATCCTACGGACCTATTTTCTGGTGGAGGGCGCCACCAACTGTGATGTCCTTGTAAGCCGTTCTCGCTGCTGCACTTCCAATTTCTGTGTTGAACACTTGATATTTCTTCTTCAACCTTTTTCTCCAGTCAATACGCACTTTGTCAAATCCTGCATAAGGGAAGCGACTTGCGATTTTCTAATGTGATCTGTGACTGACCTGCCGTAGTGGTCAGGCTGTGCTTTTACGGCTTCGCGAAGATGGCGATCTTCAGTGTGGGTCAGTATCGCGACTGCTGCCCTTGTTCCGCATCCGGAAATCGTGAGAGTGCCGCAAGCTTTAGTCTTTCCTCTCACTGCCCCCTTACCAAAGAGAACTTCCCTCTCCTCTTTGTGCTCATCTAGCCAATCGATTAAACGAGTAGTGTTTGTGGACCAGCTCACAGGCGGACAATCTGGGAATCAATTGTTCCGATGTTCAATAGGTATATTCAAGATTGAGAAATACTCTCGTACCTCGATTTCGATGAGGCATATTATTCGGTAATGCTCGCAGCCCGCATATGGTGGTGGGAGGAAGGTGAAAAGGAAAGGGCTCGGATATTAATGAAGCCCATTATATAGGTACAAGAACGATGTCAATTCCAATAATATTACGTAGTGCCTGTGTTTATATACATAGTCTTCTCCTTAATTTATGCGATACCATGCAAGGACTAGTACGTGAAAGCTTGTTCCACGTAACAAGACCTCAAAGCGCAAACGTTCAAGCTCTATGTAGTACATGTTTGGTGTTACTACAAGTTTACTCATTGACGGCAGCACTCATTTTTGTGGCACACCTTACCAACTTCCACGTTAGCATGTCGATGTCAATGTGGTTTCCAGATTAGTTTAACATTGATGATAGGTGACCAAAAGAAACTAAACCGGACTGCTTATACTAGCCAGCCTGTACCAACAGTCCACCGCCAATGTAAGGCCCCGACGGAGCTACATTGACATGTACATGCGGCATTAATACAGTTTCGTGACTCGGGAGCATACATTATTAGACAGACTTCGACTAACAGGGGTGTGTGATAAAGTGCTCTTTCTCTCTTCTACAAATTTATACCAGCGGCTGGCTACTCAGTTGCTTCTGGTAATTTCAATTGTCAATGACTTCAGGATGCGCCTTCGAACCCTGGCGGATGTCTGGAGTATGAGCAGATATGTTGGTATTTCATAGTGTTTAATTTGCTTATCGTCGGCAGTCTAGTCCTATTTTTACAGATCACAAGTAGCACAAGGCTGTTGAGAGATATCAAGGTAAGCATCTCCGGTGCCCATGGGATTTGCACGGGCTCTCTTTATGGAAATCGAATGCCGCAACAATAGGCGCCGGCAAAGGTTGCCGGCAATGCCGCTATGTCCGTCACGCTGCAGGACCTCAAACACCCTTGGAATTAATAAGGATCAAGTGTAGGGTTGGTGTAAGGTATGTATTGCGCTGCATTTGTTTGCCAGAATACGACTTACTTGCAGAAGTAGAGTACAAATAGACTACAGCTTAACAGAGGATAGAGATTCTTTTGCGCGAGACAAAGCATCGCAAGTTTGGCCAAAGTTTGGCGCAGTACTACTGCTAATGTAGTAAGTAGTGCCATTGAGCCTTCTTGACTTGGTGTACATCAAGTGTATATTATTAAAAAATACTGTAGATATATCCGGGCAACGTGTTGTAAACAGTATGCTTAAATTATGCTACCTATTGTAATAGCAACTTGTAAGTACATCAAGTTTAGTACTAGTAGATTGGAACGCAAAGCCGCCGCACGCGGACGACCAACTTCGAACGACCGATTGTGTGACGCCGTGATGCCGTTTTAAGCTCCACTTTTCTGCGGCCGTCACGAATGAATGTCCTCGAACTTCCATCCCGGCTTGTTCCTGGCTTTCTCCTGCGTACCCCACGTACTAGTAGCAGTACCAAGCCATAACATATCATTCTCAAATACATATGATTAAACATAATTTCCCAACCTTCGAAATGGGCTTCAAGGACTCCTAAAGCCGGTATGTGTTTTGCAAAGTAATAACGTCAAGACAAGCGACGAGCAAGTACTTCATCAAACATCCAAATGATTATACTATTTCAATTAAGTACTTGGGGTGTCTGAGGTCTTCTGCTGTTCCGAAGCCGAACTGAAGAACTTCGGTTAGTGAGATCTCGTGAAGGCGCTTGGGGTTCGAATTTATGATTGAATATTGATGTGCTGCATATTTAGTTGGCCTTCTCATGTGGTCATCTTGATCAATACATAGAAACAGCGCGGGAATACTACGCAGCTGCGAAGGTTCTGACTCGACCACTGTCATACGCGTCCACTTAAACCGATCTTTGGACCGACTTAGGTGTGTTACACGTATCTGGCGACCTGGGGAAGATGGAAGGTGTTCTGTTTAACGTCCAGGAAGGTGGAACGTATGGAATAGGCATAGATGATGATACTTGGAGAAGACTGTGAGTCTGTATGCACACTTTTGCCATTTCATCCCTCACAGTATGTTGTATCCAAAGTTTCCTGAAAGACTTCAGAGCAATCCCCTTCTCAATAGCTGCTGTGTCGCTGACCTGGCAGATACTACACTTTCTGTTTGCAAATCTACGTGCTGTGCTTAGGCATTCCCACCAGGAAACGCAAGTCGGTTCAGACTCTCGTCCCTCTGGATTTCTGCAAAATTTCAAGCAACATGTAAAAATCTTGGGCGGCACCTCCATCTTCATCTACATGATAGTTCGTCTTATTGGGAGTGCCATCCTTGTCATTCTGTCCTGGAGAACAGTTAATACCGCCTGTGATACTCTGTCTTTTTCGAAATGTCCCGAGCTTTTCTGGACAGGAACATTCGTAAGCGTTTGCTTCATTTTGTGAGAAAATAGCTAACAACGATGTAGCTGTACTCTACGTTGGCAGGCCTTATAGCTCTTGTGTCGACGAGCTGGACCGTCTCGGCTGCCCGTCTCAATGTTGTGGTGTTGCTGTCGGCCGTTACGGTTTACCTGTATCGCGACGTATGGCCTCTAGCAACCTATGACGAACATCCGCTTGATCTTGCGGAGGGCCGCACGCTATGGGTAAAGATTTCAATCCTTTCAGTCCTTGCTGTAGGAATCCCCCTGTTCATTCCTCGGCGCTATGTCCCGGTGGACCCCAAGGTCGATTCATTGTTTGCCTTCATTATCCAAATCGCTAAGGAGTATTAACAGAATCCTATGGCCAGCCCTAATCCAGAGCAAACTAGTTCAATCATCTCCTTCCTGACCTACACCTTCCTCGACGAGGTTATTTTCCTTGGTTACAAGGTCCCGCATTTGAGGCATGACCAACTGCCCCCATTGGCGGATTACGATGAGGCGAAGTACCAGACAGTGCGGTCATTCCCTGTGAGTGGTAATAGACTATTATTAGCGCTTGTTCTAATCTTTGAACAGCATTTGGATGCCTTTGCTGGTGCACCGCGACGACACCTCTTTTTCAGGTTGATGCGCGTCTACTGTAACTACTATTTTCAAACTAATATGCTCTTATCAACTGACGTTCTTGCTCAGGGAAGGATTATACTTACCTGAGTATAGCTATTATTGTCTACTCTTTAGGAGGCTTCGTTTCTCCTATAGGCATCTATAAGATACTTAAGTAAGTAGTCATGTCAGACTAAACATAGAATGATATTTATCACTCCGCCAGGTACCTTGAAACTGGTGGTGAAGGACAGCCATACAAACCGTGGTTGTGGATTATATGGCTTTTCTTCGGTCCCATGATTCAGTCCGTATGCTACCAGCTCTACATCTTTATTGCTACACGTGTCCTGGTTATCACGGAAGTCATCGTGACGCAACTCGTATTTGAGCATAGCTTGCGTATCCGCTTCAAGGCAGAAACATCCGCGAAGGTGGAATCCCGCCCCCCTACTAGGACTCCCTCGAGATCCGAAACTCCCGACTCGCAGGCCCACGGGACCTCCGCAACGGACTCTGAAGTCAGCTCGCTTGCAGAGTCGACTACTCGTGAGCCTTCATCGGTTTCCGAGAGCTCCACTGTCGCTGCACGAGAGCCATCGACCTCTACGTCAACGTCGACATTGAAGGGGTCCACGAAGAAGCAGAAGGCTATAGAAGCCCAAAAAGAGAAAGAGGCACCGCAGAAAGCAGGTGGAAACCTAGTAGGAAGGATCAACAACTTGGTCACCTCTGATTTGAACAACATCACAAGCGCAAGGGATTTCGGTTTCTTAAGTTAGTTATGCTATCGTAAGCCACCCTCTTGAAATACTGATAATTACGTGTCAAGTTCTTGGTGTACCTCTGAACATTTCTTTGTGTCTTTTGTTCTTGTATCGCTTGTTGGGATGGAGGTTCGTCCATATACTTAAACATCTGGCTCGAATATATGACTAACCAATTACTCAGTACTTTCGTTGGCTTTGGCATTATGGTGGCTCTTCTGCCCGTCCCCGGCTATGTCGCCAAGATAATCCAACAGGCGCAGAGCGAACGGATGAAAGCCGTAAGTGTTCTTGTCCAAATTTGTTAGCTCTTTGCTTACTACGACTTCTGAATCTCTCACCAGACCGATGCCAGAATCCAAGCTGTCTCCGAGACTATGAACATTATCCGGATGGTGAAGCTCTTTGGCTGGGAGAAGCGGATGGCGGATAGATTGAAAGCGAAACGTGAGGACGAGTTGAAGCTCATCTGGAAGATAAAGAAATTGAACTGCTTGTCCGCTATGATTGGGTTCGATCCCCGCGTCCTTGCTGCATACATGACCTAATCCGGACCTCTCTAGCTTCATCTTCCCAACAATCACCATCATTGCGACATACGGTATTTACACTGTTATCATGAAACAGGACTTGACTCGTTAGTTCGCTCATCGACTTCCCCTGGCAGCTGCCATGAGACTAATAGGACGTTTCTATAGCTTCGGTCGTGTTCTCAAGTATGGCCGTATTCTCCACATTGAGGCAGCAGCTATTCCGCCTTATGCAACAGACGGTCACCATTTTACAAGGTATTTCGTTCTTGACCACCCTGTTATGCCGCATATATTAAGTGAACGACCAACAGGAAAGGTATCACTTGACCGACTAAACGACTTCCTTCAGCAGAGCGAACTGCTTGACGCTTACCTATCCGAGTCCGACGCGACCGTCTCAATTCCTGCCCCGTACGCCGAGACAAGCAAAGAGATCGGATTCAGAAACGCGTCCTTTTCCTGGTCTCTCGATGAAGAAGAAACCAGTGGATTTGCTACACCGTCTAGTAGGGTCTTCAGGCTTCGCGTCGAGGGCGAACTTCTATTCAAGCGTAATGCCATCAATATGATTATCGGCCCAACGTAAGCCATCGGTCCTAGGGATGTTATATGCGCAAGATTCTAATAGTACGAGGGGTCTTTAGGGGATCCGGAAAGACCTCCATTTTAATGGCACTACTTGGTGCGTGGTCAAGCAAAACGAAAAACTCCGATTGCCCGTTATTCACAAATAAATTTTACAGGGGAGATGCACTTCATCCGTTCCGCTCCTGATGCGTGGTTCAATCTACCCCGAGAGGGCGGAATTGCATATGCTGCACAAGAATCCTGGGTGCAGAACGACACGATCAAGAACAATATCCTGTTTGGTTCGGAGTATGACGAAGAGCGTTATCAAGCTGGTATGGTGATATTTTCCCGACTGATACCACTATTTTAATCGCGGGTTTTAGTCATCAACCAATGCGGTTTACAACAAGACCTTGAGATGTTCGATGCCGGCGACGCTACTGAGGTGGGAGAGAGAGGACTTACGCTGAGGTTTGCTTTATTCTTTTTGCTATTTACTCTGTATCTCACCCACTTTTTATGATTCAAGTGGAGGACAAAAGGTTTGCAATTCATCTTACCATATCAATTCATTACGATAGCTTATGTCTGATATCTAGGCCCGCATTACACTTGCGAGGGCTATTTATTCTCCCGCAGAAATTATCCTCCTGGATGACGTTCTTGCGGCCCTCGATGTGCATACGTACGCCAGCCCTGCTCTCTATGTCCTTATATGTTGTTTATACTTGATATCTGGTGTTTAGGTCCGCCTGGATTGTTGATAACTGCTTCCGAGGTGACCTGGTGAAGAATCGGACGATCTTGATTGTGGTACGCCTGTTTCTCCGACTAGAGATTATTCACCAGCTCTGAGGATTTACAACTAGACGCATAACGTCACCCTCGTGAGCCCCGTAGCGGACTTCATAGTCTCCATCAGTACCAACGGAAAAATAAAAACACAAGTCAATGGCAATCAGTTGGCAGTTGCACTGAGCAGCGACGCCAAACTTGCAGCCGAAGTGAAAAGCGATCAGGCAGCGACCGAGTTGGGCGCAGAAGTTATTGATTCGGCTGTGGTGAAGAAGCCAGTTGGGGACGGAAAGCTCACTATGGCAGAAGAAATTGTCGAGGGGCATGTTACATGGAAATCATTCAGGCTTCTCTTACAGAGCTTGGGGGGAGAACATCCGTTCTGGTTCTTCACTCTTGTCATGATTGGTCTCTTGGGCAACGAGTGGACGTTCAACTTCAACATTTGGTATATCGGATACTGGGGATCACAATATGAGACGCACCCCTCCTCTGAAGTTAACGCATTCTAGTGAGTTGTCTTAATTGTTTACTGTAACATCATCGTTAACCGTCATCTTGTTTAGTTACCTTGGAGGGTACTCCCTGATCACCATCATTTTCTGCTTCTTCTTCTCGTTGTCCTTTATGGTCTCAATGCATGGGTCCGTGAGATCTTCTCGCGTCATAAATGCCAGGTTAATCGATTCGGTCCTCGGGAGCACTCTAAGGTTTGTCGGTAACAACTGAGATTATAACTCCCATACTAATTAACATTACCTAGGTGGCTCGATGAAACTCCAGTAGGGAGAATTATCGCTAGGTGCACTCAGGATATTCGCTCGGTCGATGACGCACTTCCTCGAAATCTTCTATGGGTCACCGACTGTCTTTCCGGCATCTTCGCCAAGCTAGGTGCTATTGTGCTGTTCACGCCAATTTTCCTTTGGCCTGGTTTAACTGTTGCATTCGTGGGACTTTGGCTGGGTAACATGTATCTCAAAGCCCAATTATCTGTCAAGCGCGAAACCAGGTATGCCCTCTGATGTTTTATTCACTGAAACTATACTCAGACCTGTATAGCAATGCTCGATCCCCGCTACTTTCTCATTTCAGTGCTGCTATTCATGGACTCAGTACGTCTTATACTGTACTAGATGATGATTACAATTACTTACAATAAGCATTGCAGCCTCTATTCGAGCTTATGGTGCTCAGGACAGATTCAAACAGGAATCAATCACCCGCATCAATCATTACACTCGCGTTGCACGTATGTCGTACAATCTCAACCGCTGGATAGGTGTCCGCATGGATATCCTCGGCGCAGGCTTTACCGCCGGACTTGCTACATATTTGATATATGGTCCGCATGTGGGTACATCTAACACCGGGTTCTCTCTTAACATGGCGTTGGACTTCACCACTCTTATTCTCTACTTTGTGCGAATCTATAATGACTTTGAGGTTGAAGCGAACAGGTACGTCTTCATTCTCCTCACCCTGTGTTGAACTTTTACTAACATTTACAACAGCTTGGAACGTATTCAAGGCTATATTGATATTGAACATGAGCCCACTCCGACTGGGGAAGGAGTTCCACCTGCATATTGGCCAAAAAGTGGTGACCTCCGTGTGGAAAATCTTCGTGCGCGTTATTCAAAAGTAAGTTTCTGTATAGAGCGAATGTGCGGATGCGAGTGCTAATTCTGCTTATGCAATAACAGACTGGTCCTGAGGTCTTGCATAATTTGTCTTTCCATATCAACTCTGGCGAGCGTGTCGGCGTAGGTGAGTGTCATCTCTTTCAATTTTGTTGCCCGTACTTAACCAGGTCCGATGTAGTTGGCCGGACAGGAAGTGGAAAGGTTGTACAATTCTCTCGCTATATAACTTTTTATTAATTCCCCATCAGAGTTCACTCACGCTCGCCCTGCTAAGATGCATTGTAACCGAAGGAGAGGTGTACTTCGACGGCATCCCCACAAGCGCCATTAATCTCGATGCATTGAGGACAAGTATCACGATTATACCCCAGACAGTAAGCCTAAGTAACTCATTTATATTATCTGGCGTCTAACACTTCATTACTTTACTACTAGCCTGAGTTATTGAGTGGTATGGAATTGTCGTATATTTTACTGCTTCTAGTTTTGACATCCCGTTTCAGGAACTCTTCGCGAAAATCTGGATCCCTTCGATCAGAACGATGATGCTGTTTTGAACGATGCATTGGATGCCGCCGGATTATTTGGTCTGCAGGAAGACGCTGGCGAGGCTAGCCTGTCATTGGACACCAAGATCGCTAGTGGAGGAGGTAACCTGTCGGTTGGACAGCGTCAAATTATTGCACTTGCCCGTGCAATGATCCGAGGCAGTAAAATGCTAATGTTGGATGAAGGTGAGCATTTTTGGCAATGGAGCGTTGGCTATGTCTCATTACTTTCTATTAGCCACATCTGCTATCGGTGAGATCTTCCATATCTCTAGGCACATATGACATTCTGATTATATTTGACCAGATTATAAAACGGATGCAGTTATTCAACACACACTCCGCACTCAACTGTCAAAAGATGTCACTGTCATTACGGTGGCACATCGTCTCCAGACAATCATGGATTCTGATAAAATAGTAAGTCAGCTACCATTTCGTTCTATTCTTTCTGACTCACCTGGAAAAACAGATGGTATTGGATAACGGTCGCATCGTAAGCTATAAATATTATTGGCATATTGCTCCATAAATACTGACCGATATGCTTCCTCAGGCGGAGTTTGGAAAGCCGTCAGAATTGCTGCAGGACGAAAACGGCATCCTACGCTCAATGGTAAATGAGAGCGGGGACAAAGAAAAGTTATATGAACTAGCTGGAATGCGATAAATGGACATCACGAAGTAGTATTCACATGATGGTGTTTTAACAGTATATGTTGCCTGATCTCTTCTTTCTTTGACTTTTTTATCTTCTCTTGACTTATATAACATTGTATCACCCTGTAGTTGTGCCACAGTAGTGACATTGACCATCGTCTGGACTGAAATAATCAACCTCAATATAACTTGGCGTATTCTTTTGGGAAAATATTGGAAGAATAATTTGAGAACAATGTATTGAAGAAGATCGTAAGTATCATAAATCAGAGAAATCATCGATCGGAAAAGTGGAGAAAAGTCGTAAATACTACATAGTCATTCAAAGTTGACGTTGAGCGCTAACCATCGCAACTTTTGGGTCTGCTATAACACCCTCATCCATGTGTGCAATCACGACTCTGAAGGTGGTGCATCTTGGCTCTCCTGTGCAGCCTTCTCCTCTTTGTACTTGTTCTCGTTTATCCCAAACTCCACCTTGAAAACCGTGCTGTTGAATGTCGCAAACGTCAAGCCCATTTGACGTGTGATGCGCGATTCCCATCCGTCTGGGATGCGTTCATCAATCAAGATAGATTCCAAGTCATCGACGCGTCCCCCGAAGATAGTTAACATTGTCGACGAGCTGAATAAATTAAAAAAGCATTAGTCAGATACGAGCGTCCTAGAGAAAGGGGGCCTTTATTTACTTGGAGCTGCCAAAGATCTTGTGGAATGTGTTTAGTGTGAAGTCGGGATTGGTCTCGCGCGCGTCGACTCTGCGTTTGGCAGAATACTCGGAGAGATCTTTTGGCGTAAGCAGCACATTACCCTCCTTGTCCTTCCCTGACGCCCGTGCTAACAGCTCCCTAACAAAGGGTACATGCGGCTTCGCTTGGCTGGGAACAAGCGCGCTGTCTTGCCCTAGTGATAAAGCCAGATGGAGAAGACTGTGGCGTCAGAATGCGTGTAAAGCAAAGCGCCAAAACTCCGAGCAACGTACGGGTGAGAGACGCATCGTGTTCAATCGCACTGTCGTTGTGCAAGTCCAGGTCAGCCAGGTCGAATGTGTCCTTGCTATAGCTCCTGTTGAGCATGTTCGCGGCGAAGTTGGGCACGAAGAAGCAAAAACTGGGGGCAAAGTTGAAGGTCGTCCTGATTTTGGGGCCGAGCTCGTTGAACTTGATGTTCTTCCCGTCGTGAGGTATGATGCCTGTGCACTCAGGTGAGCATCATACCGAATAGTCGTTCCATAGTTAAGGCATTCGCACCGTGGTTTGCCATTGCATTCAGCGCAGGGCACGAGCACCTACTGTCGCCTTCTTTTGGCGGGACATATTCTGGCCATTTCCCACCTGCTCCAGGGCACCCCGCTGGCGTAACGTGGCCAGGCTTGCGATTTGGGGTGACGAGGTTAACAGCAGTTAACCCGAAGTCCCAAGCAAACACGCCGGCACTCTGGATGGCATTCGCAACGGGCGTAACGAGAAACATGGGAGCAAACGTCGGGGCACTAGAGCGTCCGCCATCGCGTTCTATTTAAGCTCAGTGGGAGTACGGAAGCGAATAAAGTCCACTCTACCGACAATATTAAGTGGCGGCCTCCACGCTGTCTAGAGCACGTGCTTGCATTAATGGGTGTGTTAGACGAGGTTAGACGGCCGGAATGTTTCAGGGTTTAATCAAAATGCATGATTGCACGAATCTTTACCTCAGAAGCTGCTCATGAAGGGTGGAAATATATTTATTGCATAGATAGATACAGGTGTTGTATTTCACACTTACTTACCAGGCGGCATAGTCAAACGATCCGTGCAGGCGATTAACCACCTTCATAAAGTCAGGTTCGTTGTCGGGGGTGATATAACCAAGCCGAATAAGCAAGTCAATGATCACTTGCAGTCACATCAGTATTTCGAATCTAAGAAGAGGCTTCATGACTAACCAAGGCCACAATTAGGCTTGAATAAGCCTGCACGAAGTTGTTCCAGAAGTCGTTCATGAGATACGAACTAGGCAGGTTGCTATACAGAAAGATTAAAGGTAAACGGTCAGGAAACTCACCTCAAATGATTCAACTTCCCCGTCGAGAGGACGGGGAGTGAACAGCGAAGGATCAGCATTGGACGGGATTAATGTGTCGTATATGTACCTTCCAGAGAGTGAATTAGGGGCTTGCGAAAAAACAGTTCACTCACTCGACCTCGGGCTGCAGCCATCCTTTAGAGGTCCTGTATCACAATGAATCAACCAGCAAGAAGCCAAAGTTACAGCACTTACCTAAAGAAATAGCTTATCGCTCCAACCGCTTGGCTGTGCTTTCTAATAACGTCTGCCTCGATACTGGCTTCTTCCATACATTCCTTGACCAGTGATTCAAATACTGACATGCCGCTGGGGATGCCACCAGCAACAGTATTGTCCAGAAGACCAGGGAAGCTGATAGATGCCTATTATTAACCCCACTAACAGATTCATGAAACTTAGGCACCACGTACGTAGGTTTCGTGAGAGCACGCGTGGGGACCCAGACTCGCAACCGTTTCTGTCCATTCTCGACGACCTCGTCGTATATGCTCATGTGCACCCCATACGTGACGACTCCAAAGAGTGCGCAGGCCGAGCGCTCCATCTCAAACGCGTAATTGAGCCCGTCTTCACGTCCCGCCACGCTCGGATGGTCGTGAACGCCGAACGGGTCCGCATATATGGGGTACATCTCATCCCTCCACTTCTTCGGACCGCATACATCTGGAAAAATCCCGCTGTCCCTCCACCGCTCGCAGAGTTGCTTCATTGCTGCTGTTCGTTTGGAAGGTCTGTCTAGATTGTCACTCAGGCTGACGCTCGGTCCTGGGAGCCTGTGGCGCTGCAAAGTTTGCTCTGAGCTCTCGATCTTCAGCACCCAGATCTCAGGAGTCCCATTCTCCCTGCTAAGTTCATTCTCGATCTTCAGCTGGTTGACAATTATCGGTCGAAGAAGACCAATTACACTGCTGGTAGGCGATTCCGACAGATACAAAGGCACTAGCTGCTCTGATTGGGCGGTGTCGAATAATCCGGTGGCATCCCGTCGGAGATGAACATTGTCACAGGCATTGATGAGATCCAGGAAGTTCATCGTCCTGCGTTATATGTATAAAAGAAAGAAACGAAAAACGAATATACGATGGGAGTGCATGCTCGGGGCTGCCGCTTTGCCGAGGGTCTCGGACCTTGAATGTGGCCAGGCATTGTCGGACCTTTCCGGTATTGCGCTGTCTTGGAACTCGCTGCTCTCAAGCTGCTCTACCGGGTACCCACAAGTACACAAATAGGTCTGCAGTCAAAGAAGCTATTATTCGTAGATCTAATCAAAATTAAAGTAAACAAATGTAATATAAGGTAATTATAAGCACGGATCGATGGGTAGAAGGTCTCGAAATGCGTTCGTGTACCTCCTGTACACCCCAATCATCATATCTTGCCTGAGCGCTCTGCACTCGGGATAATCCCACTGGTGTATATCCGAGAGACGCAAGTTCCGTCCAGGAGAAAGCACCAGCATATCAGCAATTTCTTTCACTTCTGCAAGCGCATTATGAATCGCTTGCCCGTAATGATTTTGCGGTGCGGCCTGCTCGAGATCCATAAGCCCAGCCACGCGCTCTATGCTCCTTCCAAGCTGGAAACGCCAATCCGCAATATACACTTCGAGGGTATCGGCAGCCCAGCACCGGCGATGTCCTCCGCTCAGTGAGTCTGTGTACACTTTGGCTGAAGACATGTTGCCTCCGGACCAAGACGTCACTTGAACGCGACACAGCTTGGAGAATTCCGCAAAACGTGGACTTGCATCAACACGACCCCGAACGGCGTGGAATATCTCGAACTCGCCAGGCGCAACTATGATATCTATAATTGCAGTACTGTCAAGTTGCTGATGCCCCGAAGCATCCATTCTGTTTTGGCACAGAACCAGAGATGCTCTGCCGTATATGACTATACGAAGTGGTTGCCGGCGCCCTGAGTTTCCACTACTAGGACATAAATATTTGTCAATTGCGCCGAAGTCTAACACCATGATTGCATGAGATTCAGAATTCACAGAATAATAAACTGAGAAACGTACATGCTTTGATCTGATCTCTGGTGACACCGCCCTGCTTTGAATTTGTGCTTGACAAGTTCATACGTGAGCTTATCTTTTTCAGGGTGTGTTGCATTTTGCGGGAAGAGACGATTTTTCTGTGAGCAACCGATACTACAGTTAGTTGGGGTGGTTGGGTGTAATGCATTAACTCTCAACCAGCCGCCTTTATAGCACACAGGACCGTCGTGTGCCACAGAAACAAAACATCGTGAAGCGTCAAGGTAATAATAGTTATTCTGGCCACAGCATATGAACTTGCCATCCAACGAATGCTCATAATCCATAAATGGCAACAGGTCAAACAAGCGTCGGAAACTTATGATTGACCCGTCAGGCAACCCCCGGACCACTTTAATAAGCCCATTTGATTTGTGGCCAATTTATTAAGCCTGGTACTCAATCTTATATTAAGCGATATAAGCAACTCATTTAACGCATTAAAGAGATACTCGGGTTGTTGCTTGAGAAAATTTGCTTGTGTAAGAGATTAATTCTAGTATCAACCGTAGCTAGTAGCCAGGCATATAACATTAACATTTTGTCTCTTTATTGTGCCCCTAAGTATAGTCATCAAGCGCGCGACTCATCTTTTACAACAACTCTACAACAAGCACTTCTTTTTTTCTGACCACGATCATCATCCAACTCCCGAACTATAATATCTTGGTCAACATAACATGTCTGCCGATTGATGTTCAAGCCAGCAGGATCCTGGAAAATATTCTAATTGTATCTTTTAGCAATTATTTAGTATGCAGGAGACTTTTCATGGACATCAGCAATTTAATCATTTGGTCTGTTCCAGTTTCTCACGGCCTGTCAGTGTCAACGGGCTCGTAGACACTGGACGGGCTTGCAGACGAGAAATTTCTTTCTCTCTTCGTCTTCCATTCGGTCGTCGCCCCTCTGAAATCTCACTCGAACTTATTTCATCTTTTTTGCACCCACCCACCTGCTTTCCAGTGTTTTGGCTCAGCAGCTTGGTCTTTGGCATGCTCTCGCCGCAAGCGCCCTGTTCCACTCACTCAGGATTTCTCGGGCTAACTCTCTCAGATGCAGAGTCCCGCACCTCGCTTTGTTCAGAGGTAGCGTGAGAAACGGCACATTCGGCAGGCAGCGACCGCTCGCCCTGGCCAATTCCGAAGGCACGGCGCACGCGCGCGCATCGACCAGCCGTTTTCACCCAGCCCGAGAAAACCTCCGCAACACACGGAAAAACGGTCACCACGTTTAGCCGTGAAAAAACCCTTTCGTACACCGTAATATTCAAAACCGCATTCACCGTCATACGAAGTTGTGTTTATATCACCCTTGGCAGTCTCGGTTTCCATAAATCTCAACGTGACTGATGCTGATGGCAATCGGACATTTAAAATCCTCCCTTGAGCTTGAACTTCCACCAAGCCCCTTCCACTGAACTGACAGCCAGTTAAAATCGAGCTTTCAAATAAAGCTTGCCCCCCGTGGTAGAGCCTAACAAGTACGTCGATAATAGTTTCCCAAAACCAATTGGTTTGATGGCTAAACAGTTGCTAAAAGAGTCATATTTCAGACAACTCACAAAGGAGAGTGAAATGGAGTCACAAATAACTCAAGAGGCTGAGGCGGAACTCAAATTAGAGTCAGTTCGCCAAAAGCTGAACGATTTACGGAGTCAAATTCGGCTCTTGGAAAAGGAAGAGGCAGCCATTCTGGAATTTCTTCACCCACAGCGCTTCGTCTCTTCTACATTCTGTCAGTTGCCTGAGGACGTTATTCGGGAGATTTTCGTGGCTTGTCTGGACATCGAGCGCAACCCCAGCATGAGCAATAGGAATCCACCCATGCTTCTCACACAGATCTCGAGCGATCTAAGGCGGATTGCTCTAGCAACACCTGCACTTTGGGCAGCAATTCATATTCCAGTCATAGGAAAGCAGTTAGAACTTATATGCATGGCTCAAGTCAATTGCGCAAAAGTAATGATGGAGAAACGAATCGAGGGCGTCAAGGTTTGGCTTGAACGATCAGGAAGCATTCTTCCGCTGAGCATATCAGTCTACTGCTGCTCAAATTATAATCAGACAGCAGTCCTGGTGCATGAGCTTCTTGATATCCTTCTGGTACATCGTCTTCGATGGCGAGACCTAGTAGTTGACCACGCTGATTCAAGTCTGATGGGCCGCATCATCCGTTTGACCAAGGCAGACACCCCTTTTCTACAGTGCGTCACTTTCCGTGGATATGACACCAATGTTGCATGGTCACAAGCCGAGCTATTCAATGCCCCTGGTTTACGAGAGTTGACTGTGGATATGTCAGGCTCAGGAGACATACTGAGATTGACTTCAGTCAATTGGACCAATCTCACTGTCCTGTTTTTGAACTCTACTTCGGGTTTCAATGATCTTAACGATGGAGCCAGGATTTCCGATGTTATCGCAGTACTCCGACGAACTAGCCAGCTAGTAAGCTTATATACCGACTTAAACCTTTGCGGCGACATTCTGGACGAGAGCAATATTACAGCCGAAATATATCTGCCTCACCTCAATACTTTAACACTACGTTCTATTACTGGTCGTTGGGACCCTAATCTTTGGGGTAGTGCCCCTCCGGATAGTGAAAATAAAGTGGCAATCCTATCAATATTAAATGCACCGATCCTGAGAGCCATTGGCATCAATGGTATAACTTGTAAAAGAAATCCACCCTTAACAGCTTTCCTCAAACGAGCAACAAACCTTCGTGAAGTTTATCTTGCGTGGTCCACGTTTGACGTCGCCGTTGATTATCTCCGCTGCTGTCCCATGATCACCTCCCTCCATCTCCACGAAATGTACACTGACCAAGGTGACAATTCTATGGGTATAGAAAGTTTTCTGTCAAACTTTGCGACAAGTGCATACCAGGAAGGATTGTGTCCTCAGCTGGAATTTGTTTTCTGTAATATCCGGGAAACTGTGACTGCAGATACTTTGCGGGCTTTTATCATTGGAAAAAGAGGTGTTGTTATTAGCACTGCAGTCGTTCCTGGCACCGAAGAAATCTTCAAGAACGTCATCATAGAAGCCAAGAGAGATTTAGGCTCAGTCGTCAAGCTCTATAATAACAACGGTCAATATATCTTGAATCGGGATTTGGATGTACGAGATCCTGTTCCAAAGTCCCTCTACTGGTGGAATACAAACATCTCGTCTATAGACGAGACCTACGATCATTTTGTAGAAATGGTAGTTTGAGAGCATTTTGATAAATAAATTATACAAAGAGCATTCAAGTCACATTCCATGTGCTAGTTTCCACTACTCTTTACTGAAGAGATGCGTTGAAACACTCTGAAAAGATGTCTTCTACTCTTGTTTTTACCTTTGTAGAAAGCTTCCAATACACGTCGGCGTTTTGAAAGATTACAAGGCGATCAGTGAGTCGGTTGTGAGTCAATCTAGAACTGCCGCCAACACGCGGCGAGGCTTAAGTTCGAGCTTATTCCCATACAAGCATCGCCAAATTCAACCAACCAAGTCCGGGGCTAGGATTTGCTACGTAAGTAAACCACGCAGAGTTCTTCTTGAACAAATCGAGCTGTTCATATCATAATCTATAAAACCTCCAGAAAGCCATGACCTATTCGTTAGATACGTAGAATAAAAATTGCAGAGTTAGTTAACATTCCCCTCTCCTCCTCAACCTCCCATCTTCCAGATCCATACCAAATCACATGTTCCCCAGCTCCACCGCCCTCCTCACGCACTCATCCAAACTCCACCTCTCCCTGGTGGGCAACCCATGTTTGAGATCCAGTATGTCACCTACTTCATCACATGCCCTGATAACCAAATCTATATCCTCCTTCGTATGCGCTGCACTGACACAGAAACGCACGCGGCCCGTTGTCAGGGGAGTCGCAGGGTAGGCGACCACAACGATAACAATTGGCGTTTTGCGAGCTTTCATCAACTGGTGGAACATGCACATCTTTCCTGGGTTAAAAAGGAGGAGGGGGACGATCGGAGATGCAGCCGCGCCATAAGTGATGAACCCAAGCTTCACGAGTGCATTGTGCAAATACCGTGCGTTGAACGCTAGCCGACGAATACGCTCACGGCCCTCAGCGCCGGACGCAAGAGCGGGGGGAAGGTCAAGCCATGACGGGAGAGCACTGAGAGGTGCAGGGCCCAGGTGATGATACTCGCGCACTGCATTCTCCATGGAAGCCGTGGTAGGTGTAGTCACTGAGGATTCACCAGTGAAACCTTGTACACCCATAATGCTTGCCATACTTGCAACGACTTGTGTCACTACCGAAGGTGCCATCGTCTCCGAGTATGTGCTCGAGTGTCCATACACGCGCAGGCGGTCAACCATTGTCTTCGAACCCGAGATATAACCTCCCGCTGCGCCGAAGCTTTTTGTAAACGTGCCCATTAGAACATCGATATTCCTTGGGTTTATGCCGAAGTAATCTGCAACACCACGGCCGTTAGGTCCAAGAGCACCGATCGAATGCGCTTCATCGACAAAGAGATAGAACTGCGCAACAAATCAATTACGGGAAACAGACAAAACAGAACCAGTTCTATGGCAACATACCTTGTACTTCTTCTTCAGTTCGATGACCTTCGGCAGATCAACCATAGTGCCCTCCATACTGTATAACCCTTCCACGACGACCAGAATTTTCTTCCATGGTCGGTGAGTCTTTGGTTGGCCCTGACTAATCACTTCCCGGAGAAGCGCTTCGAGAGCTGTCATGTCATTGTGCTTGAACATGCGCACATGTGCGCCACTGATTCGGACACCAAATCGTATGGATGCGTGGTTCAACTCGTCCGATATGACAAGGCAGCCCTTACCCACCATAGCGGGGATGTAGGTCGAATTCGTTGCAAAGCCCATGGAACAGATCAAGGCGTCTTCCGTACCAATAAACTTGGCTACAAGCTTCTCTGCCGTGGTCAAGAGGTCATTCGTTCCACCTTCCAGTCGAGAACCAAGTGAGCTGATGCCATATCGCTTTAAAGACTCCTCGACCGCATCCGCGCAGCCGCCGTTACCTTGGGCGAAACCAAGGTAGTTGTACGACGAGATATTAAGAGCGCGTGTGCGTGTACCAGTGAAGAGCTGTGTGTGGTTGTAGTCTGCAGAGGTGCGGTCGAGCAAAAGAATTGTGCGCCCCGCAACGCCTGTAACGGGTTGAGAGAAGCACTGATCCATGCGTGTTTTGAGTCGTCGCGTGTAGAATGAATCGAAGTCCGAATTGAGTGGAGCGTAACCCTGAAGAACACAAGCATTGTCAGTTCGTCGTCATGAAATCGGGAAAAAATGAATGAAGGTCGCAGGGGCTAGGAATGTTCCGCGCAACCGCAAATATACGAATAAGTAAATAACCGAGTCTAAGGGGCGTCCAATTGTGGTAGAGGCGCAGCATCACCCCGCAATCACGGTTCAGTTTACATGTTGATGCGCAGTGCAACGTGCACTGCCTGGTCGCATAACAGACACTCGGAGTGCCTTGAAATATTGAACTGGGCATGTAAATGACGCGGGGACATAAACCCGCATGACATGGAACGTGCATATATGCAATAAAATGAAGCATGCGCATCAATCTGGTTTACACCGTGCTGAATATGCAATGGTCATGACCAAACGGTCCAACAAAAACGAAATGGGAACTTCACCAACCATGCGCAATAAACGGTGCGTAAATGCAACTTTAGCGCGCATATATGCAGAATGCGAATATATATATGCGCGTTGTAATGCGTACGTGCACAATGGTGCTTGCATTGCGCATTAAAAGAGAAGACGCGGCAATAAAGACGGAACAGAACACTCACATCTCTGGGGATTAGATGCTGATAGCTTGCTGGGCTCAAGCGCTTTCCCACAAAGTCGCGAACATGGCCGAGAACGATTAGGATGAGATAACTGATGTATGTGGACAATAGGATGTAGTAAGGCGGGTCCTGTTCGATATGCTTTGGGTATGGGGTGCCAGCAGGGTGTGCGCTGGTGGTGCGGAACTCCTGGTTGGCACAATGGCCGAATTCGGAGTGCAGGGTCTGGAAGACTTGCTCCGACGTGGGCGGATGGTACGGGAGCGTGAGGGCGTCGTTCGGAATTTCGTCGGGGTCGTGAAGGACGGTGTCGTCTGACGACGCGGTGGTGGAGGACGAGAGAGACAGGGCGGGCGTGGATGTGAAGGAAGGGGCGCCAGCAGTTCGGGCGCGTGCAGATGCGTCAGCCTGGGACAAGGCAGAGAGGTAGTCGGCGGCGGAGGATGGGAGAATGGGGTTAGCAGAGCGTTTCTTGAAGATGGACGGCGTCCCAGAGGGCTTGTTGATCGCTATTGGGGACGGCGTCGAGGGCATCCTGGCCTGCTGATGGTACAGGTCAGCATTATTTGCTGCTAAATTTCCCGACCAAACTTGTCCTCGTGGCGTGGGAACATCAACCGCGTTTCGCTTCTTGTCCCCCTTTCTTTCTTTTTTTTTTACTGAGACTTCCCATGTCTCAATACCCCGTCTCCCTGCTCACTCTACTGCTCTATCCACCACTCCCAACGTCGTCCACCCCTCCCCACCGTACATTTTTCGTTCTCCAGCCCTTCGGGCCCCGCACGCTTGTCATTAATGCTTACTTTCATCTGCATTTCTAGCGGGATTCGGCATGGCGACCAATTACGAAACAGCGTTTAACCTTCCGGCGCTTTCTGTATATTTACTACTCGAAGCGCTCGCTAAACATACTCTGCTCCGGTTGTACTTTCCTTTCTTTCACGGGACACTTGACCTGACTTCCAGGTGTCTATTTTTGTAGGGTTAGTCCTGGATCACTTGGAAAGTGCTAGGCTGCTTTACCAATACATTTCAAGCTATAAATAATCCATAATACATATTTAACTTTGGAAGGTCGTAGCAAACGCCCAAAGTAGATAGTCATTTACCTGTATGTACTGACAAGGCAAGTCTTGAATTGGGCACCTATTTTACTGATTTCGAGAGCTCGTTCTTCCTTCACTCCTTCACTGCCTTTTCCCATCTTTCCCTACTTTCTCTGGTGAGCAACTGTGCAACGTTGCCTATTATTTTATTGCTCTCAGTCCAAAAATTTGAAATAAATTTGAAGACTGGTAATATGGCTAGAGCAAAAAAGGGTAAGTAAGAGAATGTAAAGTACACAACACATAGATAACTTACAAGCCTCTCTAGCAGCCTTCAATCCCTCTACCATCATAAATTGGACTGCGGAACCGAGCCGCGCAGTGCGCCTGCTAGACTGGCTCGATGAGCACCCCCAAGAACGTCAAGTCCTCTTCTGCGGTAATAATCGCGGTGGGAACAAACGCAAGGGCACCCTCCTAAAAAAGACGTGCACGCAACGTGCCGCGCTCGACATCTTTACAAATGACAGGAACGAGACAGTGCGGGCGCTTGTGCAGACTGATTTGCCGCGTCTAGGCGATATGATTGCTAACTTCATGCGCAAAACGTGCGTTATCAAAATTCCCCTACACCATTGCCAGTTCTAACTGTACTATGTATGGCCTCAGCTGGAAGGCAGATTATCATAAAGCGGTTACAGCCATTGGACCGGCCGCAGCAAATCTCGAATGCTACGAGATGGATGAAGCGTATCTCAGAATTGCAGGTTCATATCTGCGAGAAAAAATATTCAATAACTGTCACTCACCCTGTGGTGTAATTTCAGAACAGAAATGTCCACACTGGCGACGGCTCCATGGCTATTGGCGCTCTAATGCCTATTACAACATTCATTATCGCGAAGGAGGCCCCGAGATAAAGCTTGACGCCATTCAACCAATGGTAGAAAATGTAAATGAACGTCGCACCGTCCAACCCCAAAACCCAAGACCAACAACTCGCGCCGCATATCGCGAAGTAAGTCTTCACTTGTCCTCGTTTATACTTTTATTACTTGGCACACCCTTGCTACAAACACTTTTCTAAAATTGGTGTAAATTTCGTTCAAACCAGGAAATCTTTGAAACTCAGTCTGCTCTAGCTAATAATGGAGGCCCTTCTCGTCCACCCGTACAAGGGCTTGCTCAAACATCAGACGCACCGTGAGTCTTACTGTCTGTTTCTCTGTTAAATATATTTAGACCATCTTTGTTCAGATCCATCGACTCTATTCTCGATGCCGCCCTTGGCGCAATGAGCCTCAACAATAATGCACCACGACCTCTGACCCCCAATACCAACCAAGAATTTTGGAGGCATCAACTTGATATTAATTTGCAACAGAGAGTTATTGCGGCAAACATTTTGAGAGAGCAACTCAAAGAAGACATGGGCTATAGAACAACGGTGATTAACAAATTAACTGATTTTATTACTCAAACACATGGGGCATTGTAGTATTAGACATTGCTATTGTATACAGCAATCATATCTTGGTACAGTTCTACCCAAGTCAAACCCAACATGCTTATTGGCCATTATTCAGATGCTGATAGATCAAGTGTGGGATTGGAAGATAAGTAATACCTCTGCCTAATATAAAAGCCCGAGGGTACCGGTTTGAGTTTCCTCTACCAAAATTGAGCTAAGCAAAGCTAAGCCCAAAATTATCCTGGTTGCCATATAGGGCCTCAGATTACATGCAAGCTACATGACCCATTCACGGACTCGGCGGGCTTCAGTCGAACGACGTGCTACTAAAGCAGAAACATCGGCACCCCATAGTTCCTGAGGTGAGCAGGCCTCTGTGGTACTCCAACATGCCTTGATGTGCTTCTCTGCATCATTTAGCTCAAAGACGACGCAGTTCTCGATGCTCAACGGGAGTGCTGGATCCCACCGAACCAGAGTTGGCCTTGTCGGGACGTCGTGTGGAGGTACAGCTGACCGTCCCCGGTACAAGTCTTCGAATACGAGCGCAACATCATCCTCATCTATAGGCAGTTTGCTAAACGCCCATCAGGAAAAGGATGCCAGATGAAGGACAACTTTACTTACTTGATTTGATAGCCTGCGATTTTGGATTCCCGATTTAACAGGTCTCGGTAGATACGCTCGTACAGCTTCTTCCTGTTTTTGATAGGGAGCGGGTTCGAGATTGGCTTTCCGGCGAGCTCGCAGAGAATATATGTGGCTATGTTCAGACCAAAGATAGCGGGCAGTGGTCCTAGGACGGGAAGAATGCGAACTCTGAAGTCGTCGAATACACCCAGCTCTTTCACGGGCCCTTTTTGGAATTCCTCTTCTGGAAGAGGCAACAGCTTGACATCTCCCGGCACTTCAGTCGAATATACAACTGGGATCCCTGAATCGACTCCCAAAAGTCGGAGACGCCTCCTTACTGAGCGGGCAAGAGGATCGTAGATGGTATATGAGATATCGCTGATCTGTATTCGCGTCGGGTCGCACTTTGCACCAGCCCCCATAGAGGAAAAGACCTGTAAAACGGCTGGTAAGATTCCGAGAAGCGCGATGGATAGGATATATACACACCTTTATTTTATTATCATGACAATATTTGAGCAAGTCTACTTTTGTTTGTATGTTGTCTATGGCATCTGAGTAGGAGAATCGTAAACCTTCAGCTCGAATACATTTCTCGACTCAAATACTCACCAATGACCCAGTCCGCCCCCTCTAGCAATTCACCGCCCTCTTCTTTCCGCCATATCTCAACCCTTGCGTCAACATTAACCCATTTTGAAATTCCTTTCAGAGCCTTTTCTATACATTGGACCTTTGGTGTACCAACGTCAGTGATACCAGCGGTGGCGTGTCGGTTGAGAGAAGACAGCGTAACATAGTCGAAGTCCACAAGTCGGATGTTGGTAATACCCCTAGACTTCTCATTAAGCTGTAAAGGGGGAACACTTTGGCTTGCACTTACGACCGTACCAGCATAACTGCTGCCCAACTACCAACACCCCCACAACCGACAACGACGACGCGTCCCTGCCTGATTTTCGCCATGCCATCCTCGCCAAAGAAGACATAGTTTCTAGCCAGTTGCTCCCTAATCAGACCCTCGTCGTAGCCCAAGCCGCTCTCGACCGTCTTCAACTCTAAGTAATTTATTTGCGGTGTTTCGAGAGTAGTCTCTTTCGCCAGGTCGCTGATAGACCGCTTGATTTCGTCATTAAGTTCTTTTCGTCGAGACCGTTTAGTGTGAGTGTTATAGGCCTGTATTACGCTCGCAGTTGCGACAGAGGCAGCAACAGCTGCTACGACGAGCTGAGTTTTGTGGGATAGGTTGTTGAATGAGTTCATCGTCAAAAAGGTCCCATTGGCCAAAATTCGTCATTGGCAGCCCCAAACGGAGATATCGGCCCCTTCCGACTTGAGGCGACCACCGACGCGTTCGAAATTGTTTCTTTCTTACAGACTTACACCCTATGGTGACCCTTGGTAGACTTTGGTCAGGACTTTATTTCCACATACACTGTTTGCCAAAAGCTGACGCGTTGCATTGAATAATGACAAGAAGCCTTAAGTTCAAGCTGCCGCATCATGTCAAAGACTCTTCGGAAGTCTAGGGAGAGTCTCTGCCTGTACATCACTGGCCAAGCTCGAGCCTCTTTACAAAATGATATTTATCAACATGGAATGAACCCTCAAACATATTATAATCCCCAGAGGCAAGTGTCTCGTCCGCAAAGGCGGTGTCACCGTACGTACGTATCAAGTACGTTGGACTATTAGAATTAATAGCTCAAGGTTTTTGACACATAAGACCGTCATGATCAATCTCTGCATCTCTGGGTTCTCTTAGAGGAGTACCTGGTGTCGATGGCGCCACCAAAATCGAGTGGGTTAATTTACATGGTACGCAATCAGTACATATTTAGTAGTGTATGTATTTCGATCCAAGTATCCACCGCGTAGGGCGGCAAGCCTCAAGGCCTTGCGGCCTCATGGAAACTTGAACGTTCAACGTCAAACCGGATCTAACTGTTCAATGTACATGCTTCATGCCACGAGTTAGTTTACACACCGAGCCCGATGAATTGACGCCGGCGTTCGTACATGAACTATGTATATGAGCGCGTACATCGTTCTTGGATTATTGTACATTGGCATAACTTTTTACATAGGGCATATAGTACATACATGTGCAAATTAATGCTACAGTCTACTGTAGTCTATACTACAAATACAATGTCAGGAGAAAAAAGGAACATCCAAATAATTTATCCCGTTGCACTGGCAGCCAGCGTCGGGTCGTGAAAAGAGATCGCCAATGAACACTGGCGCAGAAACGTGGTACAGCCCGCAGTAATCGTACAACAAAACGAAATGAATAAAATAATCCTGCGTAAAAACACAGTTAAAGGAATAGATATGGAGGTCGGTGACAGTCTATGTCACGTAGAGAATCGTCTTGCGCTGCGTCGAGAACAAGAATAGCGTGAGGAATGCGCCCACCAGGAAGCCGGTCACGACGTAGGACGCAGTTTCAGAAACGACTGCCACTCGCCGTCGACGCCTCGGTACAGCGTGGTCAGTGTTAGGGTCCTGATTGGCTAGGGGAGCAAGGATCCCGATAGGCTTACCCGGAGGCCTAAAACTGCCGACCGAGATGGTAGAGGAGCCCAGCTCATGTGAGGATAGTTCCCGTGGGTGGGGAACTGGGGTCTGAGGTGCAGACAGTGAAGTCGACGACGATGACGCCGATATGGAAGACGGGAGCGAATATACAGACCACACCGGGGAGGGAGGAAGGGGAGTGATAAGTGGTAGAACGAGATCGCTCGAGAAGGTCGAGAAGCTTGAAGACGAAGTAGTTGATATTGATCGCGATAACTCTCCAGAGTGTTCTGACTCGCATGATAGAGTAGAGACGATATCAACCGCAGAATCAGAGACAGGGGGGACCACAGGCTGGAGCTGGGGAGACGGGCAATGCGATTGTTCAGATTGCAAAAGCGGTGGAGGAAGGGGATCGACAACGACGTCAAGATCGGGGGGAGTGATGGGCAAGATCGGGGGTGACATGCCAGAAAAAGACGCTGACCGAGAAGATAACACCACTGACCGCATCGTCGGTACTAGGTCGTATGAGTCCGACATGGACGTGAAGGACAGCCGTTTGACTATGGGGAATTCGATCGGCTCACAAAGCGTCTCGAGGGATATGATAGATGAACGCCGACTTGAAAGGGGGGACCCAAGTTGACGGATGCCGCTCCATGGGAATACTGGCATTGTAACATGCTCAAAGCTTTCTGCATCTTGTCCGTCGTCACTAACGTCCCCGGTGTCATCTTGTTCCTCTCCATCGGCAGCATGGCGCGAGGCAATTGACGGGAATGCGATGGATTGTGTGCTTATCTCGCGCGCGTCACTTGAACCAGCACAATCGTCGTTTTCAGCGTCTTCTGCTACCAAAGTCGAATCTGAGGCAATTCGACGATGGTCGACCTCATGAGGAGAGGAAGCATGGGATGCGTCTATCCCGAAATCATTTTCATCCTCAATTATAGTTTCAAGCTGCGTGTGCGAGAAAATGACGTTCTCCGCCGGAGGTGTGATCGGAAGGTACGCAAGGTTGTTGGACACAATGGATGGCTGACTCTCGAAGGGAGACACTTCCTCTTTGCTGAACACCGCTTCCTGAGATAGAGCGAGCTGCTTAGGTGTAGATGCAGATACAATGACGTCTTCTGAAGGGGTTGAAACCGAGACCGCCGGAATGAAAAGTGAGTTTCGAGGAGACTCGGGAGGTGTGATTGGAGTTTGAATGGAGATTGGAATCCTAGGTATGATGATCGGCACATGTAATGGTATTTGACCATGTAGGGGCAGGGACGGCGGAAGTGAATTGTAAATTGGGTTCACGAGTGTTGGCTCGTCGCTCTCTTCAAACTCTGCTCCGAATTCATCGTCTGAATATAGCCCCACGTCCTGTACCAGTTTTCTCGCTTCTCGTCCCACCTTGATGCTGTGCTTCACCTGCTCCAAGGACAAGGCTTCCTTATCCTTCTTGAGGTACTTGGCCCTTAGTTCTTCAACTACCGCAAGCACCATGACTTCGATAATCTGGTGAACTTCTGGGTGGTCATTAACCCACCCGCCATTCGGCCATTCGGAAATAGCAATCGAGAGGCTGCGGAGATAAGACACTGCGACGTCGAAGTGATCTCGCACCACTGCGTGAAGGAAAGGCTGCAGGAATGATAGGCCTAATCGGACTGAACCCGCCGTCGAGTCACGCAGACGAATATCAGCGGATTTGCCCATAATGTTCTTGGATATTTCTCGACAAAACTGACGGAAGTTTTGCTTGCGTCTGGCGTAATCCCAGGAGATGTGGGCCAACGGATTCCCTTCGATGACTCGAATATCGTTGCGCAGAAAGTACGAAGGCATCTTGCGAAGAATCTGCAGGAGAGGAACAGAGGCAAGGACAGCTGTTCGTGGAACCATCCCGTACACAAGCACTGATTGAGAGTCATGCGAGAAGCGATACCACTTCTCGAACTGATCATTGCGTCTAATGTAACATGATTAGACGTCTATAAACTAAATTTAATGGCAGACGTACTCTTCTTCGGTGCTTTGCTTCAGCAATTGGACTGCTGTGGCCGCTTGCCCATCGAGAGCACAAGCATCAATTACGGCGATCTCGACATCTTTCTTCATGCCAGTGTGGTATCGTCTAACGGCTTCCCAGATTGCCCATGCGAAACTGAACGACGCTGATACGTACGGCGACGATGTCCGGGTCGTCCACTCCATATGCCTTGCAACATCTACATACGACCACTCCCATGGTGTACTCGCAATGATATCGGCGGGCGTACGCACGGCCAATTCATCGAATCGTGGTGCGATGAAGAACGGGTCGGTTTCATCAGCGAATGGTGACCGTTCTTTGGGAGTGTATACTCGGTAGAGAAATTGATTGGACTTGATCAACGAGTTAAACTCGAAGTCTGTTCCAAAGCCGCACTGCGGTAGAGGTGAGATATGAGCCTCTGAATCAGAGGTGTTGGGACGCATTATGATATTGTGATTAGCGACGCAACCGATCCCAGTATTTGAGGACTGGAGCACCGAAGTCCTCATGCCATTGACTTGCAATATGAAACCAACATGCAGCAATCGATAACCGTTAACGTGGGGTATGAACTGTGTGAAGCATACGTTCGACCCGTTTTATCGGCAACACGTGTAGCCAGCATGTTTTCAGCATGGCCGACCATTCTTCGGAAGTTCAAAGGAGAGCCGACCGGGATGAAGAAAATAAACACTCCTAAGGCTGTCCGAGGCTGTTCATTAGTTATAGATCCACCCACACTATGAGAAACAAGCTTACTTTTAGAGTTTCAATCCGCCTCGGAGGCTGCATTTCCGACTGACAGTCTATGTGCGGACGAGACGCTTCCACATGATAAGTAGTCGAGTGCATATTTTCCAGCAAATTAAGTGTGGCTTCAACTAGGTAATGAAGACAACAGCAGGTAGTCAGAATCATATGCATAGAGTAACAAGAATGGCCTTCAAACCAAACTCACATTCAATTGGCATGCAAAGCCAGGGTCGAAACGATGATTTTCCTATTTTATCACTTGGGACATACACAACCAAACACAGTGGCCAACATTTGCTGGTAACACTGGCAATACCAAGGCAATAACTTACTTGGGCAATACCGTGATTGACTTGAATCCACATTCAAACCACATCGACAACCTGATGGTCCCAAATGGCAAAATACAAGTTTCTCCAGCAAAACTCCAACAATGGACCAGACTTCTTTCTTAGGAAGCACCAAGGGATTACTACAAGTGGCAGTTCGGAAGACTGACCCCGACGATGCTCCGCCACGGTTCCAAACAAGATTGTAGACTGCAATACCCTTACAATGACCATGAACAGCCCATTGCATCGATGCTCGCATATGGCGAACTCGAGAAACTAGTTCTGGATAGTACGAAGAGAAAACAGTCATATACAAGTACGATAAGATTTTAGCAAATGCAGCGCATACATTTGACACTTAATTAAATTCCAAAAGCAGGGCCTCTCCCGTACGCGGCCTCTTCTCTTGAAAGAGGCCTATAAATTGTCCAATCCGGACCGCGTTGGAGAATACATCAGAGTTCCTTACCCAGATCCTATAACTGAACATTTTGACGTCGTAAAGGAGCGTATGGTTCATGACCTATGAAGGGGGATTCCCAACGCTCTTTGTATGGGAAAACGATGAATGTGTGCGCGAAATTTTAAAGGATTCTCAAGGAACTACGAAAATGGAGAAAAATGGATATCTGAAGTGCCGCGGATGCCCATATATTTTCAACGGCACATTTCAAGATTTTAATAGCAGTCATCCAGAATGACAATTCTTCCATGATCTTCTACGTCGGGTGTGTATAGCTAATCCTGCTGCTCATAATTTACGCCTATATGCTGACATATTCGACTGCAGCATGATACCTGCTATTTGAACATACGACAGACTGGTTGGTATGGTACCGAGTCTGGTACTCGGGCTTCGTGAAAAAGGGCAGAAATGCAACATTCCTCACGAAAAGGGAAACTGAAATATATATCGGAGTCATTGTCCATTCCTCCCAACGGTCATGACTGTAGATACAGGTGTGAATGATGGCGACACAAGGTACCATCTTACTCATCCTTCTCCTTTCTTATTTAGTAGAGCATCGGGGAGCAGGCGAAGCTTTCGGTCTACTTTCTGTGTCTCACTCATCATTCCTCTGGGTTTCTGGAAAGAACTATCTAGCCGAAAACCACCCTTTGCACCGAACTTCTTGTCTGCCCTGGATTTATTCACCAGATAGGCAAGACTCTGTAGCCTTGATAACAAGATCTTTCGGACCAACCTCTTCGTCAGCTCAACTCACCCGGATACCTCTGCTTTACTCACATGCCTTCTAGTGTTGTCATTGTCCGATTATCTGGCATCTCTATTTCAAATAGAGCAGAATTGCGGCTTTGTGCGCTCTACAGGGCGATTGGCGTTTCCTCCCAGGCTTCTCTACCTTATGGTGCTCTGTGGGAGAAGCGACAGTCCTCTTCTCTTCATACCTCCCTGCTATATTAATCTACGACCGCAAGGAAGACGTCCACATTCTTAAATACGACCTTGCTGCTCTCCATAGAATGCCTGTATCAGGCATGTTGTCTTCTTATCAGAGTGGTGTGCTCTAGCTTGGGCACGGAAACCCACGCTGATGACTTGTTCCATGCAGTAGTCGAGCACAGATCATTCTCGAAATTTCTGAGACGCTGTATTACGACCGGTCACTGACTGACTCCATGACTGGCTCGCACTCGGTGACCTTTACGGTCCGACTTGTCTCCAGGCTGTACATCTGCAGGGCGTTCATTTACGTCAAAATATATGATCATCTGTCTTTCAGGGAAGTGCTTAACCAACGATTTAATTCACCGACCGTGTTTCGGATTATCTCTTATATTCATGCTCAACCTTTGGCTCTATTTCTATCCGTGTAACCGTGGACGCTGAAAAGCACAACTATCGATGCGACTGCTCGTACAAGTGGCGTTTAAGCGGGAAAATGTTATTCTCAATGTCGAGTTGGGACGTGCCAGTGAGTCCAGGAATGCGAACAAGCCATTTTTAAAGTCTCTCTAAACAAAGCTTTTCGTTCTTAACAGGATCTGTCCGACTTAGTAGCCGGTTAGTTTGGGCATTACACTTGCATTCTCGAGAAGTTGCCAAGGCTTAATAAACGTAAGTCCTGCTTCAGACCTCCTGCTCCAGCTTTGTGTCTCTAAGTCCGCTTCATATCCGCAAAACAGTGTGAATTTGGAGAAAGACCACACAGCATTTTAACTACCTCTCGTCCGCAATTGGATATTGCATGCAGCCGCCGTGGCCAGCGGGTCCATAGCCAATTGTAGCCCCCCGGCCTGTCATCATGTAGCGCTCTCACACTGGTCTGCACCGCTGCCTGTGGGCATTAATAATTTTAGTTTGTGCAGCAAAATGCCGCCTTGGGGCGCAAGTTCTCTGCTAATCTTAGGACATATCGGGTCTGCATGATCTCGTTTCCCTATCCTCTATCCTACATGCTCTTTCTAGACGGATAAAAAGGTTTAAGATATAAAGTCCACCGCATACACCCTCCTCCTGCCAGGCGAGCGATCCCTCCTCCTCCTCCTCCTCCTCCTCTTCTTCCTCTTGCAAAGTATAACCGAATTTGCAGCTAAAGGCTACCTCCCCAGTCTAGCATCTCATCCCCCTTGCGCAGCACAGCTACTATGGCCGCCCTCCCTCTAAAAAACGCACAGCCCCTCACCAGTGCCTGCCGCAGCAGTGGCGCACACGCACTTAGGCGCGCGCACGCGTCCTCCTCTTCTTTCAACCACTCCACCGCAGCTCTCGCTCCCGGGCTCGTGGAGGAGATTGCAGAAATTACCCTGCCACCCATGTTCGACATCTTCGATGCCCCGGCAAAGCTGGCCCAGTCGGGCGAGTTTATTCGAAGCAAGTACGCTGCTACCAGCGCAAGGGCAAAGGCAGCTAGTGCGCCTACCCCCACGCCGACAGCCTCGACCTCTACCACCGTACGCACGCGCCCAACTCCCCTACCGCAGCCCATAATATTCGATGGTCCCGCACGACCACACAACGCAGTGCTCGCATTCCAGAGCCGCATGCGGGATGCTGGACTGCGCACACAAAAGTCTGCAACAAAGACGCCGCCTCAAAATGTACCTGCACGGCCATTCAGCTCGTCTGAGCCGTTGGTGCAAATGTTCGACGGGCCTGCGCGCATCACGCGGTATCACCACCGGCCATCTGGCTCATCACATCCAGAGGTCAGTATTTCTTCTCCATGTTAGCCATTCATGTTTTGTTGACGTTCCCGTTACAGAATAAAGCGATGTACGCCGCCGCTCTGGGCCTGGTGGGCACTGTAGGCTATGCCACAGTCCTGAAGGAAGACTGAGTTTCTTATTTTGACTATTTATATTTCGTGTTATGTATAGACTACTTGTATTGTATCATGTATGCTGTATATTATATAGTTATAAACATTGAATGATTTGTGTATCCGCACCGCGTTACCAAGCACCTCCTGTTAGCTACTCCTGTGGCATGAACCACAGCGACCCATAGTTCTGAGATGGTCGTCTTTCCAGGTCGACAACAAAGGTACCGTCGCGTTTGGTGCTGCCCTGAATGAAAATAAGCAATAAAGAAATGTTATAGTTTCATGATGCATTACCGTCCATATGCGATGACTGGTGATAATCTTTTTCAAGCTACGGCACTTTGTGAACATATGCATGACAGTTTCGGGAACTAGTGTCCTTCGTATTCCATGATCGACATGATTATCCGAGTCGACAATCACTTTAAGAGATCGTGAATGCTGAATGCTCTGAACAAATAATGGCTGACATTGGAATAAGCAAAGAGTGATATTTGAATTACAGCGATGAACTTACAATTTCCTTCATGGGGATCGCCATATCCAACCGCTCGACGTGGGGACACGATTTGCATACTTCTGCCACAGACTCTTGGCTGATGCCGCAATCAATGAATGCAAGCCGCCTCAGAGAAAACCCGAACAGTTCGACAAGCTGTGCGACGAACGGCTCCCCGATGACGATTTTCGGTTCTGGAAGCTTGATCACAAATGAGAACAAGAAGGGGGCAGAGGTCTTGATATGGGCAAGGATAGAGGACAAAATGGACGGCGCCGGCGATGGCTGCAGTGTATATCGCGTGTCAAAGGCCAGATGACGAAGGTGCCTCAGGGAAGGCGGAGGCTGGCTCAGCGGACAGGTGTTTTCCTAACATGTGCAGTTTGGATATTAACGACTTCCGGCGAGCTGGAAACGTGAACATACATACCGATGTCGTTAAAGAAAGGCTTTGCAGCAGCGGCGTTTGAGAGACTTGACGCAGGACGATGACATGATCAACTTTCGGGCATCCCACAACGTGTAAGCCCAGCAGGTTTGGTACTTCCTTCAATATGGATGCAAGCACGCTCTCATGCAGATCGTTGACCATCTGTGATGAAATTAGGTGACATTATAGCAATATAAAAAGTCCACCTACAAAAAGCGTCAACTCAGTTAGTGTTTTCGAGATAGACCGCGACCAGGAGGGTAGTATGTCGGCCACATTCCACGTCGCGAATTCTATAGAGAGGTTTTGCAGCTTGTCGAGCTGCGCCAGAAATTTCGCCTGCTCCGTCGTCAGATTCGCGTGCATGCGCAAGCTCTTCAGGGAGTCCTTTCGCGCCAGAGAAGGTAGGAAGACAGACACGACACCGGGAACAGTACAGCTAAATGTCTTCAGATTCTTACATAGCTGCAGCACGTCGCGGCATTCGCGCATGAACACTGGATGTAGACGCGTCTTCAGCTTTGGCACAGACCGTATTTCTGCAAAAGTGCTTCAGCATGGTGGGCAACGACCCCAACCGAGTTGATCATTCAATGCACCTATGCTACGAACATGGATTGCAAGATGTGGATGCGCGATAATTGACGCGAACGGTGACATAGTTTCATTCTGAATGTCCGATAAAGCTTAGCAGGGGTTCATATATGCGCAAACTCACTGTCACATAGCCCTTCGCCTGCCTCATCTGATACGATATAGAGCTGTAAAGCTGCGGAATGACGCCGGCGAGGAACGTCCTGCTAACAAGTGCCACCGAGGGAAGGTCATTGCCAGACAGAAAGCAAAAGACAAGCTCAAGCACATCGAGATTGAGGTTGTCTGCTGAAACCATTTTCGCTGCTTGTTTGCGTGTGTATGAAATGCTTTTCAGCTACGATTATATGGATTTATTTATCGCATGAGGCGACAATATCGCAACGAAGGAAAGGAGCGTCCCAATACTTTGAAGTTTGGTGTGGGTTCGTTCACGGGGTTGTCAATCCAAAGGTAGCTTACGTCATCGTGTCATTGCGGCCCCGTCAAGTCTTGCCAGAAGAACTGGGGGAACGTTATTTCGAAATTCGCCAAGTGCCGGAGCCTTTCCCTCTGCAGAAAAATACAACTTGTACCCACTTATATATTGGCTCACCACTAACCAGCCTCAGCTAGTACAAAAGGATGTACTACGTTGAAGAATAGGAGATATCATTCGATGAGCTACAATTAATAACTGGGCGGTCGTACATCATCAATAACAACAGAGCGCGATTCTTGACGTGTCGGTGCAGTCGCCCTTCTCGCGCCGGGGACGGGAAGCTCCCTAGTAACCGGAGGTGAAGACGGCGGCACATAGGGCGCCGGATCAGGGGACGACCGCATACTCGAAAATATCTCGAGCTCTGGGTGCATCATCGCCAAAAACTTCTTGTTATTTTCCTCAACTGCCTCCTGTTAACGAAGCTACGTTGAGAAGGGTAAAAGTGCGAAGAAGTCGGATTATGACTTACGGAGAATACGTTGGGCCACACGAGGGGCTCGCGCAACTGTTCTTCAGACATGTGTCGACTGTAGAACAACATATACGGACCAGCCCCCAGATGAATACCAGTAGGATCGGTGAGGACCACGTCTTCAGCCACCTATGAAAAAAAACTGAGTAAGTCATATTCATGGAGGTAACACAGGCATAAGTACCTCCGTAACTTCATGATCCACTGTTTTCCACCATTTTCCTTCAGCATCTTGAACGTATGAATACATTTGCTTTCTTCCCGGGAGGCCAGTGTGAAGCAGAACAGCACGGAGGTCATACTAGCCATTACTAATGAGACATATTTACAAGAAAGGATTACTGTTCGACTGACTTGATAATTCTGTAACTCTCTGCACTCGTACAGATGTGCCGCTTCCTCTTCAAGACACTTAATTTTGTGATCAATATCTAAGCGTGCGATAGTATTGAGTCGTGTAATAAAGAGGGAGCCAGAGGTAATACACACCTTCTAACTTGGCTGTTATCATCGTCATAACGTCTTTGAGATGTTCCGCAGTTTGCTGCAAACTTCTCTGGCGTACAGGATCGTTGTCGGGGTTCGCTACTTCCTTGTAGTAGTAAATTGTCGAGGTTAGGTTTTTCAGAGCGTCGGAACCATCCTAGCAAAAGCATGTAAAACAAAAATGAGCACCATCGTCATGCCATAGTATCCCAAAGCACTTACTTCGAGACATGTCAACGTTTTCTTGTACGCCTTCAGTTCTTTGACCTCCTCCAAAATCTTACTCTCTAATGTCCTTTTCTTCGTCACTAAATCAACATTTTCATACAAAAAGCGATCCAAAAACAGCCTCTTCGGATACACAAATGGGTCTGCCGAAGCTTTCGACGAGCCAGGCAGGGATGCATATCGTTTGAGGAGGAACGTTATAACTGTCGATGGGGTAACAATAACGTCGTGCGTTGACGTCCCTTTGTCCTGAAAGCGCGAGAGGTTCTCCGCTATGCATCCGATGAGCTCGTTATGCGTGCTGGTGCCCCCATATTCCACGTGAACAACAGACCCATCATCGGCGCTTTCCAAAAAGTCGACTTGAGCCCCTTGCTTGAGTTTCACTGAAGCATGCTTGAATGAAAACAAGCGCCTAGGATTTAGTGAGCAGTATATGCATTTCATGAATTAAATTACATTACTCTTCGCTCTCCTCCATGTAGTCCTCAATCAGAGTCGAGACAATCTTCACAGCCTCTGGAATAAGTTTAAAAGCCGTGAAGCACCAGACTTCAACGATCATCACACACCAGATGATGCCTCGCCAAGTGGCAAGTTTCCTGTAAGATTGGGGATGCCTAATGTCAGAATGGCGTCACTGTCGATAATGGTTGCCAGCTGGGCAAGGTCCATATTGGTGAAGAGCTCAATTAGGCGCCAGAGTGCACGATCTTGTTCAGATTCTTGATAGTCGAGTAAATTGGCAGGCCACTGAATAAATGGAAGACGAAAACGCACTTTGGTCATGGACAGCATGGGGCTCTAACGATGGAAGGCGTATGTTAGAACAGGACAGCCTGACTTGCGGAATATAATATAACGCTTGCAGGACAAGCGCAGCGTAGGCCAGCGAGGACACATCAGGGCGAAGCGCAATCGGTCTTTTCGCCGTTAAATATCTCTATCTCGAGATAACAAAACGGACCACTGACCGTCCTTCTTCTCGTATCGCCTCTTTAAGCGGGGAGAGGTCGATGTCTTCGCTGAAGTCCTGCAGGCTCGCCTGTATCGCGTCTTTCAGCGACTGCTCCTCGTTCGATGCCGCAGATATAGTCGTCACAGGATCCTGTCAGTGCCTGGTGAGATAGATTGCTTAGAGCACAGTCTGAGGAGTGTACATTACATTCGAGCGCACCATCTGCCACTCGGGGTGAGGTGCCCGCTCGGTTGGCCCGAAATGCGGTACTCCTTGCGACGTCTCCATAGACATCTGGATGGCGCGGGTCATATCGTCGTCCGCATCGCCCGTGAGGTCTATAACGGACGAGGTCGATGGCAACGCAGGCCGAGTGTCATGCTTGGTGTTGTCCGCGTACATGGGATCCGGGGTGTTCCTGCGTTGTGCGTCCCATGCCTCGGCCTCTCCAGCCCTGTCTCCAGAGAGTATGGCATCCGCAGCCTTCATCATGTCTCCTTTGAACTTGCGCAACACCCGACGGGCCACATTCACGTCGACATTGCCAATGGACGCCAGATGAGCGCTATTTTCCAGTTCTTGGTGCTCCTCCATGGTCAACTGCATACCGTCTGGTTGTACCTCAGCAGGCTAGACGATGTTCTACGAGGCTACCGCAGTTATTAAAAAAAACAGTGAAACAATATTTCAGCAAAATCCGTGGTGCAATTGACGAGCTCTGCTCGACAGTAGGATAAGACTTGTAGTTTGATTTCTGGTAAGCAACTGCTGGGGATAAGTATTACGTCGACAATCAAGAAAGACAGACACCGACAAGACACCGAAGACATAATAGCGCCCGAGTCTTTGTCAGCATACGCGCCCAGTGACACTCGCCCAACGCTCGCCTGAGACGAACGCTATCCATCCCAAGACACCAAATGACTTTCAGATGCACGTTCACTGGGAGTTTATTGTCTTGATTCAATCACAATGCTCCGTAGCCACAGTGGGATCAACCATTAACTACAACCGTAAACGACCTCTTTGCTTGCTCTTTGTTGCGTCAATGTGTTGTGTTCAGCGAAAGGACGAATGATGTTTGTCAATTTTGATTGGGCTTGGAAGGATGGTAACGCGAGATATCCAGTTACACTCAATAGAGGCATACAATGGCACCCCAATGTTTCGGGGTACGGACTAATGAAGGAGGAACATGATTTGTACCTACTTGAAGTGTTGCGCTAAATAGTTAGAGTCTGAACAGGAAATATACCAATCATTTCAGCATACTTTCAAGGATGCGCAGAAATGCCAGCTCGTGCACGCCGAGCTTTGCTTGCTGCTCCCTTGCTCTGGCACAATCAAGCCACAATCGAAGGTTGCACAGTAGAAGACAATCATCAAGCCAGTAAAGCGAAGGCAAAGATTGGACAAAGAATACTGTAAAGCACACATCTCATAGCTATCAAGCCACAGAATAATGCAAGAATAATATGACCAAAACACATAAAACACAAGTTGAACAAAAGAGGGAGATAGGAATGGTGGCTGTGTCTCGGCATGTCGGCAGAGGATCGCTGGTCACGAGCCCTATTACATCCGTCCGAAACCACCTTTTCCCTTTTCCCTTGTCCACAACAAGTCCATAATTGACCTTCATAACCACTAGATTTTGTATCTTAACTTGAACACATTTACTGCAGATGATTATTCCAATGACTTGTACGAGTTAGTCAAGTCTCCACATAGCCGAAAGCGAGTCTGACTAGACTGGACTCAACTTCGAATGGACGTTATAAATGAGCAAACACCTTGAGCAGACACTTCGTTCTATCGTCAGTCATTATGCTGCATGTATACACAAATTGCCCATTGGTTCACGCTGCTTTTTCAGTGCATGATTTACATTCTTAACTAATCAGGAATGGCTGATATTCGGGGTCGCGGATATGTCTTTCCTTCACGTGGGGTATGCTGTACAGAATACTCTTATTTTACCGAAGAGTGCGTGTGTGTCTATTCTGATCACTCTGCGACGATTTGACGATGAGTTCTTGGACATTTTTATTTGTAGCTGACTCTTTCGGACTTATTAGCTCTATTATGACCCCACCAGCGCAAAATTAGGCCATTCTTCCGACCGAGCCTCGATTTCGCACATTTACTCTAACTTCGGGTTCTTTGAGTTTGAAGATCCTAGTTCTGCATGCTCATATAAACATATTATTGATGACTTGTACAACGCAATATGTTCACCCTACCGGCTACAACATATTGCACGGTCTCCGACTTGCACCCGACTTAGAATTCCTCGGCTGAAGGTTGGGTCATGCAGCAGCAAGTGCTCCAGTTCCATGCTGCCGAATATTTTCCCCACTACTCCGCATTCCATTTCGGAATATTGTCGCTGTAGTGTCACTACCGCCTTCAATATGCCGTCGTTACAGAAGAAGTGGCGATATTTGAGGTCTTCGGGGGTATAAAGTGCTGGCCTGCCCACACCATTTCAACAAAGGTACCTCGGTTGCTTCTGTAGTTTTCATGATGTTGAAGTCTACGTTTGCCTTACTCGCTCTGTCGATTGCTCGTGCTCAGGCCGGAACTATAATCTGGAGTGGTTTCTTCAACTCCTCGGCTACGGTTGCTGACTTCGACGACTGTGAGTGGGGTGTGTAGCCTTTGAAGTGATTTTAATGATTTCTTTTAGGGTCATGGTCGAACCAGATTGCACCCTGGCAATGGTACATCCACGGCAGTGGCGCCACATCTGAGTATCTTGGTCTTTCCCCTAGCTTCAAGAACCCTGCAGACACTACAGATGCTCAGGGTCTGCGTACCACAATTGTAAATATGACATGTCCAGCTTTTTTAGAATACCTCTAATCTCCCTCCTAGGATGGAACTGCTTTCTGGAACGGACAGACTATGGAACGCACGGAGGTCATCCCCCAGACCTCTGCTAACCTCGGAACTGGCCATCTTTACTACCACTTCTCCCTTTCGACGTCATCGACTAATGCTCCCAACCCAGGTTTCGAGCACCAAATTGCTTTGTGAGTTATTAGCACCCAATTGCTGTAGCCAATCTAACCCTTAGGCACTTAGCTTTGAGAGTCACTTTACTGAAATCAAGTTTGGTCTGATCTCTGGTGAAGCCGGAACCACTGACTCGACCTTGCGATGGGACATTGGTGGAGTATCTCAATGGACGACTACTCTCGCCCCAAACACCTGGTACAACTTCGCCTACGACATTGACTTCTCTGGCAGCACCGTCGGTCTCTGGGCTTCCACCGGGTCTGCGCCCCTCACTCAAGTCGTTGCTAACAAGGCTGCAAGCCCCTCAACCAACTCCGAGGACTGGCACATTGGTGTCCTCCGTCTCCCCAACGGTGGCACGAATGCTGCCGCCGAGGACTGGTTCTGGTCGGGAATTTTCATTGAGCAGGCTCCTATCACCACGAGCATTGCTGGCCCGAATGCCGGATCTGCCCCTGCTGGCCCTTCAGGTTCGACGACTGTAGCCCCGTCCTCCACCACCTCCACCGCCCCCACCACCACTCCCACTGTCGTCAGCTCTACCACTACTGCTGCGGGACCTACTCAAACCCAATGGGGTCAGTGCGGTGGCACTGGATACAGGTAAGAGGCATACAGCTATCCTCAAGCGAAATCATGTATGTCTAAATTTGCTTTGTTAGTGGCCCAACGACCTGTGCTAGCGGATTCAAGTGTGTGTCCGTTTCTCCCCCATACTACTACCAGGTAATTTCATACCATACTATTCAAAAAAATTCGGCTGACGTATGCTGCTATACAGTGCCAGTAAATGGTCGGACTCTTAATGCATTAATTAAGTGTATCCTAAGGCGATTTTATGTTCATGTCGTTGGTTTCCTGACGCCAATTAATAATAAAATGAAAGAGAAATCATGCCAATCAGATGAGATATCTTTTTGAGCCACTCTGGTCGCACATGCTGAGTTTACAGCGCATATTATAATGACCTCAAGACTTAAAGCAAGCGCCTTCGAGACATGCAAGTGAGCTCCGACCAATACAATTCGCCCTGTTATAAATTCCAGAGCGCTGATCCGTTGGCTCTGTATCTAATCTCTTACTAATCTCATTACCTTGCCGAACTAACGAAATTGAAACCCCGAAAGCGAACGGGGCCTACAAACCTTGAGCTTGATTTTGGCTTAATTCTGTTTCCTTGATTCAACCCTTCCATCGATCTCAAAATGCCGGCACCAACAGAATTCCTGGAGTACATCGACAGCCACGCCGACAAGTTCATCCAGCGCCTGGCCGATGCAGTAGCTATCCCATCGTAAGCATCGGGCGATCGTTTTCCCCGCCAAGCACAAGCTCACAGATACTATGTATACAGGATCTCCGGCGATGCAAAACATCGCAAGGATGTATGCGACATGGCCAACTGGCTGAACGCACAGCTCCAGCAGCTCGGTGTCGCCACTCAGCTAGTCGATCTCGGCAATCACACTATGGACGGCGAGGAGCTGCATCTGCCGCCCGCTATTCTTGGCCGTATTGGAAATGACGCAAACAAGAAGACGGTGCTGATCTATGGACACTACGACGTCCAGCCAGTGCGTGAAAAAAATGGAGAGGTGGTCGAGTGAATATGCACTAATCGATCGGTACAGGCGAACAAGTCGGACGGATGGGACACTGAACCGTTCACTCTAACGATCAATGAGAAGACCGGCCAGCTTATTGGTCGCGGAAGCACAGACGACAAGGGTCCTATTCTCGGGTGGCTGAATGTCCTGCAGTACCACCACGAGAATAATAAGCCTCTCCCCGTAAACATAGTATTCTGCTTTGAGGGCATGGAGGAGAGCGGAAGCGAGGGACTCGATGATCTCGTCATCCGGGAATCTAAGAAGGGCGGTTTCTTCGACGGAGTGGAATGTGTCTGCATTGTGAGTCCTAGAATCCGGGTTAATCAATTCATCGCTTACACTCCTATGCAGTCTGATAACTACTGGCTTAACACGCGCACACCAGTTTTGACATACGGCCTACGCGGTCTCGCCTACTACAAGGTCACCGTTTCCGGACCAGCGCGCGACCTGCATTCTGGTGTTTTCGGCCGCACTGTGTATGAACCTATGACGGACCTTATCAAGCTGCTTTCAACTCTTGTTTCCCCTCAAGGTAGCATTCTTATCAAAGGAGTGGAAGACCTGGTTACGCCCCCGACTTCAGACGAGTTGTATGTTTACTTTATAAATAGTCTGTATCTTTTTTCTTTGGCTGACATTTGCCTGCAGAGCGATCTACGATGGCCTCGATTATTCAATCAAGGACCTCGAAGATGCCGTTGGCGCGAAAATAGCTCTGTCAGACGACAAGGCGGCCGTGCTGATGGGCCGCATGCGCGAGCCCAGCTTGTCCATCCACGGCATTGAGGGCGCATTCAGCGGTGTGGGCGCTAAGACTGTCATTCCCGCGAAGGTGTCCGGAAAGTTCAGCATTCGTCTTGTTCCAGATCAGACGGTAGATTTAGTCGACAAACTGGTGGACGAGCACCTCAAAAACGAATTCTTAAAACTGGGCACCAAAAGCACGCTCAACGTCGAGAACTTGCATGGAGGGGAGCCGTGGAAAGCAGACTACCGTCATTGGAACTATGAGGCGGCGAAGAAGGCGACCAAGGTACGTGTAATCCAATTTATGATTTAGTGCTTAAGCTGAAGTAAACCCAAGGCTATATACAACAAGGAACCTGACCTGACCCGTGAAGGTGGATCTATTCCCGTGACTCTGACATTCGCAGACTCGCTGCGTGTCAATGTGTTGCTGCTCCCGATGGGTCGTGGCGACGATGGTGCTCAGTAAGTTCTCGATTGGCATTTCACCAAAAATAAAATTAACAAGTTTTCTTTAGCTCTACCAACGAAAAGCTGGACAGGTCTAATTTCATCGAGGGCGTAAGTTTCTATTTCATCTCTGATTATGAAATAGCTTTATTGATTTTCTGTTTCCAAAGTCGAAACTTCTCGGAACCTACCTCTATGAGCTTGCTGCTGTTGCAAAGTAAAAAAAAAAAGGGAGCTTGGTATACTGACTTTCTGCTTCCAAAGTCGAACCCTCTCGGAAACTGCCTCTGAGCTCTCAAAGTTTCTTTTTAAAAAAAGAAAAAAAAGGAACGTGGTACCTGCTCTGTGTTATTTTAGGATGTTTAAACTACCTTGTATATCTCAATGTTGAAACTACAGTGTATATCTCTATGTTGAAACTACAGTGTATATCTCTATGTTTTCGAACGGCTGTTATGCGCCCGACATTGCATCAAGACTCAACTTCTCAAGCGTCATTTCCAACGCGCGCACCCGCAGCGCCAATGCCTGCTTCGGCGACAATTGCTTAACTGGACGTTATCATCGTCCAGCTCAATAATTTATCTCTCTTGATCTGTGGGAGCTGCATGACGCGGGAGCATCTATGTTATGGCAGCTTGAATATTTCCCGAATTATGTCTTAAGGGAGTCGACGGAAAGGTTAGCTTGCGCTATTGAGTGGTATTATACCGTCTGAAAGTCAGCATCCTTGGTGCAGGCGAAGACTGGAACTGGCGACCCTTAGACTATACTAAATTCAAGTAATGTAAAACTAGCATACAGATGTCTATGATAGCGAGTCACGCTCAATTGAGACATAAATTAAAACAAAAAAAAACGTACCGTCTTCAATCGCAACCCATTCCATTTCCAGTTCTGAGGGTTTGGACCATAGCGCAGATATCTTCTCGTCAAGTATCTTCAGCTTGTTGTCTTCAATCCTGCTCTCGACCTGCAATTTGGTAGCTCCACTGATGAGCCGTGCCCATCTACGCTCACGGAAACCGCACGCATCAAGTCCGATTCTCACGACGCACAGCCACGTGCCACAACGCGCCTCGTATGCACATTCGGAGTAACTGTACGCCACTCCACATCCCCTCCATTCTTATCATCTTGGCTTTCCTTTTACGGATTATTCTACCTTGAAACCCTGTTTCTCGTTGAAACCCAGGGTTTCAACAGAAACCCATCAGTTAGCCTTCAGTGCAATATTTGTAGGTTGTATGGCATAGCTTTCTTGCCGAACTATGCCGAGCTTGACATGCCGTGTGTGCCAGCTATGTTAGGCACTCTCAATGACGCGGCAGACATGCACTGAACCGACCTGGCCTACCAACTCTCTAGTTATCATTTGTACTGTTCCTCGAGTATCTGACTACCCACCATATCTCTGTCTCTGGTTACTCTTTAGGTAAGTAAACATTGTTTCTTGTCCATGCTCTAGGTTCTGATCATTGCTTTAGTTTACTATAGGACTTATGTAGTTCCATTTTGCTTCCGTCGAATGCATGCATACATTTTTATTCATTCTTGCTTGATGCCTCAAAAAAAGTACAGCCCATAATGTCTCTCTATCTTAGCTTCAAGGAGTATGCACAACCATCTCCTAATCTTTCTTTTTTACTAGTTACAAGGCGTCGTTTTGATAAATTCCCAGGTAAACAGGGGCCATGTGTCTTTCTTAGTGAATGCGTCATTGTACTTGTCGGAGCTCGAAGTATTTGACAAGCCGAGTGTTGCCGAGATGTGTTTGGCTTGGTAGAAATCCCAAGAAACCTGGTTTCAAGGTAAGGTACATTGAAACCCCAAGAAACAGGGTTTCAAGGTAGAATAATCCTCCTTTTACAATACTCTCTTACTGTTCCTTTCATTTTCTAGACTTTTCTTGTTCCATTTAGCTGTATTACTAATGTACATATTTAAATACTTATGATGTATGTAGTAGAAAAAGAAAAGGAAGAGTTTTCCCCTCGTTTTGCGTCGTCTTAGCGCATCCCTTTGCGTTCTAGTTTGCGTCCCCGTTGCGTCCCGCGTCCAGGAGTGGTTCGAAGCTGTCGTTGCAGCTTACACTCCTCGTAGTTTTGTCTTATTTTGCGTCTCATCTTCGTCTTCGTCCTGCGTCGTTTTGGGTTGGTTAGAAGCCGTGTGAAACAGCCTCGCACGCATACGCGCTCATAGAGAGCTTCAGCGTATCACTACGTCATTGGGTCCTCGATTGGACATGCATGCATGTCGTCTGGCTATTTAGTATAAGATTAAGAAGAAGAAAGAGTCAAGAGACCGACGTTTGAAGTACTACTTAGTTGGAAGAAGTTGGTATGTCAGTGGTATGTGCAAGTTGTTTATTCAATGTTGTCGCTTTCGATTCGATTATCAAACCGCAGGTTTGAATTCTGGTCTTCCCTGTCATGGCATCTTACGCGTTACGGCGGCACACACAACGGCGCCTAATTTTATGCCACTCGGAGATACCCGATTACACTTGCATTGAATGCAATCATACTACAAACCGCTCAAAATAGTGCATAGCTCTGGGTATACCAGGGTGTACCAGCCTACATATTCCAAAGTACTTTATTAGGCATTTGAATTAAAAGCTAAAACTCATAGCCTAAGATAACGTCAAAGCCGGTGCAGTCATCTGTACTATCAGGCGCCCTGGTCCATCTCCGCAGCAATACGCTGAACGCGAAGCGGTGCTGCGGCACCGGTATGCGCGTGTTTTTAGAGCTGCGCAGATCCTGTCAACGTGTTCACATGAACCATTCATATAAGCTCGATTGAGTTGTGCCCTTCATCTTCAACATACAATGTCTACTTCAGTCAGTCTTGAACAGCCCCAGTCCCCAGGGACACCTGCAGTTCTTCCTGAGGCTGCAGGTGCACAAGTACCTCAGCCTCCGATTCGAGCCACTTTGGTGGAGAGGATTGAGAAGTATAAGCGGTTCGCAAATGGGTATGGACACCCAAGCCTTTCTGTCATTCCATTTGGCGCTAACTTGCCCGTAAAGATTTTTGGACGACGTTGTAAAGCCTGCAATCAAGGCGTTCTTGGAAACATGCGACAGTAATCCACGGGTAGCTGTAAGTCATGTCGCTTCCCTCCACATTCACGTCCCCCACATTCACGTCCCTCATCCTAATTTTTATAATAAAAGGCTATCGTTGCAACGCCTGCTTTACTCGCTTTTGCCCTGGTTGCGGGATTCTTGTAAGCCAATTCCAATTTACTGTGTAATCCTCTTCTTGAAGTACTGAGCATCAATTTAGCATACTCTCCGCCTCAACGCTAGTCCTTTGGTCAATCTTCACTATTTCTATCGCTGTGGTCTTCGTCGTGATGGGAGGATTACTGTCATGTATGTACCTTTTTGCTTTTATCCGCAACTGAAGCTGAATGATCTCGGGCCTCGCAGTATTCTTTAAACTCGCCATAGTACTTCTCGCCACTATCCCTTTAGCGGGGATGGCCACCGGGCTCTTGGTAGCCGCCAACGGTGCATCTAAATTCATTGTCAGTCGAATCCACTCACTACTGTGTTCATTCAGTATTGATATAGGATATAGATAAGCAAGCTCCCCAACAACGGATTGCCGTCTACGGTTGAGTTACCCCAATCCTTGAGAGATGTCGACTGGACAGCGATTGTCCAAGGGGCGAACGCAGTCGCTACGTACGCGGCTCAAGGAGCAAGGGAGGCTGGTCCCGTCTTGCTCTCCATGCGCGACATCGCCGTCACTCTAGGAAAGGCTTTGTACTCGGCCTTTGAGACTGCGGCATCTGGAATGAACAGTCAAAGTGCAACAGAACGTAGACACGGTGATCCAGATGATTCGACTCGCGGGGAGGGAGAGGTGCAGGAGACCGCTCCGGTGGCAACAGGTGTAACCAACCCTGAGACTAATTTGACGAGAAGGACAACATATCAGAGTGGGGAAGAAGAACATGACCGAGTGGAGTGAAGACGCGGTAGTCGATGTCCATTGTCTTCAAACGGTCGTTCACTGGTTACTTGGCCCTCTCGTCAAAGGTAGCAATTTCTTTTCCATTTTCCTGCTCTCTACTGTCTGCTTTCTTCCCGATAGAAGATTATGTACATACTTATATCTGAATAACGTGTCACGCGCATTTGTGTAATCGCGGACTCGGAGAGGACTTTGACGCTAAGTTCAAAGGAGCGAACTTTTTACGGTGCCCGGCAACTTGATCCTATGACGGTGCCGCAGGATTGCCGCCGTGCATGCCGGTTTCCTTTTCTTTTTGCTGCTGGAGGCACTTGCCACGCTTATGGCATGATTACGCGCACTCACCGCACGCTCACCTGCACGCTCGTGCATTCCCATGCATGCAACGATAACTCGGTGTATACTAACACTCCATCTATCAGTAGCACATGTTTTAAGTGACTTAGTACATACGGCCGACTTCCTTTAAAAACTTGGAAATGACCGATGATCAGGAAATGGCTAGGCGCAAGCTGCGTAGCTTACAATAATATATATCCATGGAGGCTTCTGGCGGATGCGGATAAAATTATTCCAACAATGAGTGTTTCATGCACACTATTAATATTGGCAAGTATGCACATTAACCGTGGAGACGGGAGAGTAATTAAGTCCGCCCGTGTAAGTCGCCTGACGTCTAGCTCACATATATAAGTAGAGCCTTGCATACCATCGTAGAATGAAACTACTTTTCTATTCGTTATCTTCTACGCGATGCTTTCCACTGGTGTCGCGACCGCGTGTGTGGCCTCTGGGGTCAATTTAGCACCGTCCACACGTTGTGGCACGAATTTCCCATGGGAAAGTCCCATAGATTTACTTCCTCCAGAAATACTCATCCAGATATTTACTCTCTTCGGCGAACGACCTCCATCGGCAGCAACAGGCTCGTTTTATTCCGACTCTCCATCTTTTTCGTCTCCCCTCCTCTTAGGAAAAATATGTGGGAGGTGGCGGGAGTTGGCCTGGTCCACGCCGTCACTGTGGAGTTATGTGGACCTCGTTCTCCCGTTCTGCAACACAGCCGCTTTTGCAGATCTCCTCCGCGACTGGCTCCATAGGTCAAAAAACCTCCCGCTCACCATAATCTTCAGGCGCGACGAGATAGGTGCAATAGGCGCCGTTAGAAACTGGGGCGAGCAAACGCTCCCCTTGTTTCATCTGATCGCAAGCGAGTATCACCGCTGGGAGCGCATCGACCTCTTCATTCCCCACAGCTTCTGCGCGTTGCGCATGAACAATATCTGCGACCGACTCCCTTCCCTGCGGAGTGCCGTATTACGCGGAGTCAGTGGCGGCGCCGTCGGTCACAACTACACCTTCCTACGCAACTGTCCGAAGTTAGAAGAACTCACCGTCCACCTGCCCCAGTTCCAACCGCCTTCCGCGCCGTACACTCAGCTGACCAGGCTGACTGTCAGCGAGACGTCGATGTGCACCGTCATTTTGATCCTGGCCCAGACGCCCAACCTGCAGACGCTATTTTTGGCCGACATCAGTCCGGCAACCGGCGGCGTTGTGTCTCTGCATTCCGCTCCCGACACTATTGCGCTTCAGAACCTAAATTCTCTGGCCATCTCGAATGTCCGGGCGGCTGCCGATCTCTTGAACGGCGTACAAGCACCACAGCTTAGAAACTTCCGCCTCGATGGAAACAGGGTTCCGCTCAATTCAAGGTCAATCGAGCCGTTCATTGAGAAACACGGCCCACTACTGCAGTCGTTGACGGTAATCGGGATAGGCAAGGAGTGTATTTCCGCGCTTCTCGCCTATGTACCCTCTCTCAAAGAGCTGAATGTAGTGGTAACGGGTATCAAGCAGCCAACAGCGTTTTTGACAAGCCTCGCAGAGAGGCTGGAAGGCGATCTTCCAGAGCTGCGGCGCTTTTGCCTCTCTGGATTGTGTGAGCCTTTTGATCCTCTCCTGCACTCGGTAAAGCATAGTTGGGTCCAGGAATATCCGAGCAGGAGTGACACCTTATCCGTCTTTGATGTTCCAATGTTGTTAGGAAAGTCGGCGAAAGCCGTACGTTTTTCCAAGATTCCCAAGTCTTGTTCTACATGATACCCATGAATCTGTATATTTATGCAAAGATAATTCAGCATCAGCCGGCCATTTAATCTAAAGCGTGATTACCAGTACTTACCTGCAAATAATTGACCTTTACACAGTACTAGCAGCCAATGCAATCATCCGTTAGGTTCCAGTTGCGGTGTCAATAAGAGTAAGCGGCAAGCAAGCACTGACATCAGTTGGTCGAATAGACACACAGTTACCGTTTGGAGTTCCCGCCGACCTCAGACAATAACTCTGCCTGAGCGACCAGTGACCACAGTTAGATCTGAGCCCGGATGAGCAATTATAGCCCGTGCCTCATTTTCGGAGGAGCATATGAAGTATCACTGATAGACTTTCTGCCCATTGCGGATAGACGGCAAAGGGGTGGACGTTGTCAGAGCTTAAGTACTAGGATAGTGCAATGGGTCAGTATCAAAGGGATGATGGACTCCCCAATCAACTTGACTACCGAACTTGCACAACGCTACCTCGCCGCGCTAGACGAGTACGTGGAACACTGGACAGAGGATGCGCGGAACACCGCTCTGCATACCCAAGACACTGGGGTGCACCCGAGTCCATTATTCACCGTTACGTTAACTGACCTCCCTGTGGAAATAATCGGCGAGATATTTTTCTTCGTTTGTTCACCTCCAGAACCCTCGCAATGGTGGCATTGGGAGCATACCTCCCTGCGTTTCCCGCCCCCCGCCGCCCACCCCGAGTCGCCCCTCAAGCTGGGCCACATCTGCGCGTACCTGCGCCGCGCAGCCTGGAGCACCCCGGCGCTCTGGACCTACATCGACATATATCCAACATTAACAGCGATCTATACCGCAGCGGTACTGCGCCCCAACTGCCCTGTGCGTATGCACACTAGCGTCGCCCACCAGGCCATCTGGCTGAACGACCAGTTCTGGGCAACGAACGGAGGCGGTGTCCCACGCTGCCTCGCGCCCGAGACGGTGTACCCGCGCATCGAAGCTGCAGTTGCAGGCGCTCAGCTCCTGCAGGAGTGGATCGACCGATCGCGGGATCTCCCACTGACGGTCGTATGCAGGCGGGAGCGCTCCTGGCCGTCATTGGTGCGATGGAACAGATTCACCGCGCCGCTCTTCCGCGTGCTCGCGCGCGCAGCGCACCGGTGGACAAGCATCAACGCCTTTGTGCCGTACAACTGCGCTGCGCTTCTCGGGGCCGGTGGTGACGGCGGGGGGACACTGGCGCTCACGGGTCTGCGCACGGCATCGCTCTGTGCCGTGGCATCGAGCGGGCGGACCGCGCTCGCACAGATCGACGCAGCCTTCCTGCGCAGCGCGCGGGGCCTGCAGAGACTGCAGCTGTGCGGGTTTCACCAGTTCAACGTGAACGCGGACATGGACATGGCATTCGCCGCGCTGACGGAGCTGCGCGTGGGCGACACGCGCGCAAGTACGCTTCTGGCGCTTCTCCAGCGCACGCCGGCGTTGCGCACGCTCGTAGTGCGCGACGTTTACAACGCGCAAGGGGTGGCAGACATCGCCGGCGTAGACTTTGAGCTTAAATGGCTTCAGTCACTCAAGCTCATCTCGTGTACGTCTGCGGTCCTTGAGCGTATCGGGCGGGCGCCGATGCTCAAAGATATGAAGCTCGTGGAGATTACAGGAGTCGAGCTCGACATTCAAGGCGTCACTGGTTTCCTGGGTCGGTCGGGCCATTCCCTGGCAACATTAGAACTCGAGGCGGAGAAGATGCATGCACCTTCCATCGCACTAATCGCACACCGCGTGCCAATGATCACAACCCTGAAGATGTGTCTACGCGACGAAGACGGAGACGAAATAGGCGAGGCACTGGGGCGGCTGCTCAGCCTCAACGAACGGCATAGACACATGCCATTTTTGATCCACCTCGAGTTCCACGCGAAGGGCTGCCCATTCATAGGCGTTATCGATGCCGTCAAGCAGCGTTGGCAGCGAGGCCACCTCATGGAGGCACGCGAAGTGCCGCGCTGCATTGAGGCCGCCAACGTTGAGATGGTCTCAAAAATCTCATTCTTAGGATTGAGGTATGAGAACGATGAGATGGCCGCCGTTATACGGAAGTGTATGCGAAAGGAGATGGATGCTGGTTTAGTGCTCAAGTTTGCCAAATGGAAGGAGGTAGAAACCATGCACGATGCGTTAGCCGCATTCCAGTAGTCTCCTATACATATAAGGTCAATGTGTTTTTGCAACCCAGTCCTGAATTAAGCACGTAGCATAGGGAGCCATCGCGCGGCAAAAGTTGTGAAGGTTGACCAAATGTGATGCCTTATCGTGCAGAAACCGCTCCTTTGAACGAACGAACCTGCTTGCTGAAGGCATGTAGTATATGCGTAATATATGCGCCTTTTTTTGCTTCGAAAACGTTGAGATATACACTTCAACATACGTTTATGTGTCTTCTGTTCGCTTTAAAAGAATGTGTCCTACATTTTAGTGACTTTAAGGAGTTCATAATTTGTTACATTACCTATGAAATGAAGCCTCACCGTCTACCACTTATTGACATTCTTGAATTTGCGATCTGAAGTTTATATTAGCTGTAGAACGATTCAACAAGTTCATGTATGCGCCATTTCTGTGTCGAGGGCGTTCATGTACGTACATGTCCTCATTACACAGCTCGTGTACGATTAAATGCGCATTAAACAGGGTAAAAGCCTCGATAGAAAACGAAAACATTAGAAGGGGTGATTACATATGTAGGTCATAACGTTGTGCTCACAAAGGCAAGGACAATTGCTACAGACACGTTTATGAAACGTGCAGCATAGGGTTGACAAATTCCGATATCAAGGGCGCAATTCGGCTTAGTCTTGGCATAGCGTGTAATCGCGGACAGGTGAACGCGATCCAGAACACGGGCAAACTTGACGCCTGACTGCTTATTATTGGTGCGAGTTGTATCCTTGAGCGTGCGCTATAAGCGCAGGCTCCAACTAGGGAACCCTAGGTAGATGTATGCACATAAATTGCATCGAGGCGAGCAGCAAGAGAGATGGCGAGATGTCAGACAGGAGGCGAATGCAGGTCGAGGACGTGATGGTTGAAACTTGAGAAGCATATTTCTCACTAAAGTCACTAAAATAGTGCAAATGCCAATGCCAAGGAAACGTCATACCTTTATCACTCTATCCATAGAGAAAAATTCAAAGGCAAGCAGAGTGCAAGCAGAGGTATGTATGTGGGCGGGAGTCTGTGTTCTGCAGGTTCATCGTGAATGAATTGGCCAGGCCCAAGGAACAGCCCAAGGAACAAATTTAGGGGGGAAAGAGGTGCCGATGGGCCGATGACGGAAGAACACTATAAAAGGACACGAATGACATAAGGTGCTCGGAATAAAACTAGTTCGACTTCATACTTAATCTTTTCATTTATTTGACGCGTTTCCTTAAATCCTCTTCTTTTTCAACAACCTCCACCATCTCCTTCACCACTCCTCTCACAATGGCCCCCGTCAAGGTTTCCAAAATCTGCTGCAGTGCGTATCTCGACGCCCTATATCGCTTAACGCCGTACTCATCCCTCTCTTTCTGTCCGCCTGTCCAGTTGGTGCTGGCTACGTCGGTGAGCAGCTTTTGCACCGGGACGCCCCTAACATCCCGCTCGACGTGGCGGGACCCGGGCGTGCCCGCCGTTGGGCGCTCAGAGAGATGCTGACCCCCTATGTTCTCTTTCTGCAGGCGGACCTACCTGCGCTGTCATCGCCCTCAAGTGCCCCCACATCACGGTCACCATTGTTGACCTCAACAAGACACGTATTGATGCGTGGAACAGCCCCGACTTTGCCCTACCCATCTACGAGCCTGGTCTTGAGGAAGTCGTTCGCCAAGCCCGCGGCCGCAATCTTTTCTTCTCCACTGATGTCGACAAGGCGATCGAGGAAGCCGACCTTATTTTCGTCAGTGTTAACACCCCCACCAAGAAGAGCGGTGTAGGTGCAGGATTTGCTGCAGACCTCAAGTAAGTGCATTAGATTTGGCTCTGCGGCCGCATATCATCATTCTTCATGATACTAATCGCAAAACCTATCCGACGCGTTTCCTTCAGCTACGTTGAGCTTGCTACCCGCCGTATTGCCACCGTTGCCACCTCGAACAAGATTGTTGTTGAGAAATCGACCGTGCCATGCCGCACCGCTGAATCAATGCGCACTATCCTCGAAGCTAACTCCAAGCCCAACTGCCGCTTTGATATTCTCTCTAACCCAGAGTTCCTTGCAGAGGGAACGGCCATTTCTGACCTCTTCAGCCCGGATCGCGTCTTGATCGGATCCCTTCAAACTCCCGAGGGTATTAGTGCATGCCAGAGCCTCAGCGCTGTCTATGCCAATTGGGTACCGTGAGTGTCTATCTATGATCTAGCAGATCCATACCTTACCGGCTTGTACAGCGCTGAACGAATTCTTACCGTTGGCCTATGGTCGTCTGAGCTTTCCAAGCTTGCCGCTAACGCCATGCTTGCTCAGCGTATCTCATCAGTCAACGCCCTTTCGGCCATCTGCGAGGCCACTGGTGCCAACATTGATGAGGTAGCTCACGCCATTGGCTACGATTCACGTATCGGCCCCAAATTCCTCAAGGCTTCCGTCGGCTTTGGTGGATCATGCTTCCAGAAGGACATTCTCAACCTTGTGTACCTCAGCGAGAGCCTGCATCTCCCCGAAGTTGCTGCCTACTGGCGCCAGGTTGTAGAGATGAACGAGTACCAAAAGAGACGCTTCTCCAAGCGCGTCGTAGATACTCTGTTCAACACCATCACTGGCAAGGTATGTGTTGAAAAAATTTCCGATCGTCGTTGCTGCTAATTATAGTCACGCGTCTTTCCTTTCTTTAATAATAGCGCATTGCTGTGCTCGGCTTTGCTTTCAAGGCAGACACTGGCGACACCCGTGAGTCAGCCGCCATCACGCTGATCAAGGACTTCCAGTCGGAGAAGGCCTTTGTCAATGTGTACGACCCTCAGGTCACTGAGGAGCAGATCTGGCTCGACCTACAAGAGGCCAGCCCCCAAGCCCAGCTCGACACCAGTGCGTCAGCTCTACGTTTTTCGATTTGTTGTATGCTTATACCCTTCACTTTACGCTTAGTTAAAAAGCATGTGACCGTTTCTAAGAGCGCTCTTGAGGCATGCAAGAACGCCGAGGCCGTCGTTATTGCCACTGAGTGGAAGGAGTTCAAGGAGATCGACTGGGAAGCCGTCTACGCCGGCATGAACAAGCCCGCGTTCGTCTTTGACGGCCGGCTGCTCGTCGATGCGGAGAAGCTCCGCAAGATTGGTTTCAAGGTACGTTTGTTATTAACTCTTTATTTGACATCGAGCTTATAAACACTCTACTAGGTCACCACCATCGGCAGGCCATCTCCCATTCTCTAAATAGACACCTAGGATAATTATCTCTCCCGTTCTGCCGATACCCACTTTTCCCTAAGCGAACATATGTAGTACCTCCCCTCGACCTCCTTAATAGCCTTACCGTCGCGCATACCTACCTATCCCACCCTTTGCGCTGTCTTTACGTTCACGACTGTTATACACGGATGATTTGCATGTTGTCCATGTTCTACACTGCCCAGACTTCAGACTTCAAAATACATATACAGATACTTAGATGAATGGACGTGATTTTAGTGTATATATAGATATACGTACATACTCTACATAGGATATGCACGCTGGAAATGGGGCCGTTGATGGATTGGCTGGCGTGCTGAATCCTGATGGATGATGGTTCCCTACATGCGGCTGGTATGGTGAAGAGCGGATAAAATGCATTGTTAGAGTTTCCATATCGATGTGTATGTATGTATGAGGCTCTCTGGTACCATTGAAGCACATTTTGGGTTTGCATGACCATGTTAAATATGGTTAGTGGCCAGGGATTCAGAGCTTCACTTCCAAGTTCGTACTACTAGGTAAGTACCTGGCTTCCCTCGCAATAATAATGGTGAATGCATACAACACCAACGCGGGGGATGTGCACACAATTTGAATTTCGTCATCGGACCACGCACATACTTGATCTATGTATCACCCCCCAATCCCGCGCATCATCAGAGCTTGAACCAGTTACAGCCGGTACGATAGTTTTGTGCCACCGGATTGGCACTGGCCAGCTTTAAGGGAGTAGCAATAATATGCATTTGAGCCGTGAGAACCAGAAAATTGTACCTTACTTGGAGACCGACTGGTACACTCGATGCCGGGCCCTGCGCGTACAACTAGTGTTGAGGAGAAGCGGTCGAAGGCGCCTTAGACGAATCCGGAAAGAGAAAGACTAAAAACGGAAAAATATTGATTTGATTCCACGCGAATTATGTAATAGCTATTGCTATTTAGCCGACCACATTCCCAAGTCCTTGAACCCAACTTCAAACCATTAACGTCATGTTCCGACACCGACTTCACTTTAATTTCCTCACGGCATGTAATCTAGGACGTACGAATGCCGTGACCGGTTGCCGAGCATTCTCTAAACCTAAGGAGGAAGGCAAAAAAGAGGGCCTTCAAACAGCGAACTCGTACCACGGTCCACGAGCAAAGAAAACGCCTGCGATGTCTACCTACATGCTATAGAAAAGGTGGATACCTTACAGGTGCAGGCATGTTTCCGCCCAATGCTAATCATAGAGTTGAGCTGGTGCCAGGAAGCTTATTTCAGACGCATACAAGGACCTTCTTTTCGCACAACGCTTGTATGATGTGCATGGGACAAAATTTGCATCGGTATATCACACATACATACACATTATTAGCAACAGCGGAAGTCTTCCGGGCGGCTTCCAGTCGGTCGTCATCTGCATGACCCAGTGTGTCTATATCGAACGCGATTCTCACCTCACTATGTCCCATTTCTCTAAAGCCTGTTCCCAGGTGGAGAGGTAACATGACTGGTATCGGACGCGATAAAAGGCTCGCACCCTCGCAAGCAAGCCCACCGTGGTTCTCTGCCTCGTGACATGGTGGAATCCCACACAATCCAGAAGCGCACTCTGTACGACAAGATATGGGACGACCACGTCGTGTACGTAGTTTTTCCACGCATATATGGAGTATTGTACTCATTTTGTTGTCGGTTCAGATACTCGGATGGAGAGTTTACTCTATTATACATCGATCGGTATGTACTCTCTCAAATTGTCCACATATGAAACTCTGAAGCACCTGGTGGCATTCTCTTCTAACCAAAGGCATCTTATACACGAGGCGTCTGGCCCTCGCGCATTTAATGGACTGTAAGTATTCTAAAACTACTCTTGGAGCCGTCAAGCTTCATATATGCACTTCAGGAAAAGCAGAGGTCTGACCGTTAGACGTCCGGACTGTACTTTAGCCACTACTGACCACATTGTTCCGTAAGTGCTCAGCATCTATGTCACCGTACTCGCTCTGCTCATTAGACAGCACTATTTAGAACACGAAGTCGGACAGGAATGACTTCTATCGACTCCTATATATCTGAGCCAAGTTCAAGAAAGCAGATTAAGCTGCTAGAGGAGAATACAAAGAAACTACAGATCAAGTACTTTGGAATAAGAGATCGCCGTCAAGGTAAGTTCAGTTCATTTCAAATATGCTGACTGGCTAAATTTACCATTCAAGGCATTGTTCACATCGTTGGACCCGAGCAAGGATTTACTGTAATTCATCGCTTGTTTATTCTTTTTATTACACGCTCATGCGATGCATCTCAGCTTCCGGGAATTACATGTATTTGCGGAGACTCACACACAGCAAGTACGTTCATTACTTTATCTGTAATCAAAGAAATTAAAAATCCCGTCTATGATACGCATAGCCCACGGAGCGTTTGGATCCTTCGCATTTGGAATTGGATCTTCAGAGGTAGAACATGTTATGGCGACCCAAACGCTGATGCAGCGCAAGAGCAAAAACATGCGCATTACGGTCGACGGCGACCTTCACGAGGGAGTGACATCCAAGGACGTAATCCTCCACATCATCGGTACTATTGGCACAGCTGGTGGCACTGGCTGTGTTATCGAGTACGCAGGATCGGTAATACGCAACTTCAGCATGGAAGCGCGCATGACCATATGCAATATGAGCATCGAGGCCGGTGCGCGCGCTGGCATGATTGCACCAGACGATATAACCTTCGAATATCTGCATGGACGGCCACTTGCGCCTTCAGGGGACAACTGGACAGCCGCTGTCGAATATTGGCGCTCGCTGCGCTCGGACGACGGAGCGCATTTCGACGTTGATGTCAAGATCGATGCCGCGGACATAGTTCCTACAGTGACATGGGGTACGTCTCCGCAGGACATTGTTCCAGTTACAGGCACAGTCCCGGACCCAGCGTCAGTCAGTAATCCCGATAAACAAAAGGCGATGCTCCGCTCTCTGCAATATATGGGTCTTGAGCCCAACACGCCTATGGAAGAAATCGAAGTGGACAAGGTGTTTATTGGGTCCTGCACGAACAGCCGCATCGAGGATTTACGTGCCGCCGCCAAAGTTATCCTTGCTGCAGGCCCCGGCGCGGCAATTTCTCCGCGGATCCAGGCATTCGTAGTTCCGGGTTCTGGTGTCATAAAACAACACGCCGAAGTAGAAGGATTGGATGTTATCTTCAAGAGAGCCGGCTTTGAGTGGCGCGAGGCGGGGTGCTCAATGTGCGTTGGGATGAACGGAGAGATATTGCAGCCTGGAGAGCGCTGTGCGAGTACCACCAACCGCAATTTTCAAGGACGCCAGGGGCCGGGCGGGCGTACGCACCTGATGAGCCCAGCAATGGCCGCGGCTACGGCTTTAACTGGGAAAATTACCGATGTGCGTCGCTTCACTCGAAAGCCTGGTAATCATGCCAACATCGAGTCGCCCATACAAGAGAAGCAAATAAAAGACTTGGGGCTACTCCTTGACGATTCGCCGGATATTCGTCCATTGCATTCGCCAGACGTACAACCGGCAGAGTATGCCATGGATATTAAGCCAACTATGCCTGCAATAGAAAAATTCACCGTCTTGAAGGGTACGGCGGCACCACTTCACATAGAAAATGTCGATACGGATTTGATCATTCCGGCTGCATTCTGTGCGGCCTTCAATCGGGCAGCCTTGGTCGAAGGGCTCTTCTACTCACTTCGAAAGGACCCCAAAACAGGACAGTCCACGGATTTCGTCCTGAACGTCCCTCCCTATGACAAAGCGCGGATACTTGTGTGCACAGGACCCAACTTCGGCTGTGGGAGCTCTCGCGAAAGCGCACCGTGGAGTCTGTGAGTAATCAGCATACAGTCAAGTTCTGAGCCAGAAACTAACGCCGGGATTGGGGTGCGTTTAGCAAGGACTTTGGTATCCTCTGCGTGATCGCCCCCAGCTTTGGGGAGATATTTCGCAACAACGCGATGCAAAACGGGATGCTTCCAATCTCAATTCCTCGCGAGCAGTGCCATATGCTAGCCAAGGATGCTGAAGCGGGGGAGGAGCTCGAGGTAGACCTTGTGCAGGAAGAGATTCGAAGACCAAACGGACTTCCGAGCATCCCCTTCAAGATTGATCCTTTCCGACGACAATGCCTTCTTAATGGACTGGACGACATATCGATGATACTGCAGAAAGAGGATTACATACAGCAATTTGAGAAAAAACGGGCCACAATCTGGCCATGGTTGGATAATACAGGCCCCAAAAGTATTGCACCTGTTTCATTAAAAATGAGTACTAGCAAGACGGATTGGTGATCATCATATTTTCTCAAAAATGAGTGTATATGTTATGTAGTAGGAAACTGTATTGCTACTGTATCATTTTATACCCGACTAGAAAATCAGGAGTGGAAGAGAGAAATGAAGTCGCACCAGTGGAAGACAATTGTTATTCGGGACACGTATTGCCTTGAATGTGTACCATAGAATTAGCCAGGGGTTCGCAGGGAATTGCGACGGCCGCATCTTTAATATTTCCACGTGTGTGCAATGAAGATAGTGGACAGGTGCTTATCGTTTGGTAATTGCTTTCAGGATCCGCGGCGACAAATACGAGGTTACCAGAAACTCTGGATTTATCGATTTCGCCGTCAAATGCCTTGCCCAAATTGACTCTAATTATGATGAGGTTGAAAGATATCCCAATAATTTGGATGAGCTGTTGGGACAGTGAGCAACTAAAATCAAGAACAGTGTATCACAGTAGAGCGGCAGATGCTTACGCTGTCTGATGTCCCATAGCTTGCATTACTTCCTGCAAAATACGTGGCGGCAAAGATGATGACGGAAGTAGTGTAGAGTGCGGCAGATTCAACTAGGATTGCAATGATGTTACCCAACCGAGATTGTCTTCGTAAGGCTGTTGAGGTATGAGTGAAGATCGTATTCTGACGCTTGACAGACCAGATTCTGTAGACAATGAGGCCTTCCGATTCAGGCTAGACAGTCAGACGTTGAATGAAATGAGGTAACTGAAAATAAACTTACCTGTTGTCAGTACGTTCGTGCAGAAAGTAAGGACGGCCATAGCATCCACGAATGGCTCTGCTTTGCTCGTACTGACTAACGCACTTTGTTTCAACGTCGCAAATGTAACCTGTTGTTATTAATACATAAAATTAGTGAGAATATTGCAGATAAGCAGATAAATGCTCTCACAAAGGACACCACTCCACATGCCGAGCCGCCCATCCAAAGCAAGATAGATGGAGCGACAATCTTCCAATTCTTTCCGTAGACAATCCAACAACGATATATCTATATCATCACCGCAGGTTCATGTCAAAGGGATCATGTAAAAGGTGCATACATACCAACATGGCGTCTCCAATGGATATTTGGGCTACAAGGTCTATTGTCTTGGTGAGGATAGAACAGCAAGTAAAAACAATTTTCCGCAGTGGAGTTGCATAAAGCAACGCACCTTGATGTCGTTGATCCAAAAGGACAAGTTCTGAAACTGTACCAAGGCTCCGCCGGGCCCCTTATAGAACACGAAAGCGTAGAGAAGGTGACAGAACCCAACCGACACATCCAGGGTAGCAAATATTCCCAATAGTATGGTTACAACCAACATAGGCCAGTTGATCATACTCTTTGCTTTACGTTCGGTCGTAGAAGGCCAGAGAAGCGCTCCGAGACATTGAAAAAGCGTAACGAGATAGATGCCGTAGGTTACAGATTCCATGAAGAGAGCAGTGATCTGTGCCTCTGTGATTGGAAAGGCATTGTCGGACATTGTTGAGGTGGTTTGGCGTCGAACAAGAAAATAATTGAACGGACGTTTGCCGAAGAGCTCGAAAGTAACGCCACTGGAGTGTTTATAGCTGCCTGAGCCGAGCTTGAGCAGATGCACGCTGTGAGAAAATGAGTCTTCTGGGTCAGAACCATGAAGTAGATAAAATCTCAAGGTTCAACTCCGAACGATGGCTTAACATATTGGGTTCAATGGCTGTCAAAGTGAAACGGCAGTTTCGCCAATGAGTACACAACAGGTTAGTCCTCAGCCGCCGCTGAACACGGTGTACCATGCTCTTCGGAAGTTAGGCCAGCTGATGAACAACGTGGCTGAGGATATTCAAGGCTTTTTCGAACTCAGAGCAAAGCAAGTTCGAGAAGGCTTGTCAAATGTATGCGCTGCAGACAGGGATTGAAAGCCGTACGAGTGCTCGGGAGGCGCAGCTGCCAAGGTGATTTCCTAGTTCGTAGCAGGACAAAGACCAAAATCGAGTGCATATATGCGCCATTTTATGTGCATAGTGTAGCCAGAGCAAGTCCAAAGAGACGGAGATGGTGACAGCAGTGAAGAAAAAGAAGTCGGAAATTGGTCGGAAAAGCTGAATCTCCAACGCGGAGTTTCAAAAACATTCGGCAGATAAAACCAGCAGATTTGGTTCTTAATGGTACCTTGTCACCGTCTCTGGTCTCCTGTTCAATACAGGTGCATCAGATATAATCTATAACATCGCAATTCATCCATCTCCCATTAAAATGTTTCGTGATTGAGGTTACAAGGGTGATTCATTCGAATTGGCGCTACCTCACTTATAATTAGTCGAGATACACACGACGGTTGTTGCCAATCAATGCACCTCTGTTCTTCCACAAAGCCCAATCAAGCCTCATATCATCTTCCTACGACTTACTCATATGACTATTCTACCTTTAGAGCTCATTGATGAGGTGGTCGATGAGGCGTGTCGCGTATCCGCGGCCAACACCGCGCTGCAACACGCCATTTTCCTGTCTGCCCTCGCCGGCGTCTGTACCCACTTTCGCCACCGCGTCAATCAAACACGGTTCAAGACCGTCTCAATCATGATCCGATTCAGTGTATACTCCCGACCTGTGGAGCGCCTGGCTCAGCTTGAAGGACTGATTAATGCCGACGTGTGGGCAAAGAAGGAGGACGCCGCTTTCTCTGGAAAAGGGCTGGCACAGCATATCAGCAGTTTCACAGTCGGTGTGATGGGTGGTCTACCGCACTTGCTTAGTATACTCGGTGATGGGGTCATGGCCCGCATTATGCGAAAACTGTTCCGCCAGCAACACGAGGTTAGCGAACACCCTAGCAAGTTTTCTCTTCTTTGCAATGTCCGTAATGAAATTGGGAGATTATCACTGTTGGATTGGCGCTTACTAGACCCGGAGTTCATCGACGCCTTCAAGTATATGTGCACTACATCCCAACTTTCATCTTTGTCACTGCACGGGTTTCGCGAAGTCCCTACGCTTATTATCCGCGAATCGGTCATTCGGCAACTGCGAGTCCAGTCGGTGTCCTTCGAAAGAACCGAAGAAGCTTATTCTGGAGTGTCTAGGTTTATTCAGCCACAACAACTCAAGGATCTCACATTGGACGGCGTTCGATTCGGCATCCCTGATGACAATATTATCTTGCGGCTGACATCGCTCACTGCATGCCTGTGGGACGCTAAAGAGTTGCACATGTTGCACGACATCTTAGACGGTATATCTAAATTGGAGAAACTTTGTATACACATTGGTATATTTTATAACTTCATCAACTAAACCTTCCTAATGCTAACTATTTCTCAGGATCCGAAGTCTTTGCGGGAGAGCTGGTGGCCTTCGATCGAGACCTTCCATACCTCAAAGAGCTAGCAATTGAATTAGAAACATCAATGCACAATCCTCTCAGTTTTGCCTCGCCCTCGCCCACTGCTTTCATTTTGGGCACCCATACCCCTCCAACAGTTCACAGGATCGATGTACATGTCGCCATCCTGCTAAAGGAATACTCTCCTCGGGATGACTTCATGGAGAAACTCCGTAATGCTTTAGATCTCTTGAATTTGCGGAATCTTGACCAACAGTTGCAATCCAGTATTTTGCATACAGCTGTCAGGCATATCCAGTTCTTTTTATCTATCAAACTACCATCATTTTCCAATGTGAGCACCCTGAATAAAGCCGACTCTCATAAAAAGATGTCCGAGATGGTATATTCTTTATTTCCTCTACTACTGGATTCAAAAAAGGTGAAATTTATTGTTAATGTTGCGATAGATCAACGACGAGAGGCATGGCGCAGGACGATGCGGAATCATGGCATCTGAGTCACGAGTGGGTATTTATTTCATCTGCCGTGCCGCAGTAGTACTTTATTTGCATAGTAACAAGTTGTGAAACAAAATAGTATATGTATTACACATAATATTGAACTGCATTGGTACATATTATAAATGTGAGTTATGCTTAGTTCTATCACCGAGAAGATCGTGGGCAACGCTCTCCCAGGAGCCCAGATTCAACTTGGAATGCATCCTCGCACGCGTGTCACAACCCAACCACTACCACTCCCCAGAAGCTACGCCGCACGCCCAACGCACCCCTCGACAAACTGGTGAAACTGCATCTCAGATTGACACTGACGGTGTAGGCTGATATTATAAACCATCATTACTGGAATTGAAGCCCGTTTCCCTATTATTTTTAACGCCTTTATTGGCGCCCTCGGGACTTGATCGACATCATTGTTCCGCCCCGTGTGTAAAAAGTGTCTGGTCAACAGTTGTGCATCACGCACATGATGTCCATAGCAGGCCCAGCCCAGCCCTATACTATGATATTACTTCCATGACTATCCTACCTGTAGAGCTCATCGAAGAGGTTGTCGACGAGGCATGCCGCGTTGATTTCTCTGCATTGCAGCATGTCATCTTCCTATCTGCCCTCGCCAGCGTTTGTGCTCACTTTCGCCACCGCGTCAATCGAATACGGTTTCAAGACGTTTCATTTATCATAGCATCCAGTGCCTACCCACGATCAACGGAGCGTCTTGCTCAGCTCGAAGGATTGATTAATGCCGACGAGTCCGTGTGGGGGAAAGGAGATGATGAACCCTCTGGAAGTGGGCTGGCACAGCATATCAGACGTTTCGCAATCCATGTGGGGAGCACTGAGGATCACATACTTGTCGTACTCGGACGTGATGGGGTCATGACCCGTATTATGCGAAAATTATTTCGTCTGCAACGCGAGACAAGCGACCCTTCCAAATTCTCTCTTTCTTGCACTGTCCGTCATGGAACTTTCTATGGATCAGATCAGCTGATGTGGACTGATCTTCACTCGGAATTTCTTGAAGCCTTCAGGTATATGTGCACCACGTCCAGCCTTACATCTCTGTCACTGCACGGGTTTTGCAATGTCCCCACACACGTTATCCACGAATCGGTCATTCAAAAACTGCACGTCCAGGCCATAACATTCTCCAAAAAATCTGAAGAAGTGCATTCTAGAATACCTAAGATCTTGCAGCTGACATCGCTCTCTGCATGTCTGTGGTATACCAAAGACCAGCATATGTTGTACGATATTCTAGCTGTTATCCCAAAACTGGAGAAGCTTTGTATATACTTAGGTATACTTTATGACTTCATTGACTGGTCGTTTCTAATCCTATATATTTCTTAGGAGCCAAATTCAAACAGGAAGTTCAAGAGCCTGTTGCCTTCAATCCAGACCTTCCATACCTCGAAGAGCTGGTGATTGAATTAGAACCATCGATAGACTCTCCGTTCAGTTTTACCTCGCCCTCGCCCTCGCCCATTGCTTTCATTTTGAGCACCCACACACTTCCAACAGTGCACAGAATCGAGGTGCACGCCGCCACTTGCCTGAAGAATTTCTCCCCTCGGGACGACTTTATGGAGAAATTCCGCAACGCTTTACACCTTATGAATTTGCCAATTCTTGACCAACAGTTGCAATCCAGTGTCTTACATACGACCGTCAAGCATATCCAGTTCGTTTTATCTGTAATACTACCATCATTTCCCAATGTGGACACCCTGAATAGTACCGACTCCCACCAGAAATTGACCGGGATGGTCTCTTCTTTATTTCCTCTCCTACGAGATTCAAAAAAGGTCGAATTTTCTGTTAGTGTTGCAATAGATAATCGACTAGCGCTATGGTCCAGACGGGCACAGTGGAATTATTACTTCTGAATAGGTTATTTTCTGCTAATAAAATGAGAGTCGGAGCTGTATGCAAATAAGTTCAATATGGGAGACGGATAGGTCCTCCGAGTGCGTGATAAGCCTACGTAAACGAGCACTACGTCTCGATTAAACACCATTTAAGCAGACTTGTTTGTCACCTTTTCTCACCTAAGGATGTTTCCGGTTAGCCGACGGTGATATGTGCCGGATCTTTTATACAGATTATCATATCTTGCTTCTTCCCCACATTCTTTCTTTCTCGCCAGGATATTCTCGATTTCTATAGTGCTCTGCAATGCCTTCGCCCCTAACATTTATTTTGCGCACTGCGGAACGACAAGCCATCCCAGCACACCTAGGCCGAAAAACTCTATCATTTCTGTCGCAGAGAAGATCATGGACAACGCTCGCTCGTGAACCAGACGGCCTCGTCGTGCACGCCCTCGGCAACAAGCGCCTGCCCTACATTTGGCTGCGGGACTCGTGCCCCTCCGCAGAGTGCGTGCATCATAGCAATCGCCAGAAGCTGCATCGCACGTCCGACGTGCCTCTCGACATCACCCCGCGCGCAGCGCCCGACGCCGTGCGCGTCACGTCGACAGGCATCGAGATCGACTGGGTCGATGGGCATGCCTCGGCCTTCCCGCGTGCCTTCCTCGAGCTGTACACCGACCGCGCCCGGCTGGCGCAATTCCACTACGATGACGCGCTGCGCGAGGCGGCGTGGACGCACGCGGAGATCGCCCAGATACCTAACCTGTTTATGAAGTACGCCGACATACATCACCCCGCGGGGTTCGTGCAAGCGATTGAACAGCTCTCGCGGTACGGCCTGCTCTTTTTGCGCGGAGTGCCGAACGAGAAGACGGCAGACGAGACGTGCGAGGTGCGCAAGCTCGCGGAGCGGTTTGGAGAGATCCGGGAGACGTTCTACGGGCGGCTGTGGGACGTAGTGAATCTGCACAACAGCAAGAACATTGCCTACACAAACCTTGACCTGGGTCTGCATATGGATCTTTTGTGAGTACTGGACTGGCCGAAATGCAGAGGTGGCTGATTATGCGTCCATTAGGTACTTTCAGTACCCGCCGCGGTACCAGATTCTGCACTGTATTCGGAACCAAGTCGTCGGCGGAACGTCCATCTTTGTTGATGCTCTAAACGCAGCTCGTACGCTGCGGTCCAGCCATCCAGACGACTTCAATTTATTAACCACGACACCCGTTGAGTTTCATTACGTCAACGACGGACACCACTTGCACCGCTCGCATCCAACCATCCAACTGACTGCGTCTGGCGAAATTTCACATATCAACTATTCACCTCCTTTCCAAGCACCACTTGATGTGGATACCCCACCAGCGTTCTACGGTGCTCTGAAGAAATTTGCTGATTTGCTGGGTGATCCGGCGAATACGTATGAATACACGCTTGCTGAAGGGGACGTGGTCATGTTCGACAACCGGCGTGTATTGCATGCACGCACCGCGTTCAGTGATAAAGAGAACACAGGGGCGAACATTGAAGGGGAACCAAATAGATGGCTTAAAGGTTGCTATGTAGAAGCAGATGCTCTACTTGACCGTGTAAGAGTGCTGAAGACAAAACTCGGCAAGGATGATTGATTCGTTTTGAGAGCAAACAAATTGTACTTATATGCGCTTCACCTAAGTGAATCGGGATATGATATTTCATGCAAAAACAAGGAAGATGTTGCAACGAAGGGTAAGAAGAACTCTAGGTAACATGATAAGGCTTATACTACGCCGCAAAAGAAATGACCACTCACCTCAAACGACCATACACTCCAGCACTGTCCGTTAGATATTCAATAGTAGAATGGGTGAAAATCCCCAGGTATTAGTTAATCCGAATTATAATACAAAATTTGATTAGATATCAATTGAAGGCACAGGAAGATCGACAAGTTCGGAAGAGGCTGCTTTCTTGCGAGTCCTGAAACCGTTGTCCGGAGCAGAACCATTGGCATGGCTAGATGGGCCCCGAGGGTTCCGCACAACTTTAGCCGTTAGAGGTGTAGCAGAAGAGCTGGAGATTCTCTGAGGACCTTGACTTTTGTTGGCAGAGTCTGTACTGGTCGCAGGTTGCTCTCCAGACGAGCCAAAGATCCGCTCACGCGCCAGTTGATACCGCGCCTCCCGCTCTTTGAACGTCTCCCCCGCTGGTGTGCTCGGAGTCGTCGACGGAGACGGCGTTGCAGATGGCCGCTTCAGGATCTTCATTGCTGGTGGTTGATTGAGCGGTAAACTTGGGGTGATCACCGGCACAGCGCTGCCTCGGGATATAACCAGGGTGGGCATCGGGTGATGCTCTTTGGTGTTCCTGATCATCCGACGCCATGGTAAGAGGTTGAGCACAATGTTGACGACTAACGGACTCACGCATCTTCCCAGATCTGCTTGTTCTTTTCCTCAAGAGATAACCCGCTGTCCTCTTCGTCATCGTCATCGTCTGCGTCCCAGTCATCACGCACAGGTGTAGGTGCAGATATTTTTCTGGAAACACTACTGGACGCTACCGAGGATGGTGTCTGCTTCGAACCCGGCCATGGTCAACAACTGCAGATGATGGCGCAAAAGGACTTGTTCGTACTGGTTCTTCCCCCCACGAGTCTGCAGATTGCGACATGCCCTAAGAGATGAATTCAGATACTGTATTCGAGTAGTACTTGTATGCTTACTGTAGACCGCAGCGCAGTGCGCACTGCACAAGTAACAATGTGGTATGCCTTCGAAGTCGATTGCTGACATAATTGACGCCGACGCGGAAGTCAGGACGGCGACCACGACCCCAAATTGATCCCAACTTCCGACACGGCACATCCTTTCCAGATAAATGCGGCCGAAATTCGCTTTTCTTTCCAAGCTGCCGAAGTCCACTCGATGGACTTCAGCCAACGTGAGACTCGCATGCTAATTTCTCAATGCCAACTCATGAATGCTATAGTACCGTTTCCAAACCCCAGGTCTAGTTGAGCCTCTCTTTCCCGGGTACAAGCCATACAGAAACGGCCCATTCGGCAGCCAGCTCGACCCACAGCACCCTGCTGCCAACTTGCGCCTCGGCGTCTTTCCCCGGTCTTCCGAGCAAGAAGCCTTCGGTGGGCGCGTCGTCCCTATGGCGCTCCTCATTACAGGCGCGAGCGCATTTGGTCCCCTTCCATTTATGAAATGGCGTGAACGCGTAGAGAAGGCGCACCAGGACGGGTTTTCAGGTACCAGAATAGGCGCGCGTTTCGTTCTCTGTCAAGGGAAAGACGAAAAAGGGAGGCCTGTTCCCTTCCAGGGCACGGAGCAGGCCTACCCCAAGGACGACCACAATACTCTTGAAATTCCATCACGCAACGCTACTCCAAAGCAACCGTATTTGGATTATGCGCTGAGGCGAGCTGCAAGACGCGTACCCATATCCTTCAGTATTGCCACTAGCAAGAAACGCATGGGAACACGCGCATTTATGCGGGCAAAGATTGTCAAACGCATCCGTGGCGTCGTGGACTTGCTGGTGTCGCGGGGGGCATACGTCGGGCAAGGGGAATCTAAAGAAATTCTGTTCAACGAAGAGGACACTGGTAGAAAGTGGTCGATGCAAGGTAATTATCCCCAAGCTTACTCCTTTTGCATTTTCTTAACTTTTTAACAACGCCGCAGGATGGACGTATATGTTTTTTCCTACAACCGACGTTTACCGGATGCCTCTTCCAGATTTAATCTCTGCTGTTCGCAAAACCCTCACAGAACTCAACAGCGCTGCTATCAAGATGGAGAATGTATGGCTGGCCGAGGCGCTTTGGAACCTCGAGCGTTCCGCGCTGCGTCGTCCTGGATGGACAGACGAAAGACGCGATACGGTTGAGGACAGAGTCACAGATCCAAGCGCTGGCCTATCCGAGTTAGATTTCATCTATCGCGTCCGCAGCACGAAGAAATCATCTGAATTTTCTTCCAAACTACGCAATACCCCGTCATCTGCAAGTGCCACCGGGAATAAAAGTCACGACGCATGGAAGACCGAACTGGAGGCCAGTATGCTTCTTCTATCAGGCCAAACCGCTCCTCGGGATACAACAGGCGCATCAAGTAGCAAAAACGAGAGGACGAAGTGATATCCGCCAGCATACTGTGTCGCACCAACACGCGTTGATTCTCCAGCTGTCTTCAGATGCTCTGAAGATAAACCATGGCCGACAATCTGGTAGATCTATCTTCCATACACTTCGGGTCTGATGCGCCTGCACATCCTCAAATCCAGCTCGTCTAACGCAGACAGATCATGAATTCGTGTTGGAAGCTTTCAGTATGCCACGATTTGCAGAGAGTGCGCTCTTGGAGGACAGTCCACCAGGAAAGTGCTAGTCAAGCAAAATATATGCAATTCTTTCATTGTACATAGGGTCCTACAGAAGCCCAGCTCTAGTAAGTCAGATCATGATACACTTAAATAACTATTATAAACCTGCGTTCCCACTCTTGGGAATACTATCTAACTGCGAGCGATCAATGGCGTCCTTTCCTCATCAAACGGTACGCCCCCTCGCTCTGCCTTGCGTCTAGCAATATCTTCCATTTTTCTATGAAGAAAAACGCAATATCCAACCAGACACATGCACAAAATAGGCCAGAGGCCAGGCAATTTTCGCAAAGTCTTCCTTATACCCTGTCCAACGAGCTCACCAGCCATCTCGAAAATGAACTTCGCCACTCTGATGCTTTTGGGGATGATCATTAAGAGTGCTGTCGAGATTCTGAGACTGCCTCTTATACCACTGAGGACAAAGTGGACAAAGAAACCGAACAAACTCCAGCCATATTGGCTAGGAGGATCCACAATGGTGGTTGTTGTGTATTGCATGCGCTTGAACTCTTCCTCACGGACTGACCTTCCAAATATCTAGAGGGGTGAGATTCGTTACTAATATATGTACTGCAAGAGAACATGGCGACATACCAAAAGGCAGCCTGCATAATAGGCGCCGACGAGTGCAAGCCCACTGAATGCTATTCCCGATAATGGGATTGACATTGGGTTGTTTGAGAATGTTGAGAACTAGAAAAATGTCAGTCTGCCATATGTCGTGTACACCATTGATGTTGGCTCTATAACTGTGGCTTTCTTACCCTTTCCATTGCCTGTTTGATTAGTTTTGGTAGTTCCTTTAACAGTAGATCCCTAATCCGTCGAATGGCACTGATCGACAGCTTAAGGAGTACTGTGGTCCGAACATTGTAAAATTGGGCTGAAATATAAGTACAAAGATTAAGGAACTCACGGGCAAGAAGTAACCCCAGTATCACATCCTCTAATCCGCATATAAAAACGATAAATGAAGTTATCGAAGTTTCGTATACCAAAGGGGCTCTATTATTTTGTCCATCAGCACGCAATGTTTGCATAGCCTACTTGGGGAGCTAACATTGAGAATATCGGGAGTAAAAACGATATAAAAATAGGAGTCGCAACCACGATCTAATCAAAAGTATCAGACTGCCGTGCGTAGGGGGAGAAAAGAACTAATTTACTCCAACAAAGGAGTTATCGTCGCAAGTACGGACGATATTCATGATCAACGGTGTCACCTTGCCAAATAATCTAAAACTAAGCCAAGTGAAGATTAAGTACCGGTTCAAGCGCGGACGTTTTGCGCTCTACCTTTGCTCAGTCGCATAACGTTTCTTGACGGAATTAGAGCAGCCTTCAGCTGTCTCTTCTTCGATTCGTGTTGCGGAAGCCACCAATGGAACCGAAATCGGTTCGTCCCGGGAGTTTTGGGGACTATCGGGGTCTAGGGTTGAAGAAGACATTTGGTATTTGAAGGTGTATGTGTACGGGGATAGAGGTTCGTTTATGTAGATAACGGGAGTTTCGCATTTATATACGTTCTGCGCGCAGTAACGTGGTTTGAGTTGACAGAGGTGTGCTCACACTACACGTCGAATCCACGTCCCTGATATTGGGGCTGACTGCGGATAGATTGATATGAGTTGTCCCAGGTAGGCCCAATTGATTTTCATCCACTTCCACGTATTCACTTGTACTTAATTTAGTCTTGCTATGATAAGCGCCCTGACATATATAGCTTTTCAACTTCAAAACCACAAACCGTTACAGGGTAGTGTTATGCAGTTCATTAGAATATGAATTCTCATTTATGCAAGAATTACCAAAGTGATGACTCCGGCGAGGATGGAGTACTATCAATCCTTCACAACTTGCTCCCGGCCTTCGTTAACACGTACGCGATCCCACCACCCAGGACGACCTTGCCTGTGGTAAGGTTCTGGGTCTCGAAGGCGACTTCAGTGGTGCCGTTAGGGCCCTTCCCGACCTCCCAGATACTTGTCTCGAGGCTGTCCCCAGGCTTCACGGGAGCCGTAAACCTCACACCGAAGAGTTTGAGCGAGTTCGGGTCGTTCCCGCCTGCAGTTTTGAGTACCGCGCGGGCGGCGAAGCCGAATGTCGACAGGCCGTGCAGAATAACACCACCAAACCCGGCGCCTTGACCAATTTTGGGGTCTATCAATCCAATGCCTCAGTCAGCGGAGAGCCAGACCGACTTTGGAGCAAGGGGACCTACCGATGTGCAGCGGGTTGTAGTCCCCGCTCAGACGGAAGACGATGGCTTGTTCGGGGGAGGTTTGTTCGGTAACGACATAGTCAGCCTTGTGGTCCTTGGGTATGGGTTTGCCCTGTGGAGGTCCGGCAATGAATTTGGTGAATTTCTCGCCCGTGGCCTTAGCACCGAGATTGAATGATGACGACTAGACTTATATTAAGCGCTATTATAACAGAGGAGAATTACAGGTGTACTCACGTAGAGCTTGGCGTACACTTCGCCTTTGGGATCCACGAGCAGGTTTTCCGCTGTCAGGATGAGTCCACTTTCTGAAATAAATGTGTTAAGCTGGTTCAACCAACGCACGATAAAGGCTCACTGTTCTCCACCACCCCAGTGTATCTCGTCTTCCATTTCCATCCTTCACCACTGACCAGAGGAATAGGCTTGATGATTTCAATAGATTGGGTAGCATGAACCTGAAATCAGGAATAAGAGCAGGTCTATTGAATACATAAACAATCATACGACGCGGTTGGGGTTAAGCTTTGGGAGACCTGGCACAGGACGTCCTTTGACGCGTTCCGAGAACAGATTCACATCTGCATCTGCGCCCTTAAGGGAGAGAACTACAGGGTAGGTGGGGATGGCAGCGAAGTTGGGATCTGTCAGAAAAGTTTATTAAACCGTGCTCCTATCCAAGCCCCTGGAAAATGGATGTTTCCTGAGCTATTCGAAGGTCTCACCGAGTTCTATATAAGCACGTCTTCAGCATCCATATCAATAGGGTACAGTGGTTGAACGCACCATAGATGTATTGGAATTCGTCATTCTTAGCACCAACACCAACAGCGTATGTCAGTAGGTCCCGCTTGTTCCACGCAACCTAAAGCGTCAAGTAATGCATTAGAAGATACAGGACGACCACTGTGTTCAACGTTGAATCAACGCACTGGCTTGTCCGGAAGAGTATAACCGACAACTTGAGAGAGATCCGAAGACATTCTTGCAAATAAAACTGAGGATGAAAAGGTTCGTTGTTACAGATACAAAGGGTATTGAGAGTATGGCGCGACGACTGGTTGATGAGAGGGAGTTATAAGTAATAATACAAGTGATCAACGCGAACTGACACCAGACGCTGAATATCACAGTCCGCCGGCTACCCGGTCAAGTTGAACCGGGTTCAGGCATCGGACGCCAGGCTCATCCACAACTCGTCCATGACAATTCTTATGCATGTTGACACGTCTTTCATTTCGCAGAGAGTGGAGCATGAATCTCTATATATTATGTAGTGTACTCTAAATTTCTGCAAAGAAGTGCTACTTCAAAGAAATCGGAGCAAACGTGTAGAGTTGGTGTAGAGTTCAGACCAGCATATGATCAGAATTTGAATACCTGTTATATCATCGTTTCTATCATTAAAAAATTTCAGTACAATATAAAGAGTTAGTTCCTTACCTGGCTTTCAGAGTATCCAAGGTCTTTAAGAATTCCTGATAAGGCTCCTTGCTGCAGCCCATCCTTGGGGCCAGAAAGGGAGACAACTTGAGCAGGCGGACCTATGTACCATTACCGCAGAAATATTAAGCGTGCAAAATAAATTAGAGGCCCTGTTGACACGTACCGCACACGAAAATCTTGATACTGCTCGAGGGCCCTCCGATGTTTTGCTTAATATGCTCCGCGGTGATGTAACCAGTAGGGCCTGTCCAACCTTCTGACGGCTGATCCACTAGGTAGACGATATCAAACGTAGCTGGGAATTGCGCCTTGAGGGCATCCAGCTCAGCGCGAAGAAGGATATCTTTCTCGCTGACGTTGGAATAAATAAGCTTGAACTTCGTCTTATTCTCTTTGTTTAGAGCGTGTATTAACACCTGGTAAAATGGCGCTCTGTGAATGAGAGTATCAGGTTAGCGCTTGTCTTCAAAGTAAGGATTCGACACATACATGCCAGTGCCCCCTCCGATAAAAGCGACTTCATCAAACTCGTTCGCTACAGAGATAAAGTCAAGAGTAAGTCGACAAAATCTCAAGAGCAGTGCTTACCTTCGTACTGAAATTTCGTGAAGGGCCCTTTAATAGAAATGCTGTCTCCTTCCTACAGTAAAAAAGGTTTGATCCACTGAGAATTAGGACAGATGATCTCCGAACGTACCTTGAGTGTATGAATATATTTAGACAGATTTCCGGCTTCATACTTCTTGATCAAGAAAGTAAGTTCACCAGGAGCGTTGGACGTGGAGATGGGGGTGAATGGCCTATGATATGGCTTCCCAGAGGGATCTTTCAGGATTTCAGGATCTGTGGCTCTTAGAACGAGACACGAAGCAACAGGAAGATCGGATGGCCTGTTATCTGGTATCTCAAAGGTAAAGCTATATCATAGCATAAGCTCGGTCAGTCTCGTGCCACGAACTAGGAGGTGCAGACGAAATAAAATTGAGCATACGTCGAGGTATTGTGGTTGTACGATGTAACTTTCTTCAGCACATACGGGGTATAAATGTTTTGGTCGAACAAGGGCTTAGGTCCTGACATTGTAAGCTCAATTGTGTGAGTTTGTGGGGAATAATTTACAGAATCAACCCCACCCTCCGCCTTTTATGAGTTTAGTGCGCGCCTTAGGATTTTAATACATATCTTCAAAATTAACAGCGGCGAGCGCTTGATGGGTGTGATAAGGTGCGATTTGTATTAAAAGTTAGCTAAGATTGCGAGTCAGTGATTGTGTACAAAAATCATATATGTATGTGCATACCGTGCATACCTGTAATCCGAGTGAACGATGACGATAGCACGCATTAGTCAGACACCCTAATACACAGATTGAAGCACTGCTTGCCGAAGCTATTTCGACCTTCTTTCTCCCAACTTTGGCTGCGCAGGACTCCATTAGCTTGCTAGCGTAAAGGCAGCTTAGGGATTGCTTAGGAATGGAGGGCGGTTATCAGATAAACATTGACACAATGACCAGCATCTGACTGATCAGATCAGTACGGCAGCAGCGAACGTAAATCCCACTCACCGCGGTTGTCTTCCGCCATTACTTATTCCCCGCCATCATTATCTCCATTCCCATACCGTCCATCATGGACCCGATTAAAGCCTACGCGGACTACCCATTCGACCAGGACGAGACGTACCAGGTGCGCACCCGATCCCTACGCGTCTTGACGTCAGGTCTCACGCGCGCGGACACTCCTGTAAGCAAGGTCTAGCGAGCATCCTCGCCGGGAGCGCGGTTGACGCCAGCTCACCAGAGGTGGGCGACATCGTCCGGAAGACACGCGTCTTCTACTTCAATAAGTTCGTTCATGTTTCGCTCTTAGTATTTAGCGCGTATGCATGAACTGTGCGATGTTTCTCCAAGGGTTCAGGGGTGTGCAATCACGCTTGACGAGGTACGACAGTACGAAGAAGAGGTCAAGAGCAAAGTCGGTCCGCCAACTGCATCAGCAGACGCTGCACCTGACGCTGCGGATGGCGAGGACCGGGTCCTGACCTTCGCTGAGCTCAAAGAAATGATTGAGACAGGCAATGTCGACAAGATACCCAATAATAAAGTCATACCGCCAGGAATTAATGTACGTAGCGAACATAACAGCGGAAAATAGTTGCTTAGTCCCCTATTCAGGACGCGCCTGCCAGCGAATCTAAAGCTCCAGCTCGGAAGAAACCTTGGGAAAAGGCAGACTAAGGATCAAGGTGATTCAAGGTGAACGCAGCAGTATGGTGATTCGCATTTTACTACCAACATAGAGTCAGAATAAAATACTCTTAAGAGACTACTTATGAAAATCAGGGGAAAGGCACGAGAGGCATAATATGGTGTTGTACAACAACGGACGCGAAAAGATAAGGGAACGAGGATCAATCAAGGATAGAGGAACTAACACAAACTGGCCCGAGGGGAAAAGAAGTGAACACGAAAAGAGAATAGTAAGGACAACAGAGTTTACAGACAAGTGCAAAAGCGCATCTTGTAAGGCGTAATTAAGCCTCAAGAAAAGAACCCAACTCGTAATATGAATAGCCCTCTATACGACCCATATTGCTCCATTGAAACGAAGCACGAGCGTTGCTGACCGGGACTCTTCTCCCATTCGTCTACCCGTACGACCGACTAGGGTGTACCAACTCGTAGTAGGAATGTTGAAAACTAGGAAGTCCACTGGGATACGAAGGTAATAACCTTACCGTAAGCAGCAACGAGCTTGGGTGATCAGGACCCAGAGTCATGTTGCATGGAAAATATGTCCTGCCCTAATGGTGATGGCGTGCCTCACAGAAATTTCGAGATAAAAGATCGTCCGAAGGAATGCGATACATCAGCCAGTATTGCTCCATACTTGAGACATCGGTGGGGAAAGATAGTTCTGCTGACCAAGGCGTGGGTCGTGCATTGACAGCTGTTTCGCGTGGAAAGTGGGTGGGTCATGCATCGACAACTGCTTCGAGTGGAAGGTTGCATGCGGTCCCGGTAAATACTGAGTGGGCATTCCGCCCGTGCCGCCCATCGTATTCATCGACAGGGATTGATTCACATATCCAGAATTACCATAAGGAACGTTGGGCTGCGGCCTCTGGATTGGTAGCTGAGGGCTAGAAAACACAAATGAGTCTTGTTGAATAGGACTCTGGTGAGAGAACGAATGCATGTTCGACGAAGACAAAGACGATGTGCGCTGATGCTGCTGCAGCTGAGGTCTTGGTATACTCGTCGGAGGGGATAACATCATCTGAGGAGGCCGCGCAAACGAAGCCGACGGTAGCGCACCAGTATAATTCTGCTGCGAATTTTGCGTATAACTCGGATACGATGAAGTCCAAGCGTTTTGCTGGGACTGAGACTGAGGTTGCTGGGACAGGTCTTGGGGATGTCCCAAAGCAGCCTGGAACTGTCGTGGTGAGGTCTGATAGGCCAGCGGCGTGGAATGACTGCCTGAAATGCCTCCAGCCGTGTTATTATACAGCAGAGGTTTCTCGTCACTGGAAGCCGACCAAATATTTTGACTCTCAGAGGAACCTCCAAACAACAGAAGCGGCTGAGGAGCCAAGGATTTGTTTGGTAAAGACGTTTTGCTGGTGGACGAACCCATGCCCATCATGTCGGAGAGTAAATCCTGCGCAGTTTTGGGAGCGGGAAGCGGAAGCGGAGCGCTGGGGACACTGAAAGAATTGGATCGGTTCGCTTGGTAGAATGTAGGTGACCGCGGTGACCGCGGAGACAGGGCTTGCGGACTGAGTAACGGCTTCTTTGGTGTAAATGGTGAAGTATGCAAACTTGGTGTTACAACGGGAGATGAAACGCTTCCTCTAAATGAAATAACCTGTCAACTAAAGCGATAGTAAGCGTCATAAAGGGGCGAACCTAGGATTCCAAACAATCTCCTCGTCATCGTCATCATCGAGTCCTTCATTCCTATTGATCACCGTATTGAAGACGGCGTTGACGGGGTCGTCATCTGTGAGACTGTTCACCTCTGTGGACTCGTCGACGTCACGACCATTTTCCACAACGACGTCCAGGCTGTTGTCCTCTGCAAGAGCCGGTGATTCACGGTGCGCTTCCAGGGGCGGCTCTTCCACCAACGGGGTTGCTGTAGGACAGGATCGTTGAGATGTTTCAACACTTTCCGTTTTGAACATAATGTGATTATTGAAGATGCCAAGTGGAGAATTCTGTATCAAAAAAAATCAGGGTACTAATCGTCAGTAATAGATCGCCATCACGATGATTCAGTTGCGAACCTCCAGTGTAGCCAGATGACTGGCATCATCAAGCAGATCAGAAATCCTCATTAACTGCTCGACATTAGGATGAACCTGTTCCCTCGTCACGTTTCCGCCAGGCATTTTGCCTGAGTCAGATTTTTTCTCCTCGCCCATGAGATTCCTAAGAGGCAAAAACCCTCGCATATCGGTGTCTTCTTCCAACGGGGATGTCAAGGAAGGGAGATCCTTCTTCGGGAATGCTTGCGACAATGCTAGAATAAACTGCGCATACGTCTCCCAAAACAAGCGGGTCTTGGGCGAGAACGCGCTAATCTTGTGAGAGTTTTTCTTCTGTACCCCCTCTAACTTTTGCTCCCCGTCTTTTTGTTTTTCTTGTTCGATGAACGCAGCATACTCAGGATCCTGAAATAGATAATTGAAGTTGGCACGTAACCACTTGCTGGCGATCCGCAGCGCGGGAAGTGTTCGGCGGAAAGTGGCACTAATGCGTTGCGCAAGGTCATCAAGACCGTCCATTGGCGGTGGGTCTTTGAGTTCGTCTTTCCCGACTTCAAGTAGACTGATGTGAATATCCAGCAGATGACTAACAATACTCCATTCAATGAGCTTTGGAGTTCCAGCTGGGACAGGAATAGGGGGGTGTCCGCGATGGTTCGGTGCCGGAACGTGACGAATCATACGGTGTTTCCATAGTGCCCCCTGAGAAAGCACAACTATGTTGGAAATCACGTCGATATTAAGATGTCGTTCAGATACCAGCGCATAGAATCCATTGAAGACTTTTTCGTCGTGTTTTGGGGAGATCGATTTCATTCTTGATTATATCTGTAAGAAAACGTTCAAGACCTGTAAAATGATCACGTACTTTTCTATGCCTTTATCCATGCCTACACGCCAAAGTGCGTGTAAAATGACGATATTCTCATACAAAAGTTCAGTCCGGACTTTGGGGGAAGTCTGTGCATCCTCCCTGACCCGGTCCCGCTTCTTACGTGATCTCCATACCTCCAATGCCTTGGACAACACAGTGCCCAAGTTCTCTGCGGCCGTGTCATACGGCTGACTGACGCACAAGGCGCGATAATAGTGAATGAGCGACGAAAATGAATCCTTCTTGTATGAGGCAAGAATAGCGAGTTGGTGGGAGGGATTTCCCTCCGTCGGAACGAGTAGCCGCGCCTGCTCGTAACATTGCTGAGCTTTCGTATAGTTCTTCGGCCGCGGAGGGTTATCCACTGCGCCTCCACGTCTGTTACGCCCACGCCTCCCGTCCTCGCGCCGGCTATGCTCTGTGTACAGTTCGCGGTACCGGGCGATATCCCCAAGGCAGATTAAAGCCTTACTCAAAATAGCTAGGCGGCTTTGCCGCTCCTCCGGCGTGGCCGGTACAAATGACTTGGTCGGATCCTCGGGGGGAAATTGGAAATGATTCCTGCCATCCGTCTCAGCGGTGATGGCAGGGCCGACGGTATCCATGAGGCCGAGGGCCACCAGGGCCGGCTGGGCTTCGGTGAGATCGAACATACTGCGTAGTCGCAGAACCAGCTGGGTCCAGAACTTCTCTTCCTCAGAGAGGAAATGGCGGAAGCGCTGCACGAGCTTGCGGTGCTCGACAATGCCGTGGTGCGGATTTGTCCGTGGCTGCTGCTGCTGGCCCTGGCCTGCGGCCGTCTGCTGCTGCTGCCGCTGCTGGTTCTGGATGGCGCGGTCGAGAGCGGTGACCCGCTGCTTATATGAAGAGATGAACGCATAGGATGTCTGCATCCACAGATGATTCTCTACGTCTTGGGACTCCTTCGCGTTGGGGTAGTTGAGGAGTAAATTAAGGTAGTGCCTCCGAAGGCTGCAAAAGATTAGCGCTTAGCACCGGCGAGGGCAGGAGAGAGACGGATGGCGTACTCCTTCCTCCAGAAATCGACATCCCTATCATACGGGTCCTTGAATTTGATTGCCTCTTTCACAGTCTGATGTAAAGCCTTCGCCTCACTGAGTAGTGTCGCAGGAGTAGTCATAGATGGACAAGCGCAACGACGGGAAGCATGAAATGATTGTGAGTAACTCTGGGTTCGGATTCGTACAAAAAGGCATGCATACCGGGCGATTTTCGCAGGTTCAGCCATTGATGATCTTGCGTCCCTCGTGTCAAACCCAGTCCATTGTCTCTGTTTACCACTAGAAGAACTGTGCTGGCTGTCGTTCGATGGCGGTATGGGCGTCGTAGGGGAGTGGAGATAGTGAAATAGAGAAACCCACAGATGTCACTGGGTTGGCGCTTTAAAACCCCGTGGGAACCTGCATCCAGAAATCATCAATTACCTTCTGAGGTCATCCATGACAGCAACCGCAACAAAACGGTACGATACAGCACCTCTGTAATGATTCAATTACTATAGAGTATACATGGCAAAACGCGATAACAGAAGGTGGGGAACATGTAGTATGTAGTATGTAGTATGTACAAGAATGGGGAAGCTTAGTAACTGTGTATAGTCAACTCGCATACAAAACCGAAGAACAGGACTACTTTGTGTATGATACGAGTAGATGTTCAAAAAATCAGGATCAATCAGATTCTTCATCATCGTCCCTACCGCCTGGTCGGAATAGCGCAAGAAGCTCGTCCATGCCGAGACGCATGTTCTTGAGTTTGTCACCACTCAGTGCAGCTGCCGCGAGAGCACGTTTCTTTTCCTGAAGCTAAATTTATCCAAATGTCAACATATGCAGCGCGTTTCATAAAACCGACATGTTCCGAAAGAGACACTCACGAGCAGAATGCGATCCTCAACTGTCCCATCGATCTTGAGCTTGTAGATGTTGACATCACGAGTCTGACCGAAGCGATGGGCGCGGTCAAAAGCTTGATCCTGTCCAACGAAATAAGTAATAGGCAGAGGGCGGTAAGTCATCAGTGGTTTACCTCTAGAGCAGGATTCCACCATAAATCGACGAGGATGACATTATTACACGCAGTCAAATTCAGACCTGTATTTTCCCTTAGCTAAGAGGTCTCAGGGTGACAGGGCACGTACCAGTACTGCCCGCTTTGAATGATATCAAGATAATCTTAGTTGTGGTACTCGTTTTGATAATGTTGAGGGCGACTTCACGGTCTTTCGCATTCATCGAACCATCATCTGTAAGAATACCAGAATCAGAATGTAAAGACAAGACTGGACAGAACAATCACTCACATCTAACATACTCGATACCCTTCTCTTTCAGGAAGGGCTCGATCAGACTTAACATGCTCGTAAACTGTGAGAAGATAATCGCCTTCTCCTGCCCATTTGAGCGCTCTTTGATGTCTTGCAGCAGCCTGAGTATCATTCGAATCTTTGCTGATGTCGGGCGCTCTGCCTTGGCATCTCTAGATTGTATAGCCAGCGGTACGCAATCGAGACAATGGGTGTTCCATTCTCCGGTCCCAGTATTGCCAGGTTTTAACCTACATAAATCAGTGCTGGTCCTTATCATGTTATACAAAATCAACTTACTCCAGGGTACACATCTGGCACTTCTTGGTCACTCCCAACTGTCCGAAAGCTGCAATAAGGTCATCGTCTGCATCTGCATCCTTGTCGTCACCACCCTTCGGCACGGATTTGGGCTCGAGAGCTTCAGAGTCCTGCTTGTAGTCGTCTGACACCAATATAGGATGGTTGCACGCCTGGCGGAGGCGGAGCAATAGCAAGAGCACGGATATGTATTGGTTGTTATTCTTTGTCGACATAAGCTTCGCGATGACATCTTCCATCTTAGTCTCCAGTGATTCGTAGAATGTCCGTTCAGAGCCGTCAAAGTCGCATGGAACGACCTTCACGATACGTTTAGGTAGATCAATAAGCGCCTTTCCATTGAGTGTCTGGTCTTTACGGCGTCGGAGCATGATTTGCTTTAGCACGACTTGCAGACGTTTCATTGCTCGGCTGGCGCCGCGACCACTATTCACGGGTTTGGCTATCTGTTCATTGAAAGTATCCCAATTCGACAACGGCTTGATCCTTAAGAATTTGATCAAGGAGTAGAGTTCAGTGACATTGTTTTGCCTATTATATGCACATCAGTCTGTCCGGCTCTACATTATATAAGGGGGAAAAACTGACATGGGTGTACCAGTTAGACACCATCTGAACTTGCTCTGAAGCTCACAGCAAGCAATAGCTCCTTTGGTGGCCTTGTTCTTGATATTATGCGCCTCATCTGTACAACCCGTCAGCACTAACAGACTAGGAAAAGTCTGATATACACACACCTAGAACTACACGCCACCACTTCACACCAAAGAGAGCGCACTTCTTCACGGGGGCCTTACCTTTTCCAGCAGGCTTCTTGATTGTACGGCCGAACTCCTCCCCAGATTCTTCATCAGAATCATCCAAGCTGACTTTTTTAGAAGAGGCTTTGGACTTGGACTCGTCTTTGGCAGGTGAAAATGCCATGTACTCGGACTTTATGGTATCGTAAGTTGTGATAACAACATGGTACTTTTGCATGGCATTAGGATCTGCAAGGAGAATGATATGTATCAGTTCACAGGCCATCCACCCAAAGAACATCGAAAACAACAAACCAGTTGTGCGGGAGGTCCCCTGATGCTTTAACACTCTGAGGCCAGTCATCTTGGTTACTTCATCAGCCCATTGACCAACAAGGGCCAAAGGACACACAACCCTGTAACGGTATGTTAAAAAAAGTATGGATAGAAGATTCTATTAACATACAATGTCGAAGCACTCCAACCATCGGCCTTATCAACTTTCGTAGCACGCCCTTCAACTATTCGTGTCAAAGTTTGAATGGTCTTTCCCAGCCTAATTAAGTATAAGGATTGAATGAATAGTTCGATTATGTTCGAAGTGGCACGCACCCCATGTCATCAGCCAAGATCCCTCCAGTTCTCTTCTTCGACAAATCCTCACGATCCCTCATCCAAACGCGTCCAAGAACCTGATGCGGCAGCAGTGTGATGCCATCCCTGAAACCATCCACGACAGCCTGACTCATATCGATGTCTACTGCGGTGTCAAGGTCCTGGTTCATACCCCCGCTCATAAGGTCCCTCAAAGCCTTTTCTGCATCCGCCGGTGACATATAGATGTTGTCTTCTCGGAAATCAGGGATGGCCACATCCTCACCATCGGCATTAGTCTGAAAAAGAGATGGAGGAATAGCACGGGGGGCAAACCCGTTAGGTGCAAGGTCGCGGTTGGAGGGGATGTGAATGGGGGTTGCAGGCCCTGTAGGCATTTTCCTTGGTGGTCCGAAGAAGCTCTCGTCGAATCTTGCCTGGATTGCACTGGGCTTTATAGGTGGCTTCCCAGTCTCGGGATTATTATGGCCATTGAATGGTGTCATTGGTGTAGTTTGTGGCCGAGTAAATATGGGATAGGTTGGCTTTCGGGGCTCTGTCGATTTAGCGCCACTGCGCGCAGGGTCAGGGACTGCGGACGACGGTCGGTAATTTTCGACGCGTTGGGAATTGGGCAAAGTTTGGGGCCTATCAAACACACTTTTTCATGTTTGACGTAAAAGGCATCAGGGATAAGCTTACTCTGGTGTAATCTCGACAATGTCGGAGTCGTCGCTGCTAATCTCATGAATCTCTGGGCCATCCTCCTCGTCTGAGGAAGATATGATGACTGTGCTACGTTTCGCGCCCGTGTGTTTGGCAGGTAGCCTGAAAGATGATCTTGTAGAGGTTGCAGCACTCGACGGCTGGGAGGACGTAGTGGACGCAGCTGACGAGGTCACGGACTTTTTGGGCTTATCCTTGCTTTAGAGATTGAAACCAATGGGCTTAACCAGTGCCACTCACTATGGCTTCTTGTGACTTGCGCGATGGGCCACTGGGGGCCAATTCCGGGTATAGACTTGGGTCCTGCGCGAACCTCTTACGACTACGAGAGTCATCAGTTTCATTAGGCGTATCATATGTGCGAGAGTAAGTACATATGTTCCACTGGCATGATATTAAATTGCGAAGTTCCGATTTGCAGACAATGGGGAAGAGATAAAAGGTGTTGATTCTGAAAGAGACGCGTCGAACTCGAACCGTCGCAGTCACATGTCGTTAGTTAATCTCGACGTGACTATCTCCTTTTCTGGCTAATTATCTATAATGCCGGCCGAGTTGCCGATCTGCCGCTCTTACCTGATGCCGATGACAAATAACATATGGAAATAGGTTGCCGTCGCCAGTTGCTTTCGCCCTTCTTTACCTCACTTCTTATTCCGAATCCCCCTGCCACATCAACTCAATCAATTAATGAGCAGGGCTTATTAATTGACTTGACTCGAACCGTATTCACATATGTCGCAACTAAACAAACTTCAGAAGGAGAGAAATCAAAAGATTTTACTGGAACTTGCCTCATTACCCGGAAACAGTGAGTAGGAGGCCCAGCAATCACCAGTTCTGCTCCTAACAGTAGACTCCCGTTTCTCAGACATATGTGCGGATTGCAAAGCTCGCATGCCTCGGTGGGCCTCGCACAACCTAGGAATCTTTATATGGTATGTCGTGTCCTCGGCCTAGTGCGCTGTCCTGCTGACGCAGTTGTAGTACAAATTGTGCTCGCATCCATCGAGGAATTGGTACCCATGTCACAAAAGTGTTCGTCTACGCCATCATTTGACTGGCTTTTGAACTCACAGAATTCCAGGAAGAGTCTGACAATGGATGAATGGACGAAGGAGCAAATTGAAGTGAGTATACATTATGCAGACCGACTGTATCATTCTGATCGTACGTTTTCAGCATATGAAATCAATGGGAAATATAAAATCCAATTCAATTTATAACCCAAACGAGATTCGTAATCCTCCTCCTCCCAACCTTGACGATACAGACCGGGATAGTGAAATCGAGCAACATATTCGCGGTAAATGAACCACCAACGTTTTCTGTGTAAAGCGCTTACAATAATCCCAGCGAAATATGAATACAAAAAGTTCTTCGACAAATCTGCTTTGGCTGCCTCGATATTAGGACCTTCGCGATCAGTCGCGTCAGTCCCACCCAGATCCGCTACGCTACCCGTAACCCAACCTGCGCGGCCGAGTCCGAAACCTCCTATTAATACCACCCAGACAGATACCCAGAAACCCACCCCACCCCAGCTGTCAAATCCCGTACGGTCGGCTTCGCAACCCGTCGTTGCACCACCTATTGCGCAAACGTCGAATGCTCCAACTGGTGGCGTCTGGGCAGATCTCAGTTTGTTAAATGGACCTTCTCAGAACTCCACGCTACCCTTACAGTATCAACAAAGTCTCCCTAATCCACCCCAAAGCGCGCCTGTAACCAATGCATTCACAACACATACCATTAACCCATATCAATCCCAGCAATTCGGTGTGAGCGCATTCCCCCAACAGCAGTCCCACACCGGATTTCCCTCCAGCCCATATTCCGTGCAGCAACCGCAAATGACTTCATTTCCTTCTCAGCCGTTTGGACAATACCCTCAGATCCCACAGTCTGCCTCAGCTCCCTCGCCGGGGACTTTCTTCCAACCACAGCCTCAATCACAAGGCTCCCTTCAGGTTCAGGTACCGCCTATCAACCCCGGGTTTTTAACACCATCCCCTAGCCTCGTAGCAGCACCCACCGGACAAATTCAGTACCTGTCCCCCAGCCCTTCCCAGCAGTTCCTCTCGCACAGCCCACAGCCACAGGCTCAGCTACAGGGGATGCAGTCGGCCACGCCGCAGGGCCAATTTGGTATGTATCAGATGTCGTCGTCGCCCGCGCAGCCCCAAATGCAATTTGCGACTGGCGGCGCCACACCGGTTGGCCAGAGCTTTTTAGGCATGACCACGATGCAAATGCAGCAGCAACTCATGCTCCAGCAACAGCAGCAGCAGCAGCAGCAACAACAACAACAACAACAACAACAACAACAACAACAACAACAACACCAGCAACAGATGCAGATGCAACAACAGCAAATGCAAATGCAGCAGCAGCAGCAGATGCAGATGCAGATGCAGCAACAACAGGCCATGTTTAATGGGATGCAGCCGCAGATGTCGTACGGACAGACATTCCCGCAAGGCGGGTTCCAAGCCCAGGGTGGTGGTGGTGCTTGGGGCGCACTATGAGCTGAGTAGTCAGCTTATGTTTTCGTCATACTTATTATACGTCCTGCGTCTTACGCTCTTATTGATTTTCTTCTGTCATACATACCATATCCGGAGCTGCTTTTATCTACTTATGGAAGGAATAATGATCATTGACCATGCTTCTAAAACCATTCACTTTCAGGAGTCCAATCTGTCCAGTGTCGATTTGCCGCGCTCAATGACGTTCATCCTCGTTCATCCCGAGGATTTTAATTGATGCTTGCGACGGCTGCGGATCTCTGCGTATTGTGCAGGTTTAGAGTTCCTTATTGGCTCAATAGCACCGTTGCGGCATTTCCTACATAGGCAAATATAATAACAATGATGTCAAAGCACGTCCGCTCGACCACACGATCCTCTGAAACCGGTATACAGCGCATTCATTTTCATTGAACGACCAGCCAGTAGTTACGAGAGGCCTTACCCTGCATTTACGGCATATCTTAACCAGGACGAAGTACATACATACGAAATTGGCAACTCATCTGAAACACGGGCGCCGTCGTGATTGATTCGCATTGACAGAAAGCACGGTTACTGGGTAAGTTTACAACAAATACATACTTACGCTCGTTGCAGGTTGGACAGTGGGTCGTCATTTGGGCCGTCATCTCAACACTCAAGTTTCAAATAGTCATCGGCCGTGTTCGTAAAGGGCCGTCTTGGCCTTAGGGCTGAACAAAAACGGTAATGGCAGATTCACACTTAATATACTTCACGGCTAGATAGAACTGTGCGACGTAATGCCAGGTACACTACTACGCTTCAGGAAAAGTGCGACATGGGTATCTCACTGCTCGCCGACGAGTTCTTGGCTCTTAAATACGATTGACAACAGACATCGGGGGTGATACCTTCCATCATCATTCTTGCGACGTCCGACTATGGAGACACTAGGAGAGGAGCTCTTGACCTTACACTTTGAGATGTTTGTAAGACAATGCACGACGCGTGTGTACACCGTATTCCGCACTCTTCTCAAACTTCTTACTGATTATATGATCTAGTCGCGGGGGTGGTCATCCTTGTATACGATATGCTGGGGTCTTGCCGACGAGAATATCAGTATCTCTTTCGGTATGTACACATACAGTGCCGGAAGCTAGCCAGAAAACTAATTGCAGTAAATGTATTCACCAGCACACCTACTACTAGGATAAAGGGGCTGTATGTTGTATCGCGCTACTGTTCCCTTGCTTTTCAAATGTCAGTGCTCATATCACTTCATTATCTGATAAATTTATATCCTGTTCCCACTTCTAGTGCAAGCTTTATAGTAGTCATGGGCCCTCTTTCAAAAGCAGTCCCACGACGGGTATGCCATAGCTGGGCTTATGCTAACCTTGCCAACGTCGTGCTTGTATTAGCCTTGATCGAGTTCATTATCATGCTACGAGGTGAGAATAATACCTAACTATGTACGTCTTACGCTGAAAATCACCGTGCACCTCGCCTCGAACCCAGTGTATGCTCTGTACCAGAAAAATCTATTGGTCGGGTTCATACTGGCATGTTGTGCCGGGCTTGAGATATCTGTGTTAATCCGCACTGCTGTCACAACTATCTCGGCACAGCAATACGGTGTGGGATGCATTCAAATAGATAGGCAACAGTCTATTGGTCAAGCAGGGTCAGTCGCTATTTTTGAGATCGTGAGTATTGTGTACTGAAATGCATTTTTTTAGACTATGCATTCTCCTTGCCCAGGTCGTAACGTGTGGTCTTGTCGCATGGAAGTACAACTTCAATTTACCTGAAGGGTGGAACAATGCGCCCATAGTGTCGCTAGTGGTGCAGCAGGGGACATGCTATCACGTTGGAATCAGTGGTATGTATCAACATTGAACCTGAAATCTACGCATTCGTGTTAACTTTGTCTTCGAGTTACTCTCTTGATTCTCGTCCCCATATCACAACGAGTGAAGGATATCTCTTTCGTTACACTTGGGTAATGCCTTGATTCTGCTTTCAGATGTACAGAACAAGCCGCTCATAGGAAACTATATCACAGATTGTTTGGCTGCTTGTCGATTGTGGTATGTACTTCCTTTTTTCGTAGACAGTTCAGAAGTTGTTTACGTCCAACTTACATCTTACATTTTCCAGGCATGTCGCCTGATAATGAATATGCAACAGCTGAGACAACCAGAACTGTTGACTGACCCCGAATTCACTTCTGTATTCGAGTTAACTGCATACGATCTTAATTCTCCTCCTGGTTCGCTTGGAACACTGGAAACACTTGGCTCGATTATTCCATAGCTGGAGTATAACCTCCTCTCTCTTATTACTCACTAAAATAAGATATTTAGCTTTTGTTGTATCATTACTAAATTAACACTATATTACCCGATTTTCATGGATTATGTATTACTTCTAATTATCTGTATCCCAAACGAATACTTTAGACTTGGCTCGCACTTGCCTCTACTTATGTAACTGATGCGTAACCTATCTGACGTTGAATTGAGTCGGACACGTATTTTGCGCGTATTGACCCGCGCGCAGCGCACGCGAAGATTTGCGTACCGTGCGGCGAGGCGTGCAGTTTACGTGCGTGATCTGATCATGTGTGTAAGCGTGCTCAATGCCTCCGAAAGATTCTATTCCTGCTCCTCCAACTCCTTCGCTTCTACTACCACTACAACTCAAACTTTTGTTCTACACAAAATCTAAATATTTGATGGAGTCTGACTACAAACGATGTCAACCTCAAACCATGTATCAAATGTTTCGCTAACGGCGACAATTCCTACTGACGTGCAGATTCCGTACACCCCTCCTTCGATTCCAACACTGCTCTCTCTATCAACATTCATTGTCCTTCTGGCCGTCCCGACACTGTTGTCAAACTCTTATCCAGTTCCACTTATTCACAGTCAGGACAAACAACCCGACGGAAATGACACCAAATCGAGGTCATACAATCTTGACGCTTCGCTCACCATAATCCTGCCTCTTCTCCTTGGAGCCATTCTAGGGCCTTCGATAACATCCAATTCAATACTATCATCGTCAGACCAAAGCACGCTAATGAACATAGGATACATTGGACTACTTCTACTCATATTTGAAGCAGGTGTTTCGCTCGACGCTACTTCTCTAAGACTCATGCGTAAAAATGCCATGTTGAGTGTCTGCGTTGCGGTAACGGGGGCACTCATTCCAATTGCCATCAGCATGGGGCTCGGAATGGGGGCGTACGGATACAGCGGACTGCAATCTTTTGCTAGCGGTGCATCGTTAGCATCTACATCCCTAGGCACGACGCTAGCCCTCCTGGCTCCTGCACCTACTTCCAAAGCAGTGAAAACCGAGAATTCAAACTCTGGAAGTGAATCCGACCGCTCTCCCTTGGATCTGCGACGCACAAGGGTCGGTTGCGTCCTTGTATGCGCAGCATTGCTAGACGATATCCTAGGTCTCGTCATTGCTGGTATCATCCCCGGGCTCGCACAGGTGGACTCGGAGAGCCATACAAAAGTCGAGTGGTCTACCATAGTACGCCCCATACTTGTATCGGTTGCATTCGGATTGGTTACCCCACTTGCTGCAATGGGGCTACGCTGGATCCTGAACAGGTTTTCCTTAAAGACACCTCGTCCCCAGTATCTGTTCATCGTCGTAATCATGTCTCTCATGGCATTTATAGCGGCCTCGGGGTACGCTGGGACAAGCGAGCTTTTTGGCGCATACCTGGCCGGCGCATTCGCGAGCCATATTTTTCCAAATGAGAGTCATATAACCGTCTCCTCTCCAGAAGACGGCGAAGCTGGACTCGATGGAGCCGCACACGAAAGCGGAAATGCAGTACACGCCGCCTTTGTAGCCTATCTACAGCCAGTCCTGACACACCTTCTCTCCCCGCTTTTCTTTGGCTCCATCGGCGTAGCTCTTCCCATCAAAGCCATGTTTACGACGCACCCTGACGCCGTGCAGATAACCCGCGTGGTTCAATTTGGTAGGAACACCCTCACTAAACAGTTGAAATGTCTAATCACGTCTTCCCGCGGTTTCCATAGGGTCGAATAGCACTATCAGCGTGAACGTCGACTCAGGCAGCCCATCACATAGGGTCGTCTGGCGTGGTCTCGTATATGCTGTGCTAATGGTCCTCGCTAAGATGGTTGTTGGCTTGTGGATGCTCATCTGGCCTCTTCCGAAGGATAAAGAACTATATACAAGCCCTTCTCCTTCCACAGGTACTACCGATTCCAACGGTATCAACTCTCATCCACCAGGCCCACTCGGGGAAACAACCCTCAGGAGTGCCGCGGCCAACCTTTCTGAACCAGAGGCCCGCACCGTTCCCAGTAGCGCCATCGTCTTCTCCGGTGAGCCCACGCGCATGCGATCCGCTCTACTCCTCGGCCTCGCCATGGTCGCGCGTGGCGAGATCGCGCTAATCGTCGCACAGCTCGCACGTCCGCTGCTCGTCGGGCCTGCAGCCCCGTCCACGACGACGAGTGCCAGCGGGATGGAGACCACGACGATCACGCGCGCTTGGGTGCCCGATGAGGAGCCGTTTGCCGTCGTCATATGGGCGATCTTGATTAGCACGGTCGGGGGTGCAGTTGGTGTTGGTGTACTCGTGGCTTCTTGGAAACGGAGACTATAAATTATTTATATGTCCATCAGACTCACAAAAAGTGGCAAGGTTCAAATATGATCATCGACCGCTTGCTTCGGTGGTCGACTTATGACAACAAGTCTACAGTTCTGAATGTTACCAGGCTTAGTATCCGGACTAAATATTCTACGCACACACCAGTAACCACATTGGCTTGAGCGTTATATAAACTGTTGAAAAATATGAATTTTGAAAAGAACTTCAAGCTTCAACGAATTTGAGGACTAAAGTACCAAGTAAAAAGTTGGACCTTTTTAAAAGTTAGAACTTAAGCTGAAAATGAAATGTGAAGTGTCTACCCACCAAAAAAGGGCAAAAAAGTTAGCAGCAACTTGTTTCGATCAAGTGACCTCAGGGTTATGAGCCCTGCGCGCTTCCACTGCGCCATGCTGCTATGGTTAATATTTGCACAAAGGCATTTTCATATACAAACAGCATTTTTTTAAACTATTTAATGACTGATGCAGCGTGGCATTGCAAGTTCAACAGCTTCCCACTTTGGCTTACCTTGAGTTATGGTGTATGCATACAGTCAATGATGCCTTGCAATAAAGTAAAACGTCTTACGGGTACATGTGCACCGCATATACTGCGCATATAATATTACAAAAGTACACTATCATCTTCAACGCGATCCCCGCCGATGATGCGTTCTGTCATGGCCTTGCACACCACCAAAGATTGGATCCGGTACTTCAACTCGGTGATTTCGGGATCGTCCAAGTCTTGCAATGGCTGCATTGCTACGGCTGCCCTCTCGATATCTGAACGTCGTATCCGGGGTCCCCAAATACTTTCACTGTATGCGTCGACCAACTGGATACGCTCGATACTCTTCGAGTCTGATTACTAGCTCAATGATGTAATCTACAAGACGACGCGTTCCCGGCACTCACTAGGGTGGACAAGCCAACTTGCAACCACAGTAGGAGAGAGAAAGACGGCTTGGCCAAGATAGACTTCCCGTAAAGACGGGATAGCGGGGAATGTAGCTCCGAACGTCATGTTCAGATGTGAAAGCTGAACGAAAGTTAGATTCGTATAGCTCGCCAGAGCGCGGAATAGGTGGGGGACGACGGTAGCGACTATCTGTACAGGCATTTCAGGATATTGCGTGCCGAGAAATGGGATAGGTCACTCACTGCAGTCGAAAAATGGTGAGGCGGGTCAGGACCCGTCCATATGAACCGACGTGGACTAAGCTAGTTGGTGAGACCATTCAAAGCACTGATGGCGCCCACTCACTTTACAAGTGATAGAGCATTGTACACCATGCCTACATCGTCGTGTGTGTGTGAGTTCAGACGTAGCCGGAGTAGGTCCAAAGAGAGCCTTCCAAGCCCATCGAATCGCTCAGGACATGTTTTCGAAAAGCATTTCGAGAACAGCGAATATATGTCCATGAACACCGTACCACTCGTAATCATGTCGACCTCTATAGAATAGGGCAAGCAAAAGACAGAATTAGACTTGACTGAACTGTACGTGTACGTCGATATAAATGTCGTGAGCTGCCCTCGGGTCATGAATCGCAGATTGGAATAGACGATGTTGGCATATATCTCATAGAATAAGAACGATGTGGTAAGGAGAGCCGCCGGTGATAGACCTGGTTCACAGAAGCAGTAGCCCAGTATCTGGTCTATGATTTCCGGAGGCAGAGTAGTCATCTGTGCCAATGGGAGTATGTAATTTGATATTTCAGAGAAGTGAACGAGCCTCGAGTTTCAAGTGCGTCGACGTATCGGTACGATGCTGGAACTTCGCATGTTAGCTATGGCTTCTATTAAACGCGACTGACCCGAAACACCCAATATCTGACAACTACCAGTCGACACAATAGCCACGAAGACATAAACGAGTGGTTCTTGAACAAACTGTTTGCCAGTTCTGAGTGCAGTCGTCAAGTAGTCGTGGTGGGTGGATAGCATGTCGCACTTCTAATCATGGACTCGTGGGAACCATATCAAACCTCCACGGACACGTGAATATGTACTTACTAGCCTATTTTCCTGAAGTTTGAATTTCAAGGTTGAACGCTTTTCAATTGTTAATATTCAGTGTGTGCCTACTGGTGCTACGTTAAGCGTAGAATTATCAAGTCAAAACTTTATGTACAAAAATCAAGACACGGATGATAATATTTATGGACAAACAGTTTTTAAGCCTGCTCGACTAAATCTGCGTTACTTATTGAGTCTGACGCCGTTGATAACGCGAACACCAAACCGGAATGCCCACCACTACCTCCATTGCCGCTCGCCGAGACTCCTATATGCCCACATTCTGGGGAAATATGATCCTCTGGCCAGGCATATGAGCCATTTTCTGTACTACATGCCTTGACCCTTACACGGCTGTTGACCATGGACATGAGGGTCGTAGAATAGATCCCAGAGATAGTCGAGACCAGAACTATGCCATAGGGGGAGTAACTAAAGATAGATATTGCGATAAAGGTTAAAACCTCTACACTGGCTATCAAAACCATAGCAGTGTTCGTGACCTCTAGCATAAACGAAGGGCATAAATTCTAAATAACATACCTGTCAATGTCCCAGTTTCAACAGATAGCCGTATGATACGATTGACTATATTGACTGTGCGGAGCTCGACCGGATTGAAACGTTTCAACTAGTATTTGCTTGGTTAAAATAATATACGAGGAGTCGCTAGGGCTTACGTAGAATATCATAAACCCTGCTATAATAACGTCGCACGCTGCATTGATAGCCAGTGACACCTAATGAAAAAAGTACTTGTATCTCGACTAAATGATTGATTATATAGAGTTAGTCTTACCATTGCATTAAGTCGAACATTCCACTCGAATATAGCAAGTATATTTGAATCTGATTTATACTTGAGTGCAGTGACAAGGCAGAATATTAGGCCGGTAATTGACATCTTCAATGCAACAGAAATATCAAGATTAACGGTCAGTAGTAGTGGTAATATACTTATAGAAAACTGACAAATATGAAAATTTCTCACCATAAGAATAAATAGAAATGGGATGCGTGTGCCCGATATGATGAGTACTCGCCACGCATAGAATGATTGTAGAGAGAATGCTACTAAATACGAAGAAGCCAAGATCAAGTTAAGACAACGTTGTCATTTGGAAGCAAAACAGAACTCTAAGTGTACCATACCTAAGCCCGAAATCACAATAAAAGAAAACCAGCAACTGTAATTGTGAACATTGGTATCCACCAAAACAAACCCCAATGCAGAGTCTTCTGCAAACATGATTATTTGAGTAAGCTGCAGCATGTATACTCCATATACGAATGCTTTAGTGATCATCCTGTCATTAAGGAATGTTTTGGAATATAAATCTATCAAATGGGTTTGTAATAACCGAAAATTTTTAACATGAGATAAACCACGTACAGACTTGTACAGAAAGTACTCCGAAGAAGTACCAAGGCAGAAGGTAAGCTAAAAACTGTAACGAAATAATTAATACAGTTAGCTAGTAAAGTGACTCCTCAAGAATTTCCTTACAATAGATGAAATAAATGTTGAGTTGAGAATCAGCATTTCAAGACCATTTGTCTGAGGTCTCTGCTAATTGCGAGAGATGAATGAATATTTGAATGAGAGGGAGAATAGTATCAACCATATTCCTCCGGTGGACTTGCTTATATTTACGACTTTACTGAGCCATCAGATGTGATACATTATACAAGGCTTTCGTTAAATTGTGTATACAACGGTGTCATCACTTAATGTCAGTTAATACTATATTCTTGCACCACCAATCACTGGCCCATCATACTAGATGATGAGGGAATCGTAGCAACTGACAATTTGTAATGAATTATCAGGCAACGAGTTCTTAGTACATGTCCTAAATGCAATGATCACCTTGTGATAATGACTCTAGTGTATTTGCCTTGATGCTACATATAGAGAGTTATGGAGACTATAGTGTACCGTACCAAATAATTCCTCCAGGGGGATGTACAGGACGCAGTGGACGAAATCTTTTGACCGCCACTTCCACCGGGACCCGGGACAACCAATAAGTTTACTAGTGTTTTTTGAGTCTGGCTGCAGATTTTGAACCACTCTCTCAGATGCTTTCAATATTTTGGTTATTAGCTCAGGAGGCCGGAACACGGCACAAACCACCAATTTCCTCCACCTACATGATGTCCCTTGGACAGAGGACGGAGGGAGAATCCGAAATGGTACTATAGTTCATGTGCGATGACGGTTCATCTGAACAAAAATCCAGGCCTGAATCGACACCTTTCTAAGCCGCTGATGTTCGGTATACTCTATCAGAGTACACTGAACGCGTGACTTGGAGACTCTCTGAGCGCGTTGCCGGGGAATAAGCGCGCGGCGCGCGCCACGCGTATGAGCGTGCGCAAGTAATAAATGGTACCGTGGGGATTGTATCCGAGTCACGCACACTATTGAGAATCCCACACATATGAACCTGACTCTCAACCAACTCTCCGAAACAAAGCTTACTGCAACATTTGACTCCGGGATCTGCATGTCATTTTCCAGAAATATCTCAGTTGTCTAGTACCTCCAACTTTGCAACCATCGTGAATATTCTCAAAGGTTCTCAACAGGATACAGTGATTAGACAATGATTAGACGGGTACTAGAGGTTGACTAGAAGAGACACGCGTGTGTAGTAATTGGTCAGAATATAGGGCTTGTCTGGTAGGTGGCATTGTCTAGTATACTAACCTAGCTATATATTCCAAACAGGGCTTCTACGAGTAAAGTGTTAGATGCTGATGACATCCCTCCACTAGTACCATCTGTCCAGGTTAAAATAGGAGGAGTCAAAGTTGGCGATTCCGACCGATTTTCATTCTGATTATGAGTTCGCTTTTGGGTTGATTATTTTCCAGGTAATCTGGATCAAACCGCTTTTACTCTGACCACCCCTTGCTGACCTACCAGTCATAATTGGATTCTACACTAGCTTGTGCAACTTGCATAACTGGGAGGCATAACCAACGCATAACAGTCTAGCATTATGGGAGGAATTACGCTTATTATTGGATTATTGTGCCTCTATAGGTGTGAGATACCCACAACAATCCGGGAACATTACCAATTACATGCAGCAACTTGGCAGCTGTGTTATTTGCTTCAGGAATTTTGAGAAAGGCCGTATTCAAAGGAGCAGAATCCGATTCTGGAAAATCGCGGAATTGCAGTTGCGGCTCCAGAGGCGCATCTGCGATTATGCGATTCTGTGCTGTTTCGGCGATTTTCCCACGATTCTGGTGAAAACGATTCTGGATACAATCGAACTCAGAATCGAAACAAAAATCTGTCAGAATCGTCTACTCTGACTCCTCCTAATGTATCCCGCAGAAACTTTGCGAAGCTCACAAAGCTGTAGAAGGTCCACCGTAGAGGTCATGCCAAAAATAAGAAACCGGTTCACATCCGACTATGTATAGGAGCGGCTTCTAGTCTTCAACGCGTGTGTGCCCGAGTTGCGCCCGAGTGTTGACGTGAACCTGCAATACCGTTATAGAGGATTAGGCCTGCGAGGTTGACAGGCAATGACTGAGAAATGGTATGTACAAAAATATGTATACATTCTGTATTACTAGTACGTAGTCACGCATTATTATAAATGTGGGCGGGTTCAAAAAGTAGGTTGAAGCTGTGTGAACGTTTCTCACTAATACGCAGCCATCACGGAGAGACGGTGAAACAGTATGCATGTACTAGTAAACATCACCGTTGCGATGAATAAATGTACACTTGACATGTCACCTTGACTCTTTACAAAATCATACTAAGTCTCTCGAGGTATAAAGTACATAATACACTATATACCATGTAGATTTTGTTCAAGCAATCAATCTAGAAAAACACATATTTTTGCCTTCTCTACGTATATTGCAGTGTACAGTATCATTAGGTCCATAGACTCGGCTAATGACTATGCGCTTACCGATTTACCCTTCCCTTCCGGCTTTAACAGCAACAACATCCGTGCACAGGTACGAGCTATCAATAGGTTGATGTCCTGCATACCGAGCTAAAACACGAGATCTCGCATCATGATAGTGTTCCGGCGTGTCCCAGTATGTCCCCAAAAGACAAGCAAAAACACTGATCTCAGGATATCATTGGCGGCCATCGGGCCCATCTATGACGCTGCCCCTGAGATTGGTTATAGACGGAGAACACACCCCTGGGAGACACTGGACCAGAGTACATGTTTTTGTGATCCTGTGGATCGTCGTCACGGAACTGAGTATTTAAGAAGCAGACGAGACGCGAACAGAGCTGACCACTGTCTTTCTCCTGCACCTTGTCATTAACCGGTACCAATATGTTCAAACTAACGATCGCCACGCTCATCCTTGCCGCGTCCTGCGCCTCTGTCTTCGCCGAGCCGAATGTGGCATTCCCTCAGGTGCGTTTCTAGCAAGCGGTGCAGCGCTCTATGTATATGCAGAAGAAAGACTCTAACCGACGAAATATCACAGTGTGGAGGCCTCGCGTTCACCGGCTCCAGCGAATGCCCTGAGAACCACAGTTGCTCGTGGATTAACGACCACGTTTCTCTTTGCCTCCCACCGGCATCGAAGTAGATTCGACGTGTAAGGGATGTCCTTGTCCCTGAGTGCCAATGATGCAGGGCCCTAGCTTGTAAGCTCATTGTTGTGTGCACGCAGGGTCATCAAAGTAGACTAATATGGCATTTCAGTATCCTTATTTGATTCCTCTATGATCACATATTAGCTCTCTAGACGCTTCCTAAGGCCTAAACACTCCTAATTCTCTAATAAATACATTTAAGATTTTTGACTTGGTATATCTGTGATGACTGTCCCCACGCGGTCTTCTAGCTTGGTGCAATGTTTGCGTCTGCGTAACTACGAACTTCAAAGTCATGGTCATTGCGGATTGAATTGGCTGTGAAATAACAAGGTTGCAACTGTAATGCAGCTTGTCAATTTTGAAGACAATTCTAATTCAGATATACATCTAATTTTTCTACAAGAAAATATAACTCTGCCTCCGCACTTGAAGTCCCATATCAATAAAGTCCGCCGTAAAAGGAGCAAATAGTCTCCTCGATTTTCAAATGCGTGAAGATATAATTACTGCTTTGCATCACAGGAATGCGCGGCAACGAGGTATCATAGACAATGGCTGACCGTCTAATTCTGGTCTTCCACAAGACTGCCTGCAGCCTTGAGATCTGCTGAGACCATTTCTTGGACAAGAGAATCGAAATCCACGCGACGCTTCCAGCCAAGGACCCTCTCTGCTTTCGCTGGATTACCGAGCAAAAGGCTAAAAGAGATATATTTTAGTTTTGGCCCTGACAATGCGGAGGACAGAAAACACATACTCGACTTCCGCCGGACGAAAGTATTTTGGGTCTACTTTGACTACGGCCTTGCCGGTCTTGACGTTAATTCCCTCCTCGTTTTCTCCGCTTCCTTCCCATCTACCGCAGTCGCTACTATGAGTTTCGTCGGGGAACATGCAAGCAAATGCGTACCGTAGTGTTATGCCGACGGCGGTGAATGACTTGTTCACGAACTCGCGCACGCGATGAGTTTCCCCAGTGGCTAGAACAAAATCCTCTGCTCTGGGCTGCTGGAGCATCATCCACATTCCCTCCACGTAGTCACGAGCTATACCGACCGAATTAGCGCATATAGTCGAGAGAAGCTGCCCAAGAAGAGCGTACCATGGCCCCAATCACGCTGCGCATCGAGGTTACCGAGGTACAGACACGATTGCTTCCCTAATGAAATGTCCGCTGCGGCGCGCGTAATCTTGCGCGTCACGAACGTCCGCCCGCGACGCGGGCTCTCGTGATTAAAGAGGATCCCGTTGCACGCGTACATGCCGTACGCCTCGCGGTAGTTCACGACGATCCAGAATGCGTAGAGCTTTGCACAGCCGTACGGGCTACGCGGGTAGAACGGCGTTGTCTCGCTCTGAGGCGTCTCCACGACCTTGCCATAGAGCTCGGACGTCGATGCCTGGTAGAACTTGACGTGCCGCTCGAGCCCGCAGGTGCGTATCGCGTCGAGCAGGCGCAGCGTGCCGAGCCCGTCGACGTCACCCGTGTATTCCGCCATCTCGAAGGAGACCTTGACGTGCGACTGCGCGCCGAGGTTGTACACCTCAGTCGGCTGCACCTGCGCGATGATGTATACAAGATTTGTGCTGTCGCTCAGGTCGCCGTAGTGCAGCTTGAAGCGGCTCGGGTCTGCGGGGCGGAGTCAGCACCTGCATAAGTAAGGAATGGTTGGGGACGCACGCTCGTGCTGGTCCTCGTAGAGGTGGTGCAGCCGTCCGGTGTTAAAGCTTGACGAGCGCCTGATAATGCCGTGCACCTCATAACCCTTCTCCAACAACAGCTCCGTCCTGTGTGTGTATCGTGCATGAGACCCACTGTCCAGTTATCCTGCCAATGTGGGAAACGCACAAATATGATCCATCCTGTCCGGTTATACCTGGACTCAGGACTGTCAGAACATCGATCTTATCTCACATGAGGTCACTCGCCTGAAATCAAAGCGACCTTGCGTTTCTGATACTCTTCGACGGTCGGGATGTCGCGCATGGCTGAAAGGGGGACGACGAGGGACATGGTGGTCGGGGATCAAGAATGAATTTACAGTCAAGTCGTGAATGTGAAGTGGATAAATAATAAATGCATATGTCGATTAACGATTAGACAAGGAACAGTACTAGTTCTATCACGGACGCCTATCTCCATTCAGCCTCGGTGCCTGTTGACGTTGAGGGCAAAATTGATCAGCGCACTGGTCGCAAATTGCGCTGACGTCGGCGTACGATGGGTCATCATGTCGCGATTGTACGCAACTAGGGAAAGAGGGACAAATTACACGACAAAATCTACTCCGTGCTCGACTTTCGTTGATTACGGGAAAACTTGGGAAAACCGGGGGCGCATTGAAATGTCATGAATATTGAGAAACTCCACATTGGCCTAGTACAAGTTATAGTATTTGCTCGTTTCTATGCAGGATTGTTCATTCCACGGGAAGGGGATCCCCCTGAAATTCACTTGAATGCTCAACATCAACCTTCATGAACCACGAATGTAGCAGCATACGCATACATTCAAGCACGACCAGCCCAATACAGCCCAGCACCCAGGTGTCGGCGAACTGCTAACCAGCGTACTAATGGTTGCGAGGCGATGTTCACGTTGCAGTCATATATATGCATTTCTAAAAACCAGGTAAGATATATGTAGTAAGGAAATTATTAGTTTCCAGGTATCTATGACGTATTCCGCTTCTATGCACGCTATTATGCGTTCCGCAAGCCCGTTCGAGCGGTGGAATAATTATCGAGGAACCACTTCACGGAAATGTCCAGTGCTACAAATAAATAAAGATAGTCAATTAACACAGTAAGATGGACCACGTCACTTACCTTGCTCGAAGGGGGTGAACTCGAAGCCTCCTGTCAGAGATAGAAGCTTCTTGTTAGAGGCGGGCTTGCGAAACTGTCCGTCGGCGCGAGTGGTATCGAACTGCAGAGAATAAGCTACTGTTAATGCTCGAGGATTTCAGAGCTTACGGTGTATTCGCCTTGGAATCCTATGGCTTTGACAATCGCATCGGCTACTGCCTTGATGCTTACCTCCTCGTCTTCACCGACTGACATTGAAAATCAGTGAATGGAAGAGAGATACATACGTTCATAATTACCGGACAGAATGACGGGCTCCACATCGTCGTACTCCCTCAATTGCCAGATGAAGAGCTTGGCAAGATCGTAAGAGAAGATGAATTGACGGAGTGGCTTGCCAGTTCCAGCAACAACGAAAGGGGTATTATTCTCTTGATTGAGGTCAATTAACTGGATGTCGAAAGCGTGATAAACGCACTTTTGGCAAGGTAACACTTGTGAATTAGACCAGGGATGACATGAGAATCTTCCAGATCGCTGATAAAACGTAGTTTAGCGGAGATTCAGGCGACTCATTAAATCTAACTCACTAGTTATCATGAGGGCCAAATACGTTGGTAGGGATAGCGGAAGTAAAGTTGCATCCAAATTCCTCCTTATATGCGCTGATTTGAGCTTTCAGTGCACTGATTTGTCAGGATAAACTGCGGACATACTGATTCTGAACATCCACCATACGCTTAGCATGAGCATAGCCAAAGTTACTTTCGTGCGGAGGGCCACTGTGGATCTTGTTTTCGTCGAGGGGATACTCCACCTTATCGGGGAAAACGCATGTCGACAGGCACGAGATGACCTTTTGCACTTTATGCTCATATGACGCGTGTAAGACGTTGTCGTTGATGAGGATATTGTCGCGTAAGAATGTTAGCTGCATATGTATCAATACGATAGAAAACTTGATTATTACTGCCCTGGACTCACTTTATACTTCATGTTCTTAAAGAGACCGCCGACTGCATAGAAGATATATTTCAGTGACTAAACAGAGGAGACGTGTCAAATTACGCACCTAATGCTGCGAGATGAATGACATGGGTGGGCTTGTACTTTTCATACAGTTTATGCGTCTGCTCGAGATTCCTAATTTGCTGGAGTTTAGTGTTCATGCGAATTCAAAAACACAGAAACACACCTAAGATCCCCTTCAAACGAGCTTGCAAAGACCCATGTCTCTCCAGGCCTCTTCCCGAAGCGCGATCCCTCTGGCTCAGTATTGATGATATGCTCGATGGCTTTGCCAACTAGACCGGTGCCGCCAGTGACGAGGATAACGCTGGCCATTTTATCTGCTTCGTTGCACTATTTAGCAGGTGCTTCCTAGAGAGAATATAGAATATATGGCCTACCACAAGTCTTTCGAAGTGTCCGAGGTAGTGGTCAAGAGCAAGGGCGCCCAAGCATAAATGCGCTCTTACCAAGTCTTACGAACTCACGGAATCTAATCGCGCCAGCCGGCGATTTATCAGAGGCTCAAAATAGAACTTGTGCGCACGTGAATAAAGATGACATAATCGGTAGCGGGCGGAAGGTCCGGACCCCGGAGTGGGGAACACGGAGTACAGCATCGAAACAGACGATGGCCTCCACCTATTCCTCTTATAATCCCCCATCATCGCCCAGCTCTCTGAAAACAGAGCCTGACGATGTCGCAGTCGTACATTGCAAAATTGGACGCCAAAGCTATCGCCGATCAGGTGTACGCGCTTGCCGAGGACGACGCCGACCTTTTGGCACCCCTCGTGAAGGAGGCACTAGCTGTCATCGACGAGTGCTTGGATACCCATGGGTGAGTCAGTTTTTTGAAAGTTATGATAGGGGGGAGAATGACTGCCTGAAGGCCAGATAATGTCTCGCTGAGCTTCAACGGGGGAAAGGATTGTACGAAATAACGCTGGCGACCAGTGTTTAAGACGTGGACTGACATCTAATCGCAGGCACTGTTTTACTCCATCTATATGCAGGGGCGCTTGCGCGGCGCCTGCAGCCCACGGAGAAACTGAAGCCAATACACGCCATCTACATCCCCGTGCCTTCACCATTCAAGACGCTCGAGGACTTCATCGACGAGGCTGCACGGCTCTATGACCTCGACCTGTTCTCATGTAGCCACGACGCGCCACAGGTAGAGAGTATAAATACGCCTGCGCCTCAAGCGAATGGAACGAGCTACATTGACACTCCAAAACCCGTGGGCAAGGCGCGGGGCGGCGAGGGCATGCTGCAGGCGCTGCAGACGTATAAGGAGCGTTTCCCGCACATCTCTGCAATCCTGATAGGGACGCGGCGGACCGACCCGCATGGAGGTGACGATCCCTATCTTACCTACTCTCGGCGCGCGTACTCAATTATTCCTGGGAACAGCCAAACTATCGCATCGGAATATGACCGATCCCGGCTGGCCGTCGTTCGAGCGTGTCAATCCCATCATTAACTGGTCGTACAGCGATGTATGGGCGTTCCTGCGCCGGCTAAATGTGCCGTATTGTAGTCTATACGACGAAGGGTACGGATCTCCTACTTCTAGTGTGATCTACGTGCTGATTGATGTATACGCTAGATATACCTCACTAGGCTCGACATTTAATACCTTCCCTAATCCCGCCCTCCTAGCCCCTTATAAATTGTCAACTGATAAATTAGAATCAAACGGCACTTCACTGAATGGACACGAGTCAAAGTCAGAAACACCACGATACCTGCCTGCCTATGAGCTCAAAGACGGAAACTTAGAAAGATCAGGACGAGGGTCGTCGCAAGTTTAGGTAAAATAGTGACGGTAATCATGTCAGTGGCTTCGCAAGATGTAACACGTATACTACGTCGCGTCATTCTCTATATCATAATTTAGATCTGGACAGAGGGGATAATTGCCCGCATATGTATTTTTGAGCGCCATCCATACATATGAATATCATAAATATAGAATGCCGTCAAGTATATGCTCCATGTAATGCACGCTCCAATGATTTCTATGACTTCTAATGAATAAACAACCAGCTAGAGTAATATACATGCCAGAGGTATTACGCGTGAATATAATTTGTATCCCCACCAACAGGAAGGTACAGACGATTTCATGACGGCTCACTGCAGCCACATTTTTCATACCGAAGGATGGGCCTTATCTGGGCTTCTCCCTCTCGCCAGTTTCCAGGTCCTCCATTTTGACACGTTCATATGAGCCGCGACGGGAAGTTTGCGCCGCAGGGAGGGTTTCTTGGTGCTTGACCCAGGTATAGAGAATAGACCCGATAAGAATGATACCGATTGAAGATGCACGTCCGCTGTTAAAATGGTCAATATATGCGCGAAAATGCGGAACTGGAGAGCTGCTAACGCACGTCGTGATGATCTCTTTAAACAGCCACATTCCGAGGAGCGATGCGGCGACACCGCGCACGGCAGAAGAGACCATATGCGTGATAGGGGAGGTAACCTTGATCGAAAGTAAACTAGCAATGCTCATCAAAAATCCTACGACTCCCTGTGATCGGATGTAAGCATACATGGTATGAAGAAGTATGCATGATGATGCTGGACGTACCGTAATGAGCGATCCCCAAACAAAGGTTGTGAAGGGAGACATTGCGCCCTCCTTAACGAGCAGCTCATCGACGCCGAACATAAGCTTAAGCACGTCTTTCCCCTCCCCGGCAAGAATGAGCAGGGGGAAGAGGACAACTGCGCTGAGCAGATTCGTGTACCACGACAGAGAGAGCGCGCTCCCGCCGACGACGTTTAAGCTCTGTTTAATTACAACAGAGTGCAAGGCGGTGATAGCGGAACTGGCTACGCCAAACCCAACTCCAACCAAGGAGAGGGGAGTGCCATCGAGGAATATCCCTACGAAGAATCCGGCAGTAACTAGCCCACAGCAGAGAAGGATGCGCAGTGACGGTCGGGCGTGCAAGAAGATGAAAGACGTGCAGACAGTGAAGGGCAGAATAAGCCCACGGGCAACCTGGTAGAAAGAGGCGTCGACATATTTTAGGGTATAGTTACTGAAGCTGTACCGAATAATAAAATGGAATTAGTAACCCAAATCCTGAGGGCGGGAATGATGCAGACCTAAGGCCCAATACGTTCAAGCCAACCATGGGGACCAGTCCCTTACACGTCTCGATGTTGAACGTGAGCCTTTCGGGCAGCATGCGCAGCGCATCAGACACTACGAATAGCACAGCCGCTATGGCAAGTTGCGTCCAGAGGAAAAATAAGGGTATATTTGTAGTGTTCAGAACCCATTTATTACTGTGAATGTTGTCAATATATGCCTCTATGAAGGGCAGCGAAAGTCATACGCCATAACCATCTGAAAGCGAGGCGTTAGTTTATAGTATAGGAAGACTTGTAGATACTCACCGCAAGTGCTGCAACGAGATAAAATACAACAACGCCAGTCTGCAATGTCGTCAGTGCCGTGCTCAAATTGCATACCTAACATTCACGTACGACCAGCGTCTTGGAAGGTGGTTTGGCGGCATTCTGAGGAGCCATGGCAGATGTCGTTAGAATTGAAGCCCTCTAAGAAGAATTTATGATGATTGAACGTCTAAGAAGAAAGAAACAGGCAGAGAGCTAAAGAAGATTCAAGGTATACGAGCCAAGTGACTGCCAACGAGGAATTGCGTGGGAGATTAATTAAATAATTATAAAGTTGCCGGTCTTCATTTAATTGCCGGCACGCGTCGCGGAGCGCTTTCACGATCGCTCTCATGTCGTCTCAGTCTGAAGGCAGTCCTCCACCCCCGACTATTGGTATCCAGACGCTATGTTAGTCTCTATTATATGCGTGGATGACAATGGAATACTGATTAAAGCCCTCCCAAGTCCCGGAGCATACGATAAAGATCCTGCTCGCGACCGACAACCATGTTGGGTATATGGAAAGGGATCCAATACGAGGTCAAGACTCCATCAATACCTTTCGAGAAATACTGCAGCTGGCTGTGAAGAATGATGTGAGTCTCAATCTAGCATGTCGAGTGGCACAATGATCGACAGTGTGCTAGGTTGACTTCATCCTGCTGGCTGGAGATCTGTTCCACGAGAATAAGCCCTCGCGCACATGTCTATACCAAGTATCCGCCCTGCTGCGAGAATACACCATGGGTGACAAACCAATTCAAGTCGAGCTTCTCAGTGACCCACAGGAGGGCAAAGCAGACGGGTTTTCGTACGCGTTCGCTCGTTCTATTCCTCCTATATCGTGTTGAGGTCTCATAGTTTTCCAGCGGTCAACTATGAGGATCCAAACTTCAACGTTGGCATACCCGTTTTCTCGATACATGGAAACCACGATGACCCCCAAGGCACAGGATCCGTAAGTCTGAAGCGCCTTCAACCCCCGGACGCATCTTTTAACATCGTATAGGAAGGTGCTCTGTGTGCCCTCGACATCCTCTCCGTTTCCGGCCTCGTTAATTACATGGGCAAAATAGATCTGCCAGTTAATGATGCTGAAGCGCCCACCTCTGGGATTGCTGTGCGGCCGGTACTTCTTCGAAAAGGCAATACACATCTTGGAATGTACGGCATAGGCAATGTTAAGGATCAACGGATGCACTTTGAGTTGAGGAGCAACCGTGTACGCATGTTCATGCCTCGCGACAAAGACAAGTGGTTCAATCTTCTCCTGCTACATCAAAACAGGCAAGTCCAATCTTATGACATGGCTCGAGGCTGCGTTAATCAGAGAACAGAGTGAAGCATGGGCCACAAGAATATGTTCCAGAGGGTATGTTTGATGACAGCGTAGATCTCGTAATTTGGGGCCACGAACACGACTGTCGTATTATACCTGAACCTGTAGCTGGGAAGAACTACTACATTACGCAACCTGGATCATCGGTAGCAACTTCACTGGCTGATGGGGAAGCTATTGAAAAGTAAGCCGCATATATGCGCCATTAGACTGATTCTTGACAATGTCTCTAGACATGTCGCGTTGCTTCAAATTCAGGGCAAAGAATTCACATTGACACCCTTACCTCTGCGGACGGTTCGGCCATTTGTGCTAGAGGACATTGTTTTAGTAGACGAAGCAGAAAAAGCTAGCGTGGATTTGAACGATCAAATGGAAATCATGAAGTTCTTGAAATCCAAAGTTGGTTTTTGCAATTCATTATTCCATTCGCATCTGACATTTCTCCAGGTCAACAAATTAATTGACAAGGCCAACCGCTTATGGGACGAAAGAAATGCGAAGGCGGTGGATGAGGGCGAAGAGGAGCTCCCCCGTATGCTGCCTCTTGTACGACTTAAAGTCGATACTACCGGTGTCACTGAGACATCGAATCCCATCCGGTTCGGTCAGGAATTCCAGGGCCGCGTCGCGAACCCACGCGACCTGCTGGTATTCCATCGCTCGAAGAAAACCGCATCGCGCTCTGCCAAAGTCGCCATCGATCAGCCCGAGCTGAGTATCGACGACCCAGACCTCAGCATCTCCGAGAAATTGGCGAAGGTACGGGTCGGGACTTTGGTGAAGGAGTACCTTGCGGCGCAAGAGCTGCAGCTGCTTGGTGAGGGCGGAATGTCGGATGCAATCCAGCTGTTTGTGGAGAAGGATGATATACACGCTATACAGACGTACGTTGCTTTCGTTTCTGCGCATATAACTGCCTGTACCACTGATTGACGTATGATAGGCATGTTGCAAAATCTCTGAAAGCGCTAATGGGTACCGTGGGCCCTACAGAAGATGTTGAGATGGCTGAAGATGACTTAGAAGAAATGGTTCGTTATCGTGTTTGGTGAAACAATATATCTACTAACACATCGCCCAGCTGACCAAAGCAAAGGAAAAGCAGGATAAAGAATATGAAGAAAATGTCAAAGCTGCTAGGTCAACCAAAAACAAGGTGAATTTATTACTATGGAGCAGTGTTAACCCGTTATTTATGTGGAACAGGGCAAAGCTAAAGCACGAGAATCCGACGCCGAATCAGTCGATTCGATGCTGATGGATGTTGACGTTGGTGACGGAGGGTCAGGTTTTGATGATTCTCCTCCCCCACCACCAAAAAAGCGTGCAGCTGCGAAACCTAAGGCAACTACCAAGACCACTAGCCGGACGACTGCTGCTGCCAAACGCAAGGGCAAAGCTATCCAGGTATGTTTGTGTTTCTGTGCGATGCCAACGTTCCTATTGTTCTAATCGCGGATCTCGTACTGTAGAGCGACTCTGATGAACCTGTCATCTTGGACGATGACGATGAGGAAGAGGAAGAACCGGCGCCGAAGCCAGCGAAAAGGACAAGCCGAGCAGCTGTGTTGAGGTGAATCTGTTTTATCTTTTTTGAGGACGGTACTGAATATGGGTGTCTAGCCAATCTGCTCCTGCAAAGAAAGCACCAGCAAAGAAAGCAGCACCTAAGCAGAGTCAAATTACGTTTGCTCCTACCGGTCGGTCATCGCGTGCGGCTGCGACTAAAGCTAGGGGGAAAGTAATTGTTGTAAGTCGCTACAGCTGTAGCTGTTGTTCTCATGATTATTCTGGTGCTGACATTTGTGACACTAGTTGGATGATGATGATGACTAGTGATATGCGGAAAGGGCATGGGCCTTTGCAATAACAATTCTTTTTGTCTACCTCTGTTGCTCTTGATCTTGATATGCTTAATCTAACAACTCCACAATAGGCTCCATCAAATCATGTATCTATCAATCTCAGACACATGTCATGATGCATCTAACGGTCGAGACGCTGTATTTAGACGTGAAGCGTGTAATCCTCTTTCACAGGTCGTTAGCCGTCAAGCTATCGTACTTGTTTGATAAAGGGCAGTGAATGGCGTTGTATTGACTAAATATACGATTCTCCACTAGAATATAAAGGTTTAACGGAATAACAACACAGTCAATATGTTACTGCAAGTGGTGGGTAATGTGGACGACATGTACGTGATTCGATTTCAATATGAAAAAAAACACTGCCGATATCCTTATAATTATGACATTCTAGGTATAGTAAACGAACGCTTTAAAAAGTACATACAACGTGGCTCATTAATTGTGCCTGCCGGTTACGCACAATCATTGTACAGCTGTTCAAACTCACAAAACCCTACCGCCGTTACTATGGATTTCACGGCGGGGGACATTAGTACTTTCCGCCAGTGAGATACATCACCTTGTACTATTGTCAAGCCAAATAAGGACCTGTCAAGGCGGCTAGTACCTGCTCTACCGGCGTGTCAGCAAGGTGTGATATGTACTGCCTTAAACATTAAAAAGCAGCACCAACTGAGGATTTGCATTGTAGTTGGCAGACTGTATTGGATACGGAGAATCGCTTATAAGACCCCTTGCTTTCTATGGCAGATCAAGTCATACAGAACTGTCTGTTTCCCTTCAGGTTTTCCTGCATACTATCAGACTTCAGCTGGTGCGTAAATCACTCTAAAGTCGAAAATTTACCTGCAACAACTTACGCCTTGACTTTTGCAACAGCGTCTCAATATGCATTACACCGTCCCAGGCACACAAAACTCGCTAGGGACTGTCAGTTTAGGGTACAACGATGTCCTCAATATAAACATCAAGACTGACGGTTACACCGTGACACCTGCGCACCAGATCCTCCTCGAGTCCTTGGAGCGATACCCAAAGTCCCCGATTTGCATTGATATATACGACTGGAATCACAGTAGACACGAACTTCAAAGCGGGTGCATTAACCAACACATATTTTTCACAATCGCAATATACCTGGATCTCCTGTACACTGTTCAGAGTCGGTGGCAAGAGGTGCGCTTTGATGCACCGCTCATCAACATTATCAACAATATGACGAAGCCACGAATTCCGTCGGGTGGACCTATACATCTGGAGAGCATTTCAATCAAGCAGACGCACGAAGCTCAGGACTTCGAATCCCTGCGCCGATTCCTCTCAACATTATGGTCCCCTAGAGCGCGCAAGTTCTCCAGGTTTTCCATTGAAAATTATTACACTTTCGACAAGCAGCTGTTCCCCAATTTTCCTTTTGTGTACCTCACGCATCTTGAAGTGGACAGCACGATGACTTCGGAATTCATCTATGAGATACTAAAAGCAGCCACTGGGATGGTAAAGTGCAGGGTTTCTGATGTTACAACGCCAGGCCCATTGGAATACCGATCAATAGTCCATGCAGCCAACCTCGAGTACCTTGGGCTCGAGATTGACGTTATGGACCACACACATAGGCGCTCGGGCGGCATCGTCGAGCTGCTTCACAAGCTCGTCGCACCAAGTCTCAGGGAACTAAGGCTTGCATACGAGGAATCGTGGAGTGACGTCGCCTTCATCGAATTCTATCTCCGGTCCAGTTTCCACCTCGAAGTGCTGCACCTGGAGGCAATGCAAATGAACTCACACCAACTATCCCGCATATTGACTATTTCCCCAAGCATAACAGAGCTCTTCGTCCGGGGACGTATGAAAGACTGCGTTTCGGGCCATAAGCTATTTACAGACGAGCTCTGGCAGCAGTTCATGGTTAATGAGCGGAGACCGCATCTGTGCCCCGATCTGGAATCACTTTGTGTCTGCCTACTCACTGCCGAAACTGAGAATGGCTGGTTTAGAAGAATGCTTCGAGACCGCTTTCACCACACTGACCTGCGCCAGATCAAGATGCAATCTGCGGATGTTATTTCCAAACAGGATTTGGATGCACTCAAGGTACTTCATTCCTATAGGATGAGTGTTTGGTTGGACGACATGTGCATGGGAATCTGAATGCACTTATTTACTCGAACTTTGGCTGTTTTATGCGGTAATAACAACAAACGATAATCCTAAAATTATGTAGCCGTGCCATAATCTACTCCTCTGTGCCATGCGGTTATTTAAATTTTCTCTTCTTTCTCCGAGTCCTTTCCTTTATTTTTTCTTTTTATTTTCTAGTTTTTTTCTAGCAACAGACACCGCTATCCGGAAAATACTATATTTATGTGCATTGCCACTGAATAGAAGAACAAAAAAGAACCTGCTGGGCCACTTCCCCAGCAGCACAGCACATCTCGTTACATTATTGGACATCGTGCAGATTGGCTTGAAGGAGATGGACAAGTTAGTACTTTGAAGACTATAAGTAGTATGTTATAGTAACATAGTATAAACAAACGCCCATGGCGTCAACTTGAACCGTGACGCGCATGTAGATGTATTGACGTCTCTGTCGGGGGCTTGATGCTTGTTACAGCGACATTTTGTTGCATGATGGTGCTGTGGTAAGGACATACCCTATATGCAGTAACACCTGTGTTGAATCACTCAGCTCGTTCTTAGTTCGCTGACTTCATTTGATTATCATACTTTTATTGGCTTTCATTTGGTTAAGTCTCAGCTCTCTTGATCATCAATATATGATCAATAACAAATCCCATCGCTCCATCATAGACTCAGTGCTCCATGGCGCAGGCTCCAAGCTTACTCATTGCATCTTACGGTCTGTGCCACCACAGATATATCATTGATATGATAACTCAGGGGTTACCTATAAGTAAGCCCAAGATAGCGTTATTACATCGAAAAGTTCCCTTCCAATTTACCTTCTCACAGGAGGTTACTCAACAGTTGTAATGACAATGGAAAGCCAATTACATGACCCAGCACTGGTTTCATCTATCGTAAGGGATCTTTATTGGCGGTTCGCCTTTCACCCCTCTAATTGACCTATTATATTCCAGTTTTTGGCTCACTCTCTCCCTTGGTACTTCTTTGGAGTGCTTTCTGTCCAAGTCTGTGCGTGGTTTACAATTTTGTTTACCGCTTTTCACTCTTAACATTGTCTGCAATATAGACATATATTCTCAAGAGTTTCTTGATGACAGGCTACCAACTAAAGCTTTAGTGTACGGAATATACACGCTGCAGCTCACTCAAATAATACTGTTCGGAAAAGAAGCCTTTTGGTGGTTTGTTTTATTGGATACCAGTCTTATAAGCTCTTGGTTTTCTTTTGTTTTAATTGATGGTATAGGTGTGTATCGAGTATGTCGTGTGCATCTCAATTATACACTCATTTCAGACTTTCTGTATCTTACAGTGGCTTTTTCCCTGCAATCTTTCTATGCCTGGAGAATTTCTATTATCTCGTGCACACGCGTCCCTTCTATAGTTATTTTGATGGTAAGAAGTCATATCGTATACTTGTCCTTTGTAAGTACCTTACAGCTGACTCTGAGCCTTGTTATTCCATGACGCAAAGATATCAATCGTCAGCCTAGCGTTCTGCATTGCTGCGTCGATCGAGCTTAAGAAAGGGTCAAGCGCAGCCACTTTGTTTGACTGGGATGTCCAACTCTATTCTAGGGTAGGTCCAACAAAATATTATCAACCTTGACACTGTGCAGATGATACTTATACTACTATCCAGTTGACATTGCTTAGCAATGCTGCTTGTGATATAATTATAGCAGGGCTTATGATATTTTATGTGCGTTTTGGCAACCAACTTTTAAGGGAACTTCGCTAAGTAGAGTACATGAACTGCTAGTTGAAGAAACACAGTCCGGATCAATTTCGCTTCCAAAACACGGCAAATATAGTCAATCGTATCATACGATTGTATATCGAAACCGGAACCTTGACAGGTATGTTGTCTAAGCTCTTTGTATATGGCCTAATGTTAGATGCCATAATTAACCTTTGCACAATTCACTAGCTTGTGCTGTAGTTCTAAGCTTTGTTGCGATGTGCATTCCCGGCCACCCTCCTTTTTTCATAATTCTGGTCTCAACAATTTGTGGAGTTTATTCAACAGCCCTTATGACCATTATCAATAGCCGTAGAAAGCCTACGGCAAATATAATTAACGGCTGTTATGCTTGGCCAGAGGAGCAAGAGGTCGAGAGTTCTGTCTCAGCCAACGGAGTCGGAGGCAATAATGGGCGGTCAGCTCTTATGTTTGCGCGTTCCATTGCTTCGGTTTTAGTCAGTGAAGTACAGGCGTAATAAAGATATTACCTCTCTTCACTCTTACTTACCCCACGCTTAATGCTGTCTGACTACGTAGGAGTACAGAACACACAAAAAATTTGTTACGCCTATTCCTCTACTGACTGCGCACTTCAACACTCGTGTAGTTTCCGCGGTAGAGACAAGAAGACACCCTTCTGGTTGAAAGCAGACCTGCTTATTCTTTTGTAGTGGGGCCTTCTGCAGCAAGTCAGGAAAGCCCAGTATTCCGTACTTCTTGCCTCCATTCTTCTTTTGTGTACTGCCAATGCCATCTAGAGCAGTCGTTCCGACTCGTCTCGCCGGACAGGCAAAGGATTGGGGGAAGAGTCAAGCGGAATAGAGGAATTAATGTGTCCCTATTTTGGGCGAGCGGTCAGCGTCTAGTAGGTTCAAAGTAGGTTCATAGAGTACAGTAGTCACTAAGTCAACTTGAAGTCAACGTCAACGACAAACTCAAACGACTTACTGGAATCACGTGCCCGCGGAGGTTTAAACTTTTATAAAAGTTTCACACGAGCCCACATGTGCCAACCACTGGGACTTGGCTCTGTTCATGGCTAGTTTACTCTAAGATATCTGTTAAGTTAACTCTCGCAAGACGACCAGTAATACAGTAATACTGTTACAGCACACTGTAACATATCACACTGGGCTCTCCCGCGGTGGTTGCTTGTCTGGCCCAGACAAGCATTTCCAAACAGGACTTGGATGCACTCAAGGTACTTCATTCCTATAGGATGAGTGTTTGGTTGGACGATATATGCATGGGGATCTGATTTGCTAAGCGCGGATGATCTGCTTTCTGTTGACTTTCTGAGTTGATTAGGTATAATAAAATAATTAGAGTCTAGCAATAATCTGTGATACTATTTGATTACATATGTACTTTTCTAGGCCACCGAAAAGGTCTGCCAATGAATTATGTAAAAATGAGCTGCGCCGCGCCGCACGCAAATACTTGTTGCTACAAACTGTAGTGCGCCTACAAAGTGGGCTAGTAGCTTGAACTTGGTTTGACCTTCGGTGGATTTATTTTACATAAACTTTATTCAGATTCTCACGCTATTTTGAACCTTGCCGAAGGCAACCAACTTAAAGTACATGATACAACTCTTGTCAAACTCTTGTGCAACTCACTTCAACTTGCTTCTTTCCAATCTGCTTTGTATATCAATGCTTATGGGACAGCACGGGCCCTCCTTTGACACTTCTCGATTGCAGATATCAATGTGGTTGCTAGTTGGCGGTCTCCGACGAGTCTGTCTTATATTACGCAGAGGTTTGGGTAGAGAGTTTATGGACTCATGCAGTACTCTGGGGATCCAACATCAAGTACCATTTTCCCGACGAGCTTGTAGCAATGGTGATCTTCAACGCAGCGTTAAATACAGACGAAGTGCTTTGAAAACTGAGACAGCCACCGGACTTGTCAATCCATCTGTAGGGGCTCCAAGCTTCTGACGTGTCTCCCCGTTCCTTTCTCGACTGCAATACATCATTTGGCTAATCTTGATAGAGAGGGGAGGGGATGTATAATGTTTGACCGGCTATCTCATGTTCTCTGTGATACTTCCTTTCTCTTTGCTTTTTTCAGACCTACCTTTGCAGCAAATAGGGAAGTACGGCTACTCACTCGCCGTAGCACAGGCGAGTTGAGACGAGACAAGATAGATGATTCTAAATTCATCTATGAATACTTATACTTTCTTACAGTTAAGTTGACGTAAAGCTGATCGACACTGTATGATGGTGTCTGGACACGTTGTCATATCTTGGACGGGGACACTCTTGATACTGTGCAGCAACCACCGCACCTCATCTGAATGTATACAGTAGTATAGTGTGCAGAATAATCGTTAAATTAGCATGACGTGCATCAAGAACTGAAGAATTAGGCTGAGATATTGTGGTATGAGTTGACCCCTCATAAACCCGTTATACTGCCTCACTTCCAAAAATAGTTCGCATTGCTACGAGTCTCTCGTATGATATGTAGCAAATATAAGCAAGCCAGGACTATAGGATTATAGATAACACATCTCTCCCTCCCAGAGTCCCATTTATCCCTTACAACAACAGAAACAATGGAGACACTGCTTCTTAGCCCAGCGTTGATTTTTGCGATTGTAAGGAGTTGCTTTGAGTTACTATATTACTACTAATTGACTATATTACCTCTCAGCTTTTAGCTTTCCTTATTCCTTGGTATTTCTTTGGAATACTTTCTGTACAAGTCTGTGCGTAATTTAACTCTCTTGCCATGTTTCAGTCTTACATAGCCAGTGTTGCAGACTTATACTCTCGAGCATTTCTTGAGGATAAGTTGCTCATGAAGCTTTTAGTATATGGAGTATACCTCCTGCAGCTTATCCAAGTGATACTCTTCGCGCAGGAGGCTTTTGGGGGATTTGCCCAACTTAATTACAGTATTAAATACTGCTGGTTCTCTTTTGTTATTATTGATGGTCTAGGTATGGAATTATCATCTGACTTAGGACATGCATTTACTCAATTCTGTAATTGCTCGTTTTTAGTAGCTTTTACTCTGCAGTCATTTTATGCCTGGCGGATACACATCTTGTCGCGCACACGAGTCCCATCTATATTGCTTGTGATGGTAAGGTCTACATGTATCAGTCTTTCCAAAAGAAATTAATCGCTGACTCTGATGCCTAACGTTCTGATACATTAAAGATGTCAATTACAGGCCTAGCATTCTGCTTTGCAACCGCAATGAAGTATAAAATAGATTCAAATATACTTGCTATATTTGACTGGAATGTACGACATTATGCAATGGTAGCTTAAGCGTCATTTATACTGTATTTTATATGGTAGACATATGATGGCTCATACCATTGGTAGGTGACATTGGCCATTTATGTGGCATGTGATATTAGTATCGCAGGGCTTATGATATTCTATGTAAGCTCTAGCATTTCGTACAATTTTTGCTCAAACAAATAGTAACAGCTGAAGCGCTGCAATCCGATCGAGTTCCGCACGGTCACAATAGTCAATCGCATCATAAGACTGTATGTAGAAACTGGGACATTGATAGGTATGTCATTTTAAATTTATATTCTTTGATGCAGTAAACAAACATTGTAATGACTTCAATAGCCTGTGTGGAAGTCTTGACCTTTGCCATGATGTGCATTCCTAGCAATCCTCCCTTAAGCGTGGTTCTGGTCTCGATTATCTCTGGAATTTATTCGACGACCCTCATGGCCATTGTTAACAGCCGCGTGAGGGTAAAGGCGTACGTAATTGATGGTACGTACGTCTGGCCAGAGGATCAAAGGCTTCGAGAACGCACTCGCTCTACAGAAGTCTCAGCAAATGGTAATATAAGCAGGCAATCCAATATGGTGTTTGCGCCTACTGGCACGGTGTCAATGTTAACGAACACGGAGTGGTATGCATAATGTTTAAACTTTGATAAATCACACGAGTCCACAAATGGTGGTCAACATGTGCCAACCACTCTTCAGAATTGCCAAATTTTACTCTGAGGTATCTGTCAGGTTTACTCCAGTAAGACGATTATTTATACAGTAATACTATTACAATGGAATACTGTAACATCAAATTGTGCTCTCCTGCGCTCGATGCTTGTCGCGGTACATAATTTCCACATAATCCTGTTGACCAAGGCAGTGGCCGGTTCTACCACCGCTCTCGCGCAGAGCTAGGGATAAGAAGCCATCCTTCTTTGTCAAACTCAACAAGAACTACACTAGCTTGCCTTGTTGCTATACCCATTATCTGCTTATTAATAGTATCACCCGAGTCATGATGAGTGAGTCCAGTATTCCTTTGTGGTACGGCTTTTTGTGGTGGAAACGATGCTGCCATGTTTGCGTCGTAAGGCTCTCCGGAACTCGAAGCGCAAACATGACTCTCGAGTGAGACAAGAAGCATGTCAACATATCGAGAGAGTAAAAGAGCCGCATTCTCGGCCTGAGCCTTCAATATAGCCTCAAGTGCGGATAGATAGTAATGGAGAGATACTATCCGCCTGTTATAGAGGTGCGACAGTTCCTCTCCAGAGCACAGAGCCAGGAGAGCCAAAACAGAGATTTTTATGGTAAATCCGGTCATAAAAACCAAGCAGATGCCTATGTAAAAGTTGTCAGAAAGCAAGCTGGAACAGTGTGAAGGCTATACATACAATACAGCAGAGATAAGAGTGTCATTAAGGTGAGAGGATATTTGACTCGCTTGGAGTTCACTACAAACAGATATGTTAGGGATTATTTCAACGCAATATTCTAAGAAAATAGACATTACCACTGGACGCAGAGTCGCTAAAACCATACTTAATGAAATTAAAGAAAGGAAGAATAGAGAAAACAACGGCTACGACTCTTGCTCTCTAAAGGATTCATAATTATATCCGTGTCTCATTGATCACCATCATAAAAGAATACATACAGTAAGCAGAGGCATGCTTCTAGAGCGGCACGAGGATAAGATGAACTTCAACTTCTTCTCATGAGCATAGATTTGATCCCTATTAGTTTCCGGTCAATAAGTACCTATATACCTACGTCCAGAAACAAATAAAAGCGTACCATACGCGATTGTGCTGCCTGAGCTTCTGAATGGTCTGCGGCGTTGCATCTTTGTGCGTCGATGTTGCGTCTGAATCTTTTCGGGGGTGTAGACTATTGGCTCGTACAACTGGCCGTTCTATATGTATTTTGAAAGTCGACATGTAGTAGGGCTTCCAAGCTCGTTAAGGTGTGCGGGCAGGAATATATATGGACGCTGCATGGTGCCATGGCCCGACCGTTGTGGCGCGCAGCAAGTGACACGTTAGCAACTGTGCTCTGCGGTCAATAGATGCGCTACGTGTGCATTGTCAGTGCCTAACAGGAGTCACATTAATTTATGGCCCGGTGTATCTCTGAGTCACTGAGCTGGTACAATGGGAGTACGATAAGAACCACTGAGAAGAGCACGAGTCGCGGTCGATTAACCCATTACATAGTTCGAACTCGTAGAGGCTCTCCTCCGCTGTTATGTTCGTTGGTGTAAGAGTCCCACGAGCTGTCCTCCATTAGTATTAGATGAAAAAATGCATATTTTGACTCCTCTTCTTCTGTGCATCAAGGAATGCGTGTGTGGTGGGCCGAAGTTGAAAAACTCTACGCCCGGCGGGGTGTTAATCTAAGAATAGAAACAGGCCTATATGGTGGACCGCAGATTTCGAAAATAAGAATAAGAATAAGCAATTGGCTCCTAAATCAAAGTCAAAACTTTTAAGACATGCGATTAAATATTGTTTGTTTATAGAGAGGGAGCATTGTAAAACATAATTGCGCTCGAATGGCTCTACGAACTCGATACTAATCGTGCGGCATCCCGGCAAATTTACCCGTGAGAAAAGGTCAATATTGATGCAAACCTCAACTTGATCCACCCAAACAACATCCGTCATATTGCAGCCAGACTCGCGTGCTTACTAGATACTCTATGTGAACTCCTAATACCTCTTTTAACACGTTCCTAATTGTGTCATTTACTATGGCAATCGTATTCAGTAACATTATTGCCTTATATGGCAGAACAATATTTTCGAACTGGACCAACCAACGTGGACAGTAGCTTGTCCTTGAAAAAGGCCTTCACAGTCAATGAATGGACTGCGCAGCTTATTGTGAGTGACTTATATTACATCCGAGGTGCTTGGATTGTTCTCATTACCAAGTACTCTAGACTTATTATTGCATTCGACGTTTCAGAGTCCACTGAAAAAGAAAAATACAGAACAGGGGCCACACGACCTTCAACGACATCTGCACAGAAAGGCTCGAGTCCCATCGAGTGAGTAGTACATTTTGCTTAGTGAGCACTGTTTCATCTTAAAACTACCGGATGAGCCACTTGAATATTATGATTGCCCAGAAACGCCCTCGAACACATACTAATACTCGATTTGGCTCATGATCACACAGTGGCAAGTGTTACTTTACTTTATCCATTCAAGCCATCCCGTACGACCTTGCGGAAAGTCTATATTCCGGCATTGTATCGATTTCAAAGAAAGAATGACCCGCTTCGATCTCCAAAAGCAGCAAAATTAGTTTACTCAGAAACTCGAGGTCTAACGAACTTTAACCAACAAAATTCAAAGCACAAGTGGAATACGTGGGACCTATAAGTACCGATTTAATCTCTGTGGACATGATTGGCCTTCAGTGAGTGGCACGCGATACAGGTTTATATACCCTAACACCCCCATGCTACGCGACCATTTTGCGACCACTGCGCCACCATGTCCAAGCACTATTACCTCTCAGACGTACTACCACCCTACCGACAGACCAAGAAGTATGCCAGTTCATTTTTGCTGTAACTCACGCACACGTTGATTTACCATTTATATTTCCTAGGAACGCAATGGAGTATAACCCGTTAAACTTTGACCGTGTTATAAAAGACCCAGAACGATTTCACGTCGAAGAACCAGGGACAACAGATCTACAACGACCTTTATTAAACGCATACACGACGCTTCGCATAGACAGCATCGTGTCCCTCAGCGACTGCGTGGCTGTGCTCTCCTGCGCCACTAGCCTCGTTCACTGCCGTTTTGGAAATATATCCGAAGTGGCACACCGCGTCCTGCCCGCGGGGCGCGCCTTGGTGCCAGTTCTGCAGTGTCTGCACGTCTCTCCACTAACCGACTTCAAGAATCGCGAGGGACGACGACGTCGCGAGCCACCCGCAAGACCCAGCACCAATACCTTCCTCTGCGAGCTCCTCAGCCGGATTGAGACCCCCATGCTGCGCCACCTTTCCGTGCGGTGCAACGCCAACTGGCAGCACGCGCCGTTCGCCGACTTTCTGCGCGCGTCCCGGTGTGAGCTGAAGGCGCTGGAGTTTATTGATGTTCGTATGAGCGACGACGAGCTGCTGGACACGCTCAGGTTGCTTCCTCAACTAACTTTGCTTAAGTTCCACGCGTACAAGCCCCTAGATGCACCTGCTTCAGGGTCGCGTACGCTCATGAAGTCCCTCTGGGACCGCAATCCAGACACGGGCGAAAGGCTTATTCCATTGTTACATACAATTTCCTTCAACGATTGGGCCCTGAAGGGTATTCCTAAGGGTGATTTGGGCGAAATGATAAGCACTAGAATCATGCTGCCTCCTGATGAAAGGATTCTGACCTACATATGGCTTGCAGTGGATTGTATGGCATCTCAACACCTCGATGGAGAAAAAGAAATTATACGAAATGTCTTGATGGATCAGGAATGCGGCGCGGCCCGTATAGGTAAGAATTTCCCTGGATGGGGGCGCCATGTTCGAGAGACTACATGGACACAGGATGAGCGCTTTGTGAACGATGTTGTGCTCGGCTGGAAGAGAGACGAACCAGGATACAAAATATATCACGCATTTTCAAATTTATCACTAGAGTATCCATGAATTTCTCATGCGAACTGGAATAAAATTTGAAGCATTTTAAGTTCTAAAGAAATGAGATTCAGAGAAAGAGTCCTAAATGCTACATAAAGTATGTGTATACATGAGCAGAATATATGCTGTTCCATCTTGTTCCTTGTCTGCATATTCGAAGGATAAAGTCATAGCTGGAATAATTAGTCGTATAAAAACATCTATCATCATGAGCGTTCCTTCGCCGCCGCCGCCGCCGCCTCGTCGCTAGTAGTAGGGTTCGATAATGTGCTATACGAGACCTTTTCGTTATTGTCATCAACGGCTGGTTGGTCCAAATTGATAATAGGCTGAGTCCATCTTCCGTAGAGGTGCGGACGTGCAAGCTTCCACAACTCACACCACACCAAGAAGACGAGGGACATTCCAAAGATGACCCCCCACTCCCAAGTGATTCCGGTTTGGTAGAATACTCGAGTGTTGAGCCCGGGAACATAAATAGCTGTTAGACAATCGAGTTAGCTTGCGGCCCAGTTGGCACATTAAGGAAGAACTAACGTATAACCACGCTGACCATGCCACCAAGTGCTGCCCATAGCAGAACCGGGTTGGCTAGCCAGTCTTTCAAAAAGAATCGTCCAGGTGTAAGATTGAATAGAGATCGATCGACTAGAAGCATAACCAAGGTCAACTAAATAGAGTGCATCTAGCATAATGCAGACTTACATGACTTCAATTCCAAAGCGAAGATAGAAATCGTGAAAATCAAAGTCGCGAAAACTGTAGACCGCGCACGGAAAACAGTGCGACAAATGTCCCCTGAAGTGTGATTGCAGTCAAGACCAAGGTCTCCTTTACCCTCTCCATATGCGACGATGACAAACTGAACGGTGTGATTTTAGCAAAATGAAGTAGAAAGAATTAAGACTGAATGCTTACGCTTGCGAGCGATGTGCCTCCCATGATGACCCCGTATGCGACACAGTCTATGATGGCAGGCCACGAGAATATACCGACTTTGATGGGCGTTGGTGGTCGTTTCATAAGATCGGCAGGTGCCCTTTCCAGACCAAGTCCAAAGGCAGGGGGAGAGCTCGTAATCTTACAGATAAGAATTATGTCAGGACGACTATAAGCGTGAGGCGTATGCAGTACAAAATACTGACCAAATTGACCCAAAGCACACCGATAGGGCTCAGCGGGAACACACTCATGCCATTGTCGTCCAAGAAGCTCAATCCAAGGATAAGTATAAGCACCTCAGCAACGTTCGTGGCGAGCAGATGGACAATGAATCGCCGTATGTTTTGGAAGAGGCGACGGCCCTCGGTGATAGCCACGACGATGGAGTTGAAGTTGCTACATCACAAAAGTTAGCATGATGAAAGAGTCCCAGACGATCTCTGAGCACTCACTCATCCGTTAGTACCAGGTCGGAGGCGTCTTTGGCGACGTCTGAGCCTGCCATTCCCATAGCGATGCCGACTGGTGCGAGCTTCAGCGCGGGTGAATCGTTGACACCATCTCCTGACATAGACAGATGCTTGCCCCTGCGCTTCCCGGCATGAATCATACGGACTATGTAGTGAAAAAAAGTTGTATCAGCTGATGTTCTGCAACTTGCGAATGTCACTGACCCTTAGTTTCCGGCGCACATCGGGCAATAACCAGGGGTAATTCCGGAAGCGCATCGACTTGTTCGTCAGTGAGCGCATCAAACTCTTGTGCCTGTTATATGACATTAACAAGAGTTAAAGGAAAGATATTGATTATAGCATACCGTCATCACTGCGCTTGCTGGCGCATCCTTGCCGATAATCTCAACAGCCTCTGCGATAGCCCGGGCAGTGGTGACATGATCTCCCGTTAACCTACAAAGGCAAGGTGAACAAGTGTAGAAAAAGTTCACGGGGTCACCTACATATGGACAACGATACCAGCCTGTTTGCAAGACCTCACTGCTCCCAGCGTCTCCGGTCTTGGGGGATCGAAAATGCCGACGAGAGCATGGAAAGTGAAATCGCGTTCAGTTTGCTCCCTGGTGATGTCTTTGATTTCCGCGATAGGCATTTTGCGCATAGCGAGGCCAATAACTCGAAGACCCTGAGAGGCAAGATCCTCAGCCTTGCCAAGGAATTCGGCACGTTTCTCGTTGGTCAAAGGTGCTGTTTGATCAGGGTGGGTCTCAGGCTGAGGGTAGTATGTGGTAGATGTTGCGAGTACGCGTTCGGACTATCGTAAACAATCATTATTGCAACAACTTGAGCGTGACGAGACAATGCGACTTACAGCTCCTTTGATTAATACAAGTGCGTTTTCAGGATCTTCCTTGTCAAAGTAGATAGTGCTCATCATCTTGACTTCACTCGAGAAAGGAAACTCGACACGAAGTTCAAATTGCTTAGGCTTGGTATCCTTCTTCAAATGTTCCTCCAGGAAGTTGACCTTGCGCTCTTGCGAATCCTTCTGTTCCTTAGATTCGATAACCTGGCCTAGAGCGGGACGTAGCTTTGGCTCATCGTTGTCGGTCACTTCGCGAGTCAAAGTAGGCCGCCCTTGGCCAAGTTTTGTGGCGAAAACCTGCAGAGCAACTTCCGTAGGATCACCAGTGGACTTCCATTCGCCTTTGAGATTCTTATGGATCCTATCCAAACAATGAACACCAGTAAAGGCCGGGCAATGAGATTAACTTACGTAGCCACGTTGCAAAGGGAAGCGATGCGCAGTGTGTTGACCATGCCTTTGCTGTGGGTAGCCGGATCGAGAGCAGAATTGTCGCTGTCGCGTCGCACAACTCCCTTGGGTTCTAATGCATCCTGGGTGTTTTCTGCAGTGAACTCAGCCGCAGTCGCAGCATCACCAGCAAGCCACAGCTTTCTAACCGACATCTTGCCTGTCGCAGATCAGTTATCTCCTAGGAATTAACAACATTGTAAAAAAAAAATGCACCTAATGTTAGTGTGCCAGTCTTGTCACTGCAGATATCCGTGACGCCACTAAGATTCTCCAAAGCATCAAGTTTGCGGACTATAACGTTTTCCGAAGCCATGCGTCGCGTTCCGACCGCCATGGTCAAAGTAAGAACAGCAATGAGAGATTCGGGAATGATGGCAATGGCAGTAGCGATGGCATAAAGAGCGACCTCATTTGTTACGTGCCACCTCGCTGCTGAGAACACAATAATGGCCAACACTATGGCACATCCCAGAAGAATAAAGGCAAGTTTGCTCAATTTGATTTGCAGCGGGGTTCCGGATTTAAGACCTCTAGGATTGATGTTAGTGCGCAATGGATATCAAAGATTGTAGCACGTACAAGCCTCCAAGGAGTTTATCCTTCCAACGCTTATACCATGGCCGAGTATCAACGATAGCTTCACCCGAAGAATCAACTTTTCCACTGATGGTAGCTGCAATGTGGCCGATCTGGGCAATACCGGCTTTTAGACCTACTATATGCTATAGCTTAGGTGGCTTCTTACCTGTGTATTCATCCCTGTCGAGATGCACACCCCAGTACCGCGTCCCTTCGTAACAACTGTTGACGCATAACACAAGTTTGTCCGATCGCCTATGGGAAGGTTCAAGTCGACGTTCTTGAAAGCGTCAGTGGTCTTTGCGACTAAAATGTGCGTCAGAATACCACATAACATGCATATAGTAACCACCTACCTGGCAGAGATTCTCCAGTTAACAGTTGCTCTGATATTTCCAGATTAGACACCGTGATCAAACGCAGCTGAAACATGGTCAACGACATTCAATGCACACAAGAAAGTATGCTCACATCTGCCGGAACCACATCTCCAACTTTAATCTGAACCAAGTCTCCTGGTACGACATTCTTTGCGGGTATGGGAATTCCCTCTCCATTTCTGATAACAAAGGCGGTGGGTGATGATAATTGTCGCAGTGCGTCCATAGTTTTCTCTGCTCGATACTCTTGGAAAAACCCAACCCTACGGAAGTGAGAACGGGGTAGAAAGAAGTAAGATAGAGAACAAATACATACGACGTATTCAACACAATAACCGCTGCGATAACGGCACCTTCAATGAAGTCTTGGACACCAAAACTTAAAGCGAGAGCAGCGAGTAGAACTACCGTCAAAGCATTTGCTGTGAGAGCTTCAGCACGGGGCTAGAGATAAGATGCAACCAAGCACTCACCCAACTGTCCTATAAGCACTCGCCACGCAGAAACGCCACCCTTTCCCTGCAGCAGATTCTCTCCACAGCTCTCTAGACGCCTCGCAGCTTCGTTCTTCGACAGCCCATCATTCGCCGACACTCCACTATCTCCTAAAACCTCGTCCACCGAAAGTATATGCGCATGACTGGAGATGTACGAAAAGTCTTGTTGTGGGGGGACCGAGAATGAAACAGTTGTGTTAGTTCGGCTCCCTAGTTTGAGGTCGCGCCGTCGACCGAAGATGCCCATTATCGTGAGGGGTGATGTACAAGGAAATCAAAAGATCGGACTGGGGCTTATCGCGTTTAAGTAGAACTTGGGTCGTTTGGATAGCCTTGGGGCCTGTTCTTGAGACATGGAGCCAAGGACGGGACAAGCGATCGATCTGTAGCCCTTGGCTCTTGCGGCTTGGAAAACGATTGTGCTCCATAACGAAGAATGTGATTGTTGGTGCCCGGAGGAAAGTGAAAGGCAATGCTTCAATACGTATCAGCAGCTTGTGCTTAAACTGGCTTGTCGCTTCTTAACGACTGCTAAATAGGCGCTGGCACAAGGCCAAAAGTTACCATCACACAACGGCTGGAAGGGCCGCGGAGTTCGAAATCTGCTTGTGAGAACTTCACCACAACTTCCAGCCTCTTGACTAAACATCCACTTGGTAATCGACGGTGCCCAGCATTTCCCCGTGCTCCCCCTGACGTTGCGCAGTGATGCGCCCTGTTGCGCCCAAACGTGCGTCGATTGCTCACAACGACCCACATGGCCTAGAAAAAAAAATTGAAGAGAGGCTCGTGAATGACCACTACTGTCGACATATGTCATACACTCAAAAGCATCGGAATACATATGTACTACCCTGCTACCTAATATGACTGGCCTCGGACGCCGGACAGTCAAATCTTATCGTTACTTGGCCCGGGTATATAAAACTACTTTTCCAGGCCTACATAAGGCGAGAAATGAACATGCCTAGAAATAACCCGAACTCCTCCCTCGTTTATAAGAACGCTCCAGCCAAGGATTCTAGAATAATCCGACACTACAAATACATTCCAACCTAAACACTGAAGTTGCCACTGGAAATACACACATATAGAGAACAGCCAATAAAGATGAACCGCCTTTGGAGAAACGGCGTTAAAATGTTCGAATTCCAAGTCATCGGGAATAAGTAAATGGTATCCTCAGGTATCATTTGGGGTACATTTTAGAAGCCAAGACCGGACAAGAGTCCTAAAAAATTCATCTAGGCCTTTGAGAGCCCTAGTAATCAGTAGTGACGCCATGCTGAATGCTGTAGCAACATATGCTTGTGCCTGACCTGTAAGACTCCGGGCATGACAAGGCATGACAACATTGAGCTGTATATACGTGACTTGAGGAGGTATGACATACATGGGCGTATGCAGGTGTATGGATGCATACCTACCATAGCCAAGGTAAATTGTCCGAACAACAACGTCATAAGATGATGGGGTCAAGATAGGGTTATTTTTTATTCTTGCAGATTTTGTGCGAGTCCTGGGCTCCTCCAGTAGCTGTGGAGGTTAAATGCACATAAGAGTGGTGCAGGCAGTAAAATAGACGTCGGGTACTTAGTATGTAAAGGTCATGCAGGCAAGGCACTTGCACAGACGGGCAAGAGGATTTTAGCGCCCAATGACGGTCCGCTCCGACCCGTAGCTGAAGCTAGTCGGCTACTGGCGGGCCCAAGGCAGGCCCGCCCGCTCCGACGCGCCCGCCATATGGCATCCCGGGTCGTGTGCATTCTGAGATAAATATCCAGGATGCCCAACCATCTTTATCTGCTACAGAGCCCCCATGTCTGTATCACCTAAAGACGTTCTTCTCGTTGGCTTTGGAGCAGTAGGGGCGATATGTGAGCGGTTTAGAATACCACAAGCGACCAACAGCGCCGACAACTTGATGATTGACTCGGACTGATCGCAGACTCCCTCATCCTCAAGCGTGGCGGCCTGGCCAGAGTGACAGTAGTAGCGCGCAGCAACTACAAGATTGCTAGCGGTAATGGATCGTCTCATTCACCGGTAAATTAAGGGGCTGATTTTGAATTTCACAGAGGAAGGAGTCCACTTTCAAAGCCGCAAGTATGGGGAGATCAAGGGCTGGAAACCTGATCGACGTGGGTCCTCCTCCACCATAATTGTCAATGATAAACCTAACTGCAACAACTTAAAGTATGCCAGTCAGTTGCAGAGGCAGCTGATCGACCCTATTCATACGTCATGGTCACAACGAAGGCTGTTCCGGAGCTCGTGAAGACATCAAAAATGCTAGCACCTTTGCTTACCCAGGAATACACCAACAAGTTCGCCCAGCCTACATATGTACTTGTGCAGAATGGGCTGAACGTCGAGAGTGACCTGTATAACGCAATCGCGGATTTGGGAAACGGTAAACCGAGCATTATCAGCTCTGCGCTTTGGATAGGCACAAATTTACTCGCGCCAAATGTCGTCGAGCATGCCAATTTCGTGAGTACCTTGGTACTTCTCTAGACGACTGTAGTAATTTTATGGTTAATAGGATCGGTTGTCAATAGGAATGTACCGTCCGGGGGATTACACGACGACTGCAAATACACCTGAGGAGTCCGCATTGCTTGAAGACTTCGGAAAACTTGTAGAAACCGGAGGCACAACGTTGTCGATAGTCCCTGAGATTCAGCGGATTAAGTTTGCGAAGAACTTCTGGAACGTTGCTTTCTCATCTTTTACAACTCTCTCTCAGTAAGCCTGCTGCTCACCTCGTTTCAATTTGCCCAAGTGACCCCATTCTTAAGATATACTCTGCCAGCCATCTTCCGGGCACCCCCTGCGGACCCTGCGGAGTCGTACACCCCATTCGTCGCCCCAGACACTGCGGATTTAATCACCGAGTACACTATCCCAGCTATCCGGGCTACTCTCGCGGAACTCATGACACTTGGTGTGTACAGTCGCTTCCTGAGCTACCATGGCTGATGCATTCCCCCAGGTCGTGTCCTAGGTTTTCCCGATACGCCAGATGGTCTGCCTTCGTCCACGGTCGACAGTGTAATTGAAGGCACACGAGCAATACACGCGCGAGCAGACAGCACCCATGTCCCGAGCATGCTGCTGGATGCCAGGAAAGGACTTCCCATAGAGGTCGAGGTTATTCTGGGTGAAGTTGTTCGCCTAGGAGAACTTCACAATGTTCCTCTTCCGGTACGGGGTAACCTTTCCTTCACAATTGATTGCCTGACTGAGATGCGATTTTAGCGCATTGAAACTCTATATGCGCTCCTATTGATAGTTCAGAATCAGATCCTGAGGGAACTGTCCAGTGGGAAGCAGTAGCCTGAAGTAGCCTAGGTGGTTGTACATAGAAAATCAAGCATTAGGCCTTGATGCAGCGGCAACCAGCATAAATCTAAATACATGATACATGATGCACGATTGTATGTCAAAAGGTTTGTTCCCCAAGGTCTGGTGTTGTCATTACATATACTGCTTTACTATTTATTTAAATATTATTGCCGTTGTACTGTCGTAGCCATTCCGTTCCTTTTAGATGCTGATTCGACTCTTTCTGAATCCTAATACATACACAAGCTCATCTGACCAATACTTATGTATTTAACAAGTAATGCTTTGGTAATGCGCATATATCATCTTTCAGGTGTGTCAACCCTAATAAATTCAAAGGAGGGTCCGAAGGGATGTCGCATCTTTGATCTAAGCGAGAGCACCGTGCGAGGCGGTAGTACAAGCTCGGCAGAGGGGAGACCTCATCTTCGACGTAAGATTTTTCATAGTTTCTGTAGTTGCTTGTACTGGTAGTGGGTAGACCGTATGAACACGCTGAAAATCTTGTTCTCTTAAAGTTTGATCATTGATGAGGTCTTCTATGGACACTTAGGGTCAATGGAAGATTGAAAACATTGCAGAGGCTACGGTTGCGATGGTTCCAGGTGAAGAGGTACTTGGCGATGCACACCAAACGGGTTGCAAACGGACAAGTTGCAACAAAAGTTTGGGCGACATTGACAGTTGTGGATGATATTATGTGTGCGCCGCCTATGTGTTGATGTCAAACTTGAGCTTGTACGATGGTGGGCCCGCGCATATAAACTGGGTGCGGTCCCCTGGTTTGAGTCATGCCCTCACCCCCTTGACTTGTAAGTTCTTTTGGGCACGCCGTTCAGGTTTTTGAAGTTGTTCCATAGATAACACCATAATTTATCACTACCAGAGAGCCATTCTTACTCGACAATATCTCTATCCAATCTACATCAATTTGCTACAATAAACCGTTGAACTTGTGCGAAAATGTCTCACCGTGGTTTCGACAGAGGTCGGGGCAGAGGCGGACCTCCTGGCGGAGGTCGCGGCGGTTACTATAGCGGAAGTTACGCTGGCCACGGCCCTCACGGCGGAGGTCATGGTGGCCACCACGGCGGAGGTCCCGTTGGTCACTACCGTGGAGGTCCTGGTGGCCACCATGGCGGAGGTCCCGTTGGTCACTACCGCGGAGGTCATGTTATTCACCGTGGCGGCGGTCGTGGTGGGGGCCCTGGACCTGGTCGTGGCGGTCATCATGAAGGCGGAACGTGGTGGCGTCAGACATGGTTTCATTCAAGCTTCAGAGTTTGGCGTGGATAGGGAGGGTAAATCACATTCGTCTGTGAATCAGCCTATGGTATATTGAATCGAGTGAAAGTGATTTGCAAGTAGTGATACCATTGTAAACGTGGATCGGAATTACAGACGTATGCCCCAGGTCGTGCTCTAGGTTTTCCCGATATGCCAGAGGGTCTGCCATCGTCCGCGGTCGATAATGTGATTGGAGGCACACGAATTTTCTGAGCAACATACGCGCGAGCAGACAGCACCCACGTCCCAAGCGTGCTGCTTGATGCAAGGAAAGTATTTCCCATTGAAGTCGAGGTTGTTCTAGGTGAACTCGTCCGCCTAGGCAACCTCACGACACCACTCTTCCGGTACAGGGTAGCCTATCCTCCACGATTGCGCGGCTGAGATATGAATTTAGCGCATTGAACCTCTATATATGGCGCTCCTATTGATAGTCCAGAATCAGATACTGAGGGCTGGGAAGAAGTATGTAGCTCAAGAGTCCGGCGTTTGGGCGGTCCGAGCACGAAAACCGAATTGCCATAGACTTTCAAGGAATCAAGTTGCCCGGCAGACAAGTAGGGTGTAAGACGCAGGCCTTGACGCAGTGGCAGCCAGTTAAATTTATCGCGAAAAGATGCTTGAATGATGCACGATTCAACGCTTTTTCGTTTGTTCCCCAAGGTTCTGACACATCCACAAGTTCTGGAAACATGTGTCAGTTGTTCATAGGCTGAGACTGCGAGACCTATTAATGTTAAGGTTTACATACGTGCATACCAATTTTTTTCGTAAGACCGCAGTTGGACCTCTCAAGCGCCCGTTTCAGATATTTTTAAGGTTTGATGAGGTCTCCTGTGATGCTTAGGGCCAATAAGGAAATCTGAAAACGTTTAGAACGTTACATTTGCGATGCTTCCGGGTGAAGAGGTAAGGCGATGCCCGGCAAAAGGGGTGACAGCTGTGGCTGACGTTCGCTGGCATTGTGTGCATGTATGTGTTCCTGTTAAACGTGGACCAGAGCATTTAAGCCGGCTGCGATCCTCTGGTTTGAGTCATTCCCTTACCCGTCTTGACTTGTTCCCTTTGGGCACATCGTTCAGCTTTTTGAAGTTGTTCCCATAGGTAACATTATCAGTACCGGAGAGCGATTCTTACTCGACGAATTCTCTGTCCAATTCACATCCTTTTTGTTACAACGAACCCCTGAACTTGTTCGAAGATGTCTCAGCGTGGTTTTGATTCCAGAGGCCGGGGCAGAGGTGGAGGTGGAGGTGGACCCCCCGCCGGAGGGCGTGGTGGGCATCCTGGGGGAGGTCGTGGTGGTCACCCTGGCGGCGGCCGTGGTGGGTATGACGGGGGTGGACGTGGCGGTTATGAAGGTCGCGGCCGTGGCGGCGGCGGCCGAGGTGGGTTTGGTGGTCGTGAGCAGGGAGGGTGAATGACACTTGCCCTATACTTATATTACCGCTAACTCTGATGTGTTCAGCATATTTTCGCCGCCAAACCAGCCTGCGACTGTCGACGGGCGTCTCACAGATAAGTCTCAAGATGCTATCGTTACGGCGATGAAGTCTTTGAGGCTAAATAGAGATGATTTGCCCGTTCGCCCTGGTTTTGGCACCTCGGGCAAGCCCATAACGCTCCGAGCCAATTTCTTTCCAGTTCAATTCGGCAAAGGTGTTTGGTATGAATACGAGGTCACCATTTCGCCGGACCCCAAGACTATGAAGCGCGTGAAGAGACGCATTTTTCAGCTGGCGGAAAATTCTACGCAATGGAGACAGAACATGACAGGATCAGTGGCCCATGACCATTCGACGAAGCTCATTTCTGCCAAGCTCCTTCCCCAGCCTTTAGCCATCCACGTACCCTATTATGATGAAGACGAAACAGGTCCCCAAACTGGTGGAAAAGAATACGTCCTTACCATAGAATACGCTCGAAATATCAATCTTTCCGAGCTCAACAAGTTCGTAAGGTCGATTTTGTGTTTATGCGGTCAGCTAATTTTGTTCCCTCAGACATGTGAACGGAGAGCTACAATATCGAGACTACGATGTAGCACCTATAATTTCAGCGGTCAATGTCATTTTAGCAGCTTACCCAACTCGTTCCGCAGGGAACGGAGTTATGGTTGGCAGGAACCGGTTTTTCTTCTACGATAACGCCCAAGGGGCATTTGATTTGGGCGGTGGACTTGAAGCGTGGAAAGGATATTACTCATCCGCCCGTACCGCCCATAGGCAACTGATGGTCAACGTCAATGGTATGTTCCTTGATATCGATAGTAGGACGTTTGCTTACCACTGCAATAGTGTGCACCACTGCCTTTTACAAACCCCAAAATTTAGCCGATGCTATTAGGGAGTTCGAGAACTCGTCCTTCGGGGCGAGAGCTAGCGCATTCGTCAAAGGAGTCCGGGTGCAGACAACGCATCTCAGTTACAGGAAAACTATCAAGGGCGTTCACAATCAAACTGCTCGTCAATACAGGTTCCAGTTCGACGAAGCCAAGAGGGTGGTGACCGTGGAAGAGTACTTCAAAATGAGTGAGTTATATTCAATTTCTCTATGAGCTGCATTGATTGATTTTTTAGAGTACAAGATCGTTCTGAAGTACCCCGACCTTCCGCTTGTTAATGTCGGCGGTAAAAATAACGTCATGCTACCTGCGGAGGTCTGCCAAATTCTCCCAAACCAGGCTTTCAAAGGCAAGCTCACGGACGAACACACCGCGAGTATGATCACAGTCGCGGCTAAGCCGCCCAATGTCAACGCTCAAAGCATCGTCGGCCCAGGTTTAACACAGCTAGGCTTCAAAGACGGGTCTGCGTTCAGGTCATTCGGAATCAGTATCGGGGACCAAATGACGGTGGTGCCCGGTCGCTTGCTCTCACCTCCCGGGATCAAGTACGGCCAGGGGACACCCCAGGTCGACGAGCGCGCTTCCTGGAATCTGCGCGACGTCAAGTTCGCAAAGGGCGCGCGCTTGACTAACTGGGCCGTGCTCGTTATCAAGGATCATCAGCGCGATGAGTTCCAAGGTGCCAATGACCCGGAGCTCAAGAGAACTGTTCAAGGCTTTGCCAGCATGTGCCGTAAGAGCGGCATGGTCGTTGAACAGAAGGACCCCATGTTCGCCGCTGTGAACTTGCCACCTAAAGACCGTTCCGACCCGACGCGTTTCGCCGCCATCCGGGCTCTTGACTCCATTCTGAGGTCAATGCCCGCCAGACCGAATATTGTGCTCGTTGTTCTTGCAAGTGGGGACAAGCATATATATAACGGCATCAAGCATTTGTGTGATACCACCCTTGGTATCGGTGCGTCCTCTTTTGAGGTCTTTCAGTAACCATGCTCACGTTTTTCTTAGCTACCGTCTGTGTCCAGACGAGTAAGTTCCGCAAGGAGCAGGGTGAGACTTGCCTTTGTGCAAATTTTCTCCCGATGTTGACAATTGACACCTGTAGGGCAACTCCAATATTTCGCCAATGTCGCGCTCAAATTCAACATGAAGCTGGGCGGAGTCAAGTAATATTTTTAACTACAATTTCGCGCAATATGAACTAACCTACCTTCCCAGCCATTCCCTGGATGCGAGGAGTATGGAGTGGCTCAAGAAGGAACCCACTATTATGATTGGCATCGACGTGACGCACCCCGGCCCAGGAAGCGTCAAGGGCACCCCATCCATTGCCGCCGTAGTTGCTAGTTGCGATAACGACTTTGCCCAGTTCCCTTGCAGCCTGCAGATCCAAGAGAGCAAGAAAGAAATGGTCACCAACCTTGACAAGATGATTTACGAACGCCTTGAGCATTTCAGATCTATCAATAAAGTGGTTCCTCAGCGTATTCTTGTTTACCGTGACGGTGTATCTGAGGTGAGTATCCGCGTGCCGATAACTGATGAGGTTTATATGTTAACTCCCACCGCTCTCAGGGTCAATTCACAATTGTCGTAGATGACGAGCTTCAGGCAATCAGGCGCGCCTGCCAGCGTTTTGATAAACCTCAAGCACCGTACCGTCCCAAAATCACCGTCGTTATCTGCGTAAGCGTCTCTCATCCTGTTGATCCCAACTTCAACTGAAATGCTTTACCAGGGGAAACGTCATCACACGCGATTTTACCCTACGGACCCCGCAAACGCGGACCGCAACGGAAACCCCAGGCCTGGAACCGTAGTGGACCGCGGCGTCACGGCCATCTATAACTTCGACTTCTTCTTGCAAGGTTAGTGTTAAAATCATATCCATCCGACCGCACATTCTAAATGAATCATTACAGCGCATGGCGGACTTCAGGGCACAACCCGTCCGACGCACTACTATGTCGTCCACGACGCCATTGGCTTCCAGGCCGACGAACTCCAGAACTTGACAAACGCCGTCAGTTACATGTTCGCTCGTGCCACTAAAGCGGTCAGCCTCGTCTCGCCGGCGTACTACGCCGATCTCGCATGCGAGCGCGGCCGCTGTTACTTACACAAGCTGCTCACGGGGCACACCAGCAGCGGCGAGTCGGCCGCCAGCGGTACCAGCAACGATAGCCTTATCGTCTCTGAAGCGTTGAAACAGTGGGGTAATGGCGTTCATTCGAGGATCAAGGACTCCATGTTTTACTTGTGATTTCGCGACGCTGTTGAAGCTGGCTACACGGATTTAGTACATCTACGTCCCGTTTCCTTTCTCTATGTCTTTCGTATGGGTGGTGACGGCCCTCGCGGCTTAGTCTCATGTGTATCAGTATGTATACCTTTTTGATCTATCACCCTGTCCCATGTACATGTGTATTTTGTAAATATATCGTTGTGTAACTATATAACCTATCCCCTGAGCTTTGGTTTTTCTCTTTCACGCCACGACGCTGGATCTGCAAGTACAAACGCGCGCAAACCAACATGTATCCACTATTGCCAATCACTCAACCGCGCCTGAGCAGCCTGCCACTCAGAATCGATACAAGCCGTTATCTTACCGTTGCGAGGAATAAAGCGACAGTCGAAATAGACGGGGCGTGAGTTGAAACCAAGGGTATAATTGTTCGAGTCTGTAGGTTGTCGGTGAGTCTTTTCTCTCCCCACAAGAATGGCCAGACAGCACACACCGGGGAGAATTTCTTTTCCATTCTCATCTAGAGCAGGCTTGATGTCGAAAGCCCAAAGTATACGCGAAATGTTTATGAAGAGAGAGTTAAGGGCCAGGTGTATCCCAGGGCATGATCTACGACCAAACCCGAAGGGTAAATCGAAGTTCTTCAACCTTGGATCAGTTGTTTCTAGGAACCGTTCAGGGCGGAAGTCTTCGGGATCGGGGAACATGTCTAGGGAGAATTTGGTTAGTAGTAGTCTCATTGAATAAAGTGATTTGGGCTCACTTGGGTCTTTCATTATACCACTTTCGACCGGAACAAGAGGCGTTAACGATCGAGGTTAAGAAGCGGAGGTTTTGATTCTTGAACGTACTAGAAATTAGCGAATACTGTTGATCCCTTTGGAATGAACCTGTTTATTATTCCTGTTTAGCTTTTTCCCATTTTGCAAGTGTTGTCAATACTTACATGCCGTTGTAAACATCGTCAGCTGTTACAGCATGTGGCGTTCCTCCTAGAATAGCGACAGGGCGCCATCTAACATCGATGTTACATTCATGCAACTGGATGATACAGGCGTCTAAAGCGTACCTCAGAGCCTCGTTGATGACCGCTCGCAGATACGGAAGGTTGTCTCTATCAGAGTATTCAGGCATGCGGTCATGGCCGACTACTGCGTCTAGCTCTGCCTGAGCCCTCTTCTGCACATGCGGGAAGTGGAGCATTGCCACTTTCGCCGTTAAATTAATGAATAATAGTATTTTTAGAGTAAAGCAGCGGCTCACAGATCAAGCTCGTTGACGTTCCTGCAGTCTAGGGAAATACTATTATGCAAGTCCTGTCTACGAAGTGACGAAGTACCCATACCGTCTCTATCCCTGCACCGAATGGACTGGATACAGCATACGCTAATTCGATTTCCTTTAGGCCGAGCTTGTCTATATTGTTTATACATTGCGTGGTAAGGCATTCAGGGATCGATCCATTCTTCATTCTTTGCTTCACATCGTTGTATAGGTGCATGAGGAAGTTGATGTCTCGAGCTCTCTTCTCTTCTGGCTCCTTTCTGAACCACTGCAACGATCTCTGCAAAAAAAAAAAATTGCTAAGCACATAAAATCATGGACGCTGGTACGATGAATCTCACTGGGAGTTTAAGAAGCCATGGCCAAGACTCAACAAGGTACTTCCCAGGGATGCTACACAAGGGAGAAGGTCAATGTAAAATTACAAATTAATAGAGAAAACGTACTTGACGCTTTAAAGAGTTGAGAGTAAGAATGCATTAGTCAAATAACAATAAGATAGACCATTTGGTACCTAACTAGGTCTATCTTAATAGTCAGAATTTCTATTCCTTCCGATTTGAAAAAAAAAAACTCGCAGTCTACGGCATCCATCTGTTCCTTAACAACCCATTCGTCGACGCTCAAAATCCGTTTTCCATATGTGACTGATACAGCCAGACTTGCAGCGAATCGTTGAAGGTGTCGCTCGTAGCCACTTGGGTCGTCCAAAATCTGCTTAATGACAATCTTGGACTCCAGAGATTGGAGTTCGTTATATGTTGCTGCTTGGCGTGAATGGAAGCCTAAATGAAGGACCTGTGGAATTGTGGAATGTTAAGAGGAAATCTATTTTTAGATCGTGCGGGGTAGGAGTACCTTTCGCCATCTTCGCCAGGCTTCATTGTTGGGCAACATAAGACCACGCATATTGTCAGATAAAATCTCGCCCCTTGACGAATTGGAAGGTCGTAAGCACTTAAGTAAGTAACCCGTATCTTGTGAGTGTACTCACGCGACGACGAATCGCGGGCGACTGGAGTAAATGTCGGACCGCTTCTCCAGAAGATCCCATGCAGCTTGGGCAGTACCAAGAACTTGGATAGAGGCTCAGTCAGAGCATAAAAAGACATTTAGAATGTGCTGAGATGCATACTAATTACTGGTGTCGAACCTAGAAATATAGAAGTTGCTGGTCCTATCCGTGAGGTCAGCCCAAAGATCTGCGACCCACTCGTCAGCAGGCGCACCATATTCCCTGTTCCACTCTGCAAACTTAACCCACGGGCGAATTGAAGGGAGTTGGTACCTATTTCCAACCCATGGGAGACCCAACGGACCTGGAGGCATCGACTTCCGCAGGTTATACCATCGTAAAAGATAGTATAAAAGATACGCGGCTGCGAATGCTGCTAATGGTTGTGTTAAGCTGTTCATTGATAATAACAGCTACGGCGTGGGGGTAGACATCAGTCGCATGCTTCTTCCCACTCTTTTATATCGTGGTGCCGTTAGGAAGCCGAAAGCGTATTGGCTCACTCGAAGATGCTAATCCAGGAAACTCGTCGTGAGTAAGATACCCATGGACATAGTTGGTTTCTGTATAATCGCGGCGGCTGTTCTATTTTCCGACATCTTTGAAGTCTCGCGAGCTGCCTCGTGCCAGCATCTCCAAACTTGTTAACTGCAGATGCCCAACAGATGCCAGTCCATTTTGAGTCCGTTGAAGGTCTAACCAATCCGTCCAATACCATGCGGCTGTCTTATGTTTTTTGGGATGCATTCAAATCTGCTTCATGCTTAGAAAGTCGAGGTGGGATGTCAAGGTGGTTCAGGTTCAGCGTTTGGTTGGATTGCGTTTGGCAAATCCGGCCCGACAGTCAGTATTTGTCCTTGTTGCTGTCCTGCCTCCGGTTTCCGGCACAATTCTTGAATTTGCTTGGAATTCAACTTCTTGTACTTGACTTCGCACTCAACGTCAACTTCTAGCTACTTTAAGTACGCGTAGCCGATGGTTTGAATTACCAAGACTATACAAGCGGAGTAAACCCAGTGATTTACTTCCAGAAGTAGCTCGGACGTGACCTGAACTAACTTGCCCAAGGGATTCGAAATACTGAAGTACGACAGTGGGGTTGCAGTAGAGGACTGGAAGCCGGTATTGATTCACAGTTGTTGGTAAGTACAACCAGTAAAATAATATCCTAAAGTGTCAGACTAATACTCCCCGTAGTGTTTTAATTCTATGACGAGCTGACAACACGTCGAGGCCAACTAAGTTAATTGGCAAAGGAGATCGCCCCTGACCGCTTTTAGACTGCGCACGACAACAAGCGCTACATATATGCGTCTTATAATGATGTTATTTTGATCCAAATACTTATGGGAGACAAGTAGTACTGCTATGCGAAGAAGCTTCGTCATCTATAACCGTCGCGGTACGTTATTTCTTTCAGCCTTCTTTCAACTTAGACGCTCGCCGCGTTCGGCAGCATACTTATGTCTGAATTGCGGCCCGGCATCTAATCATCATCCATCTTAGTTTTGCGGACTTGGACTTTAATCACCATGAACGTCCTTGTCTATTCAGGACCGGAAATTCTTCCTATATCACTAAACCATACAATATCATCGTTAAAACACATCCTTCTACCGAACTATACCGTCCAACCTATCACTCAACATACCCTCACAACTCAACCATGGCAGAGTTCGTGCGCGCTGCTCGTGGTGCCCCGCGGTGCGAATCGCTTTGTCTCTAAAACGAGCAAACAGATCAAAGACTTTGTCGAGGGTGGTGGGAAGTATCTGATGCTGGGAACAGACGCGACAGTTACGCCCCGCTCATCCGGACTTGGTGAAGGCGCAGCGAGTTTGAGTTTCGGACTGGGAACAATCAGCAGTGAAGGCCCGCTCAAGTTCTTCGACAGGGGAAATAACGCTTATATCACCTGTGGAGATAGTGTAGAAAACCGAGTTCAACCTCGACTCGTTTCCCTAGAATCAGCTTCACGCGTCGTCGCGCGGGGGATCTACGACACAGAAGCTGCGCGGTTCGATGGGTTCTCCTCGATCTCAGGCATCGATGTGGTTGCTAGATCAAGCGGTGTTATCTCTGGGGTTGTCTTAGGCATAGGGAAAGGCCACGCTGCATTTTGGGGACCAAGCATCGAGTACTCTCTACGCGAGGCGCCTGCAGCGGCACTAACAGCGGCGTTAGCTGCAGACGAAGTCGCTGCTTCGGAGGAGTCGCGCATAAAACTGTTTGCACAAAGTTTAGTATCGCTGGGCCTCAAGGTACCTAGTGAAGAAGACAGACGACAAATAATCGCTCGTCCACTCCCCCAGTTCCTAACTTCTAGCCCCGACAAACCGACGATCGTCCCCCAAATCCTTGATGCGCTAGTGGATTCTCCCGCGACGGGGACCCAGTTGACCGTGTTTAAAGACGAGAATGACGAGTTTCACTTCCACACGCTGACAGAAAGCGCGGACCTGATCGCTTCGACACGCGCCGCCGCACGCGAACCAAGCGACCCTGCAACATGGCAACCTAAGCACATCGTCGTAAGCCGGGACGGCAAGGCGCCACCAAAGGACGCTACACCGCTCTTTGATGTCGCGCTATTCTTCGCTGAGGTTTCAACTGCACGTACAAAGGCGGGAATGGTGGGACCACGCATTGACGGCGCGTCATGGGGCCTCGGGGAGGCTCTTATCTATGGTGAAGCAGTAACGAGCACACAAACCATGCTCGAAAAGTGAGACAAACGGTGTGGCACTCCGGGAAGGGACTGACCTCTATATGCAGGAACCATAAGCTGTTAACACGCCTTCCCGTTCCCATGCTCTCGATTGCCACTCATCAGCTATCAGGGCGCGGTCGAGGAGGGAATGTGTGGCTATCCCCGGCGGGGTGTCTCATGTTCTCGTTGACGCTTCGACTTTCCCCTTCAACCTTCCCAACGAACAAGCTTGTATTCGTGCAGTACGTGTTCTCCCTTGCCGTCGCAGAGGCATGTCGCGACGAGGCTATTCTGGGGCCGATAGACGGGGAGAAAGTGCGATTAAAATGGCCTAACGACTTGTACGCGGTTACTGGACCAAACAAGGATGATCTGAAAAAGATCGGAGGGGTCCTAATCAACACAAGCTTTTTCAATGGCAAAGTTGACATCATTATCGGTAAGATTTTTCATGTATCTTCCTTGTAAAGCTAAAGGTAAAGCAGGATGCGGCATAAATATCCTCAACCCACCACCAATAACATCGCTTTCTCAACTGAAGACGGAAGCAAGCAGGGTTCTGAGCATGGAACGCTCATCTGCCGTCATCATGGCTAAATTCGAAGAGATGTGGGCCACTTTTGTTAGCGGAAATGGATCATTCGTGCCATTCAACTCCCTCTATATGAAACGCTGGCTCCACTCGTTAGTAACCATGCATCACTGTTCTACCGCATTTCTAACCTTTTTTTAGGGATCAGCTTGTGACGTTGACAACAACCACTCCCCATACGCCAGTCCGTATCACAGGTATTACGCTGGACCATGGCTTGCTTAGGACACTGCCCGAGCGAGCAGGGATGCCCAGATATTCGGCTGGGGATGAGGACTACATTGATCTTCAGCCGGACGGCAACAGTTTTGATCTTATGGCGAATTTGATCAAGACAAAGGTTTAGTTTTACTTCCCACTGGTAGAGAAACAGTGCAAACCTAATGTACAATAGTGGTAAGGACAGTAGCTTCTCTTGACTTTAATCTCACCTTTGATAACTTAAGCAACGTTCCTTACCTCTTTTTTGCGTGTATGCGCAACTTGAAAAAAAAGACAATTGAGATGACCTCGTAGTAGTAGCAGTTGGCACCGGGATGGTGAAGTGTTTAAATTCAAAGTTCATGATAGCCGTGATCGATCTAACTTTCGTCCAGCTTTTGCATCTGAACATGATAAGCACCTTGAGACAGCTGCGCGGGCGGTGGTATTTGTAGAGGCGGAGGCACACTACTTAAATTCGCTCCGACTCCTGGTTCAACACGCCCAGCTCGGTGTACGGGTCCGTGTCAGGCTAGTCACTATTGCGTTCTTGACTTACTCTACGGTTTGTCGTCTCACAGGTATGTACTACTTACACCGCCTTTCAGAGCATTGTACTATGTTTACAGTTGTCTGATCATGGGCTACGTATGTGCGTACGTATAACTAAGGCGGCCTATGAAAGGTGTATTGTCCCCTAATCATAAGTGTCTCCCGAATATCTTGTGTTCGTTCATTTCATGTGAGCACATTGTCAATTAATTATACCGTGTCGCGGCGCTGCCTCGCGCTGCTACTCCAACAAAAATATGTGGCGGAAGGGCTAAAACGCCATAGGTACTGTCGTTCTGGGCGGGTGATCCAACTGAGGAAGGCTTTCGAGCTGCCAGTGAATGAGTGAATGAGTCGCATTGTCGTGATGGATCACGGAACTGCTCCGGCGATAATATTGAGCTGCGACACCGGGCTGGCTCTGGCTCTAGAGATAAAATCGACTATAAAGTGGCATATATAGACTGACCGGATGCCCCGTCGATGACATTCCGGATGAGATGCTGCAACCAGTCTGGGGGAGGGCATTGACCCACCGGGTGAGTATGGCGAATTGAAGAAATAGAAATATTGTCATTGAGGTGTCGGGGTCCGATCGTGGTCACCAATGGATTGAAAAGAGTATCAAACACTCATACTCGATGTAAAATTTCGAATGCCAGTCTAAGATGGAGCTCTGAACAGCTAATTTGTCTATTAAGACATGTAATTTGTAGAAATGATAGTGGCAGAGGAGTCAGGACCTACAAAAGATGGCTGTTAGTGGAGTTGAAATTTATACAATGCGGAGTTCAAACCGTCGCTAATTGTATATTGACTCCTTAACTTCAATTAGCACGCTACGTTGCCCCAAATGCAAACCACCATGGACCTTCGCTGCTATTTCCCTGCCGAACGCCCAATCTCCTTGGAAATCAGTATCAAAGCTAACCGTGGTGTTTGCACACTGATTAAAGAGATCTACAAGGAGTTGATGCTCTTCGAGTGTGATGTGGCTTTGAAGGAACTCGAACTGTACAAGGTACACTTGATCACTTGCTCTGGGATTGAACACACCAGTTGACTCTGGGCAGAGTGATATTCCGATTGAGCCTTCAGACAATCAGCAAGAACGAGTATTAAATTGGCTTCACAACCAAACCAAGTCCCTGAACACTACCATTGAACTGTCTGATATATTTCCCGACAAGCCGGATGACGACAACTTTCATATCATTATCGCTACCCCCGAAGGTTTGGCACTCCCAGAAACTGATTTATATTTCTTCTGATCATGATTTAGTGAAGGAGATGTATGACGTTATTCACGATCCTGAAGGTGCAAGACTTAAAAGGGTTAAAGCAGGTGCGTGCCACTTGTCATCCCTGCCAATGCTCATTCCTCATTCCTCTCTGCAGACCTTCACCAGCAGCACAAGAAAATGTTGAAATATCCTGCACCTTCTAGTATCGTCAATGACCCTACCGAAGTGAAAAAATTTCTCGGCTCCGATGATCAACTCGTGTGCATTGATAGAATCCCAGCGGCCATATTCAGCCCGCCATTAGCTCGTTTACAAAAACGCCTCGATAATCTTGGAGACGTCGATGTGACGCTTCATGAGGTTGATCACGCTTACATGTTGCATGGTGCCTCAGTCGCGTTTTATGACATCGACAATGACTGTCAAGATGCCATTAAATATCTCGTAGATGCCTTGTTTCGAAAGAATGGCCGTTGGCGGCAAAAAATTGACTGGGCGGGGTCCATCACCCCCGACGCACATTGGTTTGTTTATTACACTGATTTCCCCATTGCAATTTTAGAGTCGAAGAACACGATAGGTTTGCATGGCGATCCGTTCCTTCAAGCTGTAGTTGACTATACCAAGATCGTGTCAGCCGAGAAGGTGCGGTAGTTCGTTCTAATCATACACGTCAATTAACAGTGGATTATCAGTTTGTATCATATCTGGGCTCTTGCAATTTTCCTGTTGTGCTTCTTGGTATCTCAGGGTCTCGGATTGATGTTGGTGTTGCCGTTTGTGTTGGCTCGGTCTATGCGTCTCTGTTAAGATTTGGCGCAGTGGTAAGGAATAAATCTATGCTATTGTACTCGTCTACACATCCTTTATATACCTGTAGCTAAGTATTCTAGAACTATCTACAACTGTCCATAGAATGTGTATGAGTAATACAGAATGAAGATATGAGTCAGTGGAATAAAGATGAAGAGATTGTGGAGTACAATGGAATAAACTAGAAGTGTGTAGTGGACGACTACTATGTATGTGTATTTCCAACACTCCCCCTTAGTCGGCCAAGACACCAATTCTGTGAGTAAAGTTCTCGTGTATGACTCGTGGTAATCCCTTGGTAAATAAGTCGGCCAAATTATATGTAGTGTTAATGTAGACAATATTTAGAGTGCCACATTCGACTAAGTCCCTTAAGAAATGATAGGCAATGTCGATGTGCTTTGTGCGAGCATGGAATTCTGGATGATGTGCAATAGATATTGCTGATTGATTATCCGAGAAGATAGTGGTTGTTTTAGGGAAGGGAAAGTCTAGTTCACGAAGCAGTGAACGATGCCACAGTACTTGCTTTGCAACATGTGTGGTGGCAATATATTCAGCTTCTGCTGTTGAGAGAGCAACTGTAGCCTGTTTCTTTGAGCTCCAAGCAACGGCTCCCCCTGCAATGCATACAACATATCCACTGATTGATTTCCTGTCATGTCCAGAAGCCCAGTCGGCATCACAGTAAAATTGCAGTTCATCAGACAAGGTGTCGTCTGATCCACCATAGGTAAGCTTTTGAGTTCGTGTACCTTTGAGATAACGAAATACACGCTTGATGGCACTCCAGTGCTTCGGTTTTGGGTCGCTTGTGAATTGTGCAAGTTTATTCACAATGTAAGCAATGTCTGGTCGTGTTCCCAGTGCTAAATACATTAGGGATCCAATAAGCGTAGCAAATGTTGACGAGATCCGAGTGGTAGAGTCGTCTTGGGTGCCTAACTTATAATCAGGTGTATCTTCATTGTCAAGCTTCACATTTGGGTCAGTTGGTGTCGTCACAGGATTTGCATCACACATTCCAAATTTTTCCAGGAGTTTATCGATGTAATGAGTCTGTGAAAGCGTGATTAAACAGTCCTCCTGATGTATTTTGAATCCCAAAAGAATAGAGGGTTGGCCTAGTGATTTTACATCGAATTTGGATTTCAGTTCTTTCTCCACAAGATCGTTAAGCGTAGTGCTTGTTGAAATGCCAATAAAATCATCGACCCAGACCAGTAGAATTGTGAATTCATTTCCATTTCGTCGAATATAGCAACAGTAATCAGTCTTGAGCTGTGTGAACCCAATTTCATTTAATGCGCTGTTGAGTTCGTGGTTCCACACATTTCCTGCTTGTTTAAGTCCGTAAAGCGAGCGGATAAGTCGACAAACTTGTCCTGAATTGTCGTCGTAGTGTGGAGGTTGAGCCATGTAAATTAACTCGTTGACGTAGCCGTTTAAGTAGGCTCCTTTCACGTCAAATTGTCGAAGGTGTAGATTGTGCACAGCACTGATTGCGAGCAGTGTGCGCAAAGTTTCAAAGCGCATGACTGGTGCAAAAGTTCCATCTTCACTGTAATCTGTGCCTGGTTTCTGAGAGAAACCTTGGACAACAAGTCGTGCCTTGTACTTGGTGATATTTCCGTGCTCGTCTCGCTTCTTGGTAAATACCCATTTGCATCCAACTGTTCTTCGTCCTTCGGGTAAGTATTCTTTTTCCCAAGTACCCATTTTAATTAATGTATCATATTCGTCGTCCATAGCAGTCTTCCATTGTGATGCTTCATGTCCATTAAGTGCTTCTTCAGCTGTGCGAGGTATATCTGGTTCGCTGATAGAGTATGCACACTCTACTTCATCCAGCAGCACTTCTCGTATAACTTCTTGTGCCAAATTAGTGCGTTCGTCCGAGATAGCTTTTGCGCGCGAGGATATAGTTGGTCTCGTGACGTCTGGTGGTGTATAAGATGTAAGACGGTCAGAGGGTTTGCGAGCATCTGGATTTCCAATTAGTTTATAGTCTATGGGTGCCTGATGTCTGGAAGAGCGTCGAAGCTCGTTTGTATTTGCCTCCCTGGCTCTATGTGACTTGTGTGCAGTTCTGGGGCTGGAGACGGCGATGGGGAAGGTGTGTATCGAAGTTGTGGTTGAATGGTAGGCTTTGGGACTTGTAATAATTTATATGCATCGTTTGTGGTCCTCTGGGGGTTCTGCATATTTGAAGGTTCGATTTGCGAGGCTGGAACACTCCCTGGCTCCCCCTCAGCCTGCAAACTCGGTGGTGCATCATTAAGCACAACTTCTCTGAGTTCTTCGTCCTCATTAAATGCCACATTGCGAGATGATTTAATATTTCGATGCTGAGGGTCATAATAACGCACAGACTTTGATCCCTCATTAAATCCCACAAATATCATCTTTTTCGAGCGAGGTTTGAGCTTGGATAAGTTCCTGGTCTCGTCTAGCACCCAGATATCACACCCAAACTCTCTCAGGTGCGAAACATCCGGTTTTCGTTTATGCCATGCCTCGTAAGGTGTCATACCCTCCAGAGCTCTCGTAGGTGCACGATTTCGCAAATAATTTGCATATGCCACAGCTTCATCCCATAAATAAAGTGGCAGGTCTTTTTCGATGAGCATTGCACGTGCAAGCTCCAAAAGTGTGCGGTTGTACCGCTCTGCGACGCCGTTTTGTGAAGGGGAATAAGGTGCTGTATTTTCTATTTCAATGCCTCGTTTAGCCGCCCATGTTTTGATCCGAGCATTGATTAATTCTGTTCCATTGTCGAAGCGTAGATACTTTGGGTACACCCCAAATCGTTGTTTAACTCGTTCTGCATGTTCTTCAATCTTGTCAGCTGCTTCTGTCTTGTCCCGTAAAAATAATACAGAGTTATAGCGCTTTGCGTCGTCCATAAATGTGATGTAATAATAAAATCCTCCAATAGAGCGGACCCCAATTGGTCCCCACACATCACTCATAGTGCGCTCCCCAGGTGTGTCAGAGCGATGCTCCGCTTCAGTAGGATATTTCTTGCGGGTCTGTTTGGCTTGAATACATGCTTCACATGATCGAGGGGGTATGGATGTCTCGTCTACTGACATTCCATTCACAAGATTATCCCTATTAAGTTTTTGTAGTGATTGAATGTTAATGTGGCCATATTTTCGATGCCATTGTGCCCAGCTGAGTTTCTGTGTTGTGGCGACATTTGCACGTTCCTGTGAGATGATTTGTGCACGTGCATTTAGCAAGTATAAGCGCCCATGTTTGGCTCCATTTCCTATGACTTTGTTTGTGCGGCTGAAGAGTATGCACTTTCCTCCTCCAAAGGTTACGTGTCCTCCATTTTCGTCTAGGCGAGCGAGAGACAATAGACTGTTTTCGGCTTCAGGAACATAAAGTACATTTGACAGACAGTGTGTAATAATTTTGCCATCTACGTCGAAGTTGACATTGACAGTTCCACGGCCTCGTGCAAGAGCTGGTTTTTCCCCAATACCGCGGATAGTTGAATGGCTGAGTTGTTCATATTGTGTGAATGCCTCCCGAATGGGACATATGTGTGATGTGGTTCCTGAGTCTAAGATCCAGTCATACTTTGAAATTGCAGTTGAATTTCCTGCGGAGTGTGCCATGTACGCAACTTCTTCATTAAGCGTACTATTAATATCCTCTCGTGCTTGATGTGATCTACCCGCTCTATGCGGCCCTTTCCGTCCTTTCGGTCCCTGGCCTTCGCGTCCGCCCCCTTTGGCCCAGCAGTCCTTCGAGATATGTCCCTTCTTGTGACAATTATAACACTCCTTGTCGGAGCTGTCCTTCTTGCTGCCTGGGTTCCCACGGCCTGAATTTCCACGTGCTTGTAGTGATATTCCTGATGCAGACTCGCCTCCACGCTCCTTCCTGCGGCGTGATTCTTCGAGTAAAACAGCAACTAATTCTTGTGATTTTAGGGTTGGTTTGTTCCCACTGGAACCAAGAAATGATGAGGCATAATTTTCCCATGACTCCGGAAGTGAAGTAAGAAGAATCATAACAAAATCCTCATCTGTGACCTTGCTGCCGAGAATATGCAGCTCTTCCTGTAGTTGCCGTAGTTTTGCAATATGTTCTGCCATATCGCATCCTTCGTCTGCCGCGGCCCTGAATAGTGCACGCCGTGTGGCCAATAGTCCGAGACGGCCCTTCGATTCCTTTACAACACACAGTTGTTCCCACATCTCCCTAGCCGTGGTTGCTCCCATGACATGAACCATTTCGGCATCACTGATTGCTAGCTCTATTCGGCATCGTGCCTTTGCATCCCCTTTGTTCCACGCTATTTGTTCAGCCTTTTCTGCGGCTGTCGGCGCTCCGGTTATAGCTGATCCTGGACATTCTGCACCTTCTTCGATATATTTGTCCAGTCCAAGGTCCACCAGTATTGCGAGCATGCGGCGCTTCCATGGCATCCAATTGTGGGCCTTCAGTAATTCCATACGGTAGTTTCCAAAAGATTGTTCTTCTGACATTATGTGGGAGTTGAGATAAGAATAGAGTGCGTGACGATGTTAAGATGTGAGTTTGATAAGAATAGTTAAGCGTTTGGATGTTACGTGATTATGTCCTCTTCAGGGCTCATAACCTGTTAAGATTTGGCGCAGTGGTAAGGAATAAATCTATGCTATTGTACTCGTCTACACATCCTTTATATACCTGTAGCTAAGTATTCTAGAACTATCTACAACTGTCCATAGAATGTGTATGAGTAATACAGAATGAAGATATGAGTCAGTGGAATAAAGATGAAGAGATTGTGGAGTACAATGGAATAAACTAGAAGTGTGTAGTGGACGACTACTATGTATGTGTATTTCCAACAGTCTCGGCTCGTCACCTTGGACCTTTCATCTGGATTTCATTTGACCGACAATATTATCCGCCTAGCTCGCACTTTCAAGTGTATCTCATTGTGTCTAGACGAGTTGGGGGTGTACTACAGCGAGGTTGGTGCCAAACCTAAGAAAGCAACTATGTCTGCTCTCTTTCCGAATCCTACTCCGATTGCTAGTATTTTTGGGGACTCGTCTCTTTCTCTCAAGTACCGTGGCACACTTTCTCCCAGAGGCGAGCCGGATTTCGAAACGGTACCACACCTGCAGTTGGGAACTACTGCCCTTTACGTGGCCGACACTACCATTCATGACGCCGCATCAACAGTCATTGTTAAGTTCACGAGTCAATACAATGTCGAAGCCCACAAACTTCTGTCTGATGCTGGTCTTGCCCCGAAGCTATATTCATGTCAACTCATTGTTGGTGGTCTGTACATGGTTGTCATGGATTATGTCCAAGACGCCAAGTCGGTATGGCTGATGCGAAATTACCTTCCTCGTGAAACTCCTCCTGAAAATGTGCTGGACCAAGTTGAAAGGGCGATCCAGATACTGCATGACAATGGTTTGGTGTATGGCGACCTACGCGACACCAACATAATATGTTTAGCTGGAATGCGGGCGATGCTTGTTGATTTTGATTGGGCAGGGAAAGATGGAGAAGCGAGATATCCAGTTTCAGTGAATACCAAGACTAACAGGCACGACGACGTTCGTGGCCATGCAGAAATGCGGAAAGAACATGATTTGTACCAGCTTAAAGAATTGAAGAAGCAGTTGTATCCATCTACATAGATATTATGTTACTTTCATTGTTCATTTTCTGCTACGTACATAATGCCTTATTAATGTGAAGAGTTTTATTTTCGAAGTTGAGAGGAGCAACTGTTTATTGTTACCGTAATATCCGTCTCGGTAAGTTAAACAAGCTTCACTGCTCTACCCTCCCTAATACTCTGCCGAATAATTTCAAGTCTTTTGTGGTTACGCACAGCGTCTTCAATAGTTGCGTAATGGCCGTCTTTGCCCTCGGCGTACGCCTTCCATGCCTCCCCCAGGGTTCCAATTAGATGAGTGTCATACCCTCCACCTCCACCTTTTCGCCGTTCAAATACACGGCTGCATTTGCCTGGCTGAGTCCTGGGAATTTACCTGGCTCTATCTCAAGTCGTCTTCCTCTCTGTTTATCTCCCAAAGATAATTGCGCCGACTCGGTGTGGATTTGTGTGGCTACTGCACCCGAGGCAAGGCTACCTGTGATTGTATAGTGGTCGGGCGCCGTGAGCGGCTTCGGAGCTCCAACGGGTACCCCATTCTCGTCGACGATCGTAGTTGTCGGATACACTTGCACTGCCGATGCTGTGATGCTCGCAAACTTGCCGAAAAGCTGCGTGCGAGCTCATGTCCAATACTCAAATTTCATGGGGGACCATTGTGTTAACCGCCGACATGAATCATTAATTTCCATTCATTCAGGGTTACAGCTAGTACAGTGATCAAGAACACCTCGCAGCTGGTATTACTTGTTTGGAAGATACAACTTGAATAAATAAGACTGCCTGGTAACTGTGTACCCCGCCTACAAAAATACAGAAAAAGACTTGCATTAGTATGAAGCCCCAATACATCTCAGGCTAGACACTTGATATTCCATTGACGAAAGTAGTGTTTGCAGTGGTGGATCTAACTTCGGGAGAAGTAAAGTTGTGGAACCCTGTGTGAACAGCTCTCCGCGAGACTCCGGTATTGGGTGCAAACCACCAAAGCGTCGTTACGCCCACGGGGAATGTATATGTAGCCTTGGTCAAGTATGAGTATAAGATGTGGCAGGAAAGTATTAGGATTCCCGAACCTGCATGCCTCGGAATTCAATGGTAGCAGTAACAGGTTGTGGATTCCAGGTCGTGGAAGCACTGTCGTCCCCTGGGCAGCAGATAATAAAATACATTGTCAGCGCACGCCACGTCCTCGAAGGTGCTTAAACTCACAGTTCATAACCACTATCGAATACCGCAACCAATCTGTAGAGGAAACCCTTCCCGTCACAAATGCACTGACTCTGAGCGCCCAGCTTAGGGACCCGCCGACGGATACTGCAATTCTTTGTCCGTAGGGACCTCCTGCATCTTTGGGGATAATAGCCTTTGACGCCTGAGCCATCGAGTAGACTGACAAAAAAATATCAATGTCCAAAAATTCAACAAATGTAACAAGTGGACGGCCATACACTCCTGGTTCAGTGAGTAGCTTCCATCACTATTAACCGTAACCATAGGTCTGCATCCATTTCCTCCGCAGCTATTTGTCCCGGGAAGCTTTGGATTGCCATTACCATCGGCTGCAATATTCCACATAAGACCCTTATATAGACAGACCGATGAGCAAAAAAATTAAAAGTGAAAGATGCACGTTGCGGTGGAAGATTTACCGATTGGGAGAAATGCTCCAAGCTACCAATCCAACTTGAATACACGCCCATTAGGTAAAAAGGTCGGTGAAGACGTTAAAAAAATCTTACAGATTATCCATGTACCACTGTACCCGTATCAGCTTTCATTTCGAAGTTGTCGATGGCGAGACTTACTTTGATATCACTCCACCAATCAGATCCGATAGTTCCTGAGCACTCGGTGAAGTAGATTGCCTGTGTATATAGATATTAATACAATCGACGATGGACCCGTCAGAGTGGAACCTGCCTTCGATGGATATGCATTGTGAAACGAGTCCTGATTCGACACAGAGCCAGCATAACAGTGGAAGGATACTCCTGCAAACGCGTTTGCGTTTGCGTTCATCTAAATAACTTGCACTTCAGCGACCTCAATTAAGGCATAAGGGACCTGGGCTAGGCTTACTAGCTGTACGGGGTAACCAGCAGCGTCGTCCCAGTTGTGCTGATGAAATATCGTCAGTCGACATATAGGAAGATACGGTACAGAAAATTTATTACTTCGTATCCAATTACTTGTACGTTTGACAGGCCATTGGAATTCAGAAGACTCCGCAGTGATCCCCCGATTTGCGCTTCGACACTCGCGCTTATTGTGCAAGTTGGATAGGTGGGATTGCTATTCTCAGGCTCGTTCTTTAAGGTGAAGCATTGACTATTATGTAGGTTGTAAAATGCAAGTGTTGATTGACTCACTTGTATCGATATGGCATAGATCGGGAATCCTTTCGATTGAAAGCCTTGTACAGCCTTCAGAAGGTAAGTGGCGTCTACAAAATCCCCAATTAAAATAACTAATTACTTGTAAAAAGAGAGCAGATCTTACATATGCCAACATATTGCGACTGAAGTGATCCCCCGTTCATAGTCCCACTGTCTTTCATCCAGGCCGGCTAAGTAACAAAATCATTTAAAGTCTCGAACTGCGTAACAACTTGGCTTACCGGTGACCATGGGAGGATGTGAATCTTGATCAAATTATTTATCGATTGGATATCCTTTAGCACTGAGAATACATATGAAGGTATGTTGTTTATATTAAAGTTGCTGAAGCTTGTGTCTCCACTTGTATCGTCCAAACTATACACTATAATCTTGTCAGATTAGATGCAAAAATGAAGCAATGAACTGATTCACGATTAGAAGAAAAGTCTGAGGCTCCAAGCGGGATGCGTATATAGTTTAAGCCAGCTGCGTTTGCGCCATCAGTCGTTGTGAACATGTACCCCAGTATCGACCAATAATTAGCAGAATTCGTGTTCTGCATATCATGTATTAGACATCAAGAAATATTGCGCGCCATTGCAATTTAAAAAACATACCTTCAGATTGTTCAATGTCAACGCAGACGAATCGGCTGGGTAACTTGGTAAGCAGATGATGAGGCAGATATAGGAGCATCATATGGAAGCACTTAATGAGCCACCAAAGCCTGCAATAGACTGATATACAGTGCTGTCATCCACGACAATGTCTGCACTACCAATGGGTCCGGGAGTCACGAAATTAATAGGCGTTGAAGGAGCCAGGGAAGTAAAGAGCTTCGTGCGATCCCATTTTGTTTGCCACTACCGTTGAGTCACAATGAGTAATGATGCCCCAACGATAGGTAAGAAGCAGCTGACGATGTCCCATATCTGCTGAGAAAGACCCGGAAGAGCAAAAAGCGGTAGAGTGACGAGTAAGACGCGCATTGAATCTCAAGGGGTAGTCTTCATGGCTGGCGACTAGGGTTATATATAATTTTCTCTTGTTTTAGTCCGTCGAGAGGTTGCGTAGATGACTGGTAGCACATGCTATACTGCCAGAATCTGTGATGCGTGAACTATGTCATGAGGTAGCCTGACCGGGTGTACGGGCAAGATCCATAACGAGAACAGTCAGGATAGCAACTGCCATGCACCTCGCCAGACCGTCGACCATAGTTCCAATAAGTCTGCAAGTGCAATAGTGCTCACATTTAAACAAAGGATTTGTATTATGTTGTGGTTCTGTGTGCTTTCAGTGAATACGAGAATCGACGAAGACTTGCCGGAGGAACCCTAACATTTATATGTTCCATAAGGGTAGAGTCAATATTTAGTCCATCGAATCGTGGCCCACGAGGCATTTGCTGACATTGTTCATTGTAATCAAGACACGAGACTCCAGAATAAAAGTCGGCGAAACAGACAGACCCACATGTTCCATTAGGCCTCTCTACGCACTGAAAGCAGTTCATCAGAGAAGGAGACATTAGCCATGGACCGTACGGGAATTCGAGAATGCCTTGAAACGAGAGCCAGATACTCGGTACCATATAGTGTAACCAAATAGGAAGGCAGTTCAGCAAAACGACAAAATCTTTGCGCCGCAGTGCCGTAGTCATATGAGGAGCCTTGGTGATTCCGGTAGGTAACCTGCTGAAGATAGCACGATAGGCAAGGCCAAGAATAGAATGATCATTGTCTGGCCTTGGGTGCGATTACAATATGTCGACCCCCCCGTCCATGGGCGGTTGATACCAATGAAGTATGGCTTTGATCTGCTCTACGCCAATATGCTGTGCAAGACGGAACATCCCCAGTGTGCGTCAACACTACAAACAGCCACAGTGATGGTAAGATTGACGGACGACGCAGCAGTGAAATCGGAGCTCAGTCTCATGGCCCGTAGCGAGTCCCTATATGATGAAGGAGTCGGAATGTAAGAAGGCAAGCGCTCGATATGGCACGGGTCACAAAAGGAAGAATACCAGTCGCGCCTTCCACTCCATGACTGTCGTCAGTGACCCGTCACACAGTCAAGTTGAGGAGTTAGCTTGGTGTGGACAATGCCTTCAAAATGATTTCCATTGAAGCTCCAAAGTACATATCGAGGTCAGGTCTAGAACAGCAAACTCCTGGAACAAGGATTTTGAAGGCGCATAATAGTAAACTACTTGAGGATTAGCGAAATGTTCCGATATCGTCGACTTCAAGTTTTGTGCAGTGAGTGCATATATGCGGCTTGTGTGGGATTGATGACAAGACCACGGCGCCCATACTTGATGATAGCGTGCATATACACAGTTTCTTGACATCGCGTAGGCAATGTCCATATCCATAGTTTAATTTCTGCTGTGAACGTTTTGATGAGACGTGAAAATAATAGACGGCACCGGGCGGGCATCATTCGGGAATATATTATCCAATTGCGAACGGGATAGAAAGCAGACGTTTACCAAACGTTTACGGCTAGAAGTCGACTCTAGAGGGAGGTTATGCAGATGGCTCGTGCTTTGAAGTGGATACATGCCTCACCCTCGTCCTCCAGAAGAGTAGCGAAGATTGAGCGAAGACGATAAAGAGAAAAACGTTGGAAAGACGCAAGAAAGACGCGACATTTGTACTTATTTGGCAACTGTAAATGAGCGGTCACATGAGCCTCGCGTGAGAAGTCGCGCGACGCGCGTCGCGGCATATGTATTGGTCCTGTCCTTATTTTCTGCGTCCCGACGTCGACCCGACCTCACTCGCAGCATGAGTCATGAAATTTCAACATACATCAGACTTATTCGAGTCATATTAAGCCATATGCTACCTACTTCTTTCGCTTACCACAGCTTGGCGCCTGATTCTTGGGTTGTTCTTGACCAGCTCCCAGGCTAATTTCCCATTATGGCTCATTGGGCTGATGCAAGTTCTATCGCGACCTCACCCCTTGGTCGACCGTAAAGTGTATAAAAGGCGAACCATATCTCGTGTTCATGCATTATTCCTACCACCACCCTTGCATTGCTTTGTTGTCTTCTGAAACATGGCTTTTCCTCCGGCTCCCCAACCCAAGACCGGCCTCGGTCGCTATCGCGTTCTCTCGTCGTCTGCGGGGGTTCACGTGTCGCCAATTCAACTGGGAGCGATGAGCATCGGTGACAAGTGGGAATCTATGGGAATGGGCAGCATGAACAAGGAAACGAGCTTCCAGCTACTGGACGCGTATTTCGACAACGGGGGAAACTTTATTGATACGGCTAACAACTAGTATGTTTGTCTATTTCGTTGGCAGTGTCAGGCGTTTGACATTTTTCCAGTCAGGACGAATCTTCGGAGGAGTTCATTGGAGAATGGGCAGAGAAAAGGGGCATCAGGGATCAATTGTTTATTGCCACCAAAGTGAGTTTGATTTCCCTCCGTGGTAATTAGTGATTTCATGCATATTGTTTGTATATTGTTCTCAGTACTCCATAGGCTATAAAACATGGAACGCTTCAGTCCAACAGAAAGTCCTTTATTCCGGCAATAATGCCAAGTCACTCCACATGTCTGTGGAGGCATCTCTCAAAAAACTTCGTACATCATACATCGACCTTTTATATGTCCATTTTTGGGATTGGGACACCAGCGTGGAGGAGGTAATGAAGTCACTTCACGCGTTGGTCATGCAGGGCAAGGTCCTGTATCTCGTGAGTGACTGATTTGCAAAACGGAATATCGTTTGACACCCTTGTGTTGGCATAAGGGGATATCCGACACTCCTGCGTGGGTTGTGTCGAAAGCAAACCAATACGCACGATGCCATGCATTGACCACTTTCGTTATTTACCAAGGTGCATGGAACATCATGGACCGCTCATTCGAGCGCGAAATTATACCTATGGCACGATCTGAAGGTGAGTGATACTTTATTACATTTTATCAATTCCGTCCTGACTTAAATTCGGATTGGAGGCATGGCCCTTGCACCATGGAACGTTCTTGCCGGCGGAAAGATTCGCACGGATGAAGAGGAAGAAAGGCGAAGACAGTCTGGAGAAAAGGGACCCGTCCTCCTGGATCCTAACTGGGAGCGTAATGAGCAAGAGATCAAGGTCTGCAAAGCGCTCGAGAAGGTCGCTCAGGAAGTCGGCGCTAAACACATTACCTCCGGTGAGGCCCTCATTCTCACTCACCTCTATATTCCCTCAGGTTGCTCATACACCGTTCATGCAGTGGCCATCGCCTATCTCATGCAGAAGACAGTCTACGTATTCCCCATAATTGGGGGACGGAAGATCGAGCACTTGCTCGCCAACATCGAGGCGCTTGAAATTGAATTGACGAGTGAACAGATCAAGTTCCTGGAGAGTGCGACCACGTTTGACCCGGGGTTCCCATACTGGTTGATTGTGCGTTGCACATACTTTTTCTAACCTTCTTCACCTCTTTATTGAGTTATGTCGAGTACAGGGCGACGGTGCTCACCCCCCATACCTTATGCAAATCTCGGCGCACACCTACAGACCACTTCTGCAGCCTTTGCTTCCGTCCGTTGGGAAGTCATAAATAGGTAGGAATCTACTGCAGCCTTTCCACTGGTAAATTTTGAACGAAATGGAATAAATGCGCTCAGACTTTGCTCTGTAATTGGTAACTTCGACATATATGCGCCTTCAAGTACTTAAATAGTTAAGTACATATGTAGCTCATGATCAGACAGCTGTATACATAGTACAACTTTTCAGAGACATGATGGCGCGGACTCGTACGCCGGGCTGGGCGTGTTCAACCTGGAGTCGGAGCTAAGCGTGCACTTACACCAGATATATTATCCCTTGAAGCCCTGAAAGGCAAGACTGGCTATACAGCAACATCTCATTCTCATATCTTTTGTCCGATTTGCAAAAATTCGTAAGGTTAAACTGTAAAGTGCTCTGGCCTGCCCGAATTTCATGTTCAATCACCCATATATACTTCAACCTGCCATTTATCTCTGGTGCTGCACCGTATCTTCTTGAATTGCGGCCTGTAACATAATATGATAGGCGGTGCGGCGAGACAGTGCACAAGGCAGGCGGAGGACCCAACTTGACATTGACTCCGCTATGCCAAAGCTTGCGCGCTCGCTGCCTTTCGAGTACTCCGGAGGCCCAGACTAGACTTCAAGCTTCAACCCGCGGCTCACCGTTATAACCCATATTGCTTATGAATTCAATTCGCGTAAAACTACATACATATAACCCCGTTATAAGTCATTTTCTCCTCTCAACTTCGAAAATAGAAGCTCTCCTCACATTAACTTAACAAGGCATTACGTAGCAGAAAATGAACAATGAAAGTAACATAATATCTATGTAGATGGATACAACTGCTTCTTCAATTCTTTAAGCTGGTACAAATCATGTTCTTTCCGCATTTCTGCATGGCCACGCACGTCGTCGTGCCTGTTATTCTTGGTATTCACTGAAACTGGATATCTCGCTTCTCCATCTTTCCCTGCCCAATCAAAATCAACAAGCATCGCCCGCATTCCAGCTAAACATATTATGTTGGTGTCGCGTAGGTCGCCATACACCAAACCATTGTCATGCAGTATCTGGATCGCCCTTTCAACTTGGTCCAGCACATTTTCAGGAGGAGTTTCACGAGGAAGGTAATTTCGCATCAGCCATACCGACTTGGCGTCTTGGACATAATCCATGACAACCATGTACAGACCACCAACAATGAGTTGACATGAATATAGCTTCGGGGCAAGACCAGCATCAGACAGAAGTTTGTGGGCTTCGACATTGTATTGACTCGTGAACTTAACAATGACTGTTGATGCGGCGTCATGAATGGTAGTGTCGGCCACGTAAAGGGCAGTAGTTCCCAACTGCAGGTGTGGTACCGTTTCGAAATCCGGCTCGCCTCTGGGAGAAAGTGTGCCACGGTACTTGAGAGAAAGAGACGAGTCCCCAAAAATACTAGCAATCGGAGTAGGATTCGGAAAGAGAGCAGACATAGTTGCTTTCTTAGGTTTGGCACCAACCTCGCTGTAGTACACCCCCAACTCGTCTAGACACAATGAGATACACTTGAAAGTGCGAGCTAGGCGGATAATATTGTCGGTCAAATGAAATCCAGATGAAAGGTCCAAGGTGACGAGCCGAGACGCATAGACCGAGCCAACACAAACGGCAACACCAACATCAATCCGAGACCCTGAGATACCAAGAAGCACAACAGGAAAATTGCAAGAGCCCAGATATGATACAAACTGATAATCCACTGTTAATTGACGTGTATGATTAGAACGAACTACCGCACCTTCTCGGCTGACACGATCTTGGTATAGTCAACTACAGCTTGAAGGAACGGATCGCCATGCAAACCTATCGTGTTCTTCGACTCTAAAATTGCAATGGGGAAATCAGTGTAATAAACAAACCAATGTGCGTCGGGGGTGATGGACCCCGCCCAGTCAATTTTTTGCCGCCAACGGCCATTCTTTCGAAACAAGGCATCTACGAGATATTTAATGGCATCTTGACAGTCATTGTCGATGTCATAAAACGCGACTGAGGCACCATGCAACATGTAAGCGTGATCAACCTCATGAAGCGTCACATCGACGTCTCCAAGATTATCGAGGCGTTTTTGTAAACGAGCTAATGGCGGGCTGAATATGGCCGCTGGGATTCTATCAATGCACACGAGTTGATCATCGGAGCCGAGAAATTTTTTCACTTCGGTAGGGTCATTGACGATACTAGAAGGTGCAGGATATTTCAACATTTTCTTGTGCTGCTGGTGGAGGTCTGCAGAGAGGAATGAGAAATGGGTGTTGGCACGGATGGCAAGTGGCTCGCACCTGCTTTAACCCTCTTAAGTCTTGCACCTTCAGGATCGTGAATAACGTCGCATATCTCCTTCACTAAGTCATGATCAGAAGAAATATAAACCAGTTTCTGGGAGTGCCAAACCTTCGGGGGTAGCGATAATGATATGAAAGAGCTTCCTTTCTGGCTTGTCGGGAAATATATTAGATAGTTTAATGGTAGTGTTCAGGGACTTGGTTTGGTTGTGAAGCCAATTTAATACTCGTTCTTGCCGATTTTCTAAAGGCTCAATCGGAATATCACTCTGCCCAGAGTCAACTGGTGTGTTTAATCCCAGAGCAAGTGATCAAGCGTACCTTGTACAGTTCGAGCTCCTTCAAAGCCACATCATACTCGAATAGCATCAACTCCTTGTAGATCTCTTTAATCAGTGTGTAGACACGAGATTCAGCGTCGATGTCAATTTCCATATCGATTGGCTTTTCAGCGGGAAAATAGCAGAAAATTTTCATGGTGGCTTGGATTTGGGCGGGGCAACGTAGCGTGCTAATTGAAATTAAGGACTAAATATACTGTGACGGACTGCCTTTAGTCGTCACAATCTTCAGCTATATCTTATCTTATCCCACCTTTATCATCCACTCTGATAGTGGTTAGATATATCTAGTACTTTTATCTTTTATCATATCACATTTATTTACTGCATAAACACTCCTGTAGAGTATATAAAGGGCCTCTGCATCGTAGGTAGGGCCCAAGTCTTGAATCTACAGCTTTATCCTGTCTTTTGAGGCTTGACTCGTGTGCCGGGACTCGTGTGAATCACGCCCCGTCACATATTTTTGACAGTACTCGTCGCTGTAAACTCGCAATACTCTACGGGACCACCCCGAACCTTTGTCAGTGCACTGCTCGTCGACCAAACCCCTCGGATTCATCTTGGACTGATCACCCAAGACCCTAGGCGAAGTTAAGTCCTCTTGCAATTTTATTACTGACCTTTTTCTGCTATAGCATTTTTCTATGTCTTCGTCGAGGCTTACTATGCCGTCGAAGTCTGGTCCCAGTAAAAACACCGTACCGCGAGCCGGAGGGCAGGGTAGCGGTGTGGGACCGAGCGCTAACACGCGCTCTCACGCTCAACCCGAGGTCGCGACTCGTGAGCGTAGTATTGTGGCCGATGACACAGAGGGTGCTCGGTCGACTGCTGGCCAGACAGATGTGCCAGACAGTAATAAGGCCGTAGATGATGATCTACAGGACCTTACTAGGGATGTGCAGCAGCCCCCTATCATTGATGTTGATAATGAGAATAACAATAATATTAATGACGGAATTGACTCATCTTTAACTGAATTGTCCGATGACGATTCCGAAGTCAATATAAGAGAACTTGCCGTAGCCGTATCAACTACTACGGCATCAGTCAATCAACTCTTTCCTATTATGGAAGACATGTTAGTAAAATTTGGTTTAATTCATGGAATGTTAAAGAAACATCAGGCTCAACTTGATGACTTAACTGAAAGGGCCGAAAACTCCGGATTCGAGAACAATCTAACGGACTTTGAGACCCCTTCTCAGCCAAGAGCAAAGGGGAAGGCCATTGACCCTAGAGAATGGGGTAATATTAATATTCCACAATCTGAGTTAAATCCCAATGCACAGCAAGTCCGCTTTGCTGAGTTCCAAGCGAGAGCCCACCCTGAGAAACAGCCAGACAGCCAGAATGATGAGATTACGCAGCTCAAGCAGCGCTTAGAACAAATGGAGCGCGAGAAACGCCAACTCGAAGAAATGTTAAGCGCCCGCGAGCGTGGGAACAACCCGCAGACGCCGCACGTCGAACGAAGCGGTACACGACCCCTGGCTAATAGTCCGCTTTCGCACGAGTTCGCAAACTTTTTCACACCGAAGCCCGCTGAGAAGCGTGCTCCACCTATTCCATCAGTAATTCTGCCGCCCACGAGCCTTATTGGCAGAATAATTAATAACTCTAACAATAATGAATATGAACAACCTACTCAAGCACGGAGTAGTGGGTCCACTGCACGAGTGGACAGTTCCGATCCATTCGGATTCCAGGCGCTATGCGACCCCTACGGAACGGAGGGGATGACCACTAGTTACAGATTTGGCCCAGTAAAACCAATGACACCCGAGAAATACAATGGCGAAGTTGACGCGATCAAATTCTCGCGTTATGCGCAGCAGTGTGCGCGCTACATACGCCAAGCAGGATTCCCACCATCTGAACATGTATATTGCTGTGGAGACTTTGTTGGAGGTAAAGCAGCAGAATTCTTTGAAACAAATATAATTGCTAGTGATAAAGAATGGACAATGTCTGAATACTTGAAAGAACTATTTTTGTACTGCTTCCCACCGGATTACCGGATGAAGCAAAAGAAGAAACTCGAGCACTTTGAACAAGGTGATATGACCGTAAAGAGGTACGCCGCTAAACTACGCGTACTATTTATGGTTATTGGAACTTCGACGCCACAAGAACGTGTGGACAAATTATTCTACGGATTGCGCAGCTGGTTAAGGCGCAAATTAATGGAGCAACGTATTGATCCCTTAACACACAACTGGGACGACGTCATCGAAACCGCTACGGTCTTCGAGACGGCCGCTAATGCGGAAGATAGCTCAAATGCTGGACGAGATCCAAGCCCAGTTAGAAATTCAAACAAAAATAATAAGAATAACTCTAATAAGAATAATAAAAACAACTCTGACAACCGTCAGAATAACCGTTGGAATGACTCCAACAACAACCAGAATGACTCTGGCTATCGAAACAATAATAAGAACTACTCTGGATCGCAACAGAGGACACAAAATAATAATTATAACAATAACTACAACAATAACAAGTATGGCAATAAGAATAATAATTACAGAGGCAACAACCAGAATAACCAGTCTGGTAACAATAGAAACAACAATACATATAACAGAGGCAATGACCAGCCATATTGCAACGATTGTGGTGAGTCTGGACATTATCCCAGACAGTGCAATAAAAGGAAATTTGTTAAAAGAGATGATGTACAAAAAGGAGGTGCAAAAGCATTTCAAATGGAATTAGAGCAACCATTGATCGATCTGGATGATACCACAGCTTCTCCAGCCGACGTGGATGCATACTACATGGAAATCGAAGCAAATATGATAACTTTCGACGACTTCGAAGGCGATTTTGTTGAAGTCCACGAATGCCCGGAAGTTGCCGAGACGGGCGCTAAACCGACTGTTGACGACTTCGTTCGTCAGTGGTATGATCCTGGAGACAAAAATGGGGCAATTTGGGAACCCCACATTGATGTACTATGCCGAACACTTGAATTGGCCGCACCATACCCCGGGGATCGCCCTGGAATTGATAATATAGGGCGGTTTCAGATCACACAGGTTGCAGAAGACACATATGTAGTAGATGATACTGAATTAGATTGCTATTATTATATCTCAAAGGACACAATTTTGCGACCAGACTTCCTTATTGGTCGCTGGTACGCAATTAAGAGCGCACAGCGCAACCACATTACCAAACTAAAGCTCGAAAAGCGCTGGTTTAAGCGCAGAGTAATATCACACTTTAACACATATGCACAATGTGCATCTTACAAATTAAATAATGGAGGTTTATTTAAACATTATCTCAGTGAACCCAAACGAAGGCGTGATAAGCGCGCTTGTAATAACCGCTTTGAAGTTCACAGAGACCCAGAGACACTGGATTATTGTGTTATTGACTGGGATGCACACAAATGCTTCTGGATTGGAGCAGACAAGATGCACAAGCCTTACTTTGACATAAGACAATGGTATTACAGAATAGTATATAAATCTTTCTTATCTCTGACTTGTACAGAGGTTGAGGGCGAAGATTTAGCCCGTCTTTTCGATTCCGAAATGACGGAGGGCGAGCGGGTGCTGGAAACGCACTCCGAAGATAACAAAAATAATTCGCACTCTGAATACGGCATGGACTGCATGATATCGAGCCATGCAATACTCACGGATGACGATGGCGTACCTTTACCCGCCGTACAGCGCAATGCTGCTATTACGAAAGATCCCGCGCGCATCGTGCCAAGACCAATAACAATTGTCGTGCACATCAACGGAAAACCAGCGCGTGCATTAATCGACACTGGATCGTTGTGTGATTTCATGTCCACAACATTAGCAGATCAATTACAATTAAAGAAGGAGACACTTACCTCTCCATTGAAGGTACAATTAGCAGTACTGGGTTCAAGGTCTGATGTAAAATTCAAGACCACTCCAGAATTTTCTTATCAAGGAATAAAAGAAAAAAGATCTTTTGATATCATTAATCTATCTAACTATGACATTATCCTTGGTACACCCTTCTTGTTCCAACATAAAGTTCTTGTTGGATTCAATGAGACTCGCATAATTATTGGAAGTAACGAGTCCGTGTCAGTCGAAGGCACAACAGTGCGACAAGTCGCGTCACGGGCCGTGCAACTTGAAGAACGTGACCTCGAGAGCGCGCGCACCTATTTGCACGAGCTCGCTGAACCGCTTTGCAAAACTGCAGGCGAGACTGAATTACCACCCTTAAGGGCAATTAATCATCGCATCGACTTAATAGATGAAAATAAAGTTTATCCGTACCGTCCAGCCAAATGTCCTGAAGCATTTATGCCACAATGGTTAGAAAAGCGAGATGCATACCTGAAATCAGGACGCTGGGAAGTTACTAAGGCGCGAAACGCTGTACCTATGATGTTTATCAAGAAGCCGGGAGGCCCAGATGAGCCTCCGAAGTTGCGCACGGTTATTGACTTGCGTGCGCGCAACGCAAACACACGCCGGATGGTATCACCATTACCGGATATAGACGGTATTATGCGACGCGTGGCCGCGCGCAGGTATCGTTCTATAATAGACTTGAAGGATGCGTACGAGCAAGTGCGCATTGAACCAGGTGATGTCGAGAAGACTGCTTTTGCAACACCAAGCGGGAATATGTTAAGTAATGTGTTGCAACAAGGGGACACCAATGCTCCAGCAACATATCAATCACTAATGAACTACATATTCTCTCCTTACATTGGTACATTTATGGATGTCTACCTAGACGACATAGTTATCTATTCAGATACCTTAGAAGAGCACATACAACATGTAAAGACCATATTAGATATACTGAGAAAGGAGAAGTTTTATTTATCTTCTTCTAAATTACAATTTTTATGTAAAAAGGTGAAAATATTAGGGAGAGTTGTCGACGATGACGGAATCCAGATGGATCCCTACAAGGTCGACGCCCTGATGAAGTGGAAAGTCCCCACTAATCGAGAACTTTTGAGAGGATTCCTTGGAGCCGTGGGCTATCTAGCTGATGACATTGACCGTGTGAGAATTCCCATGGGAGTCTTACATACACTCACAAGCGAGGCTGTACCGTTCCGTTGGGACCATACACATCAACGGGCCTTTGAAGAAATTAAATATCTGGCTAGTAAGTGCCGTGATCATCACCGAAAACCTTTGAATTATAAGGAGGGCGCACCTCCCATCAATCTTGTAACTGATGGCTGCCTGACAGGCATTGCCGGTGTGATTAGCCAAGGCGAAGACTGGCAGAACGCCGAAGTCGCCGCTTTTTACTCCGCAAAGTTAAGCCCGGCTCAACAAAACTATCCTGTGCATGAAATAGAATTATTAGCAGGGTTAGAAACAATGATGAGATACAGAGATTTATTGTTAGGCACTCACTTTAGATGGTATACAGACCATGAGGGCCTTGAAACAGTATTGAAACATAAAGATATCTCACCCAGACGAGCTCGTTGGCTCGAAAACTTAACAATGTTTGATTTTGAAGTAATACACGTCCCTGGGAAAGAGAATATATTAAGTGACGCACTCTCGCGCATCTATTCAAATGACGCACCAGGTACTGTACGTGCGCCATCCGAGTACACCGAATATGATGGAACAAGCGACTCAATGGAGCTTGCTTGTAAGACTATTTCTTTTCCTGTATTTGTGGGACTTGAAGCGTGCAACGCAAACATAGTGGGCAGGCGCACCAAGAAGGCGCTTGCAAGTGAGACGGCTGACACGGGCCGTCCCGAAACGGCCGAAGAATTTGCCGCGCGTGTACGCAACGGCTTCAAACTAAAAGGACCTGACCCTTCAAAAAGATTAGTCATTAGAATACCAGCCAGAAAGAAGGACTTACCGAAATCGACGGAGGGCGCGAATGTGCAACGCGCACCACCTATCTCGGAGGGCGTGGGAAGCGCTCCGGCAGTAACCGAGAATACCGAGCTTGCAGAGGAACTTAGTGAATTTCCGCCGCTCGATTTAGCGCGCGAGCTCGACAGCATAGACATTTTGAAAGCCATTAAGGGAAACTACAAATTAGACCCATTCTTTAAGAGTATAGTGGAAAATCCACTGGAATACAAACTATTTCACTATGATAATAAAGAACAATTACTGTACATGGTGGAAAACAATCAGAGATTACTCTGTATACCCAATCTCAGAGTAAGAGGACGATCCATTAGAGAAATTATCATTGCTGAAGGGCACACATTACTTGCCCACTTAAGTTTTCATAAAACCTATGACTACCTACATGAATTTGTATGGTGGAAGACTATGTCTAAAGACATTGAGAGCTACTGCAACTCTTGCATCAAGTGTAAGCAGAGTAAATCAACCAATCACAAGCCTTTTGGCCTTTTACACCCTTTGAGATCCAGAAGCGACCATGGGCCGCGATCGGAATTGATTTTGTAGGTCCATTTCCTGAGTCCAAAAATAGAAATGGCACATATGACTCTATAACAACAATTATTGATTTATTTACTGGTATGGTACATTTAGTGCCTAGTAGATCGAACTATACTGCGAAAGAAGTCGCGGAATTAGTGTTTTCCGAGGTCTACAAGCTACACGGCTTACCAGAAATTATTGTAAGTGATAGAGACACTTTGTTTACCAGCCATTTTTGGCAAGAATTACATAGATTGATCGGAACAAAGCTCCACATGTCGTCTGCTTTCCATCCGGAGACGGACGGAGCCACCGAGCGAGCGAACAAGACGATTGGACAGATGCTACGCGTGTGCATCAGCCCTGATCAAAAGGATTGGGTTAGTAAATTACCCGCCATTGAATTTGCAATTAACTCAGCTCGTTCTGAGAGCACGGGCTTCGCCCCATTCTTCTTGAATTATGGGCACATGCCTAGATCATTTATTTGGGATGCCAATAAGCCAGACGGCTTCCCAGGTGTTCGAGCATTCGCGCGGAAGATGCGCACAGCAGTAATGCGCGCACACGACTGCCTTATTGGGGCGCGTGTGAAATCAATCCGTAACTCAAACAGACAACGTGTTCGCGCACCGTTTGCTGTTAAAGATTTAGTATACATTTCCACTAAGAACATTGCTATACCTAAAGGGATGAGCCGCAAGCTATCACCAAAATTTATTGGCCCATACGAGATCACACAAGATTTTGGTAATTATTCTTACCGCGTGAAATTGCCGCCCAACCTCGTTAAGCGCGGTGTTCATGACGTCTTCCACGCGTCCCTGTTGAGAATTCATATACCAAATGACGATCAATTATTCCCGGGCCGTCTTGATACACAAATCTTCGATCTCGAAGATTTGGAGGGCGAGTGGCTAGCAGAGAAAGTCATAGAACATAGAGAAAGTGGCAAACAAGCTCACTTTAAAATTTTGTTTACATCTGGAGAAAGCTCCTGGATGCCTTACGACCAGGTAGCCCATTTGGAAGTATTAAAACAATATTTGGAAGCTATGGGCGCAGATAATATTGACGCGCTTGGGCCACCCAAGCCTAACTCACAACTATAAAACCCCACTCCTTTTCACACTTTCTTTCTTTAATGGACGCAATTACTACTTCATTTTCCTCTTCTACTACACTCTCTACTTCTACTACTTCGTCTTCCTCTCCTTACACTCTACCTAAAGGACTTCGTTTCAACAAAACCTCTGCCTCTTCGACCACTACTTTCGCGAACGACGACAGCACAGCCACTACTTCCGTCTCCGATCCGTTGTCCGCCCCGCTGCCCGAAGAGCCGCCAACCAGCACCGACGTCAACATGGACGTTCCCGCACCATCCGCACCTGCCGTATGCGCACCGGTCGACCCTACGGACCCAATCAACGACGCGCTAATCCCGAACTCGAGCGCACCAGGCGCATACCCATTCTTCCGTCTACCTGCCGATGCCGCCAATTTGAGCTCCCCTGTTCCGGGGTTCTCGCGCCTATTCATCACACCACACCACTCTTACCACCTACTCACCCGTGACGGCGACATACTCGAAGTCCCCATGTCCCTCATGAAATCCGTCCTCAACTACGCGCTTGAGCTCAGCCGCACGCGAGGCCGAACCGAGTGGAAGATCCGCATTGCCGAACCTATCGGATACCGCGAAATCGCTAGCGCTCTCAATGCGGACCCAGTCCAGCACTACAAACTCCCATGGATTACTCCGGCCGGCACCATCGTTTACGCATCCAACGGCCATTTCCGTTACCCACTCAATCCTTCATTTCCAGACGGAGCGACACTTCAGGCCGCCGTCGAAACTATCCGCCTATTCGGCAACCGGTTCAAGCCGAACGAAATTTACGAGATCGTTCTGGACGCACTCTCGGGCAAGTTGGGCAGGCAAAACAATCGACACAATCCGTATCCGACTAGCGACAGGAGGAAGTCAAAGAAAAACAAGGGCAATTCTGTTTAACATATATTCTTTTACATTTTCCTACTATTACTTTGCCTTTGACTTACTTACTTCGCTACATACATTTTACTTAGCTGATATTTCACATCAGCTGGAGGGCGTATGTGACGGACTGCCTTTAGTCGTCACAATCTTCAGCTATATCTTATCTTATCCCACCTTTATCATCCACTCTGATAGTGGTTAGATATATCTAGTACTTTTATCTTTTATCATATCACATTTATTTACTGCATAAACACTCCTGTAGAGTATATAAAGGGCCTCTGCATCGTAGGTAGGGCCCAAGTCTTGAATCTACAGCTTTATCCTGTCTTTTGAGGCTTGACTCGTGTGCCGGGACTCGTGTGAATCACGCCCCGTCACATATACAATTAGCGATAATTTGAACTTCGCATTGATTCAAACTCCGCTAACAGCCAGACCCCGACATGCGGTGTGCGTTGGGACAATGCCATCCCAGACAGCACCTCATCCAGAATATCGTTGACAGGGCATCCAGCCAGTTTATATATGCCACTTTATAGTCTCTAGAGCCAGAGCCAGCCCGGTGTCACAGCTCAATATTATCGCTGGATCAGTTCCGTGGTCCGTCACGACAATGCGACCATTTACCTCGCAGCTCGAAAGCCTTCCTCAGCTGGATCGCGCGCCCAGAACGACAGTACTTACGGCGTTTGAGCCCTACTGCCACATATTTTCGTTGGAGTAGCAGCACGAGGCAGCGCCGCGTCACGGTATAACTAATTGGCAATGTGGTCACATGAAATGAACGAACACAAGATATTCGGTAGACACTTATGATTAGGGGACAATACACCTTTCGTAGGCCGCCTTAGTTATACGTAAAAGGCTGACAACTTCATAGCGCATATTGTACACCTTTTGACTGTAGTTTGATTGTTGTAAATGTAATACGCTTTGAGTTCAAGGTTTTAAAATTTGACATGGTTTTGAAATCAATTTGAGGACTATAGAAAGCTGTATTGTTGTAAGCATGACATATCATTACATCAAGCGCGGCCTTATTTGACACTGGCAGATATTGGAGGCTCAAGCGCTCAGAGTCATTCTCGAGGTGAAAGTCAAGTCTTCCAAGTGACGTTGTTTCTGATTCGTCACGTGACTAATCTCTTCCAACGTGTCACCCCAAGCCAAGTAAACCCCCAAACCTTTTCATACAAGTATTCACGTCAACACTTCCTCAGGAAACGGGCTCGCAGCTTGATACACGAAAACGACCGAGCCTAGAGTACAATCGTCATGTTTACTGAGGAAATCAAGGCGTTCAAACGGTTAGGTTTTCGCCATGTAAGTACAATCTCTCAAAGCAACTCCAACAGCGTGCTTATATTGACATCGTGCACTGTACAGGTCCTACTACAAGTTCTCAATTTTGCTTCAGTTATTGCCTCTGGCCTCATGATATGGAAAGGCCTTGGAATACTCACAAACTCCGAGTCCCCCATCGTTGTCGTACTAAGGTATGTGTTCACTTGCCGGCCTCATATTCTCATTCAAGCTCAACGAAACTCGTTGGGGGTAGCGGTTCTATGGAACCTGCATTCTATCGCGGAGATCTACTCTTCCTCACCAACCCTGTGAACGAGATGTATAAGACTGGAGATATCACGGTATACAAGATTCCTGGAGCGGATATACCCATCGTCCATCGCGTACTCGAGACCCACGAAGTCAAGCCCAAAAAATCGAGGAAAAATAACACCACGGTTACAACCTCAGAACTGGTTTTAAATCAGAAGCTTCTTACGAAGGGAGACAATAACTACGTCGATGATATTGAGCTTTATCAGGGACTGGAATGGCTGGAGCGGAAACATATTGTTGGCAAAGTCCGGGGGTACGTACCTCGTTTGCGTCTGCTAGACCTTTCCGCTGACGCGGTTATCAAGATTTTTGCCATACGTCGGATACGTGACGATTGCCATGGTAAGCAGTATGGTTGCGTTACAGGTTGGTACAAGACACTGAACTTTCTTTAGAACGACTTCCCGCAACTAAAATATGCGCTATTGGGAGGCCTTGGGCTACTCGCACTTTTACAGCGGGAATAGGTTCTCCCATGAGGATTAATTCGTCATGTATACATTGTATACCCTCCGTGTACCAATAGATATCCCATAGCACTAACATATTTAATTCAAGTTTAGCTTTAACGCAATATCGACAATTACTTCCACGATTCGGGTAAAGTGAACACGACTTCGAGCTTCGACTTCCATCTAATTCTAGAGAGCTCGATTCTTTCTTCCGCGGACATTCTCATGTGGCATTATTACCAGCGTTCAAGCAGAAGTCAGGAAGCCTACGCAGTGCTTTCATATCATGCGTGACGAGCGCAGATGAAGACAGAAGAAGCCTTCAAAGGTCAACCCCCTCTACGTGCTCTTCAATCGCTGGAAGACAGCCAGTACCTGAAAATAAACATTTATTGCCCGTTCACACTGCACACCTTTGTCCACCTCGGCATCAATGACAATTAGATAACAATCCTACATCTTGTCTCAGGATCCTGGAATGTGCCCAACGGCTCACGAAACGCTGCGTGCTACTCGGCTTAGGGTTTAACGCGTTCAACATATTTGATACACCCGTAGTGCATACGACAGACAGAAAAGCCAAGCATTGTGTTCTCTTTGAGTGGGAATTCCCTTAACGAAGAGGAATTCCCTTAATTGAGACGCTATACTCGATTCGTCCCTTTCCGTCGCGCCATACGCATCCGCGAGACCGAAAATAGCGTTGTGCCAATGAACGAGCAGAGCTAGCAGGCATTTGGTCTTTTATTCGATAGTCTAGTAATCATTGAAGACTACGTACCGAAGCATACAAGATCGGTCTCCACCAAATAAAATGACGAGTAAGCAGAGCTCCGGTGATAGGTGTCCCTGTCAAGCAGAAGACAGAAATGAATATTTAGCGCACTTGCTGTCGGACTTTGCGTCCTTACCAATGAGGCTTCCGATGCCTTCAATTTTGAGATAATGAAGTCATTAATTTAGAGTTCACTCATTCACAACTCTTGACGCACCTGTAAAGACATATGCAACCCCAATCCTCTCCCTGTGAAAAAATGAAACATATGAATGGAAATGCGTAACTGAAATTCGAAGAAACGTACCCAATCTCCGACATATCGGTAGCCATAGTTGCCCACATTGGTCCGAGCAGGGTGACATCTAAGGGTAATAAATGATGATCTGGTACTTGCGCCTTAGAGTGTATTATTTATTGCACTCACATACACCGGTGAAAAATCCATATAGCAGACAGAAAATTGTTATCCCTGCAATGTCATTCAGTCCAAGCATTGAGACTATCAGGACAAAACCGCTAAAGGAGCAAAATATAACGGTGTTCATGACTCCAAAGGGATTGGCCGCAGCTCCTCCAGTAAAGCGTCCGATGAAGTTGCCAGTACTCAGTATAGTGAGCTATAACACGAAGACCGGTGAGCTATTCCGCAAGTACTTTAGGTATAACTCACCGAATAAAAGCTGAAGGTCGGATTAATCCCTTTCTCATCTGACAGGAGTTGAATGTAAAATATGGGGAAGAAGAGTCCCTGTATATAAAAGAATGTGCTACTCCGATTCAGAAAAGGATTTATTCAACCCATTGAACGAAGGTAATAAATAGGCTTACGCTGCAACCCCGAGAACGTATACGTCGTCCTTTATGAACTTCTTCGCTGACTCCAAAACTGATCTGCGTCTAACCTGCACCGAAGTCGGCCTCGTGCGCATTAGAAGAAGTCCGACAATTAGGCATCCAGTCATTATGTATCCGCTGGCGCGTACCCCATCTGCAAATCCTCCTGATCGGTGGAAGAAATTGTTGAGCAAGATGGGATACACAATGGAGCCAAGCGAGCTTCCCGAGGTGACTATTCCCATTGCTAGAGCCCTCTTGGTGGTGAAGTGCTGAGATACTATTGAAATGCCTGGCACATATAAGACTCCGGAGCCTATCCCATACGCAAGCCCCAGACTGAGCATGACCTATTTTTAGACGCGATCAGCGTGAACCGTGTTCTCGATGTGCCAAATGCTGCGGTATAGTAGCTACGTACTTGATAATATTGCTGAGCATGGGACACCGAGAGGGTGAATATACCAGTCAGAATGAGCACTGAGCCTGTGATATAGAGATGATAGCTAAAGATGGATGGATGGATGAGTTGAACTGACGATGAGGTACCAGCTAAAGCCCAAAATGCTAATTGGCCGAATCTCGAAATGACTCACAAATATCCACGATCGAACAAGCGGCCAGATATTATGCCTGTTGCCATTAGAATCATGGTCCCAATACTGCCAATCCAACTATATCTCCGTTGAGCCGGCTTACACCTTGGTGAAAATGGATGCGAAAGCGTACCTAATTTGCGATGACGAGAAGTTGCTCAGAAAGTCACGAACAAAGAAATCTGTGCCTCTGTTAGCAGTGCTGCGACAGGAGTACCATGAGATAGCCTGTCACCTTGATAAACACCAAATGCGTTGATGTACCTGTTAAACACGGGTTGTTGGGTCAGGTAGCTTTCTGTGCAGACTAGCAGTTACACGTACCCTGCTACAAACTGCATTAGGACGCTACGAGAGAGAAAGGAATGAATAAACCGGTAGATAGGAATGATTTTGCACTCACCCCCCAACCACAGTGAGCCATGCAACGCGTCCACCGTCTGGTGGATGTTGGACGTCGGACTCCACGTCGACTACTTGTACGGACTGCTTCTCCGTTATAATACTGCTCCGATGAGGTGTGCCTGGAAGGTCGGAAGGCGGTCGGCCTTCGTCTGGACCCTTGCCAGTACCTCTGGGGCCATTGGATTTATGTGGTACCGACATTTTGTTATGCTCTGTTATACTCCGGACGTTGTTGAGCGCAGGAACGTGATAGGTATCTTGAGCTAGCAAGGGAAAAACGAGAGATTAGATATTGCACGCCTTTTTAAAGGCTATTAATAGCCCTCTGCAAGTCTATAACGAGAAATCGGCAGGCAGACGGCATTAGGAAAACAAGTTGCAGGTAACACGGAGCTGAATAATCAGTACAATCTATGAAGGATCCGATATGCTTTTTGGCTACGCGGGAATTTTGATGTACACGTATATTACACGGCGGGTGACTAGGTTTACTACTTATGAGTATGTAGGTGAAAGCAAGCACGGATACGCCCCGGCCAGGGCGTGGATCTAGAACCCCCGCGGGAAGATAGTACATGTGCCAGAGTTGATTGAAAGCAAACATCTATGGTTTCAAAATCCCCCTTCAGGACATAGAAGTTGTGTTTTGCATTGATGTTGCGTTGATATCCCAAAACGGAAATGAATCTCCCATATTTGGAATGATAGGCTAGACTAAACGAAAATTGCAAATAGTGCATTTGCGTACATTAATTGAAGATCTAGTACACTACGCAAACACCGTGTACATGTCCATCTCACACGAGTCGGGTTCCGGAAATGCACAAATTGCAAGTAAACAATGATACATTTTGCAACGACACATAAATACTTTGGATATAGAGTAGAAATACATTTTAACACAGATCCATCGGGCTACACTCGTTGCGTCCCTTTACGCTTTACCATTTTTATGCGAGCCACCAAGAAGAGTAAAGTTGCAATAAGTAAGCAGAGCTAAGTGCATTAAGTTGATTAATGTATCGGAAGAAGAAGAATAGAACTTACAGCAGCATAAAGAATCGGTCTCCACCAAATAAAATTCCGAGTAAGCAATGCACCCATTATAGGCGTCCCTATACAGGGGGTGTGGGTTAGTAACAGTTTTCCTTATTCCTTATTTTGGTTACCAATGAGACTGCCAATCCCTTTAATCCGAATTCAATAATGAGCAAGTAGATTCTGTTTATCAATTAAGCAGAACGAACCTGTAAAGACATAGGCCACCCCAATTCTCTCCCTGTTCAGTAATGAATGGGTAAATTAACACTAAGACCCAAATAAAAGCCTACCCGATCTCCGACATGTCTGTGGCCATTATCGCCCACATTGGTCCAAGTAATGTAACATCTATTGGTATGGATCAGACCTTACTAATGATTACTTAAGAGTAAACTGATCACTGTACTTACATACACCAGAGAAGAATCCAGATAGTAGACAAAATATGGTGATGCCTGCAATATCGACCAGTCCAAGCATTGCGATGAGGAGGACAAATCCGCTAAAGGAGCAAAATATAAGAGTATTCATGACTCCGAACGGATTGGCCGCAGCGCCGCCAATGAATCGTCCAATAAATGTCCCGGTACTCAATATAGTGAGCTGGAGAGATATATAATGAAGCTAAGCAAAGGGACTTCAAATTTCTTGTATGGAACTTACTGAATAGAAGCTGAAGGTTGGGTTGATCCCTTTCTCGTCTGACAAAAGCTGTATGTAGAATATCGGAAAGAATAGACCTTGAATGTAGAAGAACGTCCTAATCTTGACACTCAATATGGCTTCATGCATGGATAAAAATAGTGATTGCTTACGCCGCAACTCCTAGGACATAAGCATCGTCCTTGATGAACTTCTTTGCCGACTCCAAAATTGTCCTCCGCCTGACCTGCACTGCAGCAGGTCTCGTACGCATCAGAAGGATTCCGACAACGAGGCATCCGGCCATCAGGTATCCGCTCGCTCGGACCCCATTTGCAAACCCTCCATCGGGTCGGTGGAAGAAATTGTTCAGCATGATGGGATACACAACAGCCCCAAGCGAGCTCCCCGAAGTGACAATTCCCATGGCCAGTGCCCGATTTCTGGTAAAATGCTGTGAGGCGATAGAAATAGCTGGGACGTATAGGGCTCCGGACCCAATACCATACGCAAGCCCGAGACTGAGCATGACCTATTTTTAGACGTGCAGGCAACCGTGGTTCACTCAGGCTCTGAGCAGGATGTGCGGTAAATCATCTTACCTGGTAATACTGCTGAGCATGGGCCACCGAGAGCGTAAATATACCAGTGAGAATGAGTATCGACCCGGCAATGTAAAGATGGTAGCTGGAGTGCAGGGATGAGTAGAGTTGATGAGTTGGACGGTCCTCGTTGATATATGGGACAGCGACTTACAAATAACCACGATCGAACAGCCGACCAGAAACTATTCCTGTAGCCATGAGGATCATGGTAGCAATGCTGCCGATCCAACTGCATTCCCTTTCAGTCCGAATGTTCCAGAAGTGCTCAGGCGAGGATGTAGACCGTACCTAATCTGGGACGACGAAAAGTGGCTGAGAAAGTCGCGAACAAAGAAGTCTGCATTGCTTGAGAACTTGAAAGTAGAGCGGTAGTAGGACGATTCACCTTGATATACACCATATGAATTAACATATCTGTAGCAAACCCCATGATACTTTGAGATCAACCTCCGGCCTTGCGTACCACGAGTACGCACCCTGCTACAAACTGCATCAAGAAGCTATGCAGCACAAAGTCGTGACATCATGATGAGCTTTTCGTTACAGGGGATAGTTGGCAGGACTTACCCTCCTGCTACTGTGAGCCATGCAACATATCCTCCATCTGGAGGGAGTTGAACAACAGACTCTATGTCGATTTTGACTGGCTGTTTCTCAGCCACATTAATGCTCCGGTCGAGGGTGCTTGCAAAGTCTGAAGACGGTGGGTGTTCGTCGTATTCGCGGCTGCTCTCGGAACTCGGAGAAACATAGGGTATACTGGTCTCTTTGTTTTGCTCCATAGATTTAAGGGTCATAAACGATGACAAGGAGCAGTGGGAGATGAAGACGATGGAACATAGGTTGGTGCACGCCTTTTAAAGGACGGAATGTTGCGAGTATTAATAGCCTTCTGTGAACACTTGTGATATAGGGAAGGCTTTCGGCACAGGAACGGCATCGGAAAGTAAGCCGCATATGTCTATAAGCCTAAGTAAAAGTAGTCGTGAGGCTTGATTAATTGATTCCTGACGTGGCTGATTTGAGTTTGGACGAACAAGGAGCGTACGAGCTTTAAAATTGACTGCGAGTGCCCATGCGGTTGCCAGTCAACTCCAATTTATCTGTAGATAATCGATGACTATTAGTGGCTTGTCAGATGGTAGTCTCCATCATGCGGAACCTTTCTGAATAGGTTATGACTTCCGATAATAAGTTAAATAAATTTCCACTTGTCATAACTCGTCAGAGGCCCATTTGACTGATTCATGCAGCATCCAGAAACGAAATCGCATTTGAAAAGTGCCTTGTTTCTATGCAGGTAATTCGGCGTTGCAGGTCGGATATTTCGCTTTTTCTTGCAGGGGTATCCCAAAGCGGAAATGAATGTCCCATATATGGAAGCGATGTCTGGTTAAGCGATAGCTGGTCAGGGTCCTTAGATTTCAATCTCAAACAAGGGACGGATTGATGCGATTTAAGCGCTGCACACTATTTATGCAAGCTTTACTGGGGAAATCATCTACAAAAGAAGGCTTTGGGTTGACAAAATCCATTGCCCGCGCTGTAACATTTTCAAGCTATGCAACTTGCTTAGGCTCAACGTCCACACATACGCTACTAAAAGCGAGTACATGAACATACTGAGAACATCGGGTAGATGAGCTAAGATAGTAGAGAGGAGAGATAAGAAATAGATGATATAATGAGGGTTAGCGATACAAAGATGAGGAAGGAGGGACACAGTTTGAAACAATTTCATGACTATATCGTGAAGGTCGTGTGACACATGGTACGGAAACAGGGTATGACACCGTGGCGTAAGAGATAACGAAGATAAAAAGACAAGAAAAGAGGAAAAGAACGAAGCGCATACACAGTTACATACACCCAGAGTCCACAAGCGCAATAAGCGCTTCCCATCATGAATAAAATCTATACTCAGCGCCGTTATTCCAATAAGGCTGGTTCTGTGCAGGCGGATGCTGTCCCGCAACCGCCCACGATGCAGACTGCGGCATAGCCATGTCCAGTTCGTTGCTCTGGCCATGACCATCCATATTTTGATCCTCGTAAGATTGCTCCATAGACTGCTGCTGCATCTGTCCCTGCTGGTGCGGAATTTGTTGCTCCATATTGGGTTTCATATCGTACACCGCTCCCTGGTGCTGCGCAGCTTTCTCGTAAGAAGGCGCAGCGGGTATATCCATGTTATTTTGGTCCATGTTGACTCCACTGAGCGAGACTTGAACATGAGACCCATGCGACTGATGAGAATGGTGCGTCGCCGGCCCCGCTTGGCCTGGATACGCCGTTTCGTTGAACAAGGCCGTTGTATGGAAATAGGTCGTCGGGCTAGAGCCATTGAGAGACTCAAGCGGCTGTGGGCCGTAGACAGGTGGGCCTGCGTGATGAGGACCAAACGTAGGGGTAGATGGATGGCCAGAGCTTACGACGCTCGTAGTCGTGAAAGGTGAGCCAGACGACGATGCCGGGCCGCCATTAGAAAAGGGACTCGACACAGCGCTGTATCCCATATCAACCCCGGGACCCGATGGCCTGTCAAAGGGCTGCTCATACATAGATTGTGCCGTATGTTCGTAAATGTTAAACGGGGTATGTTCCGACTGCGGTGCCTGCTGTTGCTGTTGCTGCTGAGGTTGCACTCCCACCTGCTCATGCACGCTATATCGTTTCCGTGTTATAACTTGCGCACTCATCATGTCCGACTGGGCGGCGGCCCCAAAGTACGGGTAGTGCATGTCCTCTGCACTGCTGTCCGTCCGATGATGCATCGAAGACTGCTGCTGTTGTGCCTGCACGTGGCTGAACGACGACGACCGCGACCGATTGAGTGCCTGCTCGTAGTCCGCAGACGTAGTCGGTGGCTGCGGCTGTACGTTACTCGAGGAAGGTGTCACGGCTTCGGACATTGCCTGCAATTGCTGTTGCTGCTGTTGTTGCTGTTGTTGCTGCTTATGCTGTTGTTGATAGGCAGTGAGCGCATCGACAATTTGCACAGTTCGCGTGGCCGACGGCTTCGGTTGCGCCTGGGATACGTTTGAGTGCGCGTGCGAATCGCGTCGAGGTCGGCTATGTGTGTCTTTGTTAGGACGGACTCGAAAGCCAACAGAAGGATATGAATGCTTCTTGGCGTACTTCTTCTCCTTCTCAGCCTCATCGCGAGCGGTACGATCGGCCAGGGCCTGACGGACAGAGGCTGCCAATTCTTCCTTTTGCTGCTCAGTACGCGCAAGGCGATCGTGGGGGAAGCTCGCAGGCGGCACGGGCGTTCCCTTGGGCGTGCCATTCTGCTGACGGTTAGCAATATTGCTCGAATAGTCACCAGACCCCGCCCGTGTCGCCTGCTCGTATATCGGCGAGGGGAGATTGATCGCACTGCCCAGGTGCATACCCGTCTGCATCACAGCTTCAATTGAAAACCAGAATCAGTCACCTATGGCCATGCGCGAAGTCGAGGGGAAAGCACTCACCTCCGAACGGGTTATTCAAGTTAACCTGGCTGTGTTTGCGCTTCATGCCATGGCAGGCCGCGTTCGTGCGCGCCGACACGCGCTTGAACAATGTGTCCGCAATTCCACGCTGTGTGTTCCCGAGGGGACCCACAGAGGGCGCACCCTGCTCGATCAGCAGAGCGCGCAGCGCAACGGTTGCGTCATGCAAGGCGCCATCTACATCGACAGATCCTCGCGTCTTGCCGAGCCCGGCGTGCGCGCAGACCATGGCGGCGTGGAACACGACCTTGTCCAAAGGATACAAGTCAAACATTGGCGGCGAGACCACTGCGGGCCACGCAGGGGTCTTGCCGGGAGAGGCTGAGGGGGAGGAGAAGGAGGATGGGGAAGTTTGGTAAATGGTGATCGCCGCCTGAGTGGCATACGCGTCCTTGACCGCACGAATGATCATCTGCGCGGCATGTAGCGTTGTCTGTGCAGCAGTAGTACCGATCGCGGAAGTCTCTGGCGTGGGTGTATTATGTACAGAGGATCCAGTCGAGCTGCCTGGCGCATCCTTCGACGCACCGGTGCTGGAGATATGCCGCAGGAAAGGGGTATAGATCTTCATCAACAGCAAGTTGCACATGACGCTCAGCTCGCAGCTTTGCAGGTGAGCTATCTTCTCTGTATCGGAGCTCTGCGCGCTATGGAACAACGAAGGCGGAGGATCAGGTCCAACAACGATGTACTCTGACCATCTGAGTGGGACGGGCAACGTGGTTTGCCAGCGCCTGACTTCAGCTTCAAGCTGCACAGCTTGGTCCAATGTGAACCCACAACAGCAATCCGGCCGAGACAGGCGAACCTTCACGTTGTAAGCAAGTCGAGTCAAGCTGTTAAACCATGAGTATGCTAGCTCAGAAGGCGGATTAACATCCCATACCGATGTCGAGCAACGATGTAATCCCGCTCGCGTTCATAAATATCGCTTTCGACAGAGGCCGTTCTGTAACAGTCATTAGAATAAGGCTCATTAGACTGCAAGCCCATTCCATCTTCATCAAGGTTCTGTTCATCTGAGCCAGGTGGAGGCGTCGAAGAACACCTCGGTAAAGTTATGCCGAATAGGTGGGCTGGAATGTGTGGTTGCTGTCCTTGCGCGTCTGCAGTGAAACTAAAAGAGTTGTTAGTTGGTCGATGATGTTGAATCATCTGCAAGGCAAAAACCAGACGCACAGATCGTAGAACATCACTTCCGACCAAATCATTTTCTTCCATTCCTCACGAATCCGCTCCCTCTCTGCCTCTCTCTCTCGTTTGCTTGCATGCTTCGACGTGCCCGTTCCAGAAGCGCCAGGTCCCGTCACATGGGGTGTACCATGTCTCTCGCCAGGTCCTTCCACCGTTGACTTGGCCTTGCGACTAAGCGGCGGCGGCATCGCCGCGTCTTTGTCGAGGCCCATACCCCTTGCGGCAGTGACCAGCTTGCCAACCTATTACGGAGCGCGGGCGGAAAAATCCCGACAGGAAGAATGGATAGGAACAAGCGGCAGACAAGTAAGCATTACCAAACTAACAGTGTAGAAGAACGGTGTCCCCGGCGGGGGAACATCGGTACATGACAACGGGAAAAGACTTACAAGAGGATACATGAGCCCTGTCACGCCACCCCCGTCGCAATCTGAGTCGGGGGTGCGCATGGGGGAGTCCGAGAAGAGGAGGTAGCATACGCCAGCGATGCATGCCAAAAGATAGTCCATCTTCTCCGCCTCCTGGGCAGCCGCAGTGACTGCGCTGCCAAATGTCATCGCCGACACGTATGTGTCCCAAACGCCGAGAGCCTGCTGCGATAAAGCGAAGAGAAAGGCGGGCGTGCACCTGACGTTGTCATCCATATTTGTACTAGAATGCAACGGGGAGCCTGGCATGGCTGGGACTGAGGCGCCCATGGCGAGCACCGTACACATGAGGGCGAAGAATGCCAGTGACATTTCTTCGCCTTCATCTGCTGAATCTGTATTTGTTTTTGCGCTGCCTTTCCCGCTGCCTGTCCCAACATCGTCCATGTCAGTGTCTTGGGTCGCATGAGGCTGGAGGCCAGGTATCCCGCCGAAATAGATCTGGCGGGCGCGTCGCGCCTCGCGTGCCTTCTCTTTCTCTCGTTCCTTCTTTTCCCTCTCTTTCGCTCTTGCCTTACTCGCTCCCCCGCCAAGCAAAGTCAAACAACGCTCTTCGAAGTGCTTCCAGCCCTGCTCTGGCCCGCCCTCGAACGGAATCGGTCGTAGACGCAGTATTTGACGTGCATTCTGTAATAGCAGCTTGCCCACTGGAATTGGAGGAAGAAGCGCAATGAGCGCCTGTGTTACCTGCGGTCTGCTGGATTGTGTTTGGGGATTTAAGGAAGCATCATATCCGTAGTTCGCGGACATGGTTGGGGATGACGTGGAAGACGATGTCGATGCAGAAGAAGCATTCGCCGGATGATGTGCATAGTGAGCGGATGAAGTGGAAGTGCCTGGAGCGATGGAAGGCGTGGGGTAGTATATACTTAGAGCAGGAAGAAGTAGCTGAGCTGATGATCGTTGTTGCTGCTGCTGGTTATGATGTTCGGATCTCGCCAGTAAGTTGCGGCTGACGGGCGATGGAGCACGCGAAGAGAATGATGTGGGCCGGCCACTGTTGATGATATGAGGTGTAGTGCGTGGTTGGGAAAGTTCTATGTCGATGGGGGATGGTTCTAATTTTATCATTCCCATATTTTCAGGATTTGAAAGGGAGCGTTGTCTGAGATGGCTGGAAGATGCTGAAGGGGATGAATATGCGCCCAAGTCGAGCTCATCCAACCAAATTGCAGCGAGATCATCAAAGGTAAGTGATAGAGAGTCGTAAGGAGACGTATGGGCAGGTACGGCATAGTGGTGGTGATGCTGATGCCCTTGTGCATGAGGTGACGTTGAGACAATGGCTTGCTGGGCAGTCGCGGAGCCTGGCGAGTTGGGAAGAGTGTACAGTGATTGGAACGCAGGTGGAATTTGGCCCTTCGTAATCATTTCGAGGATAGCTTCGACTTGGATCAGCCGGTTATTGAGAGAGTGCAAGTCCCTGAATGCGCGCGAGATAAATATAAGCGACGCGAAGTTATAATGAAGATCTTACACTTTCTCGGCAGCTGCAGGTGAGTATATGCACCTGGCAACAGTGTCGCGCTTTGTACAGCTCCCGCAGGGAGTGCGCCTATCGCATTTTAGCTTCAGACGTTTGCACTGTAGCATTCATTGGGTTAAACGGTCGGCATGGTATGCATAGTGGTGGGCTAACCTCAGCACACACAACGGTAATTCTGGCTCTAATCTGGCTGTAAACGGGTAGCAGGTGAGCACGCTGCCGAAATAGGGAGTGCACGGGCACATACGGGCCTGCCGAGGCTGCTGACGGCGAGCTGGTAGTGGTAGAGACTGCAGGGGGCTGGTTGTGGGGCTGGGCAGGGACGTCCATGGCGAAGATGGTGGCGGGAAGAAAGGAGACGGAGGAGGAGGAGGGGTTAGCCAACGCTCTGTTAATCCCTTCCGACACCGTCAGGGTGGCCGTGACGCTATGTGACCATTTCCATTCCCGTCACGCAACGGCCGTGCCGGCCGGCATATTTAATATTTATATTGCAGATCTGGAAGTCACAGACCCCCCCCAGGTACGCAGGGTCGTGGGACGAAAGTTTCAACGCCATCTTCGCACAGTCCAAACCTTCAATCCCGCTATCAATGGATCTTTCTGCTCTCCAGCCCAGTAGTAGCACTTCATAAAGCCTGCAACACGAGCGCCGTCCGCTGTACGTCAGAAGGCTTGCTTATCGCTCTTCATTAATCCAAGCCAGGTGCCATGAACCAACTAGTGATCACCGCGGTAGCTCAGGCTCTCGAGTCTCTCCATCTCCCAGCTGCGCAACCATTTGACAGACAACATCGCCTAGGCTTTGCAGTTTAGTCTATTTTAACGACTGCTGGCGACATTGTCTGCACAAATGGCTGTCAAACCCCGCCTTGGTCCACCACTGCATCGTTGCCCTCGTGACTGAGCTGTCGATCCCCCTAATTTCTGCAACGCATGATGCTTCTCCCCAACCGCGCCGCCAATGTCCAAGCCGTAGGCAACTAATTTTACACCTCTGCCATCGCTCAAACGCTGTGTAGCCGCGGATCGGCCTTGGTGGATCTCATGCAGAATAACCAATTCTCCTTGATTCGATCGGCCATGCGACTTGGACGCTGAGACCGTAGAGCCCAAATCAATGCAGAATCATTTGTGCAGAACTGACACCTTTGCAACCCTTGATTAAGCTGGGCTCAATCTATTTCCAGCCATGTGCGCTTTTGGTGCGCTTATTACCCAACGAAGTTATAAATTCCCTGACATGACACTAAGGTAGATGTATTATTATACCACAAGTTCCGGTCATTCGAGCAGTGAGCCATCCACTCTTCATCGTTGAGAGTGTGCCTTATCCTGACTCGGACCGCCTTACAGGCTAAACTTGAAATATGTATTACTTATGCACCTCCCGAGAATAATTTAGCTGCCGTGACTGCGGTGAATATGATGGGCGCTCCATGGCCTGCAATAACCGCGAGATTTTTATAATATCAGTCGAAGTACAAACCCTGTTTCACTGCACTGGATACAGTCGTACGCGTGGTCTATGGCACTACGACACGTGCTGGCTATGTTACTTCCCGTCGCAACGGCCTGCTAATCAAAGTACGTAGCTATAGGTTTCTACGAGCATTTCACTCTATTGTCTTGTTTATAATTCTCCCGGGACATAAAAACCCACATCGCAAATTGTCAGACCGTCTATGGACATATTAGAGAAGTAAGTACGAAATCCCATAGCTAAAATAGTACACCACAACACCGCTCCATATTCCTAGAACCTCGCAGACTTATGTACGCAGATAGTACATACCTAGCTTGCCTACACGCCATTCAGGTGGTGCGTATGCCCGTAGGCACCGTACGTAGGCCGAACAATTCCACTCGGCAAGTCGGCTTTGCAATCCGCCTTTGAGGCCCTTGTAGCGGAGTGGGCAGAAACGCGGCAGGAAATTGTCCGCACACGAGATGACTGCGCATGACATCTGGGTTACACTGTATAGTACTCAATCCAATGCATACAGCATCTATACTTAACCAGTTCTAAAATTACCAGAAACTGCCCTCTGTCACTATACATCCGGAGAGACTAACTGCAGAAATGATGGCATTTCAAGCGGTGTCGTCGCGCGACATTTATATGTATACGCATCTGCGTTGCCGTGTCGTGTAGTACGCGGGGCGCTGCGTACCGGACACACACGCATCAGCGCATCACGCTTCAAGAGTTAGTTCTCGTCCCAGGCGTGCCGCTTCTTGTGGAGCGTGGGCGGCTAATAGACTCTTTGGCTCTGGCGGTTTGAGTTTCAGATATAGTCGAAACAAGTATACACATACACATCAGAAGCGGACGCCAGGTAAGCTTGCGCTTTCATATTAACACTCAGTAGATGCTGGTACACTACAACTTAATGAACTGATCGGTGGTGATTCTAAATGGGAACGTTCTCTAGCCTTGTGCTATTTAAATCAAGCACCGTGCGTCGAGCTGGAGCATATCATTGGCAGTATTGTGTAACTATAGATTAATACTATGAAGGGTGCTCTAATCGCCTCAGACGACTACAAATGATGATTTTGTCAGATAATCTACTGAGTGATAGTCATTGTCATCTCTCGTAGGACCCGAGACGGGTTTTGTGGCTATTGATCATATTGAATACACGGATTAATCATATGGAGCATTAAATTGGCCGGGAAGAGGACCCATGAGTATTCAAGCTTCAGACTATATACATGCATCATCTATTTTCGCAAAGCCTGGTTCCTCGACCGGAGCGTTTCCGTGCTGAATAAATAGAAATCAAGTACCCATATAAAAGGATTGTGGTCACCTAAAAATAGCGTGGTGGTCTGCCCCATGCACATAACTATCACGCCAATATTTTTATTTCTACAGCATGCGTCATGAAATTGGTTACACTTTGCTCTGGCTGTTCCTGGAAGTTTGCTCCCAAGTGCTTTAGCCGCGCCCCTTCACACGTTCATACATCAAAGTACATACGTATTGCTCATGGGCTGCGCAGAGCGATCTTCCAGCCTAGAAAATGCCTGTTGTAGCTCGTCAGAGCTGCACTCAGTATCATGTACATTAAGGCTTCGGGTGCCGATGCCGATATGAAGAGCCCGCCAGTCATATCTCTCCGTAAACATAGCTCAATCACATACAATGTATATTGTACACCAATGCACTAATAGACCGAGATACAGTCTCCGACAGCCTTCAAACTCTCCATTAAGCTGCTGAGTTCGCCCATAATTAGGTCTGGATTCAGGGACATCCAGGGCTTAGGTTATTGCGGACAGCACATGCATTCCCATACTGTGGTGGCAATTGTCACTGATGACAACCACCCGAAAACGGAAACTCAGGGACCCCCCGTGTGCACCTTCGCCTGCTGTGTCCTCATCAATTACGTACAATTCAGTCCTCGCAAAACGCCGAATCAGACTCATGTTCTGTGCATCCCCACATGTTCAGGTTGTCACCACATCACCATGATCACATTCACCCCCGCGAGATTAGACAGGATTAGCCCCCTTTCACTCCTGCTTGAGAATCTGATACTGTTTTAGATGCCCCAGGAATGTGCACTGGGCCATAACGGGCATAGAACCGGGACTTTGTCTGCATTCGGGCCGTACTGTGCGCCCAATATGACCTTGGCTCTAAATGAAGGGGGCTTGAGTAGTAGTCACGCATGCACCGTACTAGCGTCTGGAATGGTAAGAGATATGACGCGGTACCGCCTGACTTCTGTGAAGAAGAAGTATTTCCCGGACGACCTAGTTTGGCCGAGTCCGAATGCACCGCCCACTTACTTCATGGAAGCCCACCGCTTATCATACTACATATCTATGTGATATCAATTGAACAAGTTAAAGCAACCGTAAAGCCGCAATGCGCATTCGTTGTGGAACATAGCCGTCAGGCTCCTAAACTGTTCTCGTGCAGTGCATGGACTACATAAATAGGCATACTACTACAATGTCACACATTGTGAATGCGCCACGTCTGATTTGAGTGGTTAACATAATTGCGAAAGTGTTTCTATCACAGTGGCGAGGTTTTGGGGTCACCTTTTCGGGAAAACCTCGTGAACATCATTATAAGTCGGATAATTACGTTGAAGATACTCTATTATATGTATTATATCTTTGTACATTTTTATCACTTGAATACTTGTGGTAGTTTCAATCATTTGTATGCTTGCAATAGCCCTGCCCTGTGATGGCTTGTGATACGTCAAATACTGTGGACCTGAATTTTATTCGCTCAGGTTGACATATGGGATGATATACAATGCACATGCGCCTTACGGCCGATTCCCTCCTTCTTTCCTTCTTCCCCACACGCACTATGAACTAGTCGATTACATTCGATTAACGTGTGTTCTATTACCCCGTCATGCTGACGTTAATGACGCACTATGCCTTTTCCTTTCATCGCAAATTCCCAAATGCAGTGCGACACAACCTAATTATTTGCTAATGATGTTGCCTGACGCGCCTTACCTCACCCATACTCTGATGCTTATGTACTTCCAGTGGACATCGGTTAATAGGTTAGATAGCTTGATTACTTGCTTGGAAGAAATATGATACTTTCCGTAGACAGCCAGAAGGTTTGTGCTTTACCAAGGTGTAATGGCGTGGGAATATTGACGATTATCTGTCGAGTACAAGTCGGGTAGACAAGATTGCCTAATATTTACAATGAGATAGCTCTGCTGAGGGAAATACATCTGAAAATGTATCAGTATTAATGTATTTAGCTGTCTTCTCGAAACGCTATCTAAGAAGGCTTAACCGAAACCAAAACAGCATACAAGCATACCCCTAGTACCCTCAAACAGTCTATCCGAGTTTATGCAATATGCTAGTCCAATGGACATTTAAACAGATGCTATGTTCTCTCACAGATACTTAGATAACAGGAATCGGCAAAGGTTAGTAAAACTTTAGCTCTTTAGGGGGCGCAACTTAGTCTCAATGTGTGGATCAATATCAATCTCAAATAATAGGAATACATGATGACTATCGCAAGATATGTTAATCGCACAATTCACTCACTCCATGACATTGAGGGGCTCGGTATTACTTCCGAGAGTATACGAGTGAGGCCGTTTAAGTTTGGATGGGGGGTTAGAAACTTTTTTAGGCAGCCCCCACCCTTGAAATTGACTTCATCTGACAGATCATATGGCCCACCACGTCCAGTGCTAACGAGCTGACAGGTCTGTAACTTGGAAGCACTAAAATCGTTACCCCACTTTAGTTTTATCTCTTTGGAGCTGTTACTACTACTGGCTCCACGAGACCTCACTATATACTCGAGGTCAAATGCCAGGAGGTTGCTCCTTGTAGCTCCTGTACCGGCGGTACGATATGTCATCTCTTATAACATTTAAATACCGCGCCTTCGCATTCACTCACGCAGCTGCTTCCAACCAGTCAGAATGGAGCCTACAGATAGTCGAGCTGCATTAATAGCAAACACTGAGTTTTGGAAGCACATCAAGGACTGTTTCCGCGGAGATTGACCTGCGCAGTGGCTCTGCAATCATAGCGTTCCCGGCGGCAGCATTGACGGGTACTGCGGCAAGGTCTAGATCAAGGTGTAGATCTCTTACAGTCGTCAGGTTGACTCTGATCCCCAAGTTTCTCGAGTAACTACATCAGTGAGTCATACATACTAACCTGGTGTCGCTCCATGTCGTTCCACAGTCTATACATAGCTATGTACTGCTCCCCGGAAATTTGACGGCGTTGTGAATCGAGTATTTGAATGCAATAGCACGGAAGATATATTATAGTTGTGGGCTTCAGGGCGATCTTTGGCTAGCAATTCATGTGCGCGCAACGAACTGGACACATCATCTGCCATTCGCAGCGAGAAAATGATGTGTCGTTAGTACATCATTTGGAAAGCACCTAAACGTGTGCATGGGACTATGAGCTGATTTTACATTCGGGTGATGTTACCGTCTACCAGAAAGCCTGGGAACTTGTCACTGGCACCTCTCATGAGAATTGCGCAACCCATGTGCATCCATTTGACCGCTCTTGCTCATCGCTCATCAAAAATAGATAAGTAGCGTCCGCAGTCTTGGATCAGCGTGTAATCGCAGTCTGGAAGGGGATACTATACATACACCCATACAACCCACTGTTATGGCCAGAGGAATCGTCGCTTTTTATATCGTTGAACATGTAGTGACTGAGAGTCAGCTCAAATTACCGACTTTTGCAATCTTGAGACAGCGATCAGTACGGAGACTATATAAATGCTAACAATGGGTTGATTAGTGCAGACACGAGTCTGCCGAACAAGACAGTTTACCAGCAAGACTGGTATTCAGCTGTTATCAGTGTCACCGCCTGTAATCAGCGCATAGCTCCTTCAGATAGATTAGGCCATTATCATGTCAGTAACCCCTCCCAGTCGCCAAAAGAAGGGGTAAGAGGTGTTATACTTCTTCGAGCACGACATAGGCACACCTTGTGTGTGCTCATCATCAACTGGTGCGGTGGCATGTGCCACAATTAAGCCGCTTCAAGATAACGTTAGAGAGGTGTCACAATTATCAGATTTGATCCCCTTGGTGAGGAACAGTTTGATTCTGCCTTGGTATTCCACCATGATGAATGATCTGTAGTGCGTTAGCTCCAATGTGCAATGCTCAGTGCCAGTGGTCAGCGTCGGTGGCACCATTTCTTGTGAACCGCGTGTAATCTCGGCGCGGTAGACTTGGCTGAGGGCTTTTTCCATCGACAGGGGTAGGTTAAGCTTTGCGCCTCCCACACATTGCTGCGCTGGGCTCTCGGCCAGTATGCAGGGGTCGAGCATGCTGAGGTTAGTACTCATTAAAGGTACTGCGGCACTGTGCCAGTTTTTAGGAACGGTTAACGGCCCGAATGACACATCAAAGTATTATTTATAGACGTATGCACGGACTGTATAGCCAATTTTGCAAATTGAATAACACATTGTGATCGAGAACGAGCGCCTGCGAACGCTTGTGCGTACCCGAGGCTATGGTCGTTGTCAGGAAGCGTGAAATGGATGGGGCTGAGAAGGACTACAGAAGCAGTAACAGAGTGTAATTCTAGTATACAAGTGGAGCTAAAGACTGTGTCTCCTGCATTGCAAACAGATTCTAAGGCGACATGGCCCCGCTCCGACACGTCGTATCATTTACATCATGGAAGCAGCGACAGTGGAGAGATGAAACGACGACTGCGACATAAGTTTCGGATGCACGGAAAGATGCACGGAAATATACTACTTATCGAGAAACAGACAATTGAGTGAAGGGAGGAACATGGCGCGCACGTTGAAGAAGCTACAGAACTCACTTTGTGATACATACCAAATTCAATGCTTAGCCAAAAAACCTTAAATTACAGGTTAGCTATGTAGTCTGCTGGGATGGGTAGATTGAATGTAAAAGTAACATTAAAACCACATGCTGATACGCCGCGGTAATCGCTATGTAGTAAAGCTGAAGTGATCAAACATATCTAGAAATCCTTCATCCATAACTGGTATGGAAGCGGAAGCCCTCACTAATACATTGCCAACTGCACGGTGGTCAGAGGGTCTGTACTGCCGGACCACGAGAGTAAGCCCACGTTGTGTTACATTATTTCCCTTTATGCAACGCCGCCACATCGGCGTCTTGCAGGGAGCCAAATCATTCACAATCACAAGGGTTTCCAGATTACCATATCTAAAGTGGCGTCAACATTGCGCAAGTTCCGAAAGAATTAATTGGGTGTAATCACCTCCTCAGACTCTCATCAAATGAATAGATAGATTAGTATTATTGTATAACCTTACAGACATAACTCATTCGTCAGAATCGCCCTGCATGTGCTCCCTCTCCTCCGTAACGTATTTCTGCATCAGGGATACCACCTTCTGCAAGTTCTGGCTAAATTTAGCGGAAGTAGGAATGACGTCCAGCATTCGGCCATCCGGAAGGACCATGTCTGCCTTGACGTACTCTTCCAATTTCCTCAACTTTTCTTTAGCTTTTTCGACTTCAAGGGGGTCCCCATCTCCTGCCAGGAGATCCGCCTTGTTGGCAATGACAATGCGGCCCTTTGCGCTCATCCCCGGCTGGTACTTCTCCAATTCCTCACGGAGTACTGCCAGTTCATCCCAGGGTTTATCAATTGAGAGATCAACCACGTAAACGAGAGCCAGGGACCGTTCCATAGAGCGCAGGAAAGCGTGTCCGAGGCCCACGTTCTCTGACGCTTGCGCAATAAGTCCTGGGTTGTCAGCGATTGTAAAGCGGAACGTTTCAAAGATGTCGAAATGATGGCCTGGCTTGACGGGCGACGTTGAAGTTTCTGGGACATCCTCGGCGAGTTGATTGCGGGTCAGGGCAGTAGCAAAATCACCGTTGGCCTCTCGCTCCAGGGCAGCCTGCTCTTCGCGCCATGTTTCGTCGTGTACCTTTTGCTCCGAAATCGAGCCTTCAAAGGTGCCGTCCTCTGCCACGCGGACGATGCCGACGACGGGGTTCAGGGTGGTGAACGCGTACCCAGCCACCTCACTCTTCGCCCGTCCCCCGGTGAGTGCGCGCAGCAGCGTGCTCTTTCCCGCGTTCGGCATACCGACCAAACCAATATCGGCAAGCAGTTTAAGCTCTAGAGACAGGGTTAATCGCTCTCCTTCTATACCGCGCGTAGCGAATTTTGGTGAGCGATTCTCGGTTGAGACGAAGTGAGGATTGCCGAGTCCACCAAGTCCCCCAGATGCTACGAGATGGCCGAGGTATTCCTGATGACGCAAGCCTAAAGGCGCATCTACAGGGCGCTCAGATACCTCTTCCTTGTCCAGGTCAAGGTATATAGGTTCGTTCATGGCCTTTCTGCGGCTTTCGAAACGACGGATCCTCTCTGCTTTGTAGTGAGCTGCTTCGGCTTCTTTGAACGAGTCACGCTCCACATTCGCGTCGTGGTAGAGCGGATAATGGACCCATCGTTTGTCGCGCATTTTTTCCTGCTTTTTCCAAGGCTCGAGTCCTTCGAGGGCTTCTTCTTCAGACTCCCAGGGATCATGAGCGCGCCGCGGGTCATTCCAGGCGAGCTGACGGACAATAGTGCCTACGGGAACCTTGATGACAAGTGGCGAACCGGCTTTGCCATTCTGCCATGTTCCCTGGCCATGGGAGCCGTTTTCACCTCGTATCTTCTTGGGCACCGATGAGAGAGTCGTGAGATGTGAAGTTGGGAGGATGTACACGTCTCCCCCGCGTCCCCCGTCTCCACCAGAGGGCGGCCCAAAGGGCTTGAACTTTTCGCGATGGAAGGCGGCACAACCATCACCGCCAGTACCTGCACGAACAGTCACAATGACATTATCGAGAAACGTTTGTCCCTATATGCGCCTCAGCCTGGCAATACTAGCAAGGAAGGTGAAATGGGAGTGAATTACCCTCTGTCTCCGCTTCCAGTCAGTTTTCCGCCGCCGCCGAAATGTCTCTAAGTCTTCAGCGAGGGTGTCCGGCTGCGTAGATATAGCCCGAGCACCATTTGTGTATAGATTCAGTCGAGAGGAGGGCCTGAGGATGGTGAAGGAGCCCCGAAGGGACATAGTTTTGTGCAGCATCGTCGGAGGCGACTTATGTCATAAAAATGGCTCGTGACCACTGACCAATTAAGTCAGCTTCCGCAACGGGAAATAGTTTCCACTTTAGGACTGCTGCTGATTGCTACGGTCCCAGAGGCGCAAGTACTAGTATTGGAAGCTTGTAACAATTCTACTCCGGCTATAGAACACAATCCTTTTGTGCTTTAAAGTCTCAAAAGGTCGAATTATTTACTTCATGTGACTGCTTTAGACCACGATGCGGTCACCTGACTGATGTTGAAAACGCGTTGTGTTCAAATTGACCGTTACCCCATTTCTTTTCATAATCGCCATGTACAAAGACCCCAAGACGCCCTTGAGACAGCGCGCCCAGTCGGAGGTCAAGACGCCTTTGACGCCGTCGCTGGTGTCCGCCATGAACAATGCGTCCTTGGCTCAGACACCAGCCAAACGATCCGTGCGAGCACCATCTAAAACCAAGGCGGCGACGGCTTCTTACGATTCCACTAACCCGTTCATCGCGCCGATACCGAAATCGCGACCGCCGTCTCGCACGTCCTCGCGACCGGCCTCGCCCGTGAAGCGCATCGCAGGGACCAGCATCCCCACCTCAGCGTCGCTCAAGCGCCAAGCAAGTCGGGGGGTCATACGCACCGGAGGCGTAGAGGCCAGGCTCGACGTGGTCACAAGAGATTATGTTCCGCCCAAGCAAGAGATAAAGCGGTCAAAGTCAACACCAGCAGTGGTGAGTCAAAACCAAACAAAGGGTCGCCTCGTGGTCTCACCGTAAAGCTTGCCCAGAACCGCATCACGTCGGATACACGGGACCGCTTCATCACCAGCCGCGAAACCACCGACATCGCTGTTGTAGCCGCCACCATGGAACAGATGTCCCTCAACCCGCAGGCAGCGTCGCCAGGGCACACCGCCCGCCTGGCAGCAGCCACTGGCGTACCGATGAACAGGCGAATTCTAGGGTACCACGAACAGCCCCCAGCTGCTTCTTCATCCGATACGACGCTAGCACAACAGCGGGAATACGCAAAGCCATTATATGTGCAACGCCCAGGTGCTATCGCCTCCTCCACGGGCGCGTCGACGAACAAGACACGGAAGATCCCTACTCAACCCGAGCGCGTTTTGGATGCTCCGGGAATGGTCGACGACTTCTACTTGAACCTCATCAGCTGGTCGTCTCAAAACGCGGTGGCAGTCGCACTAGAATCCTATACGTACATCTGGAAGGCAGACACTGGTTCGGTAGTGCAGCTCGGTGAATGTCCCGAGGGGTCGTACGTATCCAGTGTCGATTTCTCTGAGGACGGTGCATACTTGGGTGTCGGTAATGGGAACGGTGATGTAGAACTATGGGACGTGGAGACTGGCCAAAAGCTACGCACGATGGCTGGACACCAGGCACAAATTGCTACACTTTCCTGGCACCAGCATATATTGACCTCTGGATGTGGTGATGGTAGTATATGGCACCACGATGTCCGCATTCCTCGTCACAAGGTCATGGAACTCTTAGGACACACCGGGGAGGTGTGCGGTTTGAAATGGAGGACCGACGGGGAGTTACTGGCTAGCGGAGGGAATGATAACGTGGTGAACATATGGGACGGTAGACTCGGAGACGTTGGGGAGGGAGCGCGTGGCAGCGCGAAATGGACAAAGCGCAATCACACAGCCGCTGTCAAGGTATGCTTTGTTAATGTTGCTAATGTTTATGATTCTAAACACAATATTAGGCGATCGCATGGTGCCCCTGGCAGCCCTCTCTTCTAGCGTCTGGAGGCGGCACCCACGATGCCACCATCAACATCTGGAATAGTACCACCGGTGCGCGCCTGCATACCCTGCGCACCCCTTCACAGATCACCTCCATCCAATGGGCGCCGCGGAGAAAGGAGCTGCTCACCACGCACGGCTTCCCGACAAACTCGATCATGGTCCACGCATACCCAAGCATGGAGCGCGTCGCGGAGATCCGGGACGCGCACGACGCGCGCGTGCTGTTCAGCTGCATCGGGCCGGCGGGCGATGTTGTGTGCACCGGCGCTGGAGACGAGAACCTCAAGTTCTGGAGGATATGGGATGCCGCTAGCGAGCCCGTGAAGAAGAAGGTTATGGGCGAGGAGCTTGGCGGAGGCCGGATGAACTCGACCAAGGAGGGCATCTTGACCATCCGCTAATTTAGAGGGGTTGGTTGGTCACTGGACGCACATTGCTATCTATTTTCTCTAAGTATGACGTGCAGCCGCCGGTGCTGCATTGTCACTTGTTGTGTAACCCCGGTTGGGGCAGCTCTGGATTTATGTATATACTGGGTATTGGTTTTTCTACAACGCTATTTTCGCCTTTTTTTTTTGTTAGACTGACAGTATGTTACTGTTGTCGAAAAAATGAGGTTACTTATGTTAACATCGGTGTGGAATGACCGTATCCAAAAGATTAGCAGTGCCTGCCAATCGCGCGAGTACATTTCACCGTCCTATACTTGTCGACGATTGCAATCGGATAATGCGCAAAACATGTCGGTGTAAATCCAGCCCATTCCGCCGCCCACGGCAAGGTCAAACAAATTTATTTTTAGGACATCGGTTCGGAGTCGTTGGCACTCCCAGCGTCAAATTTTGTAGAAAGAGTTTGGAGAAATATACCATGAGGCAGTGATCTTTTAAATCTTATATCTCACAGCTTATTCCTCCTTTTTTATAAGTTGGAGGTCGTCAGACGCTGAAAGAAATATCTGCACGGAAACGTAAACTGTCCTTGACCAGTGTCCCGAAAATACACTGCGTTCCGATGTTAATCGGAGGCCGCCTGCAACTCCCCTTGCGATGTACAAGGCATGAACAAGTGGAAAATGTTAATTCTTCAGGACGCACACTACCTCTTTAGAAATGACAGGACCATAAAATAGTATAAAAGCAGCCTCGAGGGACCAGCAGTAAATCACACAGCTCCTAGTCGTACTTCGCATTCCAACACACCCACCCAATCAACTTGCTTTTATAATCAAAAATGTTCTCTACTGGCAGTCTCATCAGCCTTGTGCTCGCTGCACTTACCGTGACTTCTAATGCTGCTCCTGTGAGTTGCACACTTCTAATATGCAGTATTTGATGTTTCTGACAATGATATAGGCATCCCAGGTCCAGTCGTGCTTCCCTCCCACTCCAGGAAACTACTCGATTCAAAGCGTAGCATTGACTGGGGAGCTGCTCAATCTCGGTCAACCTGATGCGAACGGATTTACCATTGTAATGGAAAAGGCGCCCCCGATGGGTAATCTCGGCACTGTGCGCAGTTTGTCTACAATTCCTCAAGTTTTATGAGATTAACGGAAATCTATTAGTGGACACTGAGTACCGCTGATCAGGGCGGGTATACCATTCTGAATGTCGAAGAAGGACGCAATGTGACTACGATTCAAGTTGCGGATTCTGTGCGTTTTCCTCAAGTCTCCTCCAGATGTGTTTGCTCACCGCAGGGTAATTAGAGTGTTGTTCAACCCCAGCTCCCCGTCCCCGGGACACCAGGATCCACATACGCAATCGAGTGTGCTGGAATTGGTCTTTATAACGTATGTCAATTGCTTAGTCTGAAAAGCGAGACAGAAAATAAAAACCGAAACGCAATTTATAGATAAGAGCTGTTGACGCAGATTCGCTCTGGACATCTGTTCCGGGCACTAGGCCGGGTGACATGCAACAGGGTGTGGCCACAGTAAGTCGGAACGTATAATGGCCGTCCACCTGCACCTATACTGACGCGCTTTGCCAGGTGCAAATGTTACCCGCGGATGGATCAAATGAGCAGCAATTCATCCTCAATGCGCTGTAGAATGGACGCGTATGTAAACACTTCAGGACTATGTCTTCTCCGAATGTAACTTGTTAATTGGTTTATGGAATACCTCCGTCTCATCCCCTCGTATGGATGAACGCACGTCGTAAAGTAGAGATCATAGCCATAGAGCACCTGCAACTTTTACAACGTCGGCCATCTCTTTCACATCGTGAACCCTGATAATCCCTGCGCCTTGCTGAACTGCACAACTAACGGCCGCTGCCGTTGCCCATACACGTTCCTTGGGTTTGGTTTCACGTCCGTTGGGATTCTGGGCTAAAATTGCCCCAAGGAACGACTTTCGCGAGACACCAATAAGTTGCATGTACCCTCGTAGCGGGTTCCGGCGGATTCCAAGTGGGTCTATACGATACTTAGCTTGTGATTAAAGTTAAGGCGATAATACTCACCGTTCGCATGCCCAATCATAACATCTGCTACAACATCCCGTGCTGAGCGCAACACTTCAAGATTCCCTTCTAGTGTCTTGCTGAACCCAACTCCAGGGTCAACAATGACATACCACCGGCGCACACCGCCCTTCCCGCGCACAATTGCATCTACCTTTGCCCCCAGCTCTACTCGAACGCCTTCAAGCGTGGGTTGGGCGGAGTACCCATATTCTTCGTAGTTCTTGTTCTTTCCAGCGTCGCCACGCGAGTGCATCAAGACAACCGGAGCGCAGAACTCCCGCGCAACGGCCTTCATCTTCGTCATGTACTCTGCTGCCTGCTCAGCCTGTGGTGTCCCCGACGCTGGTGGCGGCCATGATTCGGGCCCCGTGAATGCATACACGTCGTTGATGCAGTTCGCGCCCGCACGGAGGGCTGCCTCAGCGACTTCCCACCGGAAGGTGTCAACGCTGATCGGCGTGCGGGTTACACGAGCAAAAACGTCTTCCGGGACCTTGTTTTTGTCTTCGATAATGGCACGTAGAGCCTCAGCGTCTCGTAGGCCGGTTACTGCCGGCACCACGCGTGCGATTTCTTCTTCGACGCTCACGAAAGCGGCGCCAGGGCGAGTGGAATATCCGCCAACGTCTATGATTGTTGCACCATCCGACACCGAGGAGCAGGCATACGAGAGTGCTGCGGGGAGCGCATCGTGAGTCGCACCGTCCGAGAAAGAGTCGGGGGTAACGTTTAGCGTGGCCATGATGTGTGCTTGACTATGACGACCAGAAGGGAGAGTCCAGTGCGTGAGGGTCTCTGGGATTTGTATCAAATACTTAGAATCGAGGCTGGAACTTGCAGCGGGAAGGCGGGGAAATGGAATTACTTTTTCCATGGGTGGTCCAGTCGGGTCATATATTTTTGTCAAGAGGGCATGGATTGACTGTTTGAGAGCAGGGTGTAGGAAGTCAGGGATTATACTGAGACAGGCATTAGCGAAATCAGGGAGATGAATGAGACGACGTACTCTGCAAGTGGCCTCAGAACGAACTCCCTTTCCTGTACGCGAGGATGTGGTATTACTAGCTCTCCTTCTAGGTTCTCGATATCACCTTTATCGTTCCTTGTATCGAAAATGACGTTTCCATAGAAGATAATATCCAGATCAACCGCTCGCGGTCCATTTCTGATTGATGGTACACGACCCACAATTTGTTCAATTCTCTTCAGTAATTGAAGTAATTGTAAAGGATGGATGTTCGTCTTTACCTGTCGATTTATAAGAATCGGTAGAGTTTGAAAGAAGGGGCAATGCTTACATACCAAACAAGCGCAGTTAATAAATGACGGTTGATCTGTAACGTACATTGGCGCAGTCTTGTACATGAAAGAAGTATCCACGATAGACAAGACCATATCTTGTTCTTCACCAAACACCTTCTGCGGCATTTCTAAGAGTTGCAGTGCGTATTCAATGTTTTGGAAAGAGTCGCCTAAGTTGGAGCCTAATGCGATTGCTACATTTACCAGATCAGAGCTTGCTGACTGAACTTCATCGCTTTCTGTCTTGCCAACCTGTGCCTTGGACGAATAGTCTGATAGACACCGCGTCATTTCAACTTCGGCAGAGCGGGCAAGCGAGAGTGCAGATGGCTTAGCAGCACGAACAGTAACGGTGGGTGACAGGCCGGTCAACAGTTCATGAGATAAAACTATGAAGGCAATCGCTGACGTTAATGCTTCCAGTGTCAGGTATGAGGAGATAGATAGTTTCTTCAACGGAAGTATTGTCAGTCTATGAAACATATACGAGAAATATGACATACCTCGTAAACCTCCTGCATTATACATCGAATATCTATCCAGTACGGTCGTTCGATGCCTTTTCTGCCCGTTTTGACTGTGATATTGGTCACCACAGATTGGTGCATTTCGCGCTCGTCGGGGTCGATTCCGATGATTGTCTGGAATGCAAAATCTTCCACTGTGCATATCACTTCACTGGGCAGCCACTCGCTACGATGCGACAAATGGGCCTCGAATTCCACCGCGATGGCTTTACTATGCAAAAACGCTTTGGGTTGCGTAAATTTGAGCCATACGCGGAGTCCAGGTATGTTATCCTTCAGAGAAGAGAAGGTAAAGAAGGCATCGCATAATTGTCGCGCTAGATCCTGTATGCATTCGAAAGTCTTTCCTCGGACGGCGCAGCGAATGTCGTCCGCGAGGCTGGCATAGTTGATAGAGAATTTCATGTCTTCTGTTTCAGCAGCGCGCGATATGTCGTGCCACATAGACAGTGTTATATGTACGACCTGTTCATGAGTATTTCGAGGCCATTGGGTCCCGTTTGATAGGACGATAGGTACCGCGAGGTCGTTGATCCTGATGATATCTGCGTGGCCCCCTGAGCTGATTTTGTTAACAATCGTCGAATAACAGTACGCGGCATACTCACATAGTAGACATATGCACCATTCTGCCCACTTCAGAGATGCTAACGAAGGCAGGCGATGGGCAAGTTAACCGTGGTCGCTGTCGAAGACGGCCAATACCGATCAGATTCCCACATAATTGACCGTCCCCGGCCCCGACACTTGTTGATAAGTTTCTCCATGTCTTTACAATCTGCACTCGAGCAGCTCGCATCCTTTCGCGCCAATAACACCAGGCGGTCCCAAGAAACATTCCAGAAAGGCCTACTTGTCCTCGAGGCCGGGAAAACCACTAGCCTCGGCGATGAAGGTGAGAGCAACGACGTCGTCGCGAACCACCGACCACGTCACTGACCTTGCACGTCTCAGCTTGGGCATTTCTGGAGCAGCTCGGGCTCGCCGCGGTAGACGTCGGCAGACTCGATATCGCAGACGTAAGCTCCCCGTACCGACTGCCGAATTCACGGTTTGACATTAACGGAAGGTCTCCTAGCAATGTCTGAAGCAGCTTACGGACAAGTTCCCGGACTCGCCCCGCGTCGACGTCCTGCGCGGTGTCCGGTTGGAGGCGTCCCAGTCGCCGAGCATGGCGCTCGACTTCTACGACGACCTGCTACGTGTTAAGCCATCTAATGCGGTATGTCCTCCGCTATGATGCAAAGGACTGCCCTTATTTCTGCATAGGCAATCTGGAAGCGCCGCATCTCAGTTCTAAGGCGTTTAGGCAAAGTAGACAAGGCCGTAGACGACCTAAATGAGTACCTCGATACGTTCTATACTGATGTCGAAGGCTGGTTGGAGCTGGCTGATATCCACGCGTCGTGTAACCAGTATGTCTAGCACTAGCCACTCCCCTGTGCGTACTGACTATCGACTTGTTAGATATACCCATGCCCTCCAAGCGCTCTCCCATGCCCTTCTTCTCACCCCCCAGAACCCGTTCACATTCCTCCAGTTCGCAGAAACAGCATATAGCGCAGGAGATATCCCGCTGGCGCTCAAGATGTTCCTCGTTGTCATCGACATGAATGAGAATGAAGACGAAGACGCTATTCCTATGGGAATTTCTGTCCGCGCATGGTGGGGAACGAAATTGGTATGGCTTTTTCTTCCTGAAGCGTATCATGCTGAAATTATCCCTTTTAGTGCTCACGACAGCTTGTGAATTCTTCCGCTACACATACCTCACAATCGCAGACGGCTGTTCCCAAGAACATCAAACTAATCGACGAACTTGCGACAGAGAGGGTCTTGACTGCATACAGCGGAGAGCAAGGGATCCACACGCGGAGTTTAGTGTCCAAGTGGATGTCGCTGAGATAAGGGCAATTCAAGTATGCTATTTTCCATTTCGTTGCTTGGATAAAATGTCTGTAATCCGACTATTATGGATGGTAACTTCCACAGCGCTGCATCACTAAGTATCACTTCACCAAATCCTATATTTCATTCAAAAGAATGCAACAAGCTTATTTGAAAGCTTAGCCGTTTCAACTCCCATACGCAATCAAGTTATACATAGTAAGTCACGGCGTTGAAGGAGTCAGTCAAACGCTGCGGCTACCCACCATTGGCCCATTATCGATTATCACTCTTTCAACTGGTACTCCACTTGGCCTTAAAATTCTTCCACATTTCGGCCTCCTCTGCTTCTATTTCTCAAGTAGGCCCTCTTCCTTTATGAACATGAACCAGGCAGGTGAAGGCCTTATAGTATCGCGAGCGTCCCCATCCACAGACATGGCGACATGGCCAGACACCATCATACAGTCGAAGATCTCTCCATTGTCGTCCAGCTTTACGTCCACTTCGCAGAATCCCTGAGGGACACTATTTGATGAGATACCCCCATAGCGCACGCCGTCCAAGACTAGACGTGTGACATCTTCATCCCGGTTAACAGTAGGCTGTGGAGCGGTAAGTCTTGGTCCTTGCCATTTTCCCACTTTGTCCCAGACGCAGAATGCCGTGATCCATCCGCAGAGGGTATCGGTACCAGATCCATGACGCTGGTAGTGGCAGACCTTCTCCCAAAAGATAATGTCTGGATTTCCATCAAAGGCTTGCACAAATCTGGTCAGAATAGGGCGCAGGAGGCGAGCCCATGCTTCCGGTTCTGCTCCAAACTCTGCCAATTTGTCAATTCTAGATAGAATAGCCTCCCAATCTTCTTTGTTTCCTTCCAAAGTAACAGATGGAATACCACACGCAAGCATTATGGAATAGGAGAAGTAGCTGTCAAAATAGCAGCGATAATAATCAATGGTATGTTAAGAGTTTCTGATATTTGTAACAGACATACGCTTTAAGTGTTGCCATCATGTACACCGCGCATATAACTGTGTCGTTGTGCGTTGTTGTACTGAAGTTTGGAAGAATCCATGATTCGAGCTCTTTATCAATGAGCTGGCAACTGATAAGTCCAATATAGCAACAATATAGTATAAAATACAAACATGTTCATCAATCAATCCAGTAAATTGCTTTGCAAGACTTCCGAAGTCAACTGTGTAGCGCGTTCCTACGGCGTGAACCGTGAGTCTTTTCTTTCCCTCGTGTTGGACAAAGTGGCTCCGGAGCTCTTCGGCATGAGCATTGACGCTTCAGAGAAATGTGTCATTCCAGGTCCTTCAATATTCATTTTGTAAAAATCTCACTATATATTGAACTGGGAAAGTATTGCCATCCATACATCGTCAGGTCTACCGTCATATTTGCGAACAATGAGTCTAGGCTTTGGTATGAAGTAGCTTGTAACTCACCGGATAACCAAGTTGTAGTGCTTGCTATAAGCAGATATAACAGTGTCCACGAACCCATTAGATTGAGCGTAGGTATTAGACAGCTTCTCCTGGCTTTGCAAAGAACTTTGTAGAAGCTCCTTGACGCCATTCCCACGCTTACGGCCCCATGTGCCTGAAAGGATTTGGGCAGCATCGCTTGCTGTGGTTTTTTGACTGATGCTGTTTGCCTGGTGGCTAGCAACTTGGAAATGTACGGGCATTGTGAGGTCTATTGCTTTGAAGCACAGCGATCTGATTCCGGAATGGGGGTTGGATTGCCTTGGAAGAACATGCAAAGGCGTCCTTTTGTACCTCTGAAGGATCTAAAGTTGAGGAATTAGAAGATCCGCACCATTTTAAACATAACTTTGGCACATGGTGTACACTGATCTATTCAACGCAGAAATGATGAGTATGGGGCACATCGAGCGGAAGATGATCATATCAATGAATATAGATAGCTATAGATCGTTACTACTCAAGCTCAAGAGAAATGTGTCTCAAATAGAGTGGATAAAGTCAAGTATATGCACATCAACTGCTCTTCGAATCAGAGTGAAGCATAAGTTTTCTGGGACGTAGTCGCATGAATCATAATAACGGGTATACATACACTGGAGAGGAGTGACAGTGAGAATTAAATATTAATGCTCCATATTAATACTGGTACAAGTTATAGTTGTGTTCATACATCAAATGTTCATCTTTCGCGCACGAGTGACGGATGATTCCTCTGATGTAATTTCCGGTGTGAACGCGTAAGTCCTCTCAAAAATGCGCTGGGAGTGAGCAATGCACACCTTGAGGACGAATAAAGTGTGCCGGCAGTATGCGTTTGTGCCGAGAAATGAGGCCTTGCATCAGATATTCTGTCTTGACGAATTGATAGTTTTTTCATCAAAATTTCCATAAGATCGGGTCTTTTGCCAGCTCTTGTAGTCCTCTGAGAATTGATGAAGTCCGCACCATGCCAGCTGATGTGATGTAATCAAGGGGAGGAAGTGCCAGATTCTAGAAGCAAGTTGTTGCTTGTCTATTGCGATCGTCTGTGTAATGAACCTTCAGAAACACGTCAAGCTTCGAGCTTCAAGCTTCAAGGGCGATGCTCTTGCAGATGTTCAATGTGTTCGCCTCGCCAACCTTGAGGCGTTTAGCCAATCCACCGAGGCTCGTCCACGTGGAATCAAGCGGGTATCGCGTCACTCTGACCTACAACCTGTATATTACAAAGTCCAGGCCACTGCCGTCGATAATGATCAAGGGATCAGGCTATCAAGGCGCGCTTGAGGGACCATCATCAAGACCCAGAATTCCTTCTAAATGGTGGTTATCCAGGCTTTAGATTGTCCCATGAGTATCCGGAGGACACAGCGCAACGTCGTGCGGAACATCGATGTAGAAGGCAACGAAAGCAGCTTGCGGTGGGCCCTTTGCACTCTACATGATGGTCCGAGCACGCGTATATTATCTCTGACAAGGAAGTCGACTTTGTTGCTGTATCAGTAAAAGCGCCACTACACAAAGTGACTATACTGGCAGTGATTGAGGCTAGAAAAGACTTTTTTCTCGAGTGGCCCGCTGAAAGAAATATAGAAGAGACAAGGGAAATAGCGGCAGCGGCGTGCAGAAAGGGCGTTAAGTCCCTGATTGGCCAACATTCAAAATTTAAAGGCCGGCATTCGGCAACCACACAGAAGGTATTATAGTTATGACGATATTGTGAATCCTGAAAGATGACTGATGAGATTTTAAGGTCGAGGAACTACTCTCATCGGGTGCAATTACGCAACTATTGAAGATGCTATGCGTAACCAAGGAAGACTTAAAGTTATTCGGCAGAGTATTAGGGAGGGTAGAGCAGTGAAGCTTGTCTAACTTACAGAGACGGATATTATTGTAACAATAAACAGTTTCTCTTCTCAACTTCAAAAATAGAAGCTCTCCTCACATTAACAAGGAATCATGTAGCAGAAAATGAACAATCAAAATAACATAATATCTATGTAGATGGATACAACTGCTTCTTCAATTCTTTAAGCTGGTGCAAATCATGTTCCTTCCGCATTTCTGCATGGCCACAAACATCCTTGTGCCATTTCTTGTTGGTATTCAGTGAAGCTGGATATCTCGCTTCTCCATCCTTCCCCGCCCAATCAAAATCAACAAGCATTGCCCGCATTCCAGCTAAACATATTATGTTGGTGTCATGTAGGTCGCCATACACCAAACCATTGTCATGCAGTATATGAATCGCCCTTTCAACTTGGTCTAGCACATTTGCAGGAGGAGTTTCGCGAGGAAGATCATTTAGCATCAGCCATACCGACTTGGCGTCTTGGACATACTCCATGACAACCATGTACAGACCACCAACGATGAGTTGACATGAATATAGCTTCGGGGCAAGACCAGCATCAGACAGAAATCTGTGAGCATCGGCATTGTATTGACTCGTGAACTTAACAATGACTGTTGATGCAGCATCTTGAATGGTAGTGTCAGCCACGTAAAGGGCAGCAGTTCCCAACTGCAGGTCTGGTACCGTTTTGAAATCCGGCTCGCCTCTGGGAGAGAGTGTGCCACGGTACTTGAGAGAAAGAGACGAGTCCCCAAAAATACTAGCAATCGGAGTAGGATTCGGAAAGAGAGCAGATATAGTTGCTTTCTTAGGTTTGGCACCAAACTCGCTATAGTACACCCCCAACTCGTCTAGACACAATGAGATGCACTTGAAAGTGCGAGCTAGGCGGATAATATTGTCGGCCAAATGAAATCCAGATGAAATGTCCAAGGTGACGAGCCGAGACGCATAGACCGAGCCAACACAAACGGCAACACCAACATCAATCCGAGCCCCTGAGATACCAAGAAGCACAACAGGAAAATTGCAAGAGCCCAGATATGATACAAACTGATAATCCACTGTTAATTAATGTGTATGGTTAGAAGGAAATATCGCACCTTCTCGGCTGACACGATCTTGGTATAGTCAACTACAGTTTGAAGGAACGGATCGCCCCGCAAACCTATCGTGTTCTTCGACTCTAAAATTGCAATGGGGAAATCAGTGTAATCAACAAACCAATGTGCGTCGGGGGTGATGGACCCCGCCCAGTCGATTTTTTGCCGCCAACGGCCATTCTTTTGAAACAAGGCATCTACGAGATATTTGATGGCATCTTGACGGCCATTGTCGATGTCATAAAACGCGACTGAGGCACCATGCAACATGTAGGCGCGATTAACCTCATGAAGCGTCACATCGACGTCTCCAAGATTATCCAGGCGTTTTTGTAAACGAGCTAATGGCGGGCTGAATGTGGCCGCTGGGATTCTATCAATGCACACGAGTTGATCGTCGGAGCCGAGAAATTTTTTCACTTCGGTAGGGTCGTTGACGATACTAGAAGGTGCAGGATATTTCAACATTTTCTTGTGCTGCTGGTGGAGGTCTGCAGAGAGGAATGAGAAATGAGTGTTGGCACAGATGGCAAGTGGCTCGCACCTGCTTTAACCCTTTTAAGTCTTGCACCTTCAGGATCGTGAATAACGTCGCACATCTCCTTCACTAAGTCATGATCAGAAGAAATATAAACCAGTTTCTGGGAGTGCCAAACCTTCGGGGGTAGCGATAATGATATGAAAACGCTTCCTTTCTGGCTTGTCGGGAAATATATCAGACAGTTCAATAGCAGTGTTCAGGGACTTGGTTTGGCTGTGAAGCCAATTTAAAACTCGTTCTTGTCGATTGTCTAAAGGCTCAATCGGAATATCACTCTGCCCAGAGTCAACTGATGTGTTTAGTCCCAGAGCAATTGATCAAGCGTACCTTATACAGTTCGAGTTCCTTCAGAGCTACATTATACTCGAAGAGCATCAACTCCTTGTGGATCTCTTTAATCAGTGTGGAAACATCATCGTTAGCTTTGATACTAATTTTCATGGAGATTGGGCGTTCGGCAGGGAAATAGCAGCGAAGGTCCATGGTGGCTTGGATTTGGGGCAACGGAAATTAAGGAGTCAATATACAATTAGCGATGATTTGAACTCCGCATTCTATAAATTCAAACTCCGCTACCAGCCATCTTTATGCCACTTTATCAACACTTTATAGTCGATTTTATCCCTAGAGTCAGAGCTAACCCGGTCTCGCAGCTCAATATTATCGCCGGAGCAGTTTCATAATCCGTCACGACAATGCAACTCATTCACTCATTCACCTCGCAGCTCGAAAGCCTTCCTCCGAAGCTGGATCACCCGCCCACAACGACAGTACTCACGGCGTTTGAGCCATACCGCCACATATTTTCGTTGGAAACTCACCGAATAAAAGCTGAAGGTCGGATTAATCCCTTTCTCGTCTGACAGGAGTTAAATGTAGAATATGGGGAAGACGAGTCCCTGTATGTAGAAAGACGTTCTGCTCCGATTCAGAAAAGTGTTTAGCTTCATCTAACCCAGCGAAGGCAATAAATGGACTTACGCTGCAACCCCGAGAACGTATACATCGTCCTTTATGCACTTCTTCGCTGACTCCAAAACTGATCTGCGTCTAACCTGCACCGAAGTCGGCCTCGTGCGCATTAGAAGAAGTCCGACAATTAGGCATCCAGTCATTATATATATCCGCTGGCGCGTACCCCATCTGCAAATCCTCCTGATTGGTGGAAGAAATTGTTGAACAAGATGGGATACACAATGGAGCCAAGCTAGCTTCCCGAGGTGACTATGCCCATTGCTAGCGCCCTCTTGGTGGTGAAATGCTGGGATACTAGCCTTCGAAATGCCTGGCACATATAAGACTCCGGAGCCTATCCCATACGCAAGCCCCAGACTGAGCATGACATATTTTTAGACGCGATCAGCGTGAACCGTGTTCTCGATGTGCCAAATGCTGCGGTATAGTAGCTACGTACTCGATAATATTGCTGAGCATGGGACACCGAGAGGGTGAATATACCAGTCAGAATGAGCACTGAGCCTGTGATATAGAGATGATAGCTAAAGATGATGGATGGATGAGTTGAACTGACGATGAGGTACCAGCTAAAGCCCAGAACTGTAGCACTGAAATACACTGGAGGCTTGGAGAATTCAGAAAATGCTTCAATGAGAGCGTCGAGAGAATCTTGATGCATTATGCCTGGGGCGATACATTAATCGATAGGCAAGTCAATCATTCTATACCCAAGTATAAGGGGTGCCCCGTGCACAAGTACATAAGCTGTGGGCGGCTAGAAGAGGAAACTTGGCTATAAATATCCTATCATACAGCGTCTTCAACTAGTGTACATAGTGGCACATTCTTTCCTGGTTCCAGAAAACTTCTGTGCCTCAAGTGCTTGTTTCAAGTAACATACAAGGTAAAGATAATTATTACCCAACGAGTAAACAGCTGTGTTAATTAAGAAGATACACGAGGTGGTTCTCAACCGAAGGTGTGCATATGGTATTCAATTGGTAGTAGCCGGCGGGTACTAGTTGGAGCCCAGCTTCAAGCTTTGAAGCTTTTTTCACCATGACTCATGCTCGTAATATTCCTGGAACTATTTATCAACTACTATCGTATAATAGAAAGCCCTTTAATGTGTTATATTTTTGGGACAGGCGACGGCCGTCTCGAAATCACGACAGCTTAACTCGGATTTGCAACTGTAAAGATTGCCGTGTGTTGCAGCATGAGCAACATGTAAATTGATAAACTAGTGAAGGTATAAACCAGAAAACAGAGTTCGGAGCACGGTAGAGAGATGTTGTCGACGGTAGAGGAAGAGCACTTGACCTTCTCTCAAACTTGCTGGCATGTCTCTCTGTGCGGATCCTGTTTGGAATCCATACTACTGATTGCGGCGGATCACGGTTTCATTCAACTGCGCCATTTATTCCTTGTTTTGGTTATATAATACAGACTCCCGGATTGGCGAAGTCTACATCCGTCGCCGTGGCCGGAGTCAGAAGCAAGATTTCCGTCGAGCTTGTTGCGATGTAGCCAGCGCTGCACTGAGGATATAATACCATTGTCGTGATTCATCGCCCGAGCATTGCATGCCCATATCTCCCCGTTACCTCCAGCAATGCAGTAAGTTCGCTCAATCTGGAAAGCAATCGGACGCACTGTTCATGTTGACAGACTATTGGACAAAGAGTTCACAGTCCCGGAGGTAGTAGAAAATGTGCATCCGCTATGCACATCCAGTACGAGGAGAGTTGGTACGACGGTGAGCGACCCTATATGTCTCATAGATATCAACTAACTCTGAAGCGGACTGGGCCTGGCTTAACAGAGGACGGGGAACATTAAAAATAGCGGTCGCAATAAAATGCAGACAGCCCGCGCCAAACCAGAGCCCGTAGCGGCTGACGAAGATGAAAGCCATTCTGATTCTATTACAGAGAACATGGTGTGTATATATCTCGCGTCGAGCCATTAAATCGATTCAAACAATCAAGGAACAAAGGAACAGGAGCACCAGCTGATTTCACCAAAACTAACAACCTCCAGCCTTGACGGCGAAGAGTTGGTCATGGCCGTCAAGGCAGCAATACAGGAAGAAGAGCGTAATTTAGCCGTCATTGAGCTAGCCCTCGTGAAGGAAAAGCTGGGGCGCATGAAGAAAACGTACTTGCTCGAGCTGGGTATTCCCTTGGAGCGCCTGCCAGGCGTATGCGGTAGAGACCTACAAGTAGCCCGCGTGGGAGACGAACCACTGGCATCCACACAATACGCGGTGGACGAATGGGTTTAGTAGCTACACAACTGCATCTTGTTCGTGTTTTTCGAAACATTATTCATTCCAATTCCAGAAATCTTTTGTGTAGTACGATTCATACAACAATTCATTCTCGGAATACTCATCATAAACTCCTTCCCAGTATTCATGCGCTCCCCGTAGTGTTACAGCCTGTGAATCTCCCCATTAATCAAAGTAAACAGATTAAGGAGGATCAGACATGCATACTTTTCAACCCCGTCACATCAGCAGTGTTCTGGCATACAAAAAGAGGCTCTTCGTCAGCCGGCGGGTCAACATGGAAATCAGTGAACGATATATCGGAGCAAATGGCCGCCGGGCTGCAGGCCAAATGGACAACTGTTCCGCGCGCCCATTAATAAATGCCTCACGATCATGATTGGTAAATAACCCACTGGTACTGGTGCTCGCAGTCCCTGTCCAGTTGATGTAATGTACATCTCCGAAGCTTAGGGTTGAGGGAAGGTCTCCCGCAAGCGCATCGTTATTCTGGTGCATATCCACGGGTGTAGACACTCCATCCACTCGAACATTCCTTGCTATAATATTTCGTACCGCACCTGCAGTTGTTTGTGAGTTTTCTTAAATTAACTGATAAAGGAAATGTACATACCGCCCGCGCCACCTCCACCGGTCGGGGGAGCCCCGTTGACGCTGCCATCCCATGATTTAAAGTAGACCTGCAGAGCAACAGGTGAAAACCTGGGGAATGCTATCAGCAGGAAGTCGTACCCCGGATGCCATTATAGGTTGAACGTTTGGGTCAACCCTTATCATCTGTATACCTGTAAGTAGATATACGTGACCACTACAAGGGCATATATGGAGCCTACATGCAAAGTGTCCATCTCGACATTTGTCACGTAGTCGGGCTGGTTGAAAAAGGATATAGTTATGTTAGAGCTTCGCCTCAATCTAAAATCAAAGTAGCAGCTCACCATGCCTACATATTGCCCCAAAGAACCAATGGCAACTCCGCCACCACCGTGGCAGGTTATGTTACGGAGTTCAAGATTGCTAGAATTCTACATGACGTTGTGAGACTACAATGGCTAAACAAACTAAAAGAAGGAACACAAACACACCCCTTTAATCGCAACGCAGTCGTCCCCATTCGAAACGTCCCAATTGACCAGCGAAACACCATCGCTCCGGTACGTATCAATACCATCTGTATTTTCAACAATACTTCCCCATGAAGCATGAGCAATCAGAATACTTAAGGCTTTATTTACAAAGAACTCACTTCCGGCCCACGTAAAGCGAGTCCTCGTTCGTCGCGTTAACATACATGCCGTCATACAATACGTCCTGCGACTCCGCGATTGCATTAGCCCAGAAGGGTGGAGAGACAATACGGAAGTTGCGGATAGCCCCGCGCAAGGCTTTGTACACTGTGAGGGAGACAGGCCTTCCGTCTCCATCTGCGCGAGTGTGTGTGGCGAAGTAGGACCACCACGTCTTCGTATTTGGAAGGAGAAATCCGAGTTATTTTAACAAACAACACTTCATAAAGCAAAACATACCTGCCCGTTGCCTTGAATCCCGCCAGTGTTGAATGCGTCGATCTCAAAGTCTGATCCGGTGATAACAAACCACGAGGCTTGACTCTACATGGGGATATTTGAAAGACGCCCTTAAAATAAAGGAGGAAATAAAATATGCACCTGAATGAATATGACACGGTACGTATTGTTCGCATCCAACCAGTAGTTAATGTCGGGTGGGTACTATAGTTTGCAAACGATAAAATGAACATGTCATGACGGCTTCGACCATAAATCGCGACGTACCGTCAGGTATCCCCGTAGGTTGACCTTCGAGGAGACAAGGTCCCAGGTCATCTTACTGGCATTCGACATATGCGTAAGTTTATAATCCCAGAGGCACCGGAGCCCATCTACGCTCACCGAGTGATATTGTACGAGCCAGGTGCGAACTCAGTTGTCCCATAATGTCCACACTTCGCGATTGCGGCCTCCACCTGTGCGAGTAACATATATGTGAATGTGACTCAATAACTATTGACAACAAATAAACCTGCCTGATCGGTATCATCCCAGCCTGTACCCAGCGGGCTCACATAACACGTCTTCTCAGATTTGACGACCGGAGGCGGGACGGTGAGAGCAACCGAGAGTCTTGATAGCGCTAGAGCACAAAGCACTAACCCTGGTGTTCGACTAAGCCTCATATTCTTTCCTGTGTCTTTCTTTACTGAACATTCACTGGAGGGAAAACAATGGATATGATCAACCACATATTTCTGTGCTCATATATCATCTCAGAACTCGCCAGAAGCACTGAAAAGAAGGTGACGATAGTCATGGGCAGGGATCATATGGGCTCTACGGACCGGAGGAAGTGGTGAGGTGTTGGAGGAAGTTAGGACGAATGTCATTCCAATTTCCATGGTGGAGTGAAATGACATTCGTCTTGACCAGAACTAACGACTTTGTTTGAATGAAGTGGCAAAACATCTACATGGCTGCTCATGGGTGCTAATATTATTACAACGGCGACTAGTATACTTCAAGCGCCGATTCAATCGGGGTATGAATATTTACTACGCGGAAGGACATAGCTTACAGCATTTACTTGGCCATCCCTCAAAACATTTACGCTTGCGGGGAGTCATACACACCAAAGGACTTAAGTACTCTATGCACATACTCAAAGTATTCGTTCACTAATCTCAAGATAATAATCATTCCATAGCACGTTATATACAATAATTTCCAAACAAGATCAAAGCAGAATGTAAGGATAGTATGCACTAAGAATATCTGCAAAGTAGATACATATGTATATGTGTAGAGGTCAACTTGGGTAATAAAATAACGAAGAAAATAAGGTCAAAAACCGATCGTACAAAAAGGGCGTTCATAATCATGATCATCAATAGTTCATAAAAACATTAGCGGTACAACGAAGAGTTTGAAGGTGTGCGGGGACCGAACAACCCTGGACTTGCAGCACTGTCACGTCCTGGGACCATCAATGTGGCCTCTACGGATGGCGGTGTCATTGGGATATTGCCAGCTGCAGAAAACAAAAATAAGTAAATGGGCCAAGAACAACTGACTATCCAGTACTTACGTTGCCAAGTCGCCCACGACTGACGAACCTGGTGACCGGGGTCATATAGGCCGGGGTACATTGCCATAGGAGGTGGCATCGCCGAAGTGGAAGCAACCGGTGCAGGCGCCATTTGGGTCTTTTTCTTTTTCTTTGGACGAGGGTGTACCGTTCTCCAGGCTGGTTTAGCAAGGGGCGGGATGTCGGGCATCGACGCCATCTCTGGCATCGCTTCAGGGGGAGGGATAGGAGGGGCCGGTGGTTTCCTGCAACATCGGTGAGCAAACCTTCGAGAGGGAAAAAAAAAGGGCCACTTACCACTCGGGTTCGTACTCGCCGCCGGGGCCGTATTTAGCTTTCATGCACAAAAGATCGCCAATTTCGCTGGAAGTACATGTCAGTGAATATGTACTCGGTCTAGAAACTCGGGACATACTGTTGGAGTGCACGTCTTTCTTCACGGATTTTGCCGACTTCGCCGAGCAGCATGCGTACTTCAGTAGCTAGTGCTCTACTAAACTCGTCGAGATACTAAAGGTAGATGATGAGCAAGCCTTTTTAACTGGAAGAGAAACAAAAGAACATACGCCTTGAACATTGAAAGGCACTTGTTCGTGAGAAGTAGACCGTACGGCTTCGATAGTCGCAAGATGATGCTTCTCGCAGTCCGCTCTCCAGCCTATTTATTTGCAAAAGATCAGCAGAGTAAGTGTGACACTGTAAGTTGTAACGTACTCTCAGAAAGCGATTGCAGCAATTCGCGTTGTTCGTGGTTTTGCTTTTGGAGATCGTCGATGATTCTTTCCATAGCTATAAAGCGTGGTGAGACAATCTACAGTACAAGTAGTAGATGATTACGTACCTTCTTTGGTTGCGAGTCTATCCTGTTCGGACCTCTCCCGCTCGGCTTGCATGTCGTCGTGAATCTTGCGAACAATGTCGTGTAATTCAAGTGAATGCATCTCCTTTTCAGCCCGCCTGGACAACTTCTCGTCATATCGAGCATCGGCATCCGATTTCTTGTTCTCTAGCATATCCCGTTGGTCTTGAAGTAAGTTCGTGAGATCTGTCAGTTGGGCCCGCACAAAGTCGTCGCGTTCAGCCCGTTCTTGCTGCTCTCGTTCCCTCGCCTCCGCCTCCTCTGCCGCTCGTTGCTGTTTCTCGCCTTCGAACTCGTCCTTCAACTGCGCAAGCTGTTCCTCCAGTGCGCGTATCCGAGTATCCTTCTCCTCAATGATGAGGTCCCGCTCCCGCTTCAACTCTTCCAGCATCGCCGCGCGCTCCTCAGCCAATTGTTCACGCTCTCGCTGAGCTTCTTCTCGCTCCTCCCTGACGGTCTCCAATACATCACTGGCATGTTGACTGGCAGCAGCAGCAGCAGCCGTACGAATGGTATGAATCGATTCTCTATCGATTTCCGATTCGGGTTTCTCACCGATAGGCACGTCTTCGACCGGGCGTGGAGGAGGCAGAGTCGCCAGACGAGACTCTAGCTCAGCCCAAATCCCTTCAGCACGCTCACGCGCCTCTCGCAATCTTGCCGCTTCGTTCTGCTGGAATAACTCATCGCGATGTTCCTCATGGGCGCGGAACTCAAGCTCTCGCTGGTCTTCAGCTTCCTCCGCAGCTGCTGCAGTTACCAAGAGTTTATTGGCTGCGGCATTGAGCTCTTCGAGCTGACCACGACTTTCTTCAGCGACTTGGAAATTGAAGGGAGTTGCAGTAGCTTCGCGTTGAGGTGGCTGAGGTGGCTGAGGTATAGCTGACCGCTCAGAAGCATGTGTAGGAGGACGTCTATCAGAAGCATGTGTAGGAGGACGTCTATCAGATACTTGTGTAGGAGGTCGCTTATCAGAAGCTTCTGTGGGCGGACGCACGGGCCTTGCAGACCTGCTCGAGGCTGTAGTGGGCTGACGATGAACATCAGGTGTCTCGACAGCAGAAGGTGCGATGGCTGAAGGAGCATAAGAAAGAGCATCTTCATCGGGGTGGCGCGAAGATGGAGCTTCAATACTAGGAGCATCAGCAGCACTGGGAGGATGCGCTGGTGGGGCAGCAGGTTCCTCACGTTCTGCGCGAACATCCTCAGGATGTTGACCTCGTTCACGACGAGTGGTGGGAGCGTAGTCCGAGTAGTTTGCCTCGGAATAATCTGAAAATACTCAGTAAACAATCATGAAAACTTGCAAGTTAAGCTTACCTGGTGAATGCCTGCCTGGCGTAGTCGTACGACTAACATGAGGCACTCCAGAAACATCACCCACATCCATAACAGTAGGAGGCCTATGAGGCCTCTGACTTGGAGGGACTGTGATAACCACGCTGTCAGGAGAACGCGGATGGCCGTCAAGGCTCGGAGCATACGAAGTTGACGGCCTGCGCATGGGACGAGATGCAGAGCCCGACCTTTGCATTCCGGCTTGGGTGGGTGTCATTGAGCGTTGTGAACCATCACTTGGAGGGTGGATGGAGATGGTATGTTGGCCACCGGGTGTGTAGCGACTGGGAGTTCTAAAGGTACCATGCCGACTAGCAATTGGTACAGGTGGAGGAGAGTAAGAGCGCGAACGCGGGGAGAATGATCGGCTGCGTAGGGAGCGTGACCGCCTCGAAGTGTCACTCGGTGACCGCGAATATCGACGATCAGCAACAGAAGACGAGCGACGAGGTCCGCGACGCGATCGTTCTGAACGATGACGACGGGAAGGGTCATAGGAAGAGCCTTGAACAACTTCAACACGAGGAGCATCGCGCCTGTACCTGGGTGAAGGTGACCGTGAAATACGACGCACACTCCTTGGTGAATATGGTCGAGCTGTCGGCGTCCGAGACCTTTGAGTTGGCGATCCACGGTACCGCGTAGGGGATCCTCGGGATGGCGATCCACGGTACCGTGTAGGAGATCGGGAGTAACGACGGCGAGGCGATCGCGAACGGGTTGAGTATCTTGGAGAACGTGAACGACTCCTTGGAGACAGGGAACGCGAGCGCCTCCTCGAATGTGCGCGACTCAAAGGGGAACGCGAACGGCCATAACCGTGACGTCTCGGGGAGGGTGACCGCGAACGAGTACGGTGAGTCGAGTAGTACGTCGGATCTCTGACCATAACAGGCACTGTCGAGCCGGGGTGAACAGTTCCAATTGGCACAGTCGGCACAAAACCATGCGAAGGAGGGGATGAGCGAGAATCACCATATCTACTATAATGACGCGGAGAACGCGAGCGCGAGCGCCGTGAGCGTGAGTGTGAGCGATGCCTTGGAGACCTTGATCGTGAGTGGTGGCCTCCCGTAGCCGGAGGAAGGACAATAGGTTGGACCGTTTGAGTCCTCCGCGGTGAGCGCGACCGCGACCGGGAGCGTGTACTTCCACTCCTTTCATAGATAACTTGAGGATGCATACCAGTCAAGGGCATTCCAGGCATCGGCATTCCAGGCATCGGCATACCCGGCATGGACATACCTGGCATAGGCATACTTGCGCCTGGCTGAACAATGACCGCGGGACCCTGGGATGGAGCATGTGCGGTACCAGCAGGCGGCTGGATAATAACGGGGGGAGCAGCAGGCTGGTCATGATGATGACGGCTACGGCTACTCCTGCTCCTGCTTCTCCTAGGACTGCGACTGCGACTTCTCGACCGCGAACTAGATGAGGTGCGCATCATCACGACTGGCGGCTGGCCGAAAGGCACTCCAGGCATCCCTGGCTGGGGCAACATACTGGGCTGCATAGGCATACCCGTCTGCATATTAGGTGGCATCATGATGGTTGTTCCGGCAGGCTGAGGCGGGAGCTGGGGCGTATGATGGCGCGGGGAGCGCGATCGACTATGTGAACGTCGCGGCTGCTCAGTAGTTATCACGATAGGTTGATTGGATCCCTGCGCAGGGGGCTGAGCCGCTGGGGTCCGACTCCGACTGTGCCCGCGATGGCTACGGGGCGATGGGCTCCTGCTCCTGCTCCTTGAAGACCTCGAAGAGGTCCGCATGATAACAGGAGGCAACCCCATACCAGTCATCGGCACTCCAGTCATAGGCATTCCTGTCATTGGTACTCCAGTCATAGGCATTCCTGTCATTGGTACTCCAGTCATAGGCATTCCTGTCATAGGCATTCCTGTCATAGGCATCCCAGGACCAGCCATCATAGGCGTTCCAGGCGGCATCATAGGCGTTCCAGGATGCATCATAGCTGATCCAGGAGGCATGTGCATCTCTTGAGGGTATCCCTGGCCCTGGCTTGGAGTGATCACAATAGGCCCGGGCGCAGGAGCAGGCGCAGGTTGTTGTACAACAATTGTAGTTGGCTGGCCCTGGCCCTGTATTGGCTGGGGCGGGAGCGAGGGCTGAGCATGAAGGTAATCACTGTGCGGGGGCGGCATGAAACCTGACCTGGGGGACATCGAGCCATCTTGCGAGGGCGAAATAACGTGAACATCATGGCGCCGCCCTTCGTAAGGTGAGACGGGGCGAATAGTCGGCGGACGATGCACATCTGGTATATCCGTGTTGATCACCTCCAAGGGGTGCGGAGTGTGGCGGGCAGGTGTGCGCGACCTACTATCCGTCCGATAGCTCCGCGACGGCGACGTCCTGCGCGTTCTCCTGCTCTCAGTGCGGCTCGGATAGCTGTCTATTGGCCTACTGGTGGATCGACTCGGCCCGCTGCTCCGGGGCCTGCGCGACCTGCTCTCCGTGTCAGAGCTATACGACATGCTGCTTGACGGACTACGCGGTACTTCAACAACGTCTGCGCCCATATGGTGTCGGGGCGGAATCATTGTCGGAGTCTGAGTAAATGACCTAGGGGGGCCAGTAGACGAACGCGAATACGAACGGTGCGGGACATGCTGCTGCTGCTGTGCCGCCAAATCGGGCGGGATAAAGATTGATTCGGGCGACTGGGCACGTGAAGCAGGGCGGGGACCGGGTGTACGATGATGGAACCCATCCGTCGGAATCCTGGGGACACCTGAAGGGCCTGGCGTAGGCATGGGCATAGGCATGGGCCCGGGGGCCATCCCAGTACCATGGGGCATTGAGGGTACGACATTGATTGGACGGTGCGGTGTACCAGTCGGAACAACATGGGGGACGACGGGGCGGTCAGAGAAGGGCTGGAAGCCCTGTGGAGGCCATGGCTGCTGTTGCAACTGCGGTTCAGGCATAGGCATGCGTATTGGTCCGCCTGGTACGTGATAGACCTCTGTCCCGTCGTCAGTTTCAGAAGACTCTGTGCTGAGAGGACGGCGTCCTTGTGCTGGAATAATTCATTAGTAAAATATGTTTAAGTGGCTGAAAACGTCTCAGACTACCTTGCATCTGCAACCCGCGAAGGGCATCGCCCAGATGGTCAACCCGCGCAAGTACCCCGCGTATTTCAGACTGGCGATCATGTACATCTCTCTCCAACCATTCATTCAAACCACGCATATAACGCATGAGCTCGCGCTGCTGTTCCACAGTCGCCAATTGGGCTAAACGATTTTCCTAGAACAAACATTAGAAACACGACGTCTGAGCAAAAAATGTCACAAAACGGACTCTCAAAATTTCCATCAGCGAATCAAATAGAGGTGGAAGCTGAATTTGCATCTAGAAAGAAGATTAGCATCTCGTGAATTCACTACAGATCAAGAAGAACTTACAGGAGCAGGTGGCATGGGAATATACGGTGCACCTCTCGGCGCAGGACCTTCACCGTCGCCCGGACTGGGTCTGCCGCCGCCAGGAGGAACATTAGTCTGCGTAGTTGGCTATTTAGTGGAAAAAAGAAGTAAGAAATTAAGTGAGCACGCAGTAATAAAAGGCATAACATTATTGTGACTAACCCTCTGTCCTTGCCGGGAGGGCCTATACCAACTTTTTCCAACGCGATCACCTTCTGCGCCAAGTGTAGACGGTGCGCTCGGCGGCCGGGGATGTAAGCCCTCAGGCTATAAAAATATCATCTGAGATATATATTCATGCACACGAATGGTAGTACTCACAAATATGGGCTGCGGCGGTGGCAGCGTCGGACGTGTTGCTGGCTGCTGCACCACTGTCGCCTGTCGAGAGTAAGGCTGCTGCTGATGCTGCTGCGAGGGCGGCGGGTAAGCATAGGTCCCATCCCGCTCTGTCTCCGGCTCCGTATACGCATGGGGACGCGTCTGTGGCGGAATAGCAGGGAACTCGTACTCAAATCTCCTCTCATTTTCATCACCACCCTGTGGCCTACGCGTATCTCTCCGAATTGTCCGCATCCGTCCAGGATGGGCAGGCGCAGGCGGGGGAGCAGGGAAGTCCCCATTGAACACAAACGGCACCGTCGCAGGCCTAGGCACTGGTATACTGTCAAACGAAAGAATACTTGGACTCCTCACGCGCTCGCCGCGCTCCGCAGGTTGGTATGTGAACCCAACAAAGGAAGGCGCCACGATCGGGTCAGTAGGGGGCAGATTGGAGGCCGTCAGAATCTCGTCGAGCTGGCGCGCCATCGACATGCCTGAGGAAGCGGGCATGGGCGTGGGCATGTGCGGAGGCAGGTCCCCTGGAGAGGCGAGGTCGCCCAGAATGCGTGCAAGCCGCTCAAGCGAGTCGTCAGTGTCGGTCACCGACTCCGTGCGGTCCGTCATAGGTGCGGTAGGCATAGTACGCACAGTTGGCGGGGTTGCAGGTGCTGGCGGTGGAGGCGCCTCGACTACAGGCGCAGGCGACGGCGGGAGCGGCCGTTCCACGTACTGTATTTCGGGACCTTTGGGGTGTCCTTGTTCAACCAAAGCTTGAATGAGATCTTCAATGCGCCTTAAACGGTCCGCAAGCTCAGGTGTATGATCTTCCGCTGGCGGCGGCAGAGGTATCTCCCTATTCTGCAAGTCTGCGAGGGCGCCGAGAGTGTCATTCTGTTTGTCCGACAATGCGCGGAGCTGCTCTTGAATAGCGCGCATCGCCGTGTCCAAAACGTCAGGCGGACGGACTGTAGTCGCCGACGATGAACCGGAGTCAGATTCTGACAACGCGCTAGAGGAAAGAGCGCTCGACGACGACGTGCTCGCCTCGTCCAGGGATGATGTTTCTGCAATGCTCGGAGCCTTGTAACTCGTCGGCGTGATTGACCTCAGCCCCTCTTCTACTTCTTCTACTTCATCCTCGCTCTCCTCATCCTCATCCTCCAGTTCGTACAAGAAATCATCTGAATGCGCAGATGATATAAAGGAATATCCGCTAACGTTACTATTGGACCGGCTGACGGAGACAGCGCGGTCTGCAAGAATGATGTCGACCGGTTGGGGAGGATACAAAGAAGATATCACGCTGCTGGAACCAACACCTGCCTCTGCGCGCTCAGCCTCTGGAAGGGCCGGGGCAGCCACTGGCGCCTGCATGACCACGATCGGTGCAGGAGTCGGTGCCGGAGCCGGGGCAGGAGCTCCAACGGGCGCCGCAATAACAACAGGGGCCACCGGTGTTCTAGGACGATGCAAGTACTCGGCAAGGTCCCTCAGCTCGTCTCGCAGTGCCCGAACGTTATTTGCGATATCCTGGCTTTCCACGCCGCGCGCAGTATCATAGTTGTGCAGCTGGTCAGCCAAGCGGTCGATGTCGCGCGAAAGGTCGCGCTCTGTAACTTCGCTAAGTGACGGCACTGTGCGCAAACTTGACTTTGCTGTATCTCCGCTTCCTTGAGGCGTTGTGATGCTAACCCTAAGAGACGCTTCGGGGGTGATGCCTTTACTTAAGTCATCGCTAGGAGGAAGAGAAGGCTAGACTAACTTCAGGATACGAACATTAAAATAGAGAGATAATGAAAGACTTACAGATGATGGTACGGATGTCAATAACGAAGGTTCAGTCGACAGCTCTGACATTGTCTCTGCCTCAGGAATCGTCTCAGGCTCAACTTCCGGTATCAGATCCAACGACACTTCCGACACAGGCTCTTCCCATTGCTGCCTTGGCTCATCAAAGTCAACCAACGAACGCGAATCGAACACCGACGATCGAAGTGAAGACTGCGACATGTAAGAAATGGTCGAGTACGTCGACAGCGTTCGGCCCAGCGAACTCGACTCCTCTGAGAGAACCGACTCAGAAGAGAACGTCAGGCTCGTCGGGGTGAGCTCATCAGACACAGAGGATATAGACGGCGGAAGTTGGGGCACGGGCGTCAGAGGTGGAAGGGGCGAGAGCTCCGTCTCAGCCTCCAATTCAGATGCCGTTGTTCCTGGGATCGTGAGCATGCCGCCAATGGACGAAGGTGAACCGCTAGGCCTGAAGATAGAAGTCTCGAACGACACCTCTGGCTCGTCATGCAAGACCATAGACCGCGTCGAAGGCGATGGATGAAGGATTGAAGACTCATATGAAACATCGGACGGGGCAGCCCACCTGCGCGGAGTTGGTGGTGCGAGCGAAGACGAAGACTGAGTGAACGTAGACACAGAAGTAGTAATAGACGATTCCGTAGTAAGGTCACTAGACTGGATAACAGTGGGCGCAATGACTGGAGTAGAAGGCGGTAGCGTCGACGCCGTGGACGGCGTTAAAATACCAACAGATGCAGGAGTAACAATGGAAGTCGATCCCAGCGTCGACTCAGGAAGCGAGGACAACAAGCTAAGACTAACACTCTCTTCCTCCTCTTCATCAGTCACCGACGATTCCGTGGTAAGAGTAGGTAAGCGGACCGAAGTAGGCGTACGGACATCCTGTTCATCCTGCGACAACTGAAGAGGCGAGGGCGTGGGTGTAACAGCAGGAGAAACAGACTCGGATTGGGTAAGAGACGCAGCGACCTCTAGCTCGTCAGGCAATTCAGGCAGAGGTGGCAAGGGAGGGGACTCGGCTGATGCTAGAGACACAGGTGAAGAAGACGGTTCGCCGGGTGGGGTGGGCGTCAACGAAGGTAACAAAGACTCGTGTTCAGAAGGAGGTCCAACATCTGCTTGGCCTGCCAATGGTGAGGCGGGCAAGCTTGGCAAAAGAGAAGATCGGTCCGAAGGCGGGCCGACAGGGGCCTCACCCGCAGGCGGCGAAGGCGGCAAGCTAGGAAGAAGTGAAGACCTTTCAGAAGGCGGAAGCGGAGGCAGGACCGTCTCTGCAGGCTCTACAGAGCGTGGGGCCGACGGGAGCGATGGCGAGCGGGGCACAGAGATCGGGAACGAGGGGGGCGAGAAACGGGGCGGAGCTGGAAGTTCGCGCTCCGCCGGGGAAGATGCCGCCAAGCTAGGAAGTTGCACTGGCGTTGCTGCAGGAACTGAGACCGGCAACGGAATTTCTTCAGGTAGCAGGTCAGAAAGGAACGACATGGTAGGCGACCGAATCGTAGGCACCACGGAGGGCGTGATGATCACACTTGGCTCCCTCTCCGGCTGGTGGTCGTGGTCTGGTGGTGGGCCCGGGGACCACAGGTGCAGCGAAGACATAGTCGGCGTACTTGCCTCTGACGGAATCGTACCAATCTCATCCTCAAACACCGCCGCCGTCTCGTACACAGACGAGTCGGACGGCTCGGACGCCGTTTTGTATTCCGTTTCCATGCCGGGCTCAGACGCGGTGCGGTACGTCGTCGACACAGACTCGGCAGTGAGATAGTCCTCCGACCCTGGGATTGACGGGAACGACTCGAACGAAGTGATTGACGCCTTGTCTGAAATCATCACCTCAGCCGTTGCGAACTCGGTGCTGGCCTGCGACGCGGTGAGGAACTCAGTGCTAGCCTGGGATGCCGTGACAAACTTTTCCGAGGCGACTTCAGAAATGGTCTCTGACGCCGCATAGGACAATGGGGTGGGCGTCTCCGTCTCCGTCCTGGACATCGTCATCTGGGTAAAGTCAGTGAGGTCGGACGATGGGCAGATGTCGTAGCCCGTCTCGCTCGACGAGATCTGTGTGTGCGTGATCCCGCTCGGAGTCTGGCTCTCTGTCTGCAACGAGTAGGACCCGCTCCCACTACCAGGCGTATAACTTGCACTGCCAGGCGTAAAGCTTCCACTTCCAGTCCCAGTATAGCTTCCACTCGGCGTGTAACTTCCTCCACTTCCTGTATAGGTCCCACTTGGCGTGTACGCGCCGCTTTCCGTGTAACTCCTGCCTGTATAGCTGCTCATAGGTGACCTTCCATAACTTCCACTTCCGCTCTGACTTAAAGTTTCCCGACCACTTCCAGGCGTATACGTACCCGTCCCAGTACCCGTCCCGCTATCTTCCTGCGACCCAATATCAGAGCGTGATTCATCCGAACGCGACGCGTCAGTCATATACCCGGACGTATATGACCTCAAACTCATCGCACCGCGCCTTCGGATCTCATGCGCACGCGACAGCGTCGTCGCACTAGCAGAAGGTGACTCCGTATAACTCCTCTCAGATCCACTTGCACTTCCTCCACGATACGACACCGATTCATTCGAGCTCCAACGTGTTACGGGGGTAAGGGCCGATGAGGACGCCGCTCCAGGAGTATATGTATCTGAAGTAATGCCCGTAGCACTCGTCCGGCCCGTAACACTTGTACCTGTGCCAGTAACTGTACGCATCTCGCTCGTCGGAGTAAACGTCGATGTCTGTGTATATGTAGCCGTGTACCCAAACGACCTGCCGTTGTCCGAGCCCAGAGAGGTCTCCGATCCTGCACTGAAGAACTGATCGTCCGAATCTGAACTCCTCCCGGCCCTGACAGCCGGTGGCGGGGTCATAAACACGTCCATGCCCAACGACGGCGCACTTGAGATCGTTACCGGCGAAGCACCAAATAGCAAGTTTCCAGGTGCGCCGCGGGCGCGTGTAACGGCAGATTTGAACTCCTCATCCAAGTCTGCAAGCGATCCCGTTCTTCTTAGCGAATTGCCCCTGCGTGGAGTGATAACGCGCGAGTCCCCAGGATACACGTATTCCTGGTTTTGAATGACAATATCATCCACCGTTCGCGAGTGATGAGACGAAACAAGCGACGAGCGGCGCGAGAGGGAAGTGCTTGTCGAGACGAAGTCGGAGATATCCGGAAGCGTAGAGAGCGGGGGGACGAAGACTGTGGAACGCGAGCCATTACTAGTAACACTGCTGCTGCTATTGATTGACAAAATAGTCCTAATAGAACCAGTTGGCGAGCGAGTAACAGAGGCCGAGTCTGGCACTGCGACTGGGCGATTGACAGCGTCCCTACATGCGTTCGTTTGAGCTTAGAATCCTAAACCATCAAGAGAGAAAAACTGACCAAAGCCGATTAACCCATTTCTGCCTCTCCAACTGACTCTCCGCTGCCAATCTTTCAACACCATCCGCATAGAGCATATGGAACGGAACAAGCATGTCCATCAGCGGTTGTCCACCAGGCTCGCCACTCTGCTGCCGGGCAGCAATCGTACCCACGTCGTCTCGCGCACTGGGATGGGCAGGAGATGGTACAGACTGGATGCTCGTACAATTCAGCAAGTCTAGAGCAACAATGCCACGACCGCCCCCAGGCGAAAGCCATGACAGGAGGAGCATGTGCGGGTAAAGTAATGCCTGGCAGCGCTGCCACCTGTATGGAGGGGACGCGTGCACATTGAGGTACCATAGTAGACCGATATGCAGCGGCTGCAAGAGTAGGCATAAGCACCGAGAAAAAAGCACATGCATTCCTCATAATTACTCACCGGCTCCGAACTCTGCGCGTAGTTACTAATCTCAGCAAAATCCAAACCAGGTGGGAGACCATTTCCGTTGCTCCTGATGCTAGCGTTGTCCGGGACGAGAGGCGCATTTTGGTTCTGTGACACCGGGCGGGCTGGGGTAGTCGGAAGACCGCCACTGACGATGCGCTCACGCTGCTTCGCTCGGCGCCACAAGGCAGACAGACCGTCGTTCTCCTTGTAAGGGGGCGAAACTGAGGATACTGATGCTGATCCAGGTGACTTATCCCCTCCGTGTGTGGGCGTACGCTCTTTCCATGATGCTACTGTGTTCCGGATCGCGGAAAGCGGCGAACGCGGTGAGGTTTGTGGACGTCGTAGCCCTCTGTTAGGTGTTACTGAGGTACGTGTTAGCGTATCACTGTCGTATGTCGGTGATCCGGTGTCGCCCCTGGTGTCTGTGTACGTCCTGGTGTCGGTATAAGTCCTGGTATCAGTGTATGTCCGGGAATCGGTATACGTCCTGGAAATATCCGAGTATGTCCTACTATCAGGCGTGGTATAAGACCCGCCGCCGCCGGGGGTATGACTTGTATACGAAGTCGTGGTATGTGCAGCGGTATATGACGGTGTGGTATACGTTCCTCCTGGGGTATTGCTGGTATAGGAAGTAGCTGTCGTAGGTGGGATGGTGTATGACGGAGTGGTATAGGATCCAGTGGTATACGTCGCCGTGCGGGGTCCGCTGGGCGTCGTTGAGCGCGTGCCTGTCACACTCGACCTTGGGGGTGGGGGAGAGAGCAAACTTGAGCGCGTCTCCGGGCCGGTGTACGACCCCGTGGAACCCGTGCCTGACTTGGATGGAGAAGAGGGACGTGATCCCAGGCCATAGCCCGTGCTGGTGTATCCGGGGGTTGATGACACCCTGGAATGCGAGCCGCTGGCAGAATTGGATTCGAATACTGCTCTTAATTCGTTCAGGCGTCCTGGCGGTGGCAGCGTCCTGTCTCCACTAGGGTCCGTAGACGAACGAGAGTGCAGTCCCCCGCCTATGAATGCTGACCGTCGGAAGTGGTCTGGTGTAGACAAGCCGACGCGGCCTACATTGGCTGTCGAAAAGGCGGCCGAAGACGGACGAGAAGTTTCGTCTGTCCTTTCTGTGATCTTGCTAAGGCGCTTTTTCGGGTCGAAAGGAGGTACTGAAGGAGAACGCGGGGAAAATGTGGGGAGAGATACAAAGGAAGGAGAACCTGAGTACGAGCCGGAGTAGGTAAATGTGCCAGTTGCAGAGGAGAAGGTTGGGCCTGGAGAACGAGGCGAGCCATGGGTCCACTCGGTCAAAGCGTGCTCCGTGTCGTCCAACTCATCGTCCAGCCGGGTAAGCGTGGCATCGACCTCGTCCAGCGAGTTATCGTCGCTGTAAAAGTCCTCATCTTCCTCGTCATCGTCGTCTCGTCGGTCCTGGAAAGGAGTTGGGGAGACTAGAAGGCGACGAGTGTTGTGTGCCGAAATTTCGCTATCGGAGGAATATCTTTGTGTGTCTATCCAGCATGAATGTTCTAGTTATTATGACTCGGTTGAATGAAAAAGAGGAACGTACCGGTGTATGAGTATCTTGTATCTGAAGGGGAGAAAGTACCTGTAAACGTGGTGGCCCCCTCTTGCGGAGACCAGATCTCGGACGGGTCGCTGCTCATTGACTAGAGAAACATGCCTTGGCAGCGTTCAACGAACTGGAGTAATAATATCAACCATGGTACAAGGTGCTTTAGGGCCAGCACAAACGCGACGCGTCGTTCCCATCACGTGATTGTGGCGCACTTCAACTTGTCTGCTTGATTAATATCAAGGATGTTGATGTTGTGTTGATGAACTACTCAGGACTCAGGAGAGGACAGCTAAAGCAGAACAACTTCGGAGAATGACTGTATTCAAGCCATCTGTTGCTCCTGATTCTTTTTAAACTAATAGGCTTTGATAGGTCGGCGCCGGCTCCTCTGGTATGTAGAAGACGCTTCGAGATCCAAACTACAATTTGGAGAACCCCCCGAGTTGAGCTCACCTGAAGAGGAAGCGCAGATTTGCAAGGGCTTTGACAAGACCTTGAGACTGAAGCTGAAACTTCAGCGCTGAAGGTCCATGTGAAGATGGGACGGACCAAGAATTTTGCAAGAACTGGGCGCACACTACTGCCATTCAGAAGGAAGAATGAGAAAGAAACTCGGCAGTATAAAACGGCGAGTGGATTTTTTGAGTTTCATAGTATGTCTATGTCATGACTCATTATATGCTATCCATCGTTGAACCGACTCGTCTACTAGGTGACAAAAAGCAAAGTCCTGCTCAAAAATCTGAATGACAGCGCATATTCAATTACTTGAGCAGTATGATCTCAATTAATCGGCGCAGTAATCCAAATAATGAATAACTTTACTTGCGCAATTATAAATGGAGCGCGATGTGTGATTTATACGCGAAGACCTGACTCTGAACGCATCAACACTTCAATGCCCAATGCGTTGGGGCAGGAACAGCTGACTCTGAAGAATTGCTCAAAAGAGCATCCAGTGTGTCGTGGCGTCAATGTGCCTTCGCCTTGTGTACGATTTACGTCCGTTTTATGACTCGTCCGTGTTTCTGATATATGATTAGACCAGCAAGGTCTTGAGCATGCCCTATACGGTTGGCATCAATAGCAAACAGTATTTAATATTTGTATCTCGCTCGCATTGCAAGGCCCAAAAAAAGATCAGTAAGTCTACATGCCGTCCGTATAACCTGCTCTTCTCCCGGTCTTTGACTTCAGTGCTTCAGATGCTCGACACTGAAATCACGCAAGTATCTGAGCTTTCATTTGGCGAATTGGACTGCGATATGTTTGAAGACTATATGGGACAAGGTTCGAAAGCTCGGGCGCTCCGCCAACATATTCAAAGAGGCAAAGTATTCCCAGATTTCACCGCCGCAAGACGGAAAGCCTTTGCTTTGCTGGCTATGACTATGACCCCGACCCTGAGCTCGCACACGCTATGGATTCAGGTCAGTCTCTGATTCTTCTCAGAAGGAGTGTGATTTACATACACACTTTTCTCTCCAGATAATTACGTTGCCCGTTACCTATGTTCTCGCTATAGGTGCAGTACGGATGCATATCTTTTTGGCTTGTCACTCAGGCTCCAGCTCATTCAACAAGCTCGTTGACAGAGTCGCAAACTGGGTAAGAAGATCCAGGACCAGGATTCTGCGTCTTCATAAAGTCAAGGACGTCAACGTACACCAGGAGAATATTATTTTCCCCAATACTCTCAGGAAACGGATTTCGCGGCCTCATAATGTGTAGGATGTGCACATGCATTAGAAGGACATCCTTGACCTCAATACTCCCAGGAATAGTAATGGGCGAGTCGAACTTGCAACAACCTGTCTTCCCTGAAATTTTAACCGACATTTTTCTTTGATCTAGAACATTATGGTCTGATTGTTGTTCACAATCAGAGTGCTCACAAACATCGCAATGTATGCACTGGATTGCAGTATCCCACATATGCACCCATTGGAGAAGGGGCCCCATAGCCCTGTTACCTGAATTCGAATCCACCGTTTTCAAACGCCCCTTGGGCAGCGGAAATGCTTAAACGGTCTAATTGCCGATGATCTGCTATTAAATTTGACTTCAGTCGGCACAAAACGCTGTCAATATTCACGCAGACTCTGTCTCACTGTAGCCGTCTTCGACTGCAGTTATCAAATAAAAACGAAGCCTAGCGTGCACTTACACCAGATGTATTATCCCTTGAAGACCTGAAAGGCAAGACTGGCTAGGTTAAACTTCGTCACTGTAAAGTGCTTTGGCCTGCCCGAATTTCATGTTCAATCACCCATATATACTTCAACCTGCCATTTATCTCTGGTGCTGCACCGTATCTTCTTGAAATGCGGCCTGTAACATAATATGATGGGCGGTGCGGCGAGACAGTGCACCGTAAGGCAGGCGGAGGATCCAACTTGACATTGGCTCCGCTATGCCAAAGGTTGCGCGCCCGCGGCCTTTCGAGTACTCCGGAGGCCCAGACTAGACTTCAACGTTCAACCCGCGGCTCACCGTTGTAACCCACATTGCTTATGAATTCGATTCGCGGAAAACTACAGACATAGTACACCAGAAATTTGCTGAACACTTTGTCATGCAACCATTCCGACATCGGCCAATTTCAGCTACAAAGTACATTACAAATATGCCTTAAGCAAGTAATATCTTGGGAAAAGATCTGATTCTAACATGTGCTATTTTCTGCTTTTTAAGCACAGCGTCTCTTTTAGTCAGAATACAGAGGAATACAACAGTCACTAGTCACCTTTGAGCACAACTCACAACCTGGATCCTAAACATGACGCAAAATTCCTAATACTTGGCATAACAATGAAAGAGAGCAGTTAGTAAATGAAGTGCCAGAATACTATATATATGAAGTGGCACGACATGCTTTATCGACGGTTCAACACATTTTTCCTACCTGCCCCAGTACTAATAATGTCATCTCCAATCAATGTCGGGTTCATTGGGTTATCCAGTAAAGGCTGGGCCGCAAATGCTGCTGCCCCAGCTCTTCTCCAACCGTTTCTCAAGGACAAATACAAACTAGTTGCCGTCTCGACAACCACGGAGAAGTCAGCCACGGCAACCGCCGAAAAATACCGTGCACTGACGGGCAACGAGGTCAACGCATACTATGGTCCGAGCACGCGCATCGCCTCGGACCCCGCCGTCGACTTGGTCGCTGTATCGGTGAGGGCCACGCTGCACAAAGAGACTGTACTGCCAGTTATTGCGGCGGGAAAAGATTTTTTCCTGGAGTGGCCGGCTGGAAAGAATATAGAAGAAACAAGGGAGATAGCGGCAGCAGCTCGTAAAAAGGGCGTCAAGACGATTATTGGCCTGCAAGGCCGCAATTCGGCAACAGCATTGAAGGTAGCTATCCCGTTATAAATCCGGAGAAAATAGTTAATGAGAATATTAGGTCAAGCAGTTACTTTCATCGGGCGTGATTGGAACCTTGCGTTCCATTACTACTGTGCGCTGCTATATTTATTCAACAGTGAGCAGATCATTGCTTTGAACTCATTGTGCTATTGACGGTAGATTACTACACTTCCAACGGAATACAATGCTTTTACACCCGTTGTGAGCGAGCACTTAGAATATACTACAGATGAATCAAATGGTGATCACTTCATTGTCTACCGTGTTTTTGCTCGCACCGAGCTGACAGACAAAATCAGGTGTAACGGCATTCAGTATAAGTATTGGACATGAGCTCGACACGTTCACGCAGCTTTTCGGTGAGTTTGCGAGCATCACAGCATCGGCAGCGCAAGTGTATCCGACAGCTACAATCGTCGACGAGAATGGGGTACCCGTTGGAGCGCCGAAGCCGCTCACGGCGCCCGACCACTATACAATCACAGGTAGCCTTGCCTCGGGTGCAGTGGCCACAATGGTCTGGCGCATTGGATACAAATCCACACCGAGTCGGCGCAATTATCTTTGGGAGATAGACGGAGAGGAAGGCTCGATACGACTCGAGATGGAGCCAGGTAAATTCCCAGGGCTCAGCCAGACAAATGCAACTGTGTATTTGAACGGCAAAAAGGTGGAGGTGGAGGGGTATGACACTCATCTAATTGGAACCCTGGGAGAGGCAAGGAAGGCGTACGCCGAGGGCAAAGACGGCCATTACGCAACCATTGAAGACGCTGTGCGTAACCACAAAAGACTTGAGGTTATTCGGCAGAGTATTAGGGAGGGTAGAGCATTGAAGCTTGTCTAACTTACAGAGACGGATATTATTGTAACAATAAACAGTTTCTCTTCTCAACTTCAAAAATGGAAGCTCTCCTCACACTGACAAGGCATTACGTAGCAGAAATGAACAATGAAAGTAACATAATATCTATGTAGATGGATACAACTGCTTCTTCAATTCTTTAAGCTGGTGCAAATCATGTTCCTTCCGCATTTCTGCATGGCCACAAACATCCTTGTGCCATTTCTTGTTGGTATTCAGTGAAGCTGGATATCTCGCTTCTCCATCCTTCCCCGCCCAATCAAAATCAACAAGCATTGCCCGCATTCCAGCTAAACATATTATGTTGGTGTCATGTAGGTCACCATACACCAAACCATTGTCATGCAGTATCTGGATTGCTCTTTCAATTTGGTCTAGCACAGCTGCAGGAGGGATTTCGCAAGGAGGATCATTTAGCATCAGCCATACCGACTTGGCGTCTTGGACATACTCCATGACAACCATGTACAGGCCGCCAACGATGAGTTGACATGAATATAGCTTCGGGGCAAGACCAGCATCAGACAGAAATCTGTGAGCATCGGTATTGTATTGACTCGTGAACTTAACAATGACTGTTGATGCGGCGTCATGAATGGTAGTGTCGGCCACGTAAAGGGCAGCGGTTCCCAACTGCAGGTCTGGTACCGTTTCGAAATCCGGCTCGCCTCTGGGAGAAAGTGTGCCACGGTACTTGAGAGAAAGAGACGAGTCCCCAAAAATACTAGCAATCGGAGTAGGATTCGGAAAGAGAGCAGATATAGTTGTATTCTTAGGTTTGGCACCAAACTCGCTGTAGTACGTCTCCAACTCGTCTAGACACAATGAGATGCACTTGAAAGTGCGAGCTAGGCGAATAATATTGTCGGCCAAATGAAATCCAGATGAAATGTCCAAGGTGACGAGCCGAGACGCATAGACCGAGCCAACACAAACGGCAACACCAACATCAATCCGAGCCCCTGAGATACCAAGAAGCACAACAGGAAAATTGCAAGAGCCCAGATATGATACAAACTGATAACCCACTGTTAATTGATGTGTATGATTAGAAGGAACAACCGCACCTTCTCGGCTGACACGATCTTGGTATAGTCGACTACAGCTTGAAGGAACGGATCGCCATGCAAACCTATCGTGTTCTTCGACTCTAAAATTGCAATAGGGAAATCAGTGTAATCAACAAACCAATGTGCGTCGGGGGTGATGGACCCCGCCCAGTCGATTTTTTGCCGCCAACGGCCATTCTTTTGAAACAAGGCATCTACGAGATATTTAATGGCATCTTGACGGCCATTGTCGATGTCATAAAACGCGACTGAGGCACCATGCAACATGTAGGCGCGATTAACCTCATGAAGCGTCACATCGACGTCTCCAAGATTATCGAGGCGTTTTTGTAAACGAGCTAATGGCGGGCTGAATATGGCCGCTGGGATTCTATCAATGCACACGAGTTGATCATCGGAGCCAAGAAATTTTTTCACTTCGGTAGGGTCGTTGACGATACTAGAAGGTGCAGGATATTTCAACATTTTCTTGTGCTGCTGGTGAAGGTCTGCAGAGAAGAATGAGAAATGAGTGTTGGCACGGATGGCAAGTGGCTCGCACCTGCTTTAACCCTTTTAAGTCTTGCACCTTCAGGATCGTGAATAACGTCGTACATCTCCTTCACTAAGTCATGATCAGAAGAAATATAAACCAGTTTCTGGGAGTGCCAAACCTTCGGGGGTAGCGATAATGATATGAAAGTTGTCGTCATCCGGCTTGTCGGGAAATATCTTGTATAGTGAGAGGGCAGTGTTCAGGGACTTGGTTTGGCTGTGAAGCCAATTTAAAACTCGTTCTTGTCGATTGTCTAAAGGCTCAATCGGAATATCACTCTGGCCAGAGTCAACGGATGTGTTCAATCCCAGAGCAAGTGATCAAGTGTACCTTGTACAGCTCGAGTTCCTTCAAAGCCACATTATACTCGAAGAGCATCAACTCCTTGTGGATCTCTTTAATCAGTGTGGAAACATCATCGTTAGCTTTGATACTAATTTTCATGGAGAGTGGGCGTTCGGCAGGAAAATAGCAGCGAAGGTCCATGGTGGCTTGGATTTGGGCGGGGCGACAGGGCAACGTAGCGTGCTAATTGAAATTAAACAGTCAATATACAATTAGCGATGATTTGAATTCCGCATTGTATAAATTCAAACTCCGCCAACAGTCATCTTTTGTTTCCTTCTTGTCGTTCCCCCGTTCATGAATGTGTTAGGTCCTCTGCCACTATCATTTCTACAAGTTGTATTTCTTAATAGACAAATTAGCTGTTCAGAGCTCCATTTTAGCCTGGCAATATTTCTATACTCATCCGTTGGGACAATACCTTCCCCCAGACAGCACCTCATCCAGAATATCGTCGATAGAGCATCCAGCCAGTTTATATATGTCGCTTAATAGTCTCCAGAGCCAGAGCCAGCCCGGTCTCGCAGCTCAATATTATCGCTGGATCAGTTCCGTGATCCTTCACGACAATGCGACTCATTCACTCATTCACCTCGCAGCTCGAAAGCCTTCCTCAGCTGGATCACCCGCCCAGAACGACAGTACCTATGGCATTTTATCCCTACCGCCACATATTTTCGTTGAAGTAGCAGCGCGAGGCAGCGCCGCGACACGGTATAATTAACTGGCAATGTGCTCACATGAAATGAACGAACACAAGATATTCGGGAGATACTTATGATTAGGGGACAATACACCTTTCGTAGGTCGCCTTAGTTATACGTACGCACATGATCATACAACTGTATACATAGTACAACTTTTCAGAGACACAATGGCACGGACTTGTACGCCAGGCTGGGCATGTTCAACCAGGAGTCGGAGCTAATTTGAGCAGTGCGCCTCCGCTTCCATTAACACCACCGCCCGTACGGTCGTCTCAGGGTGAATATTATGGCGCAAGAAGTAGCCTCTTTCCGACGTCACCGTCACTACAGCAGCAGCAACATCATCAACCTTCACAGTAGGATTGAGGGTACCCCCCGCGCAGCAGCCGCCTCAGCAGATGCACCAGGGACAGGGCTATGCAAACACGTCCAGAAAACGCGTTTGGGTATGGATACTAGTGCGGGTATGGACGGTAACAGGGCCATGGAGAGTTGGTTCAGCTTGTAGTTTATCTGTGGATATTCCGACAGTTTATATCAGTCTAAACGTGTTTTAGTGCTGAATTGCCCTTTTTCTTTGTACTTGTACTGTGCATGCAATAAATGGTTTGATCATCGGGACAAATCTATTGGGAAACCCTGTGTCCTAGTCTCCTCTGTGTTGATTCTTATAATGATTTAAGAAGCCTACAGGCTACAGGTTCCTTTATATTGATTTGCAAATACCTGCATTTACATCTTTCAAAACACAAAGAGAATGGAGAAAGAGCAGTTCCGACAATGTCTGAGGCGACGTAGCTCATTCCAATTTCCCTTTAATGATGTCGGCGGCTTGAAGCGGAATTAATCAGTCTACATTTTCGTTTCTGATAAGTAGCAGTAACGACATACCAAGCTCGCCAATAGCATATGCCAAAGCTATTGATGTGATGCGTCCGCGTTAGTAGTCTCTACATGCCGTGTATCAGTGTCCTCTTACCTTGCAGGTGTGCGCCAGTCATGAGTGGAACGATTGATATGTCGACCACACGAATATTTGCAGTCCCATACACCTGTGCCACTACTATCAACAACCGAAACCAACCAATTTGGTAATGAGTTGCGACACACCTTCAATTTGGTATCCACGACTCCGCCGTCCTCACGAGGAAGCATTGAACATGTGCCGATTGTATCTAATTCGAGTATTAACGAGTTGATTCAACATATGAAGATGGCCTGTGACCTACGGTACGCAGTTGTAAATTGAGCCTTGAAGTAATCTACACATGTGAAGATAAACAAAAAGCCCAAGATTATCTAGTGACATGGCCCACCTCCTATCGCTTCGTCTGTATTGGCATCAAGTCCGGGATTTGTCTCCACGCCTGGAGAGAGATATCAGACATCATTAGCAGTTAGTGCAACGGCGGGAGAGCTATTCTTACCGGTGATGAGGTCTGCCAAAGGCTTCAACCGAGCCAGCCTACGGTTAAATTTGGCCAGTTCTACTAATATCTGCAGGTCTAAAACTCTACCAATTACTCCTGTGGGACACGGTGGTGCGGCGAAGAAAGATTTACCTTGTTTAATTTCAAAGTAACGAGGATCAATCACCGGATGTGCAAATGGGTCCGGGGAGTTAATGTGCTTGTGTTATGTAGGGTGTTAGTTAATGATGCGCCCAAATTCAGGTAGTCGAGGGGAGATAATTACAATGGTTCCTCGTGAGAATGGATGATTCAAGAAAGACGACAAGGTGATGTACTTCTTCCCAATTTCGGGTTCCGCTGAGCAGTGAATTTTAATATCCTGAATCAGAGAAATGTGCATGTACGCACCAGGCTTGGTAACGAAGCCTTGAGTCAGAATGGTCTCAAAAAGGTACTCGCCCTTCTCGAACTTCTCCAATTGCAGTTTATATTGCTTTTCCAGTCCCTTCGAGCACCGACCCTCAGCAACTTTGGCGGCGACGGCACTCTTAAGACCTTTAATAATCTCATCGCAAATTGAAGTAACCTTGTCAATGCTTGCAAAGGTCATACACGCGGAGGCCATCCCAAGTACTCCCTTGCCTTCTGAGCTAACGACCAAGGTTAGCGATGGAAAGTACGACAAGTACAACAAAAACATACAGAAGTGTCTTTTGTGTTTCAAACTGATTGGGATCTCGCAAGCAATCGAAGGTAGTAAAGCTGTCTTTCAAGTCGTCTTTCACCTCTGAGTTAAAGAAAGGATAAGTTTAAGCTGCAGACCGAATTACGCATGTGAGTACGTACCGTATGTAGTCCCAGAATAAATATGTTCTTGAACATTCTCACCCACGCCAGGGAGATCTAGCATAACCTGTACACCTGCTCTCTCTAGAATTTCCTTGTTACCGATACCAGAAAGCTCTAAAATCTGCATCGAGTGAGCTTGTAGGCTCCATGGCTATTTATAGACACACCTGTGGAGATTTAATCGTCCTGAAAAAATATAAACACCAGACCAACCTTTGATATTGAAATCCGCTTACCCAGCGGAGAGAATTACCTCCCTTCTGCTTGTGACTTGGTGAGTGTCTCCCTTATGGACGAAATTTACACCACTAGCAATGACGACGCCGTCTTCATTCTTTGTGACGTTTATAGACGTGACATGGGCCTCTACGAGGACGAACAGGTTCTTCCTGCTTTGGTTGGGCGTGTAGTACATCTAATGACACATACTTTAAGGTCAGATACAAGCTATGTGGGTTGGATATAGATATAGCGTACGTTGGCCGCATAATTGCGTAACTTTGTACGAGGATCTATGGAAACAGGTGTAATCCACGTTCCCTCAATCTGATATATTGAGCACAGAGTACCTCTCAGCTTTTAGAAAAAGCCAGAAGACATTACTAACATTTCCGAAAAGCTAGAAAGAATGTTAACTAAGATTTATCCAGCATGGTCAAACTAGGAAAGTAGACATACCGGTTCGTCTGCTCGGTTAATACCAATGGACTTTAATGTCTGGATTCAATGCCATCAGAGAGCGGGACTTCACAAAATAAGCAACGGTAAATCAGTAGATCGTTACCTCGTGGTATGGCTGTTCAAAGCCTGAAAGTACCATTGGGTATGCATATTTCAAGGGTCCTATAAAGTATTAGCCAGAGAACAGCAAAGCCATGTAGTATCAAAAATGGAAACTGACCATCCTGGTTTCGGCGCTCGATATCATATGACACCGCCGCTGCCCTGTCCTGTGGAGCAATAAAGCCAGCCGATTTCTCAAAATACTTGCTAAGCGTGTCCCAGTTCCAGCCAGGATTTCCAAGCTTCTCGAATGCTTAATGCGTATCAGTCATTGATAGTAGTATTATATGCATAGAAGAAATACCGTCAATATCCGACCTAGATGGGCGATGGTACTGGAAATAATTGATTGCGGAGCTCCCCCCAAGTGTTTTACCCCTTGCAACACGGAGATCAGTCAAGAAAAAGACATAGGTCTTGAGCGAATTACCTAGGCCAAGGTATGGATCTCCCCCCCAAGCTGTCTTGCGGGACCTATCAAACTTTAAGCGACTCTGCACTAGCGAACTGCAGTCCAATGGCTGCAGACAGTGTGACTTGCGTAAAGCACGTACAGTCTCAAAGTCCCAGTCGTACTTTGGGTTCTTGAATTGAGCGCCAAACAGAGCTGGGGTCACTGTTGATACTACTAGTCAATAAAGTAGTTGCGTGATGAATCTGAGCAAAAGCGCACGTAGAAGCGGGTCATCGAGGTTGGCTCCCCCTGCTTCTAATACAAGAACTGAATTATCCTCATCCTCCGAGAGTCTAGCAGCGAGTGTCAAACCGGCCGTCTGAATGGCTGATTAACTCATGTTGAATGTTATGATTCAATTGAAGCGAGCTACGTACCCCTCCCCCTGTTGAGAATCTAGTGTCAGATTTCGCCTCTGATACAATACAAGTCCAGACTGACCAATGATAACGAAGTCGAACATTTGGGAGGAGACCTCATTGATATGCGTCGTCATGCTTGCTTGAGATGTAGTCGTTGTACAAAAGATCTAGGCAAGATGAGTCTTCCTTTTATCGTATAAATGATTGATTGACTGTTTGAGAATTCGGCTGGAGTTTCTGTGGTCACCTGCTTCTATGGATCTAGGCATGCTCTGGGATGGCGTGGCGACGCCCGAGGGTGGCGTCCATCCTCCTTCCGACGGAGTAAGCGATACTGCGTGAGCTGCCCGGTACGTCGACATCAGCGGACAGCATGGGAATGAGACTCATCTGGCCAACCAGTTGTTTCGTCCTTCACATATGTGCGCATTACCGACTCTACCGTGGCGAGGCTCAGAGCCTAGTAGAACCAGCACATCAAACTGCTGCATAGATGGACGCGCCGACTCGCACTCAGACTTGACTTCATGATGCACGTCATCCCCATTTGGGAAGTCGATATTCACACGCCCTGCGGCGTCACTTGGCTTGCGTTCTTAACTCTGCTATGAAAGATGTTTGGGTGATTCATGCCGGTTTTACAAGCGTAAGCGATGAGTGTCTTCTATCGTTATCTATTCACTCTATTTTTGCTGTACTCCCTGTGATTCTATTGACATTATACATAGGTCAATCTATTTATAGTAATTATTACCTTGCAGTATTTAGTTCGATGTAGTTTTTATGCATTCGTTTGACTCTCAAGTATACTGAGGGCGAGCGTGAGTCAAGCTGGCTTTTTCTGATCCTTTGATTACGCCGCGATACGCTTATCTTAATAGCTTTTGCATATGTTTCATAAGGAGTACATGATTAGCAGCGTCTATTTTTAGACTCACCAAAATATGGCAACCGACAGATCAGATGATGAACTCGCTTTAGAGCGGATAAATACTCCTCGTAATAGCCAGTGCCCGACTATCCATATCTTTGAAAACTACAACTATAGCTACAGCTTCTTCTATGTGGCCAACTAATGAACCCGTACTCCCGCCTTTAGACGGCTCTGTCAACTTCGCCGAAGCAGTCGACTTTAACCTCGAGAATAATCCAAATCAACCTTTCTTCGTGTTTGCGCCCTTGGAGAATCCTCACAATCTGGTGTACATCTCCCACTTGGAGTTTTCAAGAGCATGCCACCGAGTTGCACATTTATTTCGGCCGAATCGGACAGGAAATGATCGTCAAGTAGTGGCCATTTTGGGGCTGGCAGACACGCTGGTATACCAGACGGTAGTTCTTGGAATCATGCGGGCAGGATGGGTGGTGAGTATCTCAGTTTCATGTACAACTAAAGCCATTTGACTAGCATTTGCAGCCATTCCCTATATCGTCGCGCAACACGGCACCCGCTGTTCTCCATCTTCTACGCGAATCCAAGTGCCATAAAGTCATAGCTACGGAGCGAAAACTGAAATCCTTATTCGCGGACATAAAGTCAGCCCTTGAAGACCAGGATACAGCGTCTGTACTGGATATCCAGGAAATGCCCACCATAGATATCTTGTATCCGCACTTGGGGAACGAGAACGCGGACGAGCACCCGTTTACCCCATATCCTGCTGAAACACCCCGACCGCCTATGGACACGCTGGCGATGTACCTCCATTCTTCAGGAAGCACCGGCTACCCAAAGGTTATACCGCAGACCTTCAAGATTTTTGCTGAATGGTCGAACTACAGTGAATCCTACTTTTACTGCCATGTTCATGATTTTATATTGAATGCATCTTTCAGGCTGTAAGGTACTGCGAGATATACGCGACCCTCGGATACGGTACGGCGGAATGGCTCTTCCACCATTCCACACCATGGGCATCAGTATACATCTGCTGTATCCTGTCCTTGGAATCATCTGCATATGCTTATATCCGCCTGTAGTACACTCACTAGATGACCTGCCAATCATGCCCACATCGGATAATGTCATGCAGCATATGCGGTGGACGGGGGCAGACGTTACGATTACTGTCCCTGCGCTTTTGCATCAATGGGTACAATCTAATGACGCGATTGAAATGCTTAAAAGATTCAGATCGGTGGTAGGTGACCAACTTTAATAGCGATTTATGTATGAAAGCATTAATCGAATTGACAGACGTTTGCAGGTGGCCCATTACTGCCTGAAGTCGGCGCTAAGCTTTATGCAGCGGGTGTTAAGTTGGGATCGCTTTACGGTACCACTGAAATTGGGGGACCCTCTCTTCTCAATATAGAAAAGACCCCTGAAGAAGAGGCAGAATGGGAATGGATCAAATTCAGTGATCGATGCACACTCGACTGGGAAAACCAAGGCAATGGCACCTACGAATGTCGATTCCTCGTTAGCCTTAATTGTTTATAAAAACCGTGCTGGAACTAACCTTAAACTACTACAGACGAGTGATATCTGTCACCCAAGCGTGGAGAATATGATAGACCACAGAGGATATGCCACCTCAGATGTTTTTGTCAAGCACCCTACAATACCGGATCTCTGGAAGATGTAAATTTCGCCGGCGCATACATTTCTCATGCATGATCTGATCTACCTCGTATTGCAGCGTTGGGCGCAAAGACGACGTAATAATACATTCTTCCGGTGAAAAGACCGTCCCGGGACCGATAGAAGAGATGATACAGAACAGAGCTCGGTTAGGGTCCCCACCTATCATGAGGTATCGCACACAAATCTCATTATTGGTTGGCCGAACAGGGATTTAATTGCAGGCATCGTTATGTTTGGCCGGAAGCATGATCAAGCAGGTATACTGGTAGAACCAAGTCCGGATGTGACTTTCGATCGGTCCACGAGCGAAGGAATAGCAGCATTTCGTAACGCCATATGGTGCGTACCTAGAAGCGTTTCCTGATACCTGGAACGCCATTTATGATCCACCAGGCCTGCAGTAGAAGAGGCCAACAAGATCGCTCCCACTTTTAGCAGAATTTACAAAGAAATGATCCTGATAGCGACACCTGAGAAGCCCCTACCGAGATCCGAGAAAGGAGCAGTAGCACGTAAAGCAGCACTGAAGATTTTTGACGCAGAAATCGAGGACCTGTAAGCCGATAGAGTTTATATATGGCATCGCATTTACTAGATTTATGTTTTTTCAGATATAACATTGTCGATCTAGCAGCCGCGGGAGACGCAACACGTCCACCGTCTAACTGGGACGTCGACAACCTGGCTCAATGGCTTATTCAACAGGCCACTGAAATCCTATCAGTAACCAACATTAGCCCAAGTACAAATCTCTTCGAGCAAGGGTTTGATAGGTTTGTGTCATTCACCGACAGACATCCGAGTTGATTCACCCAGATATAACCTTTAGTCTGAGCGCAACATTCCTCCGGTTAAGAATCGCAAAAGCGCTCCAGGCATCAAACCTTGCCCGAGTTTTATCAGTCATCACGCAGAATATTGTATACGACCTTGCCAGTATAGATCACCTTGCGCAGTTTATATCAAGCAGAGTTAATCACCCCATTGACGACCTAGATGACACCCTCGAACGTCGCAAAGCCGCCGTAGAAGCAATGATTCAGAAATATAGCTCGGACCTTGACGGTCAGCTTCCGCCTCCGACAACGAGTGCGATACCACAAAGGACCGTTGTTCTTGTGACTGGCACGACCGGGAATATTGGGTCGCATATACTCTCTATGCTGCTCCTGGACGACTCGGTTTCTGCAATCTATACCTTCAACAGGCCGGGGCGCAACGGGGAGACATCGCTTCAGCGTCATGAGCAGCGCTTCAAAGAGCACGAATTGGACTGCAAGCCTTTGCTATCCCATAAGGTCAAGTTCTTCGAAGGGGAGGCCGGAGACAAAAACCTGGGTTTGACAGAAGTGGAGTACCGCGAGGTAATAACTTGTTCCCCGATTTTCTCTGAGAAGGAAGGTAGTGATGTGAACGCTTAACAGCTCAACAACTCCGTAACGCACATTGTTCATGGAGCATGGCACCTCGATTTAAACCTCTCCCTCCAGTCTTTCGAAAGCAACATTCGGGGAACTAGAAACCTGATTGACTTCGCGCTCACTACTCCGTTCGCAAACCGCATACGCTTCGTGTTCCTGTCTTCCGTAGCATCAGCAGAAGGTTGGGATAAGTCTTGCGGCCCCTATCCCGAAGAGCATGTCGACGAAGTGTCTTATTCCCTTGGTATTGGCTACGGCGAGTCCAAGTATGTTTCAGAGAAGGTGAGAGGCATATTCTTGTAACATTGATTGACTTGCTAAATTGCTATGATACAGATCTTAGCAAAGAGCGGGCTTCAGGCGTCCTCTCTAAGGATTGGTCAGGTGAGCGGAGGATTGCCAAATGGTGCATGGGCGACGTCAGACTGGTTTCCCATCATGGTCAAGACAAGCTTGAGCCTCGGAGCGTTGCCAGATTGTTATGGAGTGAGTCCATTGCTTCAGTTCTGCAATTTGGAAGCGATTGAGCCATTATACAGCTGATTTCGTGGATGCCTATGGATGTCGTTGCGCGAATAGTGTTAGACATCACTTTCACGCCCGACAGCATACCATTTGCTTTGAATATCGTCCATCCTCGGCCGATTTCATGGACTGAAGTCATCCTCGCAGTTTCAAACGCTCTATGCACTCGCTTGCCCACGAGGGAAAAGCTATCTATCGTCAACATCACAGAATGGGTAGAACGTCTTGAAGGCAAGCTGAGAGCTGCAACGAAAGATGTGGATATTGAAAACATCGTCAGTGTCTTTAAACACCAGGAAAGATATTTAAAAACTCACGGGTCATTTTAGCCCGCTGTAAAGCTCATAGACCTTTACCGAAGAATGGCCGAGGCCAATACTAACTGGTCAAAGGGTTCTAGTCGTGCTGAAAGCGGTGGACTGCCCTCTTTCGAAACGAAGAAGGCCCAAAGTATCAGTGAAACAATGAGAGCAGCAAAACCGATTGGACACGAGGATGCAATACGATGGGTGAACTTCTGGTGTTGCATTGGATTCATAGGCTAGTTCTGTATGTATGAACGTATAGACGATTCGTCTAGAGAGCAGCTAGTCGTGATATTTCCTGGAAACTTGTGAAACATCCACTGGCCAGAGAGGTGCATTGGAGAGTTCGAGCAAAGGCAAGGGCTCGTATCACTGGTCTGTATGTGTACGAAACATGATGCATGATAACGTCAAAGTTAGAGGAGTACGAGAGATTCGATGAAAACTGGCGTGGGGCTGGCAAGTTGCTGGCGCTTCCGGTGTTTCCCGGCCGGGACCCATTCTATCTCCTTATAGTTAGTACCTATGATTGGCGCTCTTTTTTTGTCCCGTTACTCAAATACTACAGTCGAATATGTCATAATGCATAGCGTCCGTTCCCTCCAAAAGTCTATGCATTATCACAAATATGCAATATGATACATGTAACGCATGTGTGACTAATGTGACACCGTAACATTCCCGTTTGAGAACCAACTGTCGAGCGTCTTCTGCTTTACTTTCTTTATCTCCTCGATCTGCAAATGCGCCCGCAGCTTCCTCAAGCATTCAGACAGATCAAAGGTGAAAGCGTTCCTTGAGTAAAAACAAGTGCTCCTTCCACACGAGTTTTAAAATATTCAACTATCTCAGCCTGAGAGGCAGATTGGTGCTGGTTAACGTACTGAAAAACTTGCAGCCAGTCATTCAATGTGAGATTGCTACGACGTTCCTTGCCTATGGGCCGTGCCGATGTTTTTGGTGTATTTTTAGCAGCAGGTCCTCGACGCTTGACATCAGGCCGTGTTTTGGGAACAATGCGGGGTTTTCGAGTACGCTCGGTTCGCTCAGCAGGCGTGGGAGAGTAAGAAATCACGGTCAAGTTCTGCTTTGATGGCACATTAACTAAGAGAATGTCCGGAATAACAAAAGGAGATTTGATATGATATTGATATGACTTTGATATGACTGTATTGTTAATGGATTGTCCTGAACATGTTCAAATTTGTTACCAAACTACCAAATTAAGTTACAATTTTTGTATGTCATAATGCATAATGCATTCCAAAAGTTTATGCATTATTCAATATGACAATTTTTGCATAAATCCCCGCCCACCAAGTTGGTTCCCATCCAAAACCGATGCATTATGACAATTATGCATTATCACATAATGCATTATGACATATTCGACTGTACATATACTGTATGTTCCTCGACGAGATGCTCCGTGCATGGATTAACTCGAAATCTTACAGTTACATACTCAATATACAAGTTATTGGCGGTATTTGGGGGAGGCTGACTCACTCCGGATCAAGCCCGGCGCGCCGTTGCGTTGCCACCTTGTGGCCGCCGATGTACATATCTTTCGTCGTTGTAAATCGGGATAATCAAGGCGATGCACAGGTAACTCATCAACTATTATTGACTGTAAAAATATATGTACGACTTCTTGACGCAGTCGTCGCTTGGATTGCCCAGGATTGCCTGTTGGTTGCGTTATACGTTGGTTATACGCGCTCATTCTCCCAAGTATGTACTTACACCTTTCCGCTAAATCCACACCAGAGTTGTTCTATGAGTACATTTGTCCGAGCTGCATATATGTGTACGCATATCTAAGGCGGCCAATGAAAGGTATGTTTTATCCTCCTAATCTTAAGTGTCTCCCGAATATCTCCGCGACGCGCGTGCTCGTTCATTTCCACTCCTTATGTGTCGCGCGGCTAAGTTGGCTAAAAGTGGTTGTTCCTTCTAAATATGTAACATTTTACATCATAGTGTAGCCTAGTGTACCTCATGCTCGAATGCCGAGGTGTTGGATTTCCAGTGTTTTATCAAATTTTATCTTTTTTTTTTTATCCCGGTATATCAAGGTATATATAAGGCCAAGTTGTGGCCAAGGCATTACCTTCCACAAAGGCGCATGATGGCTCTACATGTAACGCCTTGTGCCGTGTTCCGTCAGCTTCCTGTCTCACGATTTGGGGGGTCTTTTATTATCGTGAGCGCGCTTTCCTCAATGAGCTTCAAGATTTTTCCTCCATCTTGCCTCAATCCATCCCGACCTCGTCCAGAAATGATTGTGGATTTGGGTCTACATGATCCATCACGCGCACGGTTTGTGTCATTCCACTGTACTGTGTTTGACTCATATTTCTTTTATTCACTACTGTTATCAATCGCAATTGTAGTTCAAATAATACGGTCCCCAGATCGAAGTAACGAAGGGTTTGTCGGTGATGGCAAAGGAGTGCAATGTACAGAATACCCTTGGCGTACCAAGGATGTAAATACTGTGCACATCACAAAAAGCAGACAGTGGAAGTTTTACACACTGGAACGAAGCGGGCGTCGACACAGTCATGGCGGTCTCCACTCTTTCTAAATCCTTGTCTCCCTTTCTTTCTTGCCTTCACTCATTATATGTATGCTATATATACAGCGCATTATTAACCAAGTTATCTGACACTGGAGGACATCTTCAATAGGAATATGCGGCAATCGCACTCCTCTTCACCGAATCAAATATGAGTCCAAACAGTAGTCATCCCTGTGGTGAGTATCCCAGAAACTTCAGGCGATAATTCTGTTTGTCTTGTTTCTGACCTCTTTAAAGTCGTTTCTTGCAGCAGCGGCAGCTCCAATGACAGATATCTCACGGCTGCCCCATGTTGTGGCATGGCTATGGGTCCACCTGCTACACTTCGACGTAGCGAATCAAGCCACAAGCAATAACGAAGATTCAATAAATAAGCGACACCGTCCCCTTCCCTCAGGAAGAATCTCGCTCCACTCAGCGCAAATCCTTCGCTGGGTACTTGTTCCGATATGTTTCGTGATGTCCTTTGCGTACAGCTACGAAGCGCTATACGCAAGTATCGCACTGGCCATTCTCACAATTATTTATAACGAGTGCGATGGTCATGCCGGTAACGTTGCGGTCAGAAATTTACTGAACGCGTTTGGATACGCTGCGTTTGAGGTCGGGGCGACGCTGGTGGCTAGTGAGTGTTACACTTCCGGTCTTGGCTTAAAAATTCCAGCATTAAACGTGAAGTAATACAGACACAGATCCGTCGAAGATCGATCGCATTGGCGTACTTTCAGTCTGCGTTAGCATTGGGCTTTTGGCCACGACGAGTCAAGCTCAAGACTTTAGGGACGCCGAGGGCGATAAAATGGTTGGTAGACCCACTATCCCTTTGGTTTTGGCTCCCAAAACAGCGCTGTATAGCCTGACCATTCCAATGATTCTGTGGTCCATTGGGCTTTCTTATCTTTGGGAGTTAGATCTGTTTACTGCGGTACTATTGAACCTAGTCGCAATCGTGTCGCTTAGCCTGTACTGGAGAGCTGGGAAATCGCAGCAGTTCCAAGTGGCATATCAATGGTATATTGTAAGTTGCTCTTGCATCGAAAACTTGAGAAGCAGTTAACGATTGTATAGGTGTGGATGACCTTTGTGTATGCCCTACCAGGATATTATTACATTACCAAAAGCCGTCGCTGAAGCGGTATCGGACATTCGTAGTAGTACTTACTCCTTACTATACAACTGCGAAATTGTTGTACAACTCAGATGTGAGGCACAAAAATTGAACATTATTCGTAAATTTGCTAGTTACGTGGTCCGGAATTCGTATATAGGAGATGCTGGAAGAGGCTGGAACTTGAAGAGGTCCCTCGGAGCTAAGCTCTACACTCATTTAATTTAAGTAACATTGCAAATAATCAACAGAACATCAAGGACTCGCTTAATCTTCAATAGATGATTATATGTATGTAGATAAGAGCCGCCGGATGTCGTGGTTTCGGATCAGTCCCAAGGTAGTAAAGTAGGTGTTGTACGGTCTCAACCGGCGGAATGAGTTAAATATATCCGAGTGCAAGGCGGCGCTCATAACGGCGAACGCCCAACAAATTTAAATGAGTAGTATGGGCACAGTGAACAGCGTATGGTAGTATTTAGGCAGACCAAGTTGCAAGATACGATGCCACTGCATAGACGTTATGGATATCTCTTTTTCTATTATCTCTTCTCTCTTCTTTTCCGGCCTTGATCTTATGCTTGTAAGTTGTAACTTCTCGGATGCTATGCTAAACAAGTTTATTCAAAACCTACTAATGTCGCCCATGAATTAAGGACTCTGTGACAATTGCAGCCCTATTTACAGAGTCAGATATACAAACAGTAATTATTCCCGTGGTCAGTACTTCATGAACAGGCTGTCATTGCGCGAATTTTTTTTTTCTGACTTGGTTGAAGTCGTTTCTTGCAGCAGCCTCCGCTCCAATGACCGGTTTATTACGGTTGATACATGCTGTGGTATGGTTGTGGGTACACCTGCTCCAATTTAACGTGGCGAACCAGACCATAAGCAACAGCGAAGATTCTATTAACAAGGGCCACAGGCCCATCCCGGCAGGAAGAATCACACTCCGCTCAGCGCGTATCCTTCGATGGGCACTTGTCCCGACGTGCTACATGGTCTCATTTGCTTATAGCTACCAAGTGCTGTACACCAGTATCGCGCTCTCCATTCTCGTCGTGTGTTATAACGAGTTCTCTGGCCATGCCGGAAGCTTTGCTGTCAGAAATCTTCTTAACGCGTTTGGATTTGCCGCCTTTGAAGTAGGGGCAATATTTGTGGCTAGTGAGTGTCGTACTTCCTATTATTTTTGCGTTACAGCTTCATCAACCTAGAGCGTAAAACAATTTCAGGCGCCGGTCCACATCAGAGGATTAATTGTACTGCCATAAAGTCAATCTGTGTTAGCATTGGAATTTTAGCCACAACGAGTCAAGCCCAAGACTTCAGGGACACCGAGGGCGACAGCACTACTGGTCGAACAACGATCCCTTTAGTCTTTCCCCGGGACGCAGCGTTGTACAGTTTAACAGTCCCAATGGTGTTATGGTCCATTGGGCTTCCCTACCTATGGAATTTAGATTGGTATACGGCGGGACTATTGAACTTGATCGCACTTGTATCCATTTGTTACTACTGGAAGGCGGAGACATCGCACCAATTCCAAGTGGCGTATCGATGGTACAATTTAAGCAATCCCTGCTTCAGAAAAGATGGTTATTAGACGCTGAAGTTTACCTGGTTTGTATAGGTCTGGATGACTTTTGCATATACCTTACCGGGTTATGATTATATCATAGAAAGAAGGGGTTAAAACTTAGCCCAGTATCAGCCAAATTATAGCTTTCCAGCATGTGGAACATGTTCGCCTGTACTGCAGTATTAAATCCAGACTCGTGCTGCAAGCGTAGTGGGGCTGTTTAAGTCAAGTTGTGTGTTGGAGTGCCGCAAATATTGTAGGCGGCATCTCGGCAAACCTTGTGTTTGGGGCAAAGCAGCTCCAAATAAGCCTGCTACCGCTTCAGTCCAAACCACGTTGGACGAATTTCAATAACCATCTCCCTTTCATCTAACTTCGTACTGACCCATCATGGCGGACCAAATGGATGTTGACGTCGATCAACCGAAGACCAAGGGCAAGAAGGAGGGCAAGGAGAGTGGCAAACCTCGATTTGAAGTAAAGAAGGTGTGCATCTAATCGTCGTTCAGCCCCGTCTTCCATGGCGCCGCGATGTCAAGGGTTATTATTGATGTCAATTGTGGTTTTAAAGTGGAATGCAGTATCTCTATGGGCATGGGGTGCGTTGTTTCATAGCGATATCATCACATTGCAGTCCATAACATATCGCCCATTCTAGACATTGTCGTCGACAACTGCGCTATCTGCAGGAATCATATCATGGATCTTTGTATGCGCTCCGTGCACAATTTCTTCAATCTGTCTAGGACTAATCACACATATCCGTGAATTAGGCATTGACTGCCAGGCCAATCAGGTTTCAGCCACGAGTGAGGAGTGCAATGCGGCGTGGGGTATTTGTAACGTGAGTATTCTTAATATTCCTGCGTTTATAGTTTGCTAAGGCCAAATTTCAATAGCACGCCTTCCATTTCCATTGCATATCCCGTTGGTTGAAGACGAGGAACGTGTGCCCATTAGACAATCGGGAATGGGAGTTGCAGAAGTACGTACTTCGTATTGATGGTTTCTCTCAAACTAAATATGCATGCGATGCATCAACAGATACGGGCGATGATTCGACCTCCTTTCTTTCCTCTGTTTTCTCTGTATAATATCAAGTTGCAATTTTGACCACCACCACGTTTTGCCTTATCTTTCGTAAGGAAGTAGTGATATCCATAAAACCCGTCCGGGCTTCATCCTAACCTTTCACGAAGATATGACGAATACTTGAACGTCAAACAATCACTTAGGAACGACTCCAGAAACCAAAACAAGAAATCAGAGCAGAGACGAATTCGAAGTGACTGCGAAGCGATTGGCGTTGACCCTCCTAATTCTGTTCTTATAAAGGTTATACAGATCACCTCACAGTGGGCCGGAACGCCCTTAAAAGGGCGCCTCGATCTGCGCAAGACGCGCTAATTCGCTTCGTTTTTTCGAACCTGATACTATCGCACTTCCTTGCTTTCAGGTTTAACAAACCCACTCAGGACTCTTCAGTCGACACAGCCATTCGTTCCCCTCTATATATTATGTATTGTGACGAGCCATCGCTAACGTCCGATCTTTCAGCAAATCTGTCTCCAGTAAAACCAATCCGAATGCTTTCTCTTTTTCCTCTTCCTGAGGTACAAAGAGATTAATGGATTCCTTTTAGAGTCTTGAATACAGCTCGAGTGCTCAAGCTCAAGGGATGACAACGCGTTATTAATTTGCACTTGGATTGCTGCCGGCGTTATTGTCAAATGAACGTATTAAAAACAGTGCGGAAGATGCGTTCGCTTTCCATTTTGGTACCGTCTCCTGTTCTAGAGAGCAACCTGTTTGAAAGTGGTACACACTTTATTAACCCCGAACCTTGCCCGAACCTCCAAATGCAAATCTAATGCGCCCCCGAACCTCCTTCCGCACGCCGCGGAATAAACACCCCGGCCACTGCCGGATTTGTCCACGTTCAAGTCATTTGGATTTTCGGCACCGCTTTCGCTTTCAACTTCTACCAACATCCTAACTGTGCTTGACTTGCACCAGCTCCAATAGATACACCTCTGCACGGACTATGGATAATCCAAAATGGACCTTTCTCCAAAGCTTCACTCCGCAGTTTCAAGCTATAGCCTCGGGTCCGCAATTATCTGCCTTAATCTGACTTGATGTATTTTGATCTAGGTGTTCAATTAGACCTGGAAACAAAATTAGAGGCAGCGAAGCTCACCCCCTCAGTGTCCTCTGAGTCATTGAATGAGATATCTGTACTCCTCACAAAGGCTTCCAGGATGCTTGTAGACGCCACCGGTTCCATCCCCACATACGATCAGAGGCAATACGAGATTGTCGGTGTCCATAAGTATTCAGAACCGACAACGTGCTGACATTATATTACTCCATGTAGCAACTGAAAGGCTTCGAGAAAGCCATAGAGTCTCTGCGCGCCTTGAGCGCTCCCAAGTCAAAGTTCGCGTTCAAACGCAAAGCGGCTTTGCCTAAGCCTGCTGGTCTATCTGCGACGCCTCTACCACAAACTACTATGCAAGCAGACATGGTCACTGCTGTGGCATCTGCGCCATACACGTCGTCGTCTTCCAATCTTGTACTCTCTGCACTGTCGGACAAATATATAACTCGATCTGAGCTTCCCGAACACGCTCAGACTACGGACCTGTCCATCTCCGATCTCCAGAATTGCGTCGTCGATTTATTGCCTCCATCAGATAACGCCAGCGCTCACGTTGATATCTCGGCTTTGCACGTACGCAATCTATCCGGCTGCGTCATCCTCCTGCCTGTCATTACTGGAAGCGCCTTGCTGCATGATCTCAGGAACTGTACCATTGTGCTTGGATGTCATCAGGTGGGGAGCATAGGCCTCCATTATATGCCACATTTTGATACTGTATGTTTCTAGTTCCGGATGCACTCATCGACAGGAGCAGACGTCTTTCTGGACATATCTTCGCACCCAATTATTGAACACTGCAGCCGCATTCGCTTTTCCCATTACCCGGATGCTTTTACTCTATCGACGGACAGAAAACAAGTAAGTTGTCAAACAAGTACTTTTCTACGATTTTTTATCCCAGTCGTAGGACACCATAATCGTGCAAGATTTCTCGCATATCCGAGCAACGCCATCACCAAATTACTCTAGTCTAGATAGAGACGACAAGTCTCGTGTGGAAAGCAATTTGGAGCGTCTACGCATTAGTAAGGGCTCCCCACCTGATCTTTCAACTGTGCTACCACCGGAGTAGTTCAAAATTTATATCTCGAATTTTCTGTTTTCGGTTGTCTAGAAACGTCATCCCTGCTTGACAATGACATTTACGCAGTATACATGTCCCGCACATTGATAGATACAATACACACACTAGGATGATGATGATTGCTACACGTCAGACATCCCATTCTATAACGTCATGAGAGACGCATTTGGGAAAAAGAGAACTATAAGATACGGCTACAATGTGAGTCGACGAGTTGCTTCACCACCCTCAACTTGGGATGTAGTGATACAGTGGTCCTTCAGAATTGTCCTACCGCAGCACTGCATAACCCTTGTCGGCCATTCTCCCTACCCTGTTTTTGTCCAAAGCTAACCGCGTCTTCTTTATTGTCCGTGAAGGACGGAAGGCATTGAATATTACACATGGGAATGGATAATGGCTGCCCAGGGAATATGTCAGTCCACAAGTAGCCTGACGTACATTCCATAGGACCATACATGAGCACGTTTTTTATGTATATTAATAAATAGCCAACACTGCCAGCTGTAAGGATGGTATATAGTGTTTGATTTCAAATTTCATCTCTAAAGATGCCTTTTGGCTGAAATGGTTCGAGCACCAGCATTCTCGTCCTGCTTCCACCAACGTGTATCGTCACTTCATGAAGTCCGGGGCATGCGCGGCAAGGCGTACAGCTGCATACAAGCGCATAGCGTAGTGCCGACGTGAATGTGAGTGGTGGGTAGAAGAATGTTTCGAGAGTCTCTGCTTGGCTGTTTAGAAGAGAGAGGGAGCTTCGCGCGCGCTCCAGCATGATAAAGTTGACGTTGCGCGCTTAGGGAGCTCAACTGAGTTCAAACCATTTCTCATCAACCTTCCTTGAGCTTGAACCTTCCATTTAAGCAATTATATCAGTGAACTTATAACACTCGAATTTATCACAGAACCTTGATAGAATCAACATCTTTTGTTGTACAAATCCAAAACCGCATCGCAATGAACTTTAAAGACTGAGTGAGATTGAATAGCAAGTACAGTATAAAAACGACGGAATGACTTGTTACTAGCTTATATTAGACCAAGTCCAATAATTGATCGGGGTTCATTCGCCTCTTTTACCTAAACCTTCACGTTGCATGCATCTGCTTGCACAGCTTCTCACTTCCCTTCCCTTGTAAATTTCCCCTTGAATACCCCTACATAATTCGACATACCATGGCCAGCGCGGGTGAACAAGCGATTTCTATGATTTGTGGAGGTTTCTGTGAGTTCTTCAGTCAGACTTGGCGACCAGCACCCGTGTCGAGCTCAATGGATGCTAGGCCTCGTAATCTTCTCTGGCCTCACTGCATTTTGCGGAACCAGTAAGCTTGAGCTCTACCTTGCATCCAGCAGGCTTACATTCGTGACTTGGCAGAAAGCTACGGGTCTGGAAGCGGGAGCGGACGCTCCGCTGGGTGCTGTGGATCCTGCTGTCGCGCATCGTTCGACGAGGACGCATTTGAGGCAGAGGTGAAGAAGGACTTGGAGAAGACGCGAGACCCCAACGCACAGCCAACACCAAAGGCACAGATGGAGCCTACGAGGAAGGCACCAGAAGAGGACGAACCGAAGAAAGACCCTATACTTATGCCTACACCTGCCGCTGCCATGAGCACCTCGTGAACGACGGAGGGGGATTTCGTGGAGGTTCTACTATTTGAATCCTATATGTCATGGCATTTCTGGTGCGCCGTTTGATGTTAAACTGCTTGGATTGTATTCACTAACATTGACTTAGTTTCTACTATCTCGCTCTAGGATCTGATTTCAAGACTGTTCATCTGGAATGACACTTGCTCACATATACTAACATAATACGACGTCTACCTCTTGTATGCATATACCCACTACATTCATTACCAGGGCTGTTCAGCATGATTAGGGTGTACACGACGCGAAACCGTAACCTGTTGCTCATGAACGTACATCGCGCTGCAAGAAGCCCTTCATCCTATATTGGATGGATCAGACTTATGGCCTGGTATGTTCTTGATATTGAACCAGTTATATTACACAGATGCACAAGATACAGCGTCACCTCTGCGTACAATTATGACCATTAGGTTAGTATAGCATTCAAAGTATTATGTAGTGTCAAAGTAAACTTTTGGCCGCCTACGTGGGACGTTCTATCTGTCCGCGTCGACGCGTGAATAGGATGTTGCATCCTTGCCGACACATGATGCGACCAGCAGCCAGGCATGTTCCAGAAGCTCATGGCAATATCTGGATCGTTCAGTATCATACAATTATGCATTACAGACCGCTTCATCGCGTTCGCCGATGTCCACTATGGTTGTCGTCTTGCTCCGTAGCACGATGTGCTGCATGTTGGCCCATGACGCCGTAATTCATGAACGACACCCACCGGTCGTCAAGCATCACTTGGTCGCTACCCCCACCGCCTTCGACGTACTGCCCATCGTACTGCGAGCCGCCCCTGCGGCCTAGCGTTAGCTGTTCCGTTTCCGTTTCCATTGAAGCGTTGACAGAAACACTTCGGATTCCCGGATCATCCTGATACACAGCAGTGGGTATGCTAGGCACGCTGTGCCACGACTCATAATGTGATGGGACCTCATGAAAAAGGCCGTTCCATCCCTGGGATAGATCAGCAAACGTCGCGTCAGGAACAAGCTGGGACGCCTCGGAAACCTGCGACGTAAGCGGCGGTAGCGCTTGCAGTGGTGCGCGATGTACACTCGATAACGATGGTGTCTGCAACGGAGGGGCTGAATGCGCTCCCGACGCATGTAATAAGGAATGCGCCTGTTGGTGGCTTTCATGTAACTTCTTATCATAGTGAGTAATCCGTGGAGGGTAGCGCATCAAATCTGGGGAAACGGGCGCAGAAGACCTGTAATGCGATTGGGGATGCACCGGAATAGCCCCAGGAGATACAGGGTTGAGTCTTCGCATTTCGATAGGCGTGGTCGGATATGTTGATATCTTGTGTTCCTTCTGTTTCGCGCCCGAAGTACTAGATGTGGATTGTGACTGGAATGGCGAATGATTTGAACCTCGTCTAATGATAAACTGAATCTGAGGTTGAATCACCTTATTTTTAGCACCCACGTAGAGTACATCTTCGATGTTTTTTGTCCCAAGAGCAGGCTTCCCTTGTTGCCTGTTGAACGTATGCGCTTCATGTGCCCTTTCCAACATGGCTTGCAGTACAGGCTGTTATGCACGTCAGAATCTATCGTTCCTTAGTAAAATGGTAAATTTACTAGTGCGCGTGCGGCGCGGCTACTAGTCTTCGCCGCGCTGCTAAAAACTTGACAGATAGCTTCAAACTCACCCAACGCGGGGGGCTTCAAATTCATATGCGCTCCCCGAATGGCAATTGTTCCAACTATAACCTAAAGGCAAGGGGAAACACAGGCAAAGAAGTAGGAGTCAAATACAAAATATGGGGAAGGTAATTATCGCCCTCACTGCAGCAGAAAATGTGAATGACCATATGCGCCAGATTCGCGCACATAATAGGGGCTTCTTCATGAATTGGTCCCTAGTATCTTGCAACACGACACAGGCGCAGGAGTAAGCAGCAACAACCGATTGGCTGTAGGGACTGCTCAACGGGTTTTCGCCATGTTCCATCATCGCCTGGGCAAAGTACGCACGGTGCAGAAATAGCAGCACTGTTGTTGCCGGAGACAGTAGTAAAAACATAGGAGGCCAAATCAGCGTGACAAATTCCTTCCTGTCGCACAGCAGGTTTAACGTACTGAGTTCTTGGTAATGTGAGCGTACAAAGATAAGCATTGACATAGCAGTTCGGTCGGGCTGATTCTGGGCAAAATCGGAGCGCGGCAAAGCCAGTTCGCGAATCTTCCGGTCTAGGTCCATGACGCTGTCATAGCTTGGAGGTTTTGCTGCAAGGGCAAGGCGAGCCAGAGGGATAAGGCATTCTGCGCTTGCCTTGAAGCCCCATATACCAACTACGACGCGGAAGTCAGCCGCCCACATTTTAATAGCACAAAAAAAATTGCACATACACCCTAAGGGAACTTCCCCTTCTTGGTAGAGATTCTCATCTTCAGGGCTCGGTATTTGACAGTCAATGTAGGACATTAATAAACTTGGAGGCCTTCCTGTTACCAAACTCTAAAGCGGAAGTAAAATAAGTAAGTTCAGAAACTTAAAATTAAGGGATGAATTATAGGTGAGGCGTAATAAACTGTTGACTCACCTGCCACAAAACTCCAGAAATTAAGTTCCAGAAGTATACACGCCGGTCGTAAGTCTCCCTGCCCTCGAACCCCCACATAGAAGGATCAATGTCTATAAAGGTTATTAAGCATGAAAGAGTATAATTTAGCGGACATCAAGTCAAACTTACGAAAACCTATCTAAGTCGGTCCATAAATCAGCAGGTTGATTACGAACAACAAATAAAGAAATGCGTACTCGTAGAGCAACTTGACCCGCCAAGTCAAGCAACATGTAAGATTGCTCAAGATTAGTTTCCTTCCCGCTCATTCCATTGTAAATGCTCATCAGATGTAGCACCTAAGGTAGGACAGTCAGAAAAGTAAACAACAACGAGCGACAGCATACCTTTATGGTGACCACAGATTGGGCGCCTAAGACATTCTGGATAGCCAGTGTCGCTCTCGCCAGGCGATAGTAATGTTGAGCTTCTAAATTATAAGGGGGCAGGTTCAGATCGACCAGGGAGCCAATTCCTAGAACAATAAGAAGCAAAGCAAGGTCGTGTGGCCCATACGGAACTGGATTTTGCTTATAAATAATGGGTATGAGTTCGTTTACCAGCTCGTGCCGAGAGACAATGTGGAACATCCACGATAGGTGTTCCAAGAACGTGTCGCACAGCGTGATTGCCCTGTCCATAGAGGGAAGAAATGATTCGACTGTAGATTGAACCGACGATGCAAGAACATTCGGAGGCGTAAAGGGGAATGACTGGTAACACTGATTGATTTCCGGTGACAGATAAGACGGGTCTAGTTCTTGCAGAGCGGGTCCCTTTGAATCGTCCGGGAGTGAGTCCACTGCTGAAGACTGACACATCGCAGAAAAGTCAAACGATGCACAAGCAATGGAACGCAGCATTGGCTGACCTGCAAAAGACTCTTAAGACCAAGTCAGTTGTTGCTACAGCGGCATGCGGCGTAACAATATTCGCCACGTACTTCTGATCCACCGTAAGGGCCAAAAAATCGGGACCCTCCTTCATGATCCAGCCAAAGGGTCCCCAATGATTCGCTAAGAGGAACTTGTACTTCAGAGTCCTCTTCTGGTATATTTTTCGTAGCGGAACTCCCCTCCTCTCGATCTTCGACTGTTGTCTCACTGAGTAGTGGATGAATACCGTCTGATTCCGCACTGTGAATTATTGCAAGGGCATCTTCCAAGGAGCGCATACGAGCCTCCATCCTCGTTAATTTGTGTCTGAGGTGATCTGTAGCCGCTAATACAAATCTATACCGGGCAAAACGAGTTATTACGGAGGCCAGAGCAGATATATGCGCTACGAACCGTGATCCTTCACCGGGAGGTATAGTTCCTGGAGAAATATATAGATTCGAATGTTAGATAAATCGATAGGAATACACACCATTAGGACAAAGGGCTCCGCATCCGCGTTTAACACACGTTGAGCAAGGTATAGTCCTGTCGCAGCGTATCTTGAGCCTCCTGCATTCTGCACACGCGATTTCGCCCCTACGAAGGGAGAGTCAAAAGGCTTTCTAAGCAATTAGAGAGAGGAAAAGACCTGATTCTTCTGGTCGCTTTGGTCGGACCTCGATGAGGCGTATTTGTGCTTGGTTTCGGGGGTTGCGACGATTGCGAGTGCGAGTGCGACGAAGGGTGTTGACTGTCCGTGCGTTGGTTGTCCATGATAAGAAATTATAGTAGGGGGTTAAAAGAGTGGCATGTGTTTTAATAGATGATTGAAGTAGAGTAATATAAAGGGCAGTTGTCAAGAAGATGACATAGGGTAACCGCGTCGTTCAACTTTGCGTCAGAGCATCACATCCGTCCGCCCCACGTGCCGCTCTCGTCATGGAAATTTATCAATTGCTCCTTATTTGTGTCTGCCCGAGTTTATTCTGAGCATACTTCAGCCAAATGGCACGCGTCAGCAGGTATGTGCTACATACTACTATAGGTCAGATAATCTTGTTCAAATTTTAGGAGACCCGGTTGCCGCCGTTTACTGCTGCGGAGGAGTTGCCCTGATCACCTTTGCTTGCATCTGATTGACCTTGTGGACATGCCGTCGCTTGCCGGTTGGTCACAGTGTACACTGCCGCTTCGTTATCTGCTGTCAATACAAGTACTTAAAATACCATATGCATAGACTTCGTAGATGCCATGGCGTCATCCGCTTAAGGTTTGTAATAAGATGGAACCAGAGTCAGGTTTTTTTAAGGTATGTGTTTGGCATAATAGATAATGATATGGAAACGCGTTGGCAGCTCTGAGCTTGCTCAAGCGCGACTAGGCGCGACTGCGGAATTAATATCTGAATCAGCAAGTGCTTGTTGTAAAGGGTCCTTACTACGCGGCATTTTCCACCAATGGTGGATGATGGATATGTACTCGAAGAATATAAATTATGTACTCCCCTAACGAAATCAAAACAAAATGCTCTCTGGCTTTACATGAATAAACGGTAGGTGGCGACCGGTGGTCATTGAAATCAATCAGAATCATCTAACCTAGGTCTTATCTTATCCAATACTATCTGTCCGATTGTAACTGGGAACACGGCTATGTCCAATATAAACTTAAACTCTTGCTGAATTCTCATCTTTCCATACATACAATAAGTTGAGGTCGGATCCAGTAGTACCGTATTTGTACCGAATGTAAATTTTCTTTAAACAAGGCCCCCAAAATAGTCATATTTATTGAACACGACGACTTGAAAAAGCCATTGTTATGTTGTCATATTCTTCTCGCATGGGCCAAAGTATGGTGGAGAAACTATGCTTTAGTGTCTTTGTCCCTTCAATATGTGAGTGGCTCGTTCTAAGAAAATGTATGAGGAAAGTGAGCATAGTATAAATTTTTGACAATTTGTGTTGAGAACTGTGCTAGATTAGAACCTGATCCGGTAGAGGTCTTCTTATGCACTTGAGTTAGTCTACTTGACTACTGCTGAGTAGGGGTTCAAATTGAATCAAAGACAGCCTTTTGGTGCGGACTGATAACTCGGATGAAATAGATGCTCATCAGTTATTGAGACTCCAAAGGAATGCCGGCGTGCGGCATTGATGCAGATGCGGCAACTGTACTACAGCTACTCTATATGAATGCTCATAGACACTGCTCATTTACTGAAGTTATGTACTTACACGATCACGCTTTGTCCGTTTTAGTACACTCAGCTAGAAGGATCTGCTGATGGAAATGAGCCTTGTAGTTGATGTAATCAGTGGCGCCATGAATTAATCCCCCCACTGATGATCCTTTATGTTACTACATACTCCCACTCATCATTACCTCAATCACTGCCATGTGGTGTTTGTGTGGTGTAATGGTATGCAATTTTATACACCACCGACGCAGTGCTAGGACATAACCACTGTGCGGCGTGGCTCTGTATAGATCGGATGCAACTATGCACAGGTATCAATCAGGTTGGAATCAGTATCCTGTGATCCCCTAGGGCAGAAAGCTTCCAGGTCGTCATGTATAATTTAAGCGCCAAGGTGTGCATGTACTAATGGTGTGGTGCCGGTACGGGCCGGACATATGGGCGCCTATGGGTACTGATTGAGGGCATCCTCCCTTAAAGTATATGTATATGTGATGCAAGCTCCGACGGATGGTCTTCCGTCGACGGATCTCAGTGACTCATGACAGATTAAATGGACTTAACCCTTCAAGCTTCAAATAGGGGGTCCATTTTCTTCTGTTTGGTTTACAATGCACGTACACTTGCGATGCAATATGCATGCCTAATGTATGCCTGTCAATCGACTCGGAAGAATGATACGTATGGCGCGGGAAAATGAAATGTGCTGTGCTATGATGCCTTGATGATGCCCCTCTTCGTATTCGTCTTCAACTTCGAATTGACTAATAGAACCATAAAGTGGCGCTGTACCTGTAGTGGATGTACCTGCATAGAAGAAGTATAGAAGTCAGATGTAAATTGGAAGTAAATTTCTTTAGAAGGGTTGGTTAGGGGACTAAAATTTACCTTAAGGTCGGAATATTACATAATTATATGCCACGAAGGGAAACATGCCCACAACTGCGTCAAACTTGCGTCAAACTGCCATGTGCTGCACATTTGCACGTTCTGATACGATTAGTTATGATATATACGGACAATGAGCTTCATATATGCTACTCCTCTTTGGTACGAAAACATATAGGTGCGCAAAATTGTCAGGCCATCATAATTTATGAACAGATTTGACTAATCGCGGTTGCCAGTCAAAGGGGCCGCAGCTCTCCGCAGCTCAACCGCAGCTAGAATGCGGTAGCGCCTTCACGTTTAGGCCTTGTTGAGGCCGCTGTTATATATAAATTGTCCACGTATACCCAAGGCCGCGTAATCCTCCACCAGCCCACCCAATGCTCTTGACCTCTCCTGTCCGCCACCCCACCATTCTTTGGGGGCACCTTTTCGCCTCTGCTGTGCACGAAAAGCCAATACCCATGACGACCATCGGATTGCATGAGAAAACACGAAATCCCAGCATAGCTTCCTTTTAGCGAAGTGCATCTGGGATTTTGGCCTACTATTATGCTAGAACCTTTCGGAAACGTACCGTTCCGCAGTGCAAGTCATTCTGACTAAAACCAACTAGAACTGCTCAAGGCAAAAGGAAGTCCAGTACTGGCAGGACTCCCAAGGGTGATTGGACGGTAATTGAGTTGTTTGAACTCAGCGACACCATACTGATGAAGCTGGCAGGCACGGGTGCCAACAAAGCTTTAAGAAGGTGGCTTCTCAACGCAAAGAGCCCTGTCAGGAGACATCCTGCTCTGCCTTATCTCAAGTAAATGGTATGCTTATGGGAAACCCCAGGGCGCTCTCTGCACCCATGTTGCACTTTGCTCTGCAAGTTTCTCTCGTACTACGACTGCGGAAACGTTTCGGAAATCCAGGTTACCATCTTAATCACCGCAAATTCTATCCGAGATAGCATCTTCAAGGCTGTTTTGGTGTGCACCTTATGTCAAGTTTTGAGGGTCTGCGCTAAACAAAGGGCGATAGCGAAGCTTGTAAGTTAAAAATTCCGAAGTTTTGAGTGACCACAACATATTGAACAGTACCCCCACATCTCTTCAGGCATCATGACGACGAATCTCAATGCCGTAGCTGCCTGTATCGTAGTATCATAGCTACTTGAAGCGTTTTACAGTATAACCGGATCATATGCCATGTGCCAGACCCTACGATCTCATAGCTTCATCATCGGCGGTACTAGGAAATACCTTCACCTGCTGAAGGGCGACGATTCACCTTAACATGTATTCAGTGAGTCAGCTTTCTCCTTTTACTATCTAGTCTATTCAAAACTATTGTTAGGAGGAGTAAAATAAATTATGTTCATCTATTGCTCTTGGGGTGTGCTGTAAACTTCCCCTCAGGCCCTGTAGCATGGTATGCAATATGACTCGAGATCGTCATGTAGAGTTTCACAGGCGGTATTTAAAAAGCACGGCTGTATTGGTGGAATCTCGGTAGCTGGTCAACCAAACGTCATGTTTGCAGCGACGATACATAGCGTGACTCATTCATGTCATACTGCCAACTTATTTGGTTTTCAGTATCCTTCTTAAGATAGTGTGTTTACTGATATATCTTATATTTGGTAGAATACACAAAGAACAATGATACCGTGTTGCTGGTTTACTGTGTTGTCAGATGAGAAAATGCTCATTAACATTGTGCGAAGTATCTTCAACCGCGGACTGTAGAGGAAGTCGCTAACTACTCATCGTCCTGTAAAGCTGAGGACTTATACATAGGCATCGAAGACGATGGTCGACGCTACCAAGCAAAAGAGTGGGACTAAGTACATGTGGACATCGTGCGAAGATTCTTAGATCTATTTAAGTGAGATGTGTATCATCTTCATCTTTTCGTCATGTCGTTGAAGATTGCCCAAAACAGAGCATTCACTGCACTCTACCTGAGACAGACTAAAATCATTAAACAGTTATGTTTGATGGGCGCTGAAAATGCGGAATGAAATCAAATAAGGAAAAAACATTCTGTATTGTGAACTGTAGGAGATTCTGAAAATGGTGTATTTGAAGATGACTCACATTTTTATCACTGTTGGTTCTTTTTCACGGCGTCTAATTATCGGGTACTTGATTTGTTAAGAGTTCACGTAGACGAATCATGTAGGTTGAAAAGTGACGCACCGGCTCCGAATGAATATACTGAGCTCTGGTGCCACTGGCTGTTGTCTAATCTCACACGCCAACATGACCTCATCTTATTCAAGGCACCCACTTGAATAGATAAGTTGCTACTATAACATGTGGGGGGAGCATGTTTATTTGGAGTAATATCCAACCGCAGCCTACCGCAGCCTATTCAAATTAACATGTGGCGCATGTACAAAATGAAACGGTGTCAGGCCACCTCAGCTAACCCCAACATAACAATATTGCTTCTTCGTGGTTTCAACTCCATTGTGAGTCAGTGTGTTAACATTAACATGTGTTATTATATTCATTTATTTTAACGAGTTGGGAGAATGAAGTGTACTAGGTAGAGATACAAATGCGATGCAGCCGAATATGCGATAGGTAAACACAATCCAAGATGAGAGTACATTGAGTACAGGAATATATACATACGACAAGAAAAATCCGAGGGGATAGAAGAAAAATAACCTGAGTAAGAAGGGCATGTACAATGAGACGGCTTCCAAGAAAGTGGTGTATCGTAATGTGCGTTCATATGGTCTCCACGTACTGATGAAGGTGTTGTGTGACTGGGCGATGTCCCGCGAGAAGACAATTCAAAAAGGTGTAGGAGTCGACGGCAGGCTTGAAACGGCTATGGGAGTCTTTTCTGGAGACTCGGAAAGAGAGCCTCTTGGCCAAGTGACGCGGAGGATACCAGACTCGAAGTTGGCGACAATGTCTGAGTCCTGGACAACATATTAATTACAGGTTTGTTTAATGCCAATAAACACAAATACGTGCCTTAGTTCCTGCCGGTAAAGGTACCTGACGCTGAAAAAATCCGTAGCGGAGGTCGCTAGTCAAATATTTAGGTGGTCGCGGTAGATTGCTTTCAAGGGACATGTTCACGTCGTTAGAGCACGTCGGCGCAGCGGAGCCGGTAAGTTGTTTCAAAGACTCCAGAGAGGGAGGTGAGCGAATTCCCTGGACGTGTAGAAAATTGTCTCGTATAGAGATGTTAAGTTCGCTAGACTTCATACCAGGGAGTTCGTAAAGCGCCACTATTCTTTCTAGCGATGGGTCGTCTATGATGTCGACACTATAATTCAACCCAAATTTAATCAGTTATTATCTTTAAACAGAACTTGAAAATATTACGCACCGAGGAGAATATTTAATTGGGGCACCCTGGTGGCCGAGGCCATGCAGATATTTGCGCCGAATATCACTGCGAACGAGGTCTACGATATACTCTGTATTGAGTTGGCGCCTAAGACTCTCGCGGGTACCCGCAGACAGGGATGAAGGAGGGGCCGATGATTGTTTGCGTGTGCGCATCTTCTTCGTGGTATTCATTTGGTATGGGGTGGCGGAGGCAGCTCAGAGACGTTTGCTGACGCGTTGGGGCGGGTTTTATACAAGTCCAGACGTCTTCTATTTGTAGTATCGAGATCTCAAGATCAATCGGAATCTGAGCCGGACTTCTCCGATAAAAGACGACGAGTCACCGGAGGGTAAATCCAAGGAGAATCTATTACAAATCTATTACCATATACGGAATTCGATCTAAGCACAGCATTGGGGATGTTCCTGTTGTATATGACTCGATTTTGACTCGAACCAACCAGTATACCTTTGCGACAGAGAGGACCCAAGTCGAGCGTTTCAAACTTCTTTGACTTAGGTTACACTCTCCGAAATTGCGCGAAGACCAAAGCCATTGCAGGCAGCGTGTTCTTTCCTGCTACAGCTCTGGAACCAAACTCCGAAATCCTCCGGCATTCGGGGCCTCGGCAACATGGCACGACTTGCCTCGGCCACAGCTGGTCTTGCCTGGTCATATCGAATAAAATTCCTGGGGTTCTAATGATGTGGTCTGGCAACCAAGAAGTACTAGATAAAATGGCCTGATTGCAATGTTCTAAGGTGCCTTCCAACCGCAAGCTTAAAACTGCTTCACGGTTCTATTACTGGGTTTCCGTCTAATCCATCCGTGTCGAGATGAACGATATGACTAAAAATCAAGCAAAGTAAATGATGCGCACATCTTATTAGAGCGGTACCTACAAATATCCGAGATCTGCGAGCATTATGAATGTCGAAAAAAGCAAATACTTATGTCGTTCAGCCTCAGTCATACACTGTACATACTGGGTCAATTCTAGGTGAGTCATGCTATTACCATTTCATCCAAAATTAGACTCTTCACTCATTGACACACTCGGTCGACCGGTTATTAAGCACTTCAGGAATGCTCAGTAATATTCCATTTACTAAGTAGCATCAATCACGCACATGTCAACCAGATTGCGAGAAGTGACGATTATTTCACAAAGGTGTTTTACATTGCCAGTGCAGATAGTGTGACGGGGCGTGATTCTCACGAGTCCCGGCACACGGGGTGAGCCTCGAAAACCAGACAGAGTAAAGCTGTGGAATTCAAGACTGCCCTCTAACTACGATACAGAGGGCTTTTTATACTCTACGGGTCTGTTTGTACTTTATTTGCTTCAGTCCGATCGGTTAAAGAGAGGAAATGAAGAGTAATCTAGTATGTCAAAGAAATATAAGAAAAGGAAGATAAGATTAGATATATATTTGTGACGACGTAGGCGGTCCGTCACATACGCCCTCCAGCTGATGTGAAATATCAGCTAGGGAGACCGGTAAGTAATTTGAATGATAAAACGGTCAAATAAATCGTGTATGCAAAGTAAAAAGTAAAATAAGAGAAATGGAACTCAATTGTATTGTTGTCATCTTTTATTAAATGAAGCCTGCGCGCAATCTGCTTGCCGTCTGCACGGCGTTTCTTGTTGGGGGTGCGATTGTTGCTCGAGTAATACGAGCGCGTGCGTTTGCCATGAGACGGGCATTCGCGAGGTGCCTGCTGAAAAGATCCATGATATCGGTGACTTTTTCTATATCCGGAAATTGCGGATCGAGGGGGTAGCCAGTGAAACGGCCCGTGGACGCGTAGTCGATGCTCTGGGTGATGTAAGGAAGTTTTGTGGTATTGCGCTGGGTCAGCATTGAGTGCGTGAACAATTACACGGTATCCTGCGGGTTCGGCAATCTGGATTTTTCAGGAAGAGTGATCTCGGGTGCGGCTAAGTTCAAGCGCGTAGTAGAGTACGTCGCGCATGAGCATGATGGGAACTTCGATAATAGTGTCGGCTTCGATGCGCAAGTAGTATGAGTGGCGCGAGGTGTGGAATAAACGTGAGAAACCGGAGACAGGGGCATCGAGTCCAGCGCGTTCGCGTGAAAGGCGGAAGATGGGTATATGCCCGAGGGGCTGGAGTTAGGGATGGCTGACCCGACAGAGTAATTAGAGATTGCAGGGGCTGCGGAGGGGCCAGTGGATCAGCGGCGGTGACGGAAGCGGCGGTGGCAGTGTTATTAGGCGGATTGGAGTGCGCAGACGTCGAGTTTTTCTTGAAGCGGAGTCCAGAAGTGTTATAAGAAATTGTAGAAGAAGGAGAGACAGTAGTGGGTTGAAATATCCAAGTAGAGATGGTAAGAACAAGAAAGAAAAGGGAAGCAATGAGAAGGAAAGAGAAAGAGCCTAAGACAAGAGGAAGGGAGACCAGGAAGGAATGTGTTTTATGGTTAGTTTGAGGCATGTTAATTTTTATTGAAGATTTTGCTCTTTATTTTCTCTACCACTCGCCCTCCAAATCGTCGCAACCGGCGAAGATTTGATTGTCCAAATATGTATGTGTTTTTTCATTATTGTTGGGGTGGGTTGAATAAACAGACCCGCCCTCCAAATTTTTGCAAATTTCTGAGGCTAAGCATTCTATCTCGCCAGATTTATCCAAAAAGGTTGGCGCATTGTTATCTTTTAGATCAATGTTTATTGAATAAGCGCCCGTCTCGGTATTTTCCGAGCGCTCAAGGACTTGGTCAAATTCGTCATTGGTTGCAAAATGCGATATGGTGTGGTTTTCGTCTTCTATGTAATAAACTTTTACATCATCAATATCATGAATTTCGTGGACATTCATAATAACCATTGAAAGATCTAGCTCCATAAAGAATGCATCAAGGTTGTCGTCGTTTGGGGCTACTGTAGTGTTGCCAAAGTTCAAAAGCGGCTCGTTGTTATCTTCCATTATTTCGACATTATTTGCGTATGCATTTCGGTCATTTCTCAATTGGCTGATCGTCCTTTGGGGACAATTGCGTTTATAATGTCCTATTTCTCCACAACCATTGCAATGCACAATGGCTTCATTTGAAGTGCTCGTTAATGGCATGCTTCGAGTAATATGCCAATTATTTATTGACTTATCTCGATTGTTCCTATCGAATCTATTGCGTCTATTATTACTTCGCCAACTAGAGTTGCTAAGACTAGACTTGCAACTAGAAGAACGGCTGGATGAAATATTTGAATCACTGCTCGATGCTCGACTTGACAAGTTGTCTGAAGAACGGCTTGTGGCACGGCTTGATGTGAGTGTCGAATTGCGCCACTGGCGCGTATTATTTTGCGCTCTTGATGCGGTTTCAAAGACCGTAGCAGCTTCAATTACATCATCCCAGCAATGTGTAAGCGGGTCAATTCTTTGTTCCATCAATTTGCGCCGTATCCAATTATTCATACGGTAGAACAACTTGTCTACACGTTCTTGTGGTGTTGATGTACCAATTATTTTGAATAATAAATTCAGTTCGGATGCAAACTGCTTAATAGACATATTGCCTTGTCTGATTTTCTCAAGTTCCTCACGTTTACGTATGCGGAAGTCCGCTGGGAAGCAATACAAAAATAACTCGCGCAAGTATTCTGCGAGACTCCATTGATGGTCACTTGCAATCACATTTGTTTCAAAAAATGTAGCGGCCTCACCGTCTACGTAGTCTCCGGCATGCATGACCTGCTCGGAATCAGGTAAGCCCGCTTCTCGCATATAGCGCTGACATTGTTGGGCATATCTCGAAAATTTAATTGGATCCGGCTCGCCATCATAACGTTCCGGTGGCATTGGTCTGACAGGACCAAATCGAAAGGTCTCACCCTGGTTGACAGGAGCTTGTTCATATATTTGTGGGGCAAAAGGGTTTGGCTCCACACTATTTCTTGCAGTCCCAGATAATTCAGAGGACTGCACATGGCTATTATCATTGTTAATTATTCTACCAATCAGGATAGAAGAAGGCATCATAGAGTCTGTTATGTAAGCTCTTCTCCCAGTAGGTCTAGGAGTCACGAAGCTTTCAAATTCTCGAGATAGCGGCGTGTTCGCGACGTTCCGTTCCATTTGATCGGAGCGCTCGTTTAAGCGCTCATGGTTCCCACGCCCGCGCGACTCTCGCAACTCGTCCTCAAGACGCTCATTTCGGCGTTCTGTCTCTTCTAATCGCCTCAGAAGACGTCTCAAGTCGTATAACTGGTTCTCAGGGGCCTTGGGGTTAGCTGAAACAATTTTAGAATCCGAAAATCGGACTTGTTGAGCATGAGGATTAAGTTTGTTCTGGGGAATGTTAACATTTCTCCATTCTTGTGGGTCAATACCTTTCCCATTATATTTCATTGGTACAGGGGTGTCCAGAATATGGATAAAATCATTAGAGTTAACTCCAAGCTCTGATAAGCGAGCTTCTTGAGCATGAGGATTTAACTTCTCCTGAGGGATCCCAACATTACTCCATTCTCTGGGATCAACACTCTCCCCTTTATTCTTGGATTGAATGGAGGTACTTTCCTCCTTTGAATTATATGATATGACTGCAGAGATTTCGTTTATTTTTTTCATCATCTCAACCATTCTGGTATCTTGAAGTCTGCACAAGTTCTGCATCAATCTAAACTTGTTTAATACATTATCCATAATTGGGAATAATTGATTAACTGCAGCTTTGGTATTGGCTACAGTGGTTACTAATTCTTCCATATCCAGGGGTCTGTCACTCCCAAAAAGAATAGATTCATTTTCCTCAGGTAGAGGAGGTGACAAGTTACTAAGTACGTTATTACTTCCTGCACTGACAGGTAAATTCCGCCCACTGCCCGTGGCGCGGCTGTGCTGGGCTTCGCCCAAAGCACGAGAATGTTGGGCTTCGCCCAAAGCACGAGGATGCTGGGCTTCGCCCATAGCATCTGCGCCGCGCAGATCGTCATCTGCCGTCGCGTTCAAAGGCGCGCCCACGCGGGCCGCCGTCCGGCGGCTGCGCCTAGCAGCCCCGGAAAAATGCTCAGGGGGAGCGACCCCTTCTTGAGAGCGTTCGGGCATATCAGCACCGTGTCCTGTAACCGAGCCCTGCATTCCAGCAACCGGCTCGGCGTGATCACTAGGACCAGTCTCCATTCTCGAAGACATGTGTAGTAACTAAAAATAAAAACTGTTAGCTACCAAGATAAAATTTTGAGCACTACGCCTGGAGGTGTTTGATGGCCAGTCAAAGGTCCAGTAACGGGCTTGCTCGTCGTAGAAAGTACCAGCAGAGGTTCGGGGTGATCCCGTAAAGCAGTAGAGTATACCGACAGCAAGGGTACTGTCAAAAATATGTGACGGGGCGTGATTCTCACGAGTCCCGGCACACGGGGTGAGCCTCGAAAACCAGACAGAGTAAAGCTGTGGAATTCAAGACTGCCCTCTAACTACGATACAGAGGGCTTTTTATACTCTACGGGTCTGTTTGTACTTTATTTGCTTCAGTCCGATCGGTTAAAGAGAGGAAATGAAGAGTAATCTAGTATGTCAAAGAAATATAAGAAAAGGAAGATAAGATTAGATATATATTTGTGACGACGTAGGCGGTCCGTCACAGATAGCGACTCCTATGAAATTGTACATGCGCTTTGTAGTGTGGTAAAGATTTTCATGGGTGTGCAAACCTACCTACCATACGTACTCATGAGCGTCACTTTGAAACTTGACGTGTAAGTTCAAGTATGTACTGATAAATTCGACGCAGCTGCTATGTATGTATGTACATAACGTATGCAAAACGTATGATGGATCCGTTTACTATGTATGATTTTATGATGAAATAATAATGTTACGGATCATCGGATCAAAGTAGATAGGCGCCCAGAGTCTCCGTCTCCGGAAATTGGATGGTCTCTCTCACTCTTGAGTCGTACATACATACACTCAGGCATGTTGAGGTTTACTATCACTAATTCTAACATCATGGGAGAGCAATCTGAAAACCCACCGGTCTAATACAAAATAACCAGCAAGTTCAATTAAAATCAAGTTTCCTGGCAGCGTATCACTACCAGCTTGGTATCAGGCACACCAATTCGACAACCGTTGCTTTTAGCCGCTCTTCGTTGCCTTTCTTAGACCTGCATAACTCAGGCTACTGGTGGATAAAGTACTGCATGCGCCACTTTCTTATTTGGTTAGCCGAGCATCTACTATACTGCAGTGAGTTTTTGGAGAGGAGAGAGGCGTGTAATGATGTGAAAATTTCCATATACTTAAACGAACACTATATCTTTAGAAATAGCGCCGACTCTTAGAGGTGGGGACCGTGGTTTCCGGAAAAGTACCGTAGTCGCAGTAGGTATTAGCCGCCCAAGACAAGTACAGGCTACAGCACTCAATCGACTTTCCCGATTAATTGCGCTGAAGCGCTGAGGCTCAATCCGCTATATTTTATACCTTACTTAAACCCTCTTTGTTGCATATACTTTGAAGGTTAAGATGCGCTCGGATACGGATACTGGATATCATTCCGAAAAAACCCAAGCACAACAATTAAATTAAAGCGCACCTCTATAGCACACCATTCTTTTGACACTACATGATGTGCATAGCTGGAGCGGCAATTACTATCAAGCTACATCTCAGAAGCTAACTCAAACAGGTTATCAATCTGTGTATTGTCCGCGGAACCATGGGGGTACTTCCCTGGATTTTCAATTTATGCGTGCCATGCATGAACAAGTGTCTAGCGTTCTAAACGGTGTCTATGGACGAACTACGTCTTTAACAGACCGGCAGAAGGGGTGTTCAGAACTCTTCGTTTGCTTTGCACGTAGACCAGAGACTATCGCCCTTAACAAGGCCGCATGTCCCGGCAGCTGCCAGCGTGTCCCCTTAAATTTTAATGAGGGTACAAATGCGAACGGCACAATTGGCTCTTTCGACAATGTTTTCGTTTTTGCGCAAGTAACCTGATGCCCGAAAACTCGAGACCATCATGAACGAAGCGGGTATTGTGACGGGGTATAGTTGGAGTTGACTTGTCGAAGTAGTAAAGAAATCTTTGGTGACTCGGAGGTGCCCCTATTTTTCTCAGCCGAGCACGTGAAGGTGTGACGTCACACATACACAATAGTGACTAGTGACGGTTTTGTCACGTGTGGCAACCTACTGGCTTTTCCGGAAACGGGAACGCAAAAGCAACGTCCATTCTTGATTCTTGAAGCTTGAAGTGTCAATCTATTTCTCCAAGCCTCAGGGCTCCTATATTCCTTTAAATTTGACTGATAAGATATCTTTCATCATGTCAAAAGTCGTATTCGGTGAGTCATGTTATCGCCCCATGATTCCGCCTGTTGACTGTCACCAAACTTTTGCTGCTACCTAGTTGGAAATGTACCGTACAACATGGCGGAGGAACAACTTATCGGCGTGTTCAGATCAGTGGGACAGGTCATTGGATTTAGGTATTGTCATCGCATAATGTATCGAGAATCATGGATTGTGTGAAGCTAAACTGCGTACATTGTGGCTCGCATCCAGACTTGTGTTTGACAGGGATACAGCCAAGCCAAAAGGCTATGGCTTTTGTGAATTTGCGGGTACATTTTCCTGTCTGAACATCGTATCGACATTCTCTGACCTGTTTCCCTTACAATCTTGCAAACTTGCGTGGCCTGTTCCTCAAAAATTATTCAACGCTTCGAATGAACCTCCAAATGATCACCTCAACGGTCTGATAAACGCTCACTCGTCAACCCTGAATGCACGCGGTCCCGTGTCTCATCTGCGGTCGTGCCCAATGTCATGTTCTCATATATCGTGACAATGTTTTGTGCCCTGCGTGATATATCATACTTGTCGAAACTCATCGACCATGCTTGCCTCGTGTCTTCGCATATGCCTGCAATTTGTGAACGCGGTCGCGCAATAGACCACGAAACAGCACTGTCAGCCGTCCGAAACCTCAACAATGTAGATGTCGGCGGGCGGCCCCTCCGCATCGATCTTGCAGACTCCGATCCATTTTTGGAGGGAAAAACAACAGTCAGAGGAGAGCTGATGGATGGCGGATTTCCGGGACCATCTGAGCCGCGTTCGCAGTGGCGTTCGCAAGGTGGGCGAAGTAACGACCCAGATGCTTTTCTATCCAATATACCCCCGGGAATACAGGTGCCTCTAGGCTCATCGTCTCTCGATAGCATCAGTCAGACGCTAGCCACCATGCCTCCGAACCGGCTAATGGAAGTTCTAGCTCAGATGAAGGTTGGTGTCGGTGTATGTTTTAAGTCAGTGTGTTGCTGACCGTACTGTTAGGCGTTTGTCATAAGCCACCCCGACCAGGCGCGAACATTGCTCGTCAAGCACCCGCAAATGTCATATGCGCTCTTCCAAGCGCTGTTATTAAACAAAATAGTTGACCCTACCATTTTAGAGCGCATGCTCGCGTCGTCGCGTGGATCCAACGTAGGTGCTCCCGTCCCTCCTGTGATGCAGCAACAACGACCGCCTTTGCAACAATACAACGCCGGCCCTTACGGCCAGCAAATGCCCCCCTTTCCCCCACAACCGCAGCAAATGCAACCGCCTCCCGTACCAGCAGGCCCACCGGCAAATATGTACGGGCATCATCCTCAACATATGCAAGGCCAACCTGTGGCTCCACCATACTATCGACCTCCGCCTGCACCAGCGATGCCCGGCATGGCCCCAGCAGCGCAAATGCAACAGCCCGCTGCGTCGGCGGGTCCGGCGCCTGGGGCTGAAATCAGCGAATCGCACAGAGCGATGTTGATGCAAGTAATGAATATGAGTCAGCAAGAAATAGACAGACTAGGAGAGAAAGAGAAATCGGCTATAATGCTACTGGTGGGTTCTAATTTACGTTTGGAAAATCTTAAGCTGAGACATAATTTCCAGCGTTCGCAGTTCATGGGTTCATTAGGCGCCACATAAGTAGTTGTAAAATGTGTTTAGTTACTCTTCTGTTTTTAATTATTCAGTATCGGAATGTCTTCGTGTGTCGTGGCCACGTAGGCATAAAGGCGTTTCTTGGGCGTGCCAGCGCGCAATCTGAGTATCTTCGGGTAAGATCTTATCTTATCAGCGAGGTTAAGCATATGAAATAATATTTTTCCGCACGACGCCTTCCTTCTCAAAGCTGAACGTGACCCGATCGATTAATATTTTGGATGCTCGGCCTGACTCGAGCTCGGCCATATCTGCCTCGACTACACCAAATCGCATACAGAAACTGCCACGTACGCCGTACCTGTTCCAATCTCGCAGCGAGCACCAGGTTTTCCACTATGGCCCACCCCCCCTCCTCGACCGCCCAGCCGGCGCAAATCCCCGCTCTGGACAGCCCGCACGCGGCGCCTGGCGCGGCAGACGGATCTGCGAAGAAACCGAAAGACAAAAAGAAGCCTGCAGCTACTGAGGGACACCCGCTCGAGGTCAGCATACTTCGCTGCGTTCTTGCCGCCTTGCTCAATGCATACTGCTGTACTACATAGCTTCAACCCCGCCCCGAATTCTTCGATCACCGTATCAAGATCTTCGACGAACTCAAAGCTGAACACGATGCCTTCGTCGCAGGTTGACTAGGTTTTCTATTGCATTACGCGCATTTCAGCTTATTGGCCTATTCTTACTTAGCCCAGCCACGGGAGGAAATTACAGTGACGATGCCTGACGGTTCGGAGCGGAAAGCCAAAAACTGGGAGACGAGCCCTATGGACGTCGCAAAGGAGGTGTCGAAGAGTCTCTCAGAACGTATTGTCATTGCAAAGGTGCGTTACCCGCATATCTTGTTCGCGTCAAAGGGTTAGAGCTGTCGTGATAGGTCGACGGTGTTTTGTGGGATCTTGAACGTCCTCTTGAAAAGTCATGCAAACTTGAACTCTTGGACTTTGAACATCCCGAGGGTACGTTCGTCTCCTTCGTTTATGGCTTTACAGCGTTATCTAACATGGAATCCAAGGTAAGAAGGTATTCTGGCACTCTTCTGCACACGTTCTTGGAGAAGCGGCCGAACGGCATTACGGGTGCCATCTGTGCCTTGGCCCTCCTACCGACGACGGTTTCTTCTACGAAATGGCTATTCAGGACAGGTAATATCTGTCATATTCAAAAACATGTCTTCCGAACTAAAGTTATCTGTGTACAGGCCGGTTGTTAATGCCGATTATCCAGCAATAGAAAAAGTGTCGGAGTCTGCGATCAAGGAGAAGCAGAAGTTTGAAAGGCTCGTTGTGTCGAAGGAAAAGTTGCTTGAGATGTTCAATGTACGTTTTAGCTCTTACTCTACGTTCCTGGACCTCTAAAACTCGCTCTGTTTTAGTACAACAAGTACAAGAAATACCTTATCGAAACCAAAGTACCTGACGGAACCTCCACCACCGTTTATCGTTGCGGACCTATGATCGATCTCTGCGTTGGGCCACATATCCCTCACACTGGCAAAATCAAAGCCTTCATGATCACCAAGGTGCGCTCTTATGGGTCCCAGTACGTCACAAGATTCGTTGTTTACCCATTGGTTTGATAGAACTCGGCTTCCTACTTCCTTGGAGACGCCGCAAACGACTCCTTGCAACGAATCTACGGTATCTCCTTCCCCGATAAGAAGCAGCTTGCGGACTACAAAGTCTTCCTTGCTGAGGCTGCCAAACGAGACCACAGGAAGATTGGAAAGGACCAAGAACTGTTCTTCTTCAATGATCTCAGCCCGGGAAGCTGTTTCTTCCTTCCCCATGGAACGCGCGTATACAACTCCCTCGTCGAATTGATGCGCGTAAGTTCTTTCCCTCTTGAAGTCATCTTCGAATTAACATTTCAAAGTCAGAATACTTCAAACGTGGTTATCAAGAAGGTAAGTGCACTGCCGACAATTAGTTGTATAACTTGGTTCTGATTCCTAAATGATTGCAGTCATCTCACCAAATATGTACAACTCAAAACTTTGGGAGACCTCTGGCCATTGGCAAAATTACAAGGACGACATGTTCGTCCTTGATGTCGAGAAGGAGAAGTGGGCTTTGAAGCCCATGAATTGTCCCGGCCATTGCTTGATCTTCGATTCTCGGGATCGTAGTTACAAGGAACTTCCTATCCGCATGGCCGAATTCGGTATCATTCACAGAAATGAAGCTAGCGGTGCTCTTACCGGTTTAACGCGAGTACGCAGATTCGTGCAAGATGATACCCATGTGTTCTGCATGCCGTCCCAGGTATGCTCTTATCTGTGCTGTCCTCGGATGTTATAGAACATGCACTCAATTTACACCACACAGCTTGAGGAAGAAATCGGAGCGCTCTTCGATTTTATGCACCACATATATGGTCTCTTTGGGTTCGAGTTCCGCCTCGAACTATCTACCCGGCCGGACAATTATCTAGGCGAAATCGAGACCTGGAACGTCGCTGAAGAGGTTTGCTATTGTGTATCTCATATTCCGAGCTTCACCGTTGATGCTGGTGTACCTGCTTAGCAACTGACGAAGGCCCTTGAGAAGCATTACCCGGGCAAATGGGAACTCAACCCCGGCGATGGTGCTTTCTACGGCCCCAAGATTGACATCACTATCAGCGATGCCCTCAAGCGTTCCTTCCAGTGTGCAACGATCCAGCTCGACTTCCAGCTGCCCGAGCGCTTCAACCTTCGTTACCGCTCCTCCGATGAGGCCGTCATGTCTCGTCCTGTCATCATCCACCGTGCCATCTTGGGTTCACTGGAACGTTTCATTGCTATTATCACTGAGCACTTTGCCGGAAAATGGTGCGTGCTTCTGCCTCTTGATGTTCGTTTATGTGAGAAGTATGAAATGTTGATCTTTGTGTGATGTCAATCAGGCCTTTCTGGATCTCACCTCGCCAAGTCCTGGTTATTCCCGTCGCTGCTCCATACGTACGTTCTCCCGCATTGACGAGGATCGACATTTTGCTAATCCAGCTACGCGTTTAACAGAAAGAGTATGCAGCAGAAATTGCTGGTCGCTTAGAGAGCCTCGGCCTCTTCGCAGATGTCGACAACGGCGAGAACACTCTTCCGAAAAAGATCAGAAACGGTGAAATTGCTCAATACAATTACATTCTCGGTGCGTGTCTTCAGCTACTTATTTTCATCTGTATGTATTTATCGGCATCTTTCAAACTTTTCAGTTGTTGGACAGGAAGAATTGGACGCGCGCTCTGTTAATGTGCGCAACCGTGATGATGTCGGAACGAAGAGCAAGGGTGAAATGGTTGCGTTGGACACAATTGTAGAACAACTCGTCGCTTTGAAGAAGTCGCGCAGTCTCCTGAACAAGTTTGTGTAGTTGAAATATTAGTTGGGGCTAATAGACGTAGTATTTGTATATCTTAAATTTTTCATTTCATGTGTTACAAGGGGATCTCAGGAGATTACGTTAGCGGAACTTAAAAACGGTATTATCTGTATGTGCTCAAGCTCAAAAATGACTGAAGGTAGACTGGTGACCGGTCTAGACTGAAGGTGGACTGAAGACTCCAATGGGGGAGTCTCAGGGACTTACCATATTGGGCAGTTCGCCTGGAGTGCCTGCCTTCCAAATTGGATGCTATTGGATCACGCTGTGGTTCTTGAATTAGACCCGTTTCACTGCATACCGTCAAGTCTATCTGGTTCATTGTATTTCACTTTCCGAATGTTAATCTGCTTTTAACTCTGCTATATCCAACTTCGTCGTCTGTAACATTGCTTTCACTTCATCAGTAATCCTTAATAATCCCCGTTCATGGGTAACGTGCAATCGGGGTCGGCCTTGACGCGTACGACTGTGGCACTAGACTCATTTGTAGCAGAACTTGGAGGAGATATCATATTCGAGAAGAGGTGTGTTCTTTAGACATTGTTTACTTGTATACTGCTTATACTGTGCAAGCCTTGGGTCAGCGCGTTTCCTCAAGACGGTGAAATGTCGCCACCGCAATGGATTCCTTGTCATCAAGATATTCATTAAACCAGACCCTGGTTTAACCTTGAGGTCATATCAGCGACGATTGAAGAGTGAGTCCCGAAACCTTGCATTCGGGGGCCGATCTATAACACATCTTGGTAGTGGACAGAGAGGCACTACTTGATATCACCAATGTCTATAGCTATCAGACCTTTGTGGAGACGGAGAAAGCTGGCTATATCATCAGGCAATGGATGGCGAGTAATCTGTATGACCGCATCAGGTGAGTATACCCTGTTGCATAGGAATATTTACTAAATGTTCGCAGTACCCGACCATTCCTCAGTGTAGTAGAGAAGAAGTGGATTTCCTTCCAACTCTTAAATGCCCTACGCGATGCACGCAATAGAAAGGTTTCCCATGGAGATATTAAATCAGAGAACATTCTCGTCACGTCTTGGAACTGGATTTACCTCACAGATTTTGCGTCGTATAAGCCCACGTATCTTCCGCTTGATGACCCTTCGGATTTCTCATTCTTTTTCGACATGTCGGGGAGGCGTACATGCTATCTGGCTCCAGAACGCTTCTATACTACAGAAAGTAACCCTGAAATCAGCGCGAAGAAATCGAAAATAGCCATGGATGAAGAAGGCAAGCGCGACGGCAAGGTCACAGAAGCCATGGACTGTTTCAGCGCGGGATGTGTAATAGCGGAATTGTTCCTGGAAGGGACACCGTTGTTTACTTTGAGCCAGCTCTTCAAGTACAGAGAAGGAGAGTACAAAGTTGACGGCCATTTGTCTGCAATTGCGGATGAGGGTGTTGAGGTACGTCGGCTGTCGTTTGAACTGCTGCATTGATTTACAAACCCCTAACAGACTCTCATCAAACAAATGATTAGCCTTGACCCAGCAGACCGGCCAGCTTTCGATACATTGTTGCACACTTCACGAGGAACCGTATTTCCAGAGTGCTTTTACTCGTTCCTTTACAACTATGTCTCCTCTGTCAACGAACTTTCTAGCGAATCGCTGGCCATTAAAAATCCTCAAATGACATCCCACGCAAGTCAGCCACCTCATCCACAGTCAATAACGACTGGTCGACCTAACACACCGAGTCCCTTGAATAATGCGAGTGAAGGAAAGATAGATCTACTTCCCACCGATTCCGACCATAGATTAGAGAGGATATGGGCCGACTATGAAAGTATAGAGCCATACATAGCTCCTGAAAGTCATGACGATTCCGATGTTCCCATCAGAGTGGAATACAATCATTCTACAAGCCCTGCTTCCAAACCATTCCAAGTATGTATTCCCGCTTGTCGTACTCATTTCAGCTGAATTTATACAAAGTCCAGGATATTTTGCCTGTTGAGCTGCACATTCCCAATCGTGATTCTAGTTTGCGCGCCTCCGTTCGCAATGGTCGATTTGCTGCAACAGAAGGTGATTGCATTCAAGTCTGTAGCCAAGAGACAAGCTAATAATACCCACAAAGACGGCCCCGCCCTCATTATCCTTGCCATTGTCACTTCCAACATTCGCAATTGTACTTTACCCAGCTCGAAAGTCCGGGCCCTTGATGTCTTTCTTGCCTTGGCCTGTCATTTGACAGATGAAGCCAAACTTGATCGCATGGTTCCATATATTGTTGAGCTCCTACACGATGAAGCGCCCCTTGTTCGATCTGCTGCTCTGCGGACGTTGATGCAAATCGTAAGCGGTTCAAGTTACTACTCCCGCATATCATTTCTTACTCCTCCACAGTTGATGATAGTAACAGTGATTACGCCATCTAATGTATCTATTTTCCCGGAGTATATTATCCCTAATATCAAGCATCTGGTACACGATCCTGAAGTGTCCGTGCGATGTACGTACGCACAGTGTATCGTCCAACTGGCAGACACGGCTGTTCGGTACCTCGAGATGGGCCAAGCGTTGAAGGCTCACGGGGCCTTCCAGCTCACTGCGGAGGCGCACGAGTACGAAAGTGCTAACTTTGAGGTATGTAAACCAGGCACTATTAATTTCTGTTTCTGTTTCTGTTTCTAATGTGTTCCTAGATATCATATGATGCAAGTATGCAAGAATTACAGGCGCATATACAAGAGCACCTTTCCGCCCTTCTCATGGACCCATCCAGCATTGTAAAGAGAGCAGTCTTGCACGACATATCGACTTTATGCATATTTTTAGGCCGCCAGAAGACGAACGACGTGCTATTGAGCCATATGATCACTTACCTGAACGACAGAGACTGGCTCTTGCGCTATGCATTCTTTGAAAGTATTGTTGATGTCGCAGCCTGTGCAGGAGGGCGTAGTTTGGAGGAGTACATTTTGCCTCTAATGGTACAGGCATTATCCGGTGTGTAATATATCTTGTGAGATACAGCATCTTGGGACTGATTTTTATTTAACTAGATGTCGAGGAATCAGTTGTGGCTAAGGTCTTATATGCTCTAACGAGCTTATGCGAGTTAGGCTTATTCCAAAAAATGCGAATATGGGAATTGATGAGTGCCACACTCGGCTTTTTGTATCATCCCAATATATGGATAAGACAAGGTATGGACAGTGATAGAAAAACGTTGGACGCTAACCAAATCCATGATGTAGGAGCTGTTGCTTTTATCACGTCCTCTGCGCGGCATCTTCCTCCAAGTGATATATGGTGTATCCTGTACCCTTCATTGCGCCATTTCTTGAAATCAGATATAGTGGACATTGACGAGCAGAGTTTGCTATGTGCGATGAAGCCTCCGGTATGCATGGTTTCAGTCTTCCAGTCGAACTGTATTATAACAATCTACGAAGCTTCCGCGACAAGTTTTGGACGCTGCCGTGCAATGGGCCATGAAATCCGATAAATCTTCGTTCTGGAGGGGACCCCGCCGGGTTGCAAATAAGGTTGAGTCTCCCAGGGAGAGCGTACTCTCGATGAGGAAAACGGGAAACAGCGGTATATCTCGAGCCAAATCCGAGGAGTAAGTGTGTTTCCTACTACCGTGCTTCAACACACTTAATCGCGGCAATGCAGAGATGAAGCCCAGATTACTAAACTACAGACATTAGGCATGACGCCTAGCGACGAGAGCAAGCTTGTCGCTCTCAGAGATTACACGCTCAGGCTGGCGAATGCCACATCCAGTTTTGCATCACGACTTATCTCGGATCCTGAATCAGGCGTCCACCTCAAGATGATTGGTAACATTGAATTGCAGAAACTTGGGGTAGTGCCACAGACTGTGTTCCTCAAAGCCAGACAGAACGAGCCGAACAGTGCGACCAGATCCCGGTTCCTCAGCCCATCAGTTCGAAAGGCGACGGCTTCGACGGCTTCGAGGACTCCCCTTCTAAGCCCGAGGACAAACCACGGAGCAAGCACCGACTACAGCGCTGCGGGGGCGCCCTTTGAAGATCTGCGCAGACGATTGGCGACTATCAATGCTTCCGGCTCCTCGGTGAGCTTAGCAAACGTGTCTCGCGATTCGGGACGTGCTTTATTGTCACCCGTGGCGAACGCCTCTACGACATCACTATCTCCCGCCAATCCTGGCCTCGACTCCCATCCTCCCGGGAGCCTGGATCGACCTCCAAGTCCAACGGAGTCCATTGTGTCGACCACCAATTCTGTGTCGTTCCGCCCTGCTAACAGGTTGCAAGTTGGGAGCACCGATGGGCAGAAAGCTGTTCCTCTTATCGGCTCGTCTAAGGCTAATGCTACTGGGTTACTTGAAGCACATTTCAAGATTCGCCCAGAAAGCTCTCCTGATGAATCAGGCCGGTCTTCTCCTATGGGTATGTCCTCAACCATCCGCGGCCCACGAACATTGCGTAGCCCTTCATCTTTAGCCATTTCAACGTATGGTAGGTTGCTTTAGCATTCTCCTATGTTCTTGTTCTTATCTGCGAGTACTAGATGGTCAAGAGAAGGGTATCAACAACCTTCTGGAAGGCCTTTACCTCGACAATAACCGTGAACTTCAGCAAGATTTTGGTCCTAAAGTTCACGATGGTCCTGTCCGCCGGCGCAATATAGGCCGTCAGACTTTCTCCTCCCGCGACGCAGCCAATAAACGATTGGAAGCGACCCTTATTGCAAACGTTGCATCCCATTCGGAAGCCATCACTGGATTTGCAGTCTCGCCTGACCACATGTTTTTCGTCTCTTCATCAGACGACAAGACAGTAAAGGTGTGGGACACGGCGAGGCTAGAACGCAACGTGACAAGCAAACCGAGGCATACGTATGGACAACACCATGCCCGGGTCAAGAGTGTGTGCATCCTAGAGGGCGTCCATTGCTTCGCGAGCGCTGCCGACGACGGAAGCCTTCACGTGGTCCGCGTGCATATAACACACTCAGGACCCTTACCCAAGTATAATAAACTACAAGTTATCAGAGAACACCGAGTGGAGAATGTCGGCGAGTACATAACGTGTATGACTCATTATAACACAGGTGCTCTCAATTCAGAAAATTTATTTCCTGATTAATGATCAGTCCCCTTAGAGTCGTCTTCTAACCTCGTATATGCTACGACGCATTCCGTTATCACCGTGTTGGATCTACAGACAATGCGTGTCCTCCAAAGGATGGAAAATCCTCGGCATTACGGACCCATAACTTCGCTTTGCTTGGATCGAAAGAAAGCTTGGGTCATCGTTGGTACATCCACCGGAGTTTTGTCGTTGTGGGACAAGAGGTTTGGCCTTTTGATTCGGAGCTGGCACGCGGGCGCCGCCTCTCCCGGCGTCTCTGCAAGAATCCATCAATGTGTTCTACATCCTTCGAAAGGACGGGGAAAGTGGATCATTGTATCCCTTGAGTCAAAGAAGAGCACCGACCGCTCCTTCACTCAACTGATCGAAGTATGGGATATTGAAAAGGCAGTTCTGGTTGAAACTTACACCACGCGAATCGGGTCACCAAGCGATCCTGTCCCCGAAATAAAGGACGTGCAAGGATCGGATGCAGAGATGACTCCTGCTGGAGCAATTGCTGCACTTGTACACTCCCGACAGGGTAACAACTTTGATGACGCTACCCGGCTAGCCCGCCGCGATGAACCTACTCGCCCACCTGCACCTGATATCCGTGCACTGGTTGTCGGGTCTGAATTTGCTGGTTATTCGAATATGCAGAGGCCTGATTTCGGGGACGGCGACTCTGGTACTTATCGGGCCATGGGCCGCGGGTACATGATTACAGGGTCAGACGACTGTAAACTCCGTTTATGGGACCTCAACAGGCTCGAGCGCACAACTGTGCTCAGTGGGCTGGAGGCTGACCAGGAAAAACCATCATACGCGTTAGTCCACTCTACTGATACTTGTATATTGTATTGACTTTATCCTTCCAGGCTGTCGCCCAATGGGAATATAACGACATATGCGGAGACGTGGCCCCGCCTGCCAGCGGGCAGTTCTGCCAATCGCCCTCCGCAGAGAATTTCCTTGATCATGCATAGTCAGCAGAACCTGTTGAAAAACCATCAGGATGTCATTACAGCTCTAGCTTCCATTGAGTCGCCGTTCCGTGGTGGTATCGTAAGTGGGGATCGTGCGGGAGTTATCAAGGTCTGGCGGGTGGAGCAGGTTGAGCATTCTGTGTGAGGTGGGAATCGGATAAGCCCGAAACTAGTACTAGAATGATTTCTGTATATTATGTACCTCTATAACATTTTTGTGTCAACATTGATTCAAAAGGAACATGGGAAAGGGCCAAGTAAAAGGCTAAAGCTGCATCTAAGCTGCATCTGTAATAAATCTTGTGTTTCTTACATAGTACATTCAAATACTTAAAGCACATCCAAAGCACATCCATTCTTTGTTTAAGTTCCTGCCTTGTCAGAAATCATGCATAAAACAGTCAAATTTGCAAATCATTCATACAAAAAAAAATACAAGCACTGTCATTTAGTTTCCGTATCTGGCCATGTTTCCATTCTTCACAATCAAAGTAAGCACCAATTGGAATAAAATTTCTTCTAGCTTCGGGATAAAGTCACAGTTTTATCAAATAAAAAAATTTCACGGCAACATACCTTGAATACAACATGTCACACATATCAGGGCAGCAAGTAGTGGGCACTTATTTACCCTTCAAATATCCTTCTCCCCTACATATATGCAACATTATCAGCATTGTTAAATAAGTAATTGATAACACACATAGCTAATTCCAAATCCCTTATCATAATTTCTCTCTATGCAACCAAAGTTATGTCAGATTATATACAGGATGATTAGAAGGACATAAAAATACTTACTTCCTGGAAATATATAAAGCATTTGTCATATGTCACAGCTGGACTAGACATATTGGAATAAATCACATACATACTAAGAATGAAAATATTAATTGAATAAATATAGTATTAATCATAATTAATAGAAGTGGACTTAGACATACTTTATGCTAGAGATGCAATTAGTAGATAGTATATCAAATAAGCAGAATACTCACATCCTAGAAATAATGGAAATATAGTAAATGTTGTTAATAGATAATATTTGATTGAATGGATTACATATCTTACATGCTAGATATAAAGCAGTTAGATTAGAAAATATAGCTAAAGAAAATCCTTCTTACCCCCTGGATATTATTGGTTGAGGTAATGTTATAATCAAGATTATATAGCCTGTTCTTGGCACACATACCTTCTGTAAAGTAGTAGTAAATGGGAAGGAAAGGATAATCAGTTATCTAGAATAACTTACATCCTTGGGGCAGGGCCAGGTTAATGACTTGATTAATGTGCCATGATGAATTTCAAACACTTTCACATACCCCCTTCAAATTATTGCCACAAATTAATATCCAATAGATAGATAACAAAATTTTGTATTGCTTACATTCTGTATTTTAGTGGAAGAAAATACTTGTCAGAATCTCCATGGAAATTAGTTAAACAGGTACTTGCATCCTAAAAGCATAAATAATTTGATTAAATCCAAGTAAGCTATAATAGTAACAACTCACATTCTAAGTTTGGATGCAAGTCATTTAAATGTTTGTTAATTTGGCATATCTTCCATTGAAAATGGCACGTACAAACTAAATAGCAACATTAGCTTGGAATATATAGATTCATGACCACATACCAACTAATATCAGAAATTACATATACTGTAAATAAGAGTATAATTTGCTATGAAGCAGGTCACATACCTCCTACAGAGTCATGTAGTCAGCAATAAGTACTTCTGAAACCAATGGTTTGATACATACCAACTAGGTAGTAGAATATAACACCAGATCAGACTGATTCTGAATAAAAAGTGATGTACACATACAAGCTGGAAAGAAATAAACAATCAATACTTGATACATATCATAAAGATGCAAGATATTGTTTACCTCCTAGAAGCAAAGTCCAGGCAGTAAATAAAAATCAATCATGTTTGAAAAAGCTACGTACTTCCTAAAAATGAATTGAATGTTTTGTATATTGGCTGTATCCATTGAAATGTACTTACCCACTAGACAAAATGCCCAGAGTGTATAAAGTTAGTAACTTTATACAGCATAATATGTTATATTGCACCTACTTCCTGTGGAAATATAGTCAAGGTTGTATCAAAACTCAGGGCACAACTGTGAAAGCCTTCTTACCTCTTCTGTCACTATTAATGAGAATTTCCATCCATCCTCGTAGTGATCACTCTGATAAATTGATACATGTTGTGCTTCCCACAAAAATAAATTATATTAGTAACTCCTTAGATCCCCAATTCTTATTGGAATACTCACTTGTATCAATGGTCTCATATTTTGTTGTTTCTTTTGAATATGATTGATTTTGTTTCCGAAGAAGCAAAAGTTGTGTATATAATTCACTAGAAAATGGACTCCTATAATGTGAAATTTTGATATTTTTAATAGTAAGATGCATCAATAATTTTGTTTGAATAAACTGCTGCTTGAGCAAAATGTACATGTCTCTTACATTTCAGGCGTGAATGTATAGGATTTTATTGTATCTGCATGTTCACCGACTTTATTGGCAAAGACCTCCCACTCCTGTAAAGTGAAATGTCCCCAAAGGTTGACATTTTCGTAGGGACCTGTTTTCCCATTGTCAGTTGTAAATTTGCGAGTAATTATGTGGCTGCAAAACTTACTAAGAGCTGTAAGGGACGCTTGAATGGCTGCCTCCAAGACCGGTCGTTGTTGGTCGTTCAACCAATTATTTATAATAACAAGGTCGGCGAGTCTGATGGCGGTTTGAAAAGAGCTCAGGCTAGAGCGCAGACTATCAAGCAAATCATCACTATTTCCATCCTGGAATGCAGACGGTGCAGTCTCATGAACTACTCGAAGAATTTCAAAGGAGATGTTGGTGGCGGAGACCGCGTTGACGGATGAGGTTAGCAGCAGGGGCAGTAATGGGAGCATTGTGAGATGGGCAGCCGAAACCGATATCTGAATACACTTATAGGAAGATTACACGGCGTCAAGTGATGCCCTGCGTCATATTTCATTGTCCGAAAATAGGCGCTTCGTGCCCCTCTTTCCAACAATACATCAAAAGAAATAGGTACAGACTCTGCGGCGGCTTGTGGCATAGTAGGGAGTATCTCCACACCTGGCAATATCTGCTGCAGTGTTGGACGGAGTACAGTCGCAGAGATATCGAGAAATTGTAGCATCAGCTGTAGCGGTGAGCGTCTCGACGCCCCGTATATCTATACTTGGGTGTACTACCATGCAGTGCCATCGAGCCGTTCTCACCGCACGTCAGCTTATTTTTGCTCACTTCAATTCATATCCCTTATCGAATGGTGGACAGACCCAGCCGGATGCCGTTTTATTTTGGTGTAACGAGTAGGTACTTGCATTTCTGGGGACGATGGACCGGACGAGAGCATATCAGTAGACGGGGACACACTCCATAGTATAGCCGTGCGCTCTCCTGCGGACAGAGGCATAGAGTCGAGTCCTCATATGCTATATATAACACCTACCGGGTTCTTAATACATATATTCGTGTTAGTGTGATGAGTAGCCGTTCAGTATTGATTTACAATGCTACCATATGACCTGTACATCCTGGATTCCGATCTGCGGCGAAGAGCTTTAAATGTAATGAGCGCCCTGTTTTCCTGTTCACAGTTCTAATGCACGGGCCACAGTGCCACAAACAGTGTCATGATTTGCGGCAGCAGACATGAAGACCGCGGACTGCCCTGCCTCTCGAAAACATACCCATTAAATTGTATTATACCTTTTTTCCATCGTCTAGCCTATCCCTTGCCCGAGACTGGCCAACAATCAAGTAATGAGAACCGTTCTAATAGGCCCCTTTGCGTGAGCGTAGGCGTGCAACGAAGCTCAGGGCGAGACACATCAAAGTAAGAGGTTTGGTTAAGTCCGCTCAAATGGAATCGCGAGGGGCTGTTTCCCTACATGGAGATATTCATATTAACCATTGCATACTCAGACATGCGGCACTCGCACTCACTCGACGAACGCGATGCTGTCCTTCCGATCTTCCGTGCGATGTCGACATCCGTGAGTGGCGACACCCCTGTACCAGCGAACCTCGTGGCGACGCGGACGACGGTGGCCAGTGAAGCTTCAAGGGGTGTATGCGACTAGCTGAGCAGCTGGGATCCCTGAAGGACGGTGAGTGTCGGTCGCATTTGAAGTTCCGTTAATCGTTCGTATGCACACAGGAGCCATAGGACGCGCCAGTGGCTGGACCGAGTGCGGTCGGCAGATATGGATTTGAGGTACTGCCAGCAGGCGAGGTGCAGAGCATTTGGTATATAGCACGAGGGTAGAAGGTGGATATTCCTGTGTAGAATCGACGCTCGAGAAACGAACGAGGTCTGGCGTGTGGTTACGCTTGACGCATCGTACTGAGGCTGTTAATCCGGTGGGAATGGGGACTCATAGGGCGCGCTGTACGACAGCTTGTTATTCCTGTAAAGTATTGGTATACGAAAAACATATGCAACAAAGAGATCACTAACCATGACCTTGTGAAGTATAAAAAATAATTACGGCTGCGTGCAGAGTTGTTCAAGACTCCTGCCAGTCGGGTGCATCCTGTCTCACGGAGTACTTTAGTCCATGTCGTCGTGTTGCGTGCAGTCCCTATCGCGCGAGCTCTCGCGTCGCCCCGCCGTTCTCAGTGCATCCTGATCACCCGGCATCGTTCATCCCTTATCGGACCCGCCCTCACCCCTTTAACCCGACGGTCCCGCCTGTCCCGCTTCAGGGTACCATCTGCATCCGTCTACCCTCTCCCACAGCTGCCCACGCGCCCTAGCACCCCGACAAACCGCGGATAAACACCATTGGCGCGTCCGCACCCCTCCCATGTCCTCTCATTCACGCTAGCTGCCTGGGACTGGCAAGAACGGGGAAGCCTGGGGGCCAAGAGCTGTCAATGGCGAAACAATGCGAGTGAGAGTACTACTCAGGTGTAAGTTGAGGTTGAACTGGATGACTGCGTACAGGACGGCTATGACTCACCTCAATGTTTCCATATAGATAGCTTTCCAGGGAACCCGGCCAGCATACCAAGTCAGCGACACTGTGGGCGCTTAAATATCTGTGCTTGGCAGTAACTCTGATGCCATTTCAAACCGTGGGAAATGAACGCACGGTGCACGCACCGGGAATCAACCGGGCTCCAAGTTGGCTCCAAGGGGACACTGTCGACAACCAAAGCATAGGCGCGGATGCCATTCCAAACACACGCGGATGGCATAGGGCACGCGCTAGCACTCTGGCACGTCTCCGTCTATTCCCTCCCTCCCCGGCTTGCGGTCCACAGCTTGCGTTGTGCTGTATCTGCTTAGCTTTGAGGCCGTCTTTGCCCTCGTTCAATCACAGGACGTCGACGACCGACTTCCGTCCGCACCCAGTACACCCGCAGTGACCTCCTTTGGACGCGGTCTTTAAGCCGGAAGATGCAAGGCTCAGCTCGTTCCCTATACCACTCACTGCCCACCGCCGTTCATTCACTCTCACGCGCCCAAATGCCCTAGACCATTGCATACACAGACATGTTCGAGTCGAGTCAAGAACTTACCAGATCACCTTCGAAGGGACGCATGGGCACGCCATGCTCTGCTCAACGTCTATACATTGCATACGAGTGACGCGCGACGGGCCAGTGCCCGTGGCTGAGGCTGAGACCCGAGGGCAGCCGGCGAACATGGATAGATGTACTACCAGATTAGGCGAGCGGAAGGGGAGGAGTAAATGTTACTGGAAAGTGTATTCGATGGTGATCGGAATATCTTATTGTAACTTTGCGGAGTAAGTATTTTATCTTACGGCTGTCTCCAAGTTCATACTAATCATTAACCTGTTTATATAGAGTGTACTCGCCAAGTTCACAGCTGCATTTGTCACTGAATTAGAACACATACGGCGTCACTCTCGAAGGGAACACCATGAATGTCGCTGAACTCGACAGCACAAGCATCGCATAGGGCATGCGCTTTGTATCCGACAGCTCGCGTTTCGCTGTATCTGCTTAGTTTCAAGGCCATTGTTCCCCTCCACCTCCTGTTTACGAGCTGCTGTCGACAACACTGTCCCCTTGCCGCGGCGTGTCGCATGTGCGACTCAGGGACTTCGTCAACATCCTCGAAGATATCCTATCATGCTCCCTGTCCTCCTCGTTCTGGGAGGCCAGATGCTCTAGCAATTGTGCATCCGCGGCTGCATGCCTTTTCTCCGAGTACACTCTTCTCTCTCCAAGTCCACACACAACTACCTCCTTCCACTTGCGACCTCAGTGAGGGAGTCAAGACCTTACTAGATCACCTTCGAAGGCACTCCACAATCAACGTCAATTTCAGGTCAACGTTCATGCTTGGTTCTTGTATTGCTAAGTACGAGTAACATGCGACAGATCAGTGGCCGTGGTTGAGGCCTTAGGCCCGAGTGCGAGTGCCTCCGGCAGGCCATGCATCGGCGTACTGTCTGGTTCGGCGGGGGGCGGGAGGGCGTCGTATCAGTGGGTAGGGCAAGCGGGAGGAGTGAGCGGTACTACTGGCTAGGTACTGGCTGAAGTGAGACGTAGGTGGACATACTACGATTTCTACCCCGCCTCTGGGCGGCGTCGAAAATCGAGAAACACCATCCGATGCGCAGGTCGGCGACGACAGCTACTCTTCTGTACTCTGCTCCCTGCGCGCAGGATTAAAGTGGACAGGCAAGCGTCGAAGCCGGATCCTTCCCCCACTTTTGCACCTGTATCCGCAGTCAGCTCGCGCAGCCGCTTCCTGGCACGCCCAATCTCCCACTCTCGCGATTGCTGACCGGGACCTACCCGACCCTTCCTTACTGCACCGTATCCGCAACTATGACCTTAGTGTCCCGTTATGTAAGCATCCACACCCAATCCGAGTCCCCTTCGCCCTCTCCATGTGTCTCTATTCTTCCGTCATGCCAGATCGCGACGCGATGCGATGCTCCTTGCTCGGGTATGGGCGACATTTAAAGCAAAGGATCGTGCATCGTGCATCAGGCAAGATCTTCTGGGAAATTGGGACTAATTTGTTGCCAACAAATCTGCAGCCGCGGGAGTATCACTCTATATTGCGTGCAATGCAATCCTGCGGTAACCCGTGCGAGTCAAGGGCATAGGTGAACTTGCTATCGCGTGAGTTCTTATAGGTGTGTTCGTTTGGCATTCTCCTGTTGTATGCTACTAACAACATGCAAGCATTTGGTCAGCGCGTTTCCTCAAGACAGTGAAACCTCGCCACCGCAATGGATTCCTTGTCATCAATATATTCGTTAAACTAGACCCTGGTTTAACCTTGAGGTCATATCAGCGACGATTAAAGAGTGAGTCCCGAAACCTTGCATTTGGGGGCCGATCTATAACACATTTTGGTAGTGGTCAGAGAGGCACTACTTGACATCACTGATGTCTATAGCTATCAGACCTTTGTGGAGCGGAGAAAGCTGGCTATATCATTAGACAATGGATGGCAAGTAATTTGTATGACCGTATCAGGTGAGTAAACGTTGTTTCATAGGAATATTCACTAAATGTTCGCAGTACCCGACCATTCCTCAGTGTAGTAGAGATCAGAGAACATTCTCGTCACGTCTTGGAATTGGATTTACCTCACAGATTTTGCGTCGTATAAGCCCACGTATCTTCCGCTTGATGACCCTTCGGATTTCTCATTCTTTTTCGACATGTCGGGGAGGCGTACGTGCTATCTGGCTCCAGAACGCTTCTGTACTACAGAAAGTAACCCTGAAATCTGCGCGAAGAAATCGAAAATAGCCATGGATGAAGAGGGCAAGCGCGACGGCAAGGTCACAGAAGCCATGGACTGTTTCAGCGCGGGATGTGTAATAGCGGAATTGTTCCTGGAAGGGACACCTATGTTCACTTTGAGCCAGCCCAACAAAGACTACGTCCTAACGATTGCGACCACAGATTAGACAGTCCTACATGGCACCTGAAAGTCATGACGATTCCGATGCCCCCATCAAGCCCTGCTTCCAAATCATTCCAGGTCTGTGCTGCCGCTTGCCGTACTCATTTTCAGCTGAGTTTATACAAAGTCCAGGATACTTTTCCTATTGAGCTGCACATCCCCAATCGTGATTCCAGTTTGCACGCCCCCGTTTGCAATGGTCGATTTGCTACAACAGAAGGTGATTGGTTTCAAGTTTGTAACCAAGAGACAAGCTAATGATACCCACAAAGACGGGCCCGCCCTCATTGTCCTTGCCATTGTCACTTCCAACATTTGCAATTGTACTTTACCCAGCTCGAAAGTCCAGGCCCTTGATGTCTTTCTTGCCTTGGCCTGTCATTTGACAGATGAAGCCAAACTTGATCGCATGGTTCCGTATATTGTTGAGCTCTTACACGACGAAGCGCCCCTTGTTCGGTCTGCTGCTCTGCAGACGTTGATGCAAATCGTAGGCGGTTCAAGTTACTGCTCCCGCATATTCTTTCTTACTCCCCCACAGTTGATGATAGTAATATCAAGCATCTGGTACACGATCCCGAAGTGTCGGTGCGATGTACGTACGCACAGTGTATCGTCCAACTGGCAGACACGGCTGTTCGGTACCTCGAGATGGGTCAAGCGTTGAAGGCTCACGGGGCCTTCCAGCTCACTGCGGAGGCGCACGAGTACGAAAGTGCTAACTTTGAGGTATGTAAACCAAGCGCTATTAATTTCTGTTTCTGTTTCTAATGTGTTCGCAGAAGAATTACAGGCGCATATATAAGAGCACCTTTCCGCCCTTCTCATGGACCCATCCAGCATTGTAAGGCCAGCAGTCCGACCCTTGCACGACATGTCAACTTTATGCATATTTTTAGGCCGTCAGAAGACGAACAACGTGCTACTGAGCCATATGATTACATTCTTGAACCGTGACAGAGACCGGCTCACGCCTGATGGATGCTAAAGGACGCTAGGCTCTTTATCTTCTCGACGATTATCCCTCCTGACAGGAAACGGCTCATGCTGTGTAACGACACTAGTAGGGGAGGTTGTGAGGCATAAATCGGACCATCAGATGGTACGCTGAGAATAAGGTTTGTTTCAGTTCGTATAAATTACTGCACTGAGATTCCTGACCTTTACTTTGGCCCATTGAACAGAGACTGCATCTACTCTGTGCATGAGCATTTCCATGCAACGATGACATCGAATGTGCCTCGCAATTGCTAAAAAGGTATCCCGCAAGTCCTGCACAGACGCGGCGTCTGTTTAATATAGAGATTGTCAATGCCCACGAAAGGAAAGTAAGATTACTGTATCTTACCAGGCCTCAGTGATTCCCATGAAGCGTACGTCGCGGCTATGACCCATGCCTCCGATAGATTACGCTGATCACTGAATTTGCAAGCTCCCGTTTCTTTATGCAGGCGAGGCGGGTGCATTACAATATTCCTCAGCTCGTTTTCAAGGGACAAATACAGCCTCATGAGGCGGACCAGGTAGACCACGCCCATGGCTTCCGCTGCTTCATCGCTGAGGGACGGTAACGCCTTGGACGACAGAAGGTAGGAGGAGGATCCGGCTGCGAGCTCGTATATGTCAGACTGGGCTGCTAGGGTATATATCCGAAGCGCGTGCTGGGGGGAAAAGGAGAGCAGCAGGTCAAATATGGTCGGGGACGCCGTCTTCCATATATGCACCTTGGGATACAATCCGTACTCGGGCATGCGCCGCACTGCAGTCTCCAAGTCGGAGAAGCTCGGTGCGAACGACGTAGCACAGGACGCACGGTACATTGTGTGCAGCAATATGCCCAGGACTGCCGCTGTCTCTGGGACATCTGCCACTGTCATGCTACCACTGCTCGGCCGTTCGTCGTTGCGGATAGTACCGCACAGCGCTTTCATTGACTGCGGAGAGGTTTCTGAGATTATCGTGGAATTGACATAGAACAGAACCGAGTCTGACGACTTGACTATTGTATCTGGTGCTGGTCCTCGCTGGTCAGGCCCGAATACGGATGATGTCGCGAAAGACTCAAGACTGTCCATGATCTGTAGGGTGTTTTCCGAGGCTGGTACCTATCAGAAATCTACTAGAGGGGTTGATTAAAAGGCAGCGATTATGAGTACATACTAGCCTCGCTGGATAGGCTATAGCGGATGGTCTGGGTAGCCAATATAAATGAGCACTTGCATAGCAGCATAGGTGACGCTCTCATAGAGTATATACTCTGTATGACAGCTACCATACGTCATATATTGATCATCGTTCTATACCTATGAACAGAAATAAGTCAAGTTATTGACATACTTCCCATTAGAACTACTGTAAAGTACAGTTCTCTCAGGTTGGCTCATGTACAAAAGTGTTTCAGATGCTTCGTAACAGCAACTTCACAGTCCAAGTCACCGTGAGAAATTAATACAAGCGCCACAGCGGAAATTTACAAATGGTGCTATGACCCGACTACGAGCTTGAGCAAGAAGTGCCAGCAGGTGTTTGACACGGGCCTAGCAACTGAGTACAGTACAGCCACGGAGATTGCCAAAGGACTCTCTGTTTCAACTTGTAAGATTTCGAAACAAGACTCACACTGGTTGATAAAGTATCGCTTTCAGCGATAGGGCCTTGCTGAATTTTTATTTAATTGAGGAGAAAATATAAACGTCATGTTATTTCCACGTAAAGCATGTATTTGTCAATGTTAAATATTAGATACAATCCACTCTAATAATAACCTAGAAAAACTACGTGTTGACACCTCGATGAAACTTTACTACACTCATGACGAGTTTATGCCTTACGGCCAGTGCGAGCACGCTTGGTAGGGCTGGGGTTTGTCATTTCAAGGCTTTCGTCATCACTGTCAGTCCCTGATATTATCATTAGCTTACTTATAGACATGTTCATCATTCAATACGACTTACTTGTGCGTCCTGTAGCCTCGCCGCCGGTTTCCGTCTGATCGCCCCGAGTCAAGGTCCCTTCGCCGGTGGTGGTCCCGGTAGAAGCAACCACAGACAATGAACCCGCCGCACCGTCTGCACTCGAAGAACCAGACTCTGTTGCAGCAGAAGAAACAGCGCGCGTACCAGAACTCCCTTGGACGAAGTCGAGTTGACAAATAGGACGGAAGGGTGAACTCCGTCCGAACGACTTCGCAGCTGCAACCTGCTCCTTTCGGGTCGGTGTCTGGGGCATAGGTCGCGGCTTGCGATCGAAAATCGTCTTCTTGTACGGGCTTGTCGAAATCTTGGGGGCTGGTGCCAAAATAGAAATTGTCTCTACGCGTGCCGTGAAAGTATCGCTACCTTTGCGCTCGCCACTCCCTGCTAATATCACTCATCTGAAGATCTGCATAAAGACATGGTGAGATTAGAAAAACTTAACAAGGAAACAAAAGAGAGTTACAATAGAGGAGACATAGGCAGAGTAAAAAGAGTATAGTTACTACAAGCGCAGCTATAGAATTGAAACGAAATGGCCTGATAGTATTTGTTAGTATAAGGAAGAGATGGGAGAGACAAACAATGCAAAACCGACCAACATTTGAACGGGGGGAAACTTGAGATTGTTTAGACATGTGAGGATAAGAAGGGCATACAAGCAGAGACAATCCGACCAACATTTGAACGGGGGGAAACTTGAGATTGTTTGGTCATGTATGCAAGGGAAGAACACGGACAAGCAGGGGCAAACCGACCGAAAGTAGAACATGGGGAACCTTACTTTCAGCAAGGCCACACGGAAACCATTCATCAATGTGCGCACCCTCCTCATTTTCCTCCTCCACTGCCCCCTCCGCAAACGCATCATATTCCACAAAATTCGAAGGTGCACGTCCTTGAACAGGAAGATGCTTACCAGCACCACATATATTCAAATAATTAAAGCACATCCATTTTTTAATTAATCTCCTGCCTTGTCAGAAACCGTGCATAAAACAGTCAAATTTCCAAATCATTCATACAAAAAAAATACAAGCACTGTTATTCAGTTTCCGTATCTGGCCATGTTTCTATTCTTCACAATCAAGGTAAGCACCAATTGAAATAAAATTTCTTCTACAGGTTCGGGATAATGTCACAGTTTTATCAAATAAAAAAATTTCATGGCAACATACCTTGAATACAACATGTCACACATATCAGGGCAGCAAGTAGTGGGCACTTATTTACCCTTCAAATATCCTTCTCCCCTACATATATGCAACATTATCAGCATTGTTAAATAAGTAATTGATAACACACATAGCTAATTCCAAAGCCCTTATTTTCTCTTCTCTCTATGCAACCAAAGTTATGTCAGATTATATACAACATGACTAGAAGAACATAAAAATACTTACTTCCTGGAAATATATAAATCATGTGTCACAGTTGGACTAGACATATTGGAATAAATCACATACATGCTAAGAATGAAAATATTAATTGAATAAATATAGTATTCATCATAATTAATAGAAGTGGACTTGGACTTACATAATGCTAGATATGCAATTAGTAGACAGTATATCAAAAAAACAGAATACTCACATCCTAGAAATAATGGAAATATAGGAAATGTTGTTAATAGAAGATTTTAGATTGAATGGATTACATATCTTACCCACTAGATATAAAGCAGTCAGATGCGAAAATTAAACAAAATATTTCTTACTTTCTAGTATCATTAGTCAAGATAATGCTATAATCAAGATTATATAGCCTGATCTTGGCACACATACCTTCTGTAAACCAGTAGTAAATTGGAAGGAAAGGATAATCAGTTATCTAGAATAACTTACATCCTTGGGGCAGGGCCAGGTTAATGACTTGATTAATGTGCCATGATGAATTTCAAACACTTTCACATACCCCCTTCAAATTATTGCCACAAATTAATATCCAATAGATAGATAACAAAATTTTGTATTGCTTACATTCTGTATTTTAGTGGAAGAAAATACTTGTCAGAATCTCCATGGAAATTAGTTAAACAGGTACTTGCATCCTAAAAGCATAAATAATTTGATTAAATCCAAGTAAGCTATAATAGTAACAACTCACATTCTAAGTTTGGATGCAAGTCATTTAAATGTTTGTTAATTTGGCATATCTTCCATTGAAAATGGCACGTACAAACTAAATAGCAACATTAGCTTGGAATATATAGATTCATGACCACATACCAACTAATATCAGAAATTACATATACTGTAAATAAGAGTATAATTTGCTATGAAGCAGGTTACCTACCTCCTACAGAGTCATGTAATCAGCAATATGTACTTCTGAAACCAATACTTTGATACATACCACCTAGGTAGTAGAATATAATACCAGATCAGACTGATTCTTAATAGAAAGTAATGTAGACATACAAGCTAGAAGCAAATAAATAATCAACACTTGATACATATCATAAAGATGCAAGATTTTGTTTACCTTCTAGAAGCAAAGTCCAGGCAGTGAATAAAAATCAATCATGTTTGGAAAAGCTTACATACTCTCTAAATAAAATTTGAATGTTTTGTATATTGCCTGCATCCATTGAAATATACTTACTGCCTAGACAAAATGCCCAGAATGTATAGAGTTAGTAACTTCATGTAGCATACTATGTTACATTGCACCTACTTCCTGTGGAAATATAGTCAAGGTTGTGTCAAAACTCAGAGCACAACTGTGAAAGCCTTCTTACCTTTTTTGTCACTATTAATGAGAATTTCCATCCATCCTCGTAGTGATCACTCTGATAAATTAGTACATCATGCCGTACTTCCCACAAAAATAAATTATATTAGTAACTCCTTAAATCCCCAATTCTTATCAGAGTACTCACTTCGACCAATGGTCCCATATTTTGTTGTTTCTTTTGAATATGATTGATTTTGTTTCCGAAGAAGCAAAAGTTGTGTATATGATTCACTAGAAAAGACATACACAACATTTGAATTTTTAATATTTCTAATAGTAAGATGCATCAATGTTTTGTTTGAATAAACTGCTGCTTGAGGAAAATGTACATGTCTCTCACATTTCAGGTATAAGTGCATAGGATTTTATTGTCTCTGCATGTTCACGGACTTTATTGGCAAAGACCTCCCACTCTTGTAAACTGAAATGTCCCCAAAGGTTGACATTTTCGTAGGGACCTGTTTTCCCGTTGTCAGTTGTAAATTTGTGAGTAATTATGTGGTTGCAAAACTTACTAAGAGTTGTAAGGGATGCTTGAATGGCTGCCTCCAAGATCTGTCGTTGTTGGTTCAACCAATTATTTATAATAACAAGGTCGGCGAATCTGATGGCGGTTTGAAAAGAGCAGAGACTAGAGCGCAGGCTTGCGAGCAGATAATCGTTGATTCCATCCTGGAATGCAGACGGTGCAGTCTCATAAACTGCTCGAAGAATTTCAAAGGAGATGTTGGCGGCGGAGACCGCGTTGACGGATGAGGTTGGCAGCAGCGGGAGATGCATTGTGGGATGGGAAACTCGCAAAACCGATACCTGAACACACTTATAGGAAGATTACACGGCGTCCGTCAAGTGATGCTCTGCGTCATATTTCATTGTCCGAAAATAGGCTTCGTGCTCTTTCCAACAATGCATCAAAATAAGACTCTGCGGCGGCTTGTGGCATAGGGAGTATCTCCTCACTTGGCAATATCTGCTGCAGTGTCGGACAGAGTACAGTCGCAGAGATATCGAGAAATTGTAGCATCAGCTGTAGCGGCGAGCGTCTCGACGCCCCGTATATCTATACTTGGGTGTACTACCATGCAGTGCCATCAAGCCGTTCTCACCACACGTCAGCTTATTTTTGCTCACTTCAATTCATATCCCGTATCGAATGGCGGACAGACCCAGCCGGATGCCGTTTTATTTTGGTGTAACGAGTAGGTACTTGCATTTCTGGTGACGATGGGCCGGACGAAAACGTCTCAGTTAGTAGACGGGGACACACTCCATAGTATAGCCGTGCGCTCTCCTGCGAACAGGGGCATAGAGTCGAGTCCTCATATGCTATATATAACACCTACCGCGTTCTTGATACATATATTCGTATTGGTGTGATGAGTAGCCGTTCAGTATTGATAGAAATGCCACCATATGACCTGTACATCCTGGATTCGGATCTGCGGCGAAGAGCTTTAGATATAATGAGCGCCCTGTTTTCCTGTTCACGGTTCTAATGCACAGGGCACAGTGCCACAAACAGTGTCATGATTTGCGGCAGCAGACATGAAGACCGCGGACTGCCCTGCCTCTCGAAAACATACCCATTAAATTGTATCATACCTTTTTTCCACCGTCTAGCCTATCCTTGCCCGAGACTGGTCAACAATCAAGTAATGAGAACCGTTCTAATAGGCCCCTTTGCCTGAGCATAGGCATGCAACGAAGCTCAGGGCGAGACACATCAAGGTAAGAGGTTTGGTTTAATCCGCTCCAATGGAATCGCGAGGGGCTGTTTCCCTACATGGAGAAATTCATATTAACCATTGCATACTCAGACATGCGGCACTGGCACTTACTCGACGAACGCGACACTGTACCTCTGATCTTTCGTGCGATGTCGACATCCGCGCGTGGCGACACCCCCGGACCAGCGAACCTCGTGGCGACGCTGACGACGGTGGCCAGTGAAGCTTCAAGGGGTGTATGCGACTAGCTGAGCAGCTGAGATTCTTGAAGGACGGTGAGTGTCGGTCGCATTTGGAGTTCCGTTAATCGTTCGTATGCACACAGGAGCCATAGGACGCGCCAGTGGCTGGACCGAGTGCGGTCGGCAGATATGGATTTGAGGTACTGCCAGCAGGCGAGGTGCAGAGCATTTGGTATATAGCACGAGGGTAGAAGGTGGACACTAGACATTCCTGTGCGGTGTCGACGCTCGAGAAACGAACGAGGTCTGGCGCGTGGTTATGCTTGACGTATCGTACTGAGGCTGCTAATCCGGTGGGAATGGGGACTCATAGGGTGCGCTGTAAAACAGCTTGTTATTCCTGTAAGATATTGCTATACGAAAAACATATGCAACAAAGAGATGACTAACCATGATCTTGTGAAGTATAAAAAATAATTACGGCTGCGTGCAGAGTTGTTCAAGACTCCTGCCAGTCGGGTGCATCTTGTCTCACGGAGTACTTTAGTCCATGTCGTCGTGTTGCGTGCAGTCCCTATCGCGCGAGTTCTCGCGTCGCCCCGCCGTTCTCAGCGTATCCTGATCACCCGGCATCGTTCATCCCTTATCGGACCCGCCCTCACCCCTTTAACCCGACGGTCCCGCCTGTCCCGCTTCAGGGTACCGTCTGCATCCGTCTACCCTCTCCCACAGCTGCCCACGCGCCCTAGCACCCCCACCAACACGCATACACACCATTGGCGCGTCCGCACCCCTCCCATGTCCCCCTATTCACGCTAGCTGCCTGGGACTGGCAAGAACGAGGAAGCCTGGGGGCCAAGAGGCTGTCAATTGCGAAACAATGCGAGTGAGAGTCCTACTCAGGTGTAAGTTGAGGTTGAACTGGATGACTGCGTACAGGACGGCTATGACTCACCTCGATGTTTCCATATAGATAGCTTTCCAGGGAACCCGGTCAGCATACCAAGTCAGCGACACTGTGGGCGCTTAAATATCTGTGCTTGGCAGTAACTCTGATGCTATTTCAAACCGTGGGAAATGAACGCACGTTGCACGCACCGGGAATCAACCGGGAATGCTAAGTAGGTCTCTCCAAGGGGACAATGTCAACAACCAAAGCATAGGCGCGGATGGCATAGGGCACGCGCTAGCACTCTGGCACGTCTCCGTCTATTCCCTTCCTCCCCGGCTCGCGGTCGACAGCTTGCGGTTTGCTGTATCTGCTTAGCTTTGAGGCCGTCTTTGCCCTCGTTCAATCACAGGACGTCGACGACCCACAGACCGACTTCCGTCCGCACCCAGTACACCCGCAGTGACTTCCTTTGGACGCGGTCTTCAAGCCAGAAGATGCAAGGCTCAGCTCGTTCACTATACCACTCATTGCCCGCCGCCGTTCATTCACTCTCACGCGCCCAAATGCCCTAGATCATTGCATACACAGACGTGTTTGAGTCGAGTCAAGAACTTACCAGATCGCCTTCGAAGGGACGCATGGGCACGCCATGCTCTGCTCAACGTCTATGCATTGCATACGAGTGACGCGCGACGGGCCAGTGGCCGTGGCTGAGGCCCGAGGGCAGCTGGCAACCTTCATGGACGGTCGTACTACTAGACCCGGCGAGCGGAAGGGGAGGAGTAAATGGTACTGGAAAGTGTATTCGATGGGGAATGAGCCGGAATATCTTATTGTAACTTTGCGGAGTAAGTATTTTATTTTACGGCTGTCTCCAAGTTCATACTAACTATTAACCTGTTTATATAGAGTGTACTCGCCAAGTTCACAGCTGCATTTGTCACTGAACTAGAACACATTCGGCGTCACTCTCGAAGGGAACACCATGAATGTCGCTGAATTCGACAGCACAAGCATCGCATAGGGCATGCGCAAGTGATATACCGGGCCTTATACTTATGCAGCATGCGCTTTGTATCCGACAGCTCGCGTTCCGCTGTATCTGCTTAGTTTCAAGGCCATTGTTCCCCTCCAGCTCCTGTTTACGAGCCGTTGTCGACAACACCGTCCCCTCGCCGCGCCATGTCGCATGTACGACTCAGGGACTTCGTCAACATCCTCGAAGATATTCATATTCATGTTCCCTGTCTTCCTCGTTCTGGGAGGCCAGATGCTCTAGTATTTGTGCATCCGCTGCTGCATGCCTTTTCTCCGAGTACACTCTTCTCTCCAAGTCCGCACACAACCACCTTCTTCCTATCTTCGACCTCAGTCAGGGACTCAAGACCTTACTAGATCGCCTTCGAAGGTACTCCACAAGCAACGTCAATTTCAGCTCAACGTTCATGCTTGATTCTTGCATTGCATAGTACGAGTGACGTGCGACGGATCAGCGGCCGTGGTTGAGGCCTTAGCCCGAGTCCGAGTGCCTCCAGCAGGGCATGCATCGTCGTACTACCAGGTTCGGGAGGGCAGTTATATCAGTGGGTAGCGCAAGCGGGAGGAGTGAGCGGTACTACTGGCTAGGTACTGGCTGAAGCGGGACGTTGGTGGACATACTACAATTTCTACCCCGCCTCTGGGCGATGTCGAAAATCGAGAAACACCATCCGATGCGCAGGTCGGCGACGACAGCTACTCTTCTGTACTCCGCCCCCTGTGCGCCGGATTAAAGTGGACAGGCAAGCGTCGAAGCGGGATCTTTCCCTCGCTTTTGCACCCGTATCCGCAGTCAGCTCGCGAGTCGCGCAGCCGCTTCCTGGCACGCCCAATCTCCCACTCTCGCGACTGCTGACTGGGACTTACCTGACCCCTCCTTACTGCATCGTACCCGCAACTATGGCCTTAGTGTTCCGTTATGTACGCAACCGCACCCGATCCGAGTCCACTTCGCCCTCTCCATCGGTCTCCATTCTTCCGGGCGTCATGCCAGATCGCGACGCGATGCGATGCTCCTTGCTCGGGTATGGGCGACATTTAAAGCAAAGGATCGTGCATCGTGCACCAGGCAAAATCTTTTGGCAAATTGGCTCTGATTTGTTGCCAACAGATCTGCAGCCGCGGGAGTATTACTCTATATTGCGTGCAATGCAATCCTGCGGTAACCCGTGCGAGTCAAGGGCATAGGTGAACTTGCTATCGCGTGAGCTATTGTAGGTGTGTTCGTTTGGCATTCTCCTGTTGTATGCTACTAACAACGTGCAAGCCTTTGGTCAACGCGTTTCTTCAAGACGGTGAAACGTCGCTGCCGCAATGGATTCCTTGACATCCGGTGTACCCTTAACAGACTCTCATCAAACAAAATGATTAGCCTTGACCAGCAGACTGACCGGCTTTTGATACACTGCTGCACACTTCACGAGGAACTGTATTTCCAGAGTACTTTTATTCTATGTCAGTGTCCGTGCGATGTACGTACGCACAGTGTATCGTCCAACTGGCAGACACGGCTGTTCGGTACCTCGCGATGGGCCAAGCGTTGAAGGCTCACGGGGCCTTCCAGCTCACTGCGGAGGCGCACGAGTACGAAAGTGCTAACTTTGGGGTATGTAAACCAGGCACTATTAGCTTCTGTTTCTGTTTCTAATGTGTTCGCAGAAGAATGACAGGCGCATATATAAGAGCACCTTTCCGCCCTTCTCATGGACCCATCCAGCATTGTAAGGCCAGCAGTCCGACCCTTGCACGACATGTCAACTTTATGCATATTTTTAGGCCGTCAGAAGACGAACGACGTGCTACTGAGCCATATGATTACATTCTTGAACCGTGACAGAGACCGGCTCACGCCTGATGGACGCTAAAGGACGCTAGGCTCTTTATCTTCTCGACGATTATCCCTCCTGACAGGAAACGGCTCATGCTGTGTAACGACACTAGTAGGGGAGGTTCTGAGGCATAAATCGGACCATCAGATGGTACGCTGAGAATAAGGTTAGTTTCAGTTCGTATAAATTAATGCACTGAGATTCCCGACCTTTACTTTGGCCCATTGAACAGAGACTGCATCTACTCTGTGCATGAGCATTTCCATGCAACGATGACATTGAATGTGCTTCTCAATTCCTAAAAAGATATCCCGCAAGTCCTGCACAGACGCGGCGTCTGTTTAATATAGAGATCGTCAATACCCACGAAAGGAAAGTAAGACTACTGTATCCTACCAGGCCTCAGTGATTCCCATAAAGCGTACGTCGCGGCTATGACCCATGCCTCCGATAGATTACGCTGATCACTGAATTTGCAAGCTTCCGTTTCTTTATGCAGGCGAGGCGGGTGCATTACAATATTCCTCAGCTCGTTTTCAAGGGACAAATACAGCTTCATGAGGCGGACCAGGTAGACCACGCCCATGGCTTCCGCTGCTTCATCGCTGAGGGACGATAACGCCTTGGACGACAGAAGGTAGGAGGAGGATCCGGCTGCGAGCTCGTATATGTCAAACTGGGCTGCTAGGGTATATATCCGAAACATGTGCTGGGGGGGAAAGGAGAGCAGCAGGTCAAATATGGTCGGGGACACCGTCTTCCATATATGCACCTTGGGACACAGTCCGTACTCGGGCATGCGCCACACCGCAGTCTCCAAGTCGGAGAAGCTCGGTGCGAACGACGTAGCACAGGATGCGCGGTATATTGTGTGCAGTAATATGTGACTTCAGACTATCCATGATCTATAGGGCGTTTTCTGGGGTTGGTACCTATCAGAAATCTACTAGAGAAGTTGATTAAAAGGCAGCAATTATGAGTACATGCTAGCCTCGCGGAATAGGCTATAGCGGATGGAATGGGTAGTCAATATAAATGAGCACTTGCATAGCAGAATAGGTGACGCTCTCACATACTTTGTATGACAGCTGCCATACATCATATATTGGTCATCGTTCTATACCTATGGACAGAAATGACAAGAAATAAGTCAAGGTATTGACCTACTTCCCATTAGAACTACTGTAAAGTACAGTTCTCTGTTGGCTCATGTACAAAAGTGTTTCGGATACTTCGTAACAGCAACTTCACAGTTCAAGTCACTGTGAGAAACTAATACAAGTGCCGCGCTGCGACTTGAGCAATGGAAATTTACAAATGGCGCTACGACCTGACTACGAACTTGAGCGAGAAGTGTCAGCAGGTGTTTGACATGGGCCTAGAAATGGAGTAGAGTACAGCTACGGAGATTGCCAGAGGACTCTCTGTTTTAACTTGTAACATTTCGAAAGAAGACTTGCACTGGCTGATACGGAAACTATATCGGAGACCATTACATAATCTACGTCAACGCGGGCACCCTCATCTGTAAAACGGTAGCCGAAGGGTTGCCGAGGTGTTAGGACTTTTATCGACTTTTAGCACTTTTAGCACTGTGTTAGCAGATCACTACTTAGTGACGTTGCCTACCCTGGTAGATGCTGATACCCGACTCTCGCCTATTAAGCGAAACGAGACTAAACCAGCTTTGAACACCATGATTGCACAAGAGGTTAAGTAATCAGAGTCGCAACAAGATTGTTGATTAGATATATGTAGCGAAGAGATAAAAAGTAGCTACTGGTACGAGAGTATGGAATGGAAGTTCTCTTTATTTGAAAAATTGTTCAAGTAGAAAGTATCCCCCTCCAACGAGTTGTCGCAGTCCAACAATGGATCTGCATGCAAATCATGTTTCGGAACTAGCTCAACCACCTGACGGATCCGATCCAATGGGACAATATCTCCCATTCGTCTGCCATTAGCCTGTTTGTGTCTATGCACCAGAAACATATTGATTCCAGGAGCTGGTGTGTAGACATTGATATTGTCCTCATCGGGAGCAGTGTGCTCAGCTGTGAACTTGAAGAACTTGCCGTAGACAAGGCAAGGGGGACAAGAAGCATTCGAGTCAGTGTTGGGTAGAACAGGTTGCAGAATCACTCGGATTTGAATGACATGACATCCTGAGATGAGAAATTAGTATTTGAAATGAAAATGAGAGAGACAGGATTTTTACTCACCTCCAGAAATGGCAAACATACAATTTCCACTATCTCCAGACACAAGAACAGTGTTGCACCGGCCAAAGGGAAGTTGGGGTGCCAGATTAGGAGGAAGGGCCTGTATGGTCTAATGGGGTACAATGATGCAAGAATCTTGGAAAGAATGATGTTGAATTCGAAGGTTCTGCCAGATGTAGAAGGTGTTGGTGGGCAGTACACAATTGGCTGCACTTCGCCTCTGCCCAGATCAATCTGCATAGGAGAGGTGGCTAAAGTAGTCACCAAGGGCGCGGCAGAGGTCAGGAATGTTGTATGTGCTTGCAATTGTGTCGACAGAGAGGGCCTTGATGTGGGGATTCACATTTAGGTAAATTGCTGTCATTTCATTATTGGAAACAAGACTTGTCCACTTTCCAAAGAAGTTCGTCTTCACCTGGAACTGTTTGGTGCTGACAGCCTCTTCCTGTGGGAGTAGACGTGAGAGCCATGTTTGCTCCGGGTAGTGGTCAGCCATGTCATTGGTCTCGGACATGATGTCATTGAGTAGACTTGCTTGGTTGGATGTGAGGGCTGTGAAAAGTCCAAAGTTGGTCATCTTCTCGACACAGTCAATGTACCGGACACATTGACTGTGAAAATTGTGACAATTGGACATTCTATAGGGTGTCTTGACCACATAGAACAGTCCCCTGGTACCATACATAATAGTGTATTCAGGATCTAAATATATACTATATACTATAGTCCTGTTCCTGGGGAATCTAATTTAAGATATTGACCGTACCTAACAGACGGAACCGGATTCTAAATATGTACCATAAGTCACGGCTCCATTCTGCCGGAATCCAGGCTCACAGCCACAGTCATATCCCGGTGACATCCCGACACGGTGCCAGTCAGGGCCCCGAGGGCACCGACAGTACCAACTGTCGGTACCTCTTCACAGACCTCGCTGCCTCTACTATGACCCATGTCCTATCATCGGAGCCATTTTTATGTATGTTAAGAGCCTATCCAAACCTGTATATTCAATATTTCATAAACAACCTCCGCCCGCTACTACTAGTAAAACCGAGTGTCATACATCAGTTTGGCCTGCCATTACATTTATAGGTATGTGATTTTCTTGTCAAGCTACGCTGATATCAACCTTTCTCTTTAGGTTGCCTATATAATGTCCCTTATAATACAGTTATTCATAAGAAATTCTGACTTACGGTGTGCCATGTAGAAACACAATACAAGGATATAAGATGACAGGCAAGGGTGGTACTTATCGATAGCTATCGGCTACATGCCAAAGACATTGGTGATGGACCTGTCAGATGACCGACTTTGGCACTGTTTGGCAGCCGTTGATATGATCGGATCGTTGCCGACTTCAACTTGCACCATCTTGTTCCACTCCGTCACCACGTCCGGCGCACCTCCGCTCTTCCCCACATCCTTCTGTCGCCTGCTCCCTCATCATCTACTACCCTCACGTGCTCAATGTCGACCTCAATTGATACCAATCAGGATTTTCTGGCGTCGCGCGTGGAATTCCACAAGTTGCTGGTGGATATGTGGGTTTGCAAGGATCAGGCCGCATTAGAAGGGGGATGGAATAATATCTATGCGCGTTCATTTGAGGTGAGTACTACTATCTCGTCTTGAACGGACGCATATCACTCACAGACGCGTCAATAAACACGTTATCTAGCTCTGTCGTACAAAAAAGAACAGAGCGACCACTGGATGGACAATAATTGACTATGTCTATCATTATGGCCTTGCAATCACCGAATCAAAGAAAACAATGTCGTTCAAAGACCTCAGTACACGTATGACTTTGGGTATGAAGACGATGCTCAATATGCAGGAAGAAGAGCTTGGGATTTCAAAAGTCAGTTTATTTGGTGGTAAGTTAACACAGTTTCACAGATAGTGTCTATGTATTCATTATTGTAACCTTTCCATGTAGACAACCCCATACCGTCATGGTTTACGGGAGATGCAGGCACAAATTCAAAGGCAATCCCAGCAACGGAATCGATGAAAGAAAAGGAAACTGAAACGAGGGTCAGCGAAGCAGGGGAACAGGCTATGGCAAGGCCAGCAAGGGGGCAAAAGAAGAATAAGTTACTGAAGGAGTCCAAAGGAAAGGGAAAAGAAAAGGCAGTCCGTAAGCACAAGTGATATTGAAATAGAAACTTACTGATTCATCCAGAGGTCCATGGTTGGGAAACATTGTCGCAAGACAATGTAGTGACAAAGAAAGCAAAACATCGGAAGGTAGGTATTTGAGCGCGAGGAATCCAGACAATGATGTTGACCGTCACGGATAGGTGTTCAAATCCAAACCGACGATTACTTCGGATGAGGACCGAGATGAACTGCTCGGGGTATCTCTGGACCCGCCGACCACCGACATCAGGAAAATGACTTTTGTCCCCAGGGGCTTTGTATCTCCCTGGCACAGCCTTAGAGATCCTAAGGCAGCCAGGGCCCTTAGGTGCACTCAGGGCAAGGTCCCTCTGCAAACTACCAGGTACAACATCAGAGAATCCTGATTATGCTATGGGTCTCTATCCAGCACTGTATAGTGTTGTAGCACTGTAGCACTTCCCCCCCAATCTACAGTTAACAGCCTTACTATGTAGACGGAAGAAATATACCAATAACTATATATGCTAGTGTGTGTGCTATAAGGTCCTTGATATAAGGCTGCAAATACTATACAGATCTGTATAGTCTGATAAGTTTCGTATATTTTCAGTAAGTCACTATATATCTTATACCTAACTACTGTAAAGGTCTTCATAGGTTATAAGCTCTTGCACATGTTCTTCTATATATGCAATATAGGGTGATATAAAAATCTATGGGGCTAGTACACTTCTACAACACTACTTGAAGCTCACTTGGGATAGATATGGGACTTCTTAAAAGCTATAGAAAGCATATAGACCTGGTAGTTTATATTGTAGTATGGGTAAAACTATGAACAAACCATGATAATGTTCTATGACTAATTTCTACGGCAATTTCAGGGCAATCTACTTTCTTAACCGTAAATATATGACACAAGGAAACAAATTAAATGTATAGTATGAGTAAAGGCTAGAAGCTTAGCTAATAGAAGCCTTGAGAAAAGGAAACTTCAAGAAAAGAAGACTAAAATACTTGAGACATGATATCAATCTAAATCAATAGCTATTCTGTTTCGACGGGTTTGTTCAGCAATTTTACAGCCATTCAGCTTTCTCCTAAAACAGATGAGACCAAAATGAGACAATATAAAACAAGTGAGTATATAAAGACTCACATGCCCTCCTTAGCCCAAAGCTTGAGATTTTCTTGAAGCTTCTCACCGTGGTACTCATTTTGAAGAGTTTGCACAAGCCTTGCTGCCAGGTCATCATAATCATCCGAGGATTCTCGAAATGAAAATGGTATTTTTGTTTCATAACCATATCTCACCCATTGCTTCAAATAATGGTACATCTTGGCAAGCAAAGGTAAGAATTAAAGAAATATCATTTAAAATAAATACTTGCAATTGTAAGAACGATGGTAAGGCATGCAGCTGGTACAGCGTCTTCAAAGTCCTCGGGAAAGTGCTTCGCCAAGGCTTGATCATCACTGGGGCAGTAAAACAAGGAGTGTATAAGCTTTGGAATAACGGGATGAGCATAGTTATTTGTTTTTCCCTAAATGATTATGTATATCAGTGAAATAAACTCCCAAGAGAGGAACACATACATTTTGGTCGAAACCATTCTGATGCCAGTATGTCGAATCTTGGAATCTAGAAGCTCGCCTCTGAACTTGTCCAAACCCTTCTTCTTGGCCGTACCCTCTATCACCAAGGTCTTCTGAGTTATTAAGCTCCATTTCTTTTTCAGTGCTACTATGGATGGGGTAGAACCCACGGTAGGTTGGCTCTTCTTTCAAGATAGCGTAAGCCTTGATTTTGAGACGGCCACGAAATGTTGATCTTTCTGCAAATATCTGGAGAAGAAATAAAAAACTATAAGTTGTTACTACTGCCGAGAAGTAATAGCAACGTACAATTTTCCGCATCTCTCTTGAATTACGATAAGCTAAAGGTACTTCAGTGGCCGTATCAAATAAACACAAGTTCAAACATACCATCCTCCAACACCACGTCATCTTCTTCAGCGTGCTTCACTTCTTGACCTATAATATTTGCAATGGCCTTCATATGCTTTTTATTTGCCGTTGGGAAAAATGCTTTAAGGGATAAATATCTCCTAAAGTGAACCTTCGAATCCACCAGAACCTTTTGCCATGTCAAAGGATAGAATTTAACGGTCAATTCTCTCTTTTTGGGTTTACCCCCAGTCCCTCTTGCTGCTCGGGACTTCTGTTTCCGGGGAGTGGAGACCTCCGATCTATTGTCCTTTGCCTCATCAGAGCAATTGTCACTAGAGTTGTCACCTTCAGTACTGAGTACGTCAGAGCTGTCACCCTTTCTACCCTTTCGTGGTCTTGACTTCTTTACGAGCTTGTCAAGCTGAGGTGGTTTATTGGCTTTGTTTTTCTTGTAATGCCGTTCCAAAACGTCTGAGGTAGTACTGTTTTCATCTTCGGAAATGGTGTTTCCCTGAGTTTGGGCCCAATAGTGCTTGAAACATAATAGCATAAGTAGTACGCAGTAAATGGATGTTTAGGAGACAATACATACATCATCTTCTCCTAAGATGGGTGAAGCTTGGCGGTACAAGACCTGTCGAGATAATTTTTCCTCGGACTCAGGAGAAAGTTCGTGATCTACTTAATTTGTATTAGCATGGAGTTACGAGTAGTTATGCAGAAGAAGAAATACCTGAAGGCAGAAATAATTTGGACTGGATTGGCCCTTTACGAGTACCTATAGGTAATATGGCTTCAGTATAATGCGGTATCTGCCTGAGGCCTTGAAAGATAAAGACATCACCTTTGGACTTATTTGCTTGTTGAGTATAGGTAGTGTCGTTGTCATCACTAACCTCACTCTCGTTGTCTTTGTCTTCAGTGCTGTATATGTCCTCTTCATCAGCCTCGTCCTCGTCCTCGTTGTCATCATTGTATTTCTCCTCGTCCTCGTTGTACTTGTTGTATTTCTCGTCAGTACTACTGTCTCCCTTACCTATCGTTTCTTCTTTGTTCATTTCTTCATCAAGTTCATCAAGTTCGTAAAGCTCATCCATTTCTTCATCTTCTTTGTCGTTGCCATCATCGCTATCCTGGCCATCCTTGCCACCATTGTCTTCTCTCCGCAAGTTGTATTCACTCTTCTTAATCTTGGACTTCTTTGCTTCCAAGACCTCCTCTTCTTCATCGCTGTTGTAATTGTTGTCACCGCTTTCTTCTCCCTTTGATACTAGTGAAGTAGAATAACTGTTAGTAAGGCAGTAAACCCTATAACAAGACTTACTTTGTCGACAATGTTTGCTTTCCTTCTTGGATGTATCCACCTCCATATAGACATTGCTGCGGTCGTCTTTCTTGCTCTGTTTGTGTCTAGGTACTTCTATAGACTCTGCAGAAGGCTGAGACTGATGGTTAGACCTCCGTTTTGACGTCTCAGCACTATTTGGAAGATATTGTTGTATGTGAGTGTTGGTTGAAGAGACTAAAGGATTGGAGAGCTTATTCTTGGGTATTTGTTTCGTCCCTTTAGCATTAACAAATTGAACTTTGGGAATCGGGTTTAGGCTAGGGACAACAGGAGGACCCAAAGGCGCTTCAGCATTTTTTGGAATAGGCTGTTTTGTTCCTTTAGAGGACGACTTTGAAGTCGACTTCTGTAAATTTTGTATTGTACTTAGGAGATTAAGATATGTTTTGGTTTTTTAGTACGCACTTTTGGTTTCTTTGCAGGAGGTGCTTGTATGTTTTCATCTAAGATATCCAGCTCCTGTTGGACAGGGTTTGTTTTCCGCTTGAGTTGATTCGGATTCATAATAGCCTCAGTATCTGCAGCCAGTCTTTCCCGGGCCCCGTTTTTGCCAGCATTAGCCCTACGAGGCCTTTCAGACTTCTGAAGATCTAATTTGAGAAGCCGGTAGTCAGCGTGGCACTTCGAACTGGCATGTCATATCTTACCTGTGCCGCCCACAGTGTCTTCAACTTGTCTTTGAGACGACTTATCTTGGTTTCTGGGGGCCATCTTCTTTGAGCGACGTGTAGAGTAAAGGTATTAGAGGCCTGAAGAGAATCACTAGTGGGAAAGTAAAAGTTTAGTGTCAAGCTTACTAGTTTCCGACCCCTGAATACCCACCTGTTTTGTTCGCTTAAAATAAAACCAAGTGTGATAGCATTTCCCTTTTAAAAATGCTAGGACTGTTCAAATTTAATATCCACCTTGAGAGTTAATATATACAATGTAGCAAGGTGAGGTTCTAAGCTACGTCGGAATCTGGTGATGTAGTAGTACGTAGGAATGGTAAAAAGTGTTTCTAGTCCAAGGTAATAGCTATTTTATTTTCATGTCCAGGCAAAACATCGTACTCTAGAGTCCACTGTAAGTATTTACCAGTAGCAAGTAGCAAGAGAGCCTCACCAATAGAAAGAGATTTGCAAGAGAGAGGAGTCTGTAAGCCACTTCGCGTCATTACGAAGTATAGTTTCCCGATGTTAAGCTCAGCCTGACAGAGCACAACGTCAGCTTGCTGCTTTTGGACCTTTGCCTCTTTGATTTGCCTCTTTAGCAGAGCAATTTCATGCCGGGCATTTGCTATCTGGGTGTCTAGATGGGATATAAATGTGCTCCAGTAATTCTCTATTTCTTCTGCCCGGTTAAGAAAACCAGCCGCCTCAGCAGCTGATACAAATGACGCTGGTATGGGTACCTAGAAAGCTTGTTTAATTATAACCACTGAGGTGAGAATAGGACATACACTCTCAGGCAGATATGAAGAACCTCTACAAGGATCGTAAGACGGCGTTGAAACCCTGCTGGCCTGAGAGTTCTTGTTCATAATGTCTGAATATTTGCAAACAATCAGTAATCTTGCTTTATGTAAAGTACAAGTTTAAATGTACTCAGAATACAGCACAAAAATGAATGATTGTCTTTGGAAGAGTAGTAAGACGGTCTTGAGACAGTCAATTGGGAGTTGAGGAGCTTAGCGACGCATTACTCTCACCGTTCATTATTCCCATCCTGACTCCTTTCATCATGTGACCTTGTTCTGAGCATACTTCTCCAGTACTTCTCCTCATTAAATAGTCCAAGACGCTACATATTCTACTAGGATAGAGAAATGTATGCTAAATGTATGTACTAAAATCTAGAAAGAAAGTTTCAAAGGATCATAATCCTCATCCAAGACTCCAGGAAGATTATCAAAAGGTACATATGCGTTAGTAAACCACCGTGAAATGAAATCTACGCTGTCCAATTTATCTGAGGGTATCCATGTTGTAAAATCTACAAATTTCCAAGTATCTATTCCCTTTCTCATAAGGCGGAATCTGCAGCCATAAAAAGGGCAGTTGGCAGCTAACTTGATATTTAAGGACTTATCGTAGCCAGAGAGAATGTAAACTCTTTGAACAGAGGACATTGGGTCGATCCAGTCTTTCATAAGACTTTCCATATACCACTGAAGTTGATGCTGGGTAATCCTTTCGTTTACGGGAGTGTTTTGAGACAACTGATGCTGAAGATTCTTTGAAAGCCCTAGAGGAGAGTCTAGCCACACCACACGAAGGTGGGGGAAAAGTATGGATATGGCTTTCCAAGTTCTTTTCTTCCAAGGCCGATGCTCAAAGCAGTTCTACCAGGTGAACATGAGACAGTTAAAGAATAATTAAGGATACGACGTACATTATTCCAGACATAGTAGCTGATTTTCAGAACTTGCAGACCTTGCAAAGAATGTGACCAAGGCTGTAGAGCATTGTTTACAAAGGTCGAAAGCAATCCGCAAGACAGGTCTAAATCCGTTAGAGTGGGCAGAAACTGAAAGGCCAAAGCAAATTTGTCGATGAATACTCTGTCAGGAAATACTGAGAGTGTCAATGATTTGAGGTTAAGGAAATGAATGTAAGGACTGTCTCGGAGTCTTCCTGTTTGAAAGCCACAAACACTAGATGCAAATTCACAGTGCGTAGTTTGGTTTTCCTGGAGATAGAGGCTGTATGAGGTCTGCCAAAGGGTTCTGCACCTCCAGGAGAACTGGCTAGCCTTGAGCTGGTCCAAAGTAGACCACAAAGGGAAAAGAAATTCAAGAATGTTGTCGTGAACATCTTTTGGCAAATCAACTGTAGAGAGTAAGCACAAAATGTGGAATGTAAACAGCCATGTACATCGCAGGGCAAAACAGAAACGGCACAGGTAGCATCCTTCCTGGTCAAGATCTCCTGCAGTGCATGAATTTTTGAGTGTTTTTCTGAAGGACCTGACTAGTTCATGATCAATCGAGGATGCTTCCCCATCCCATATTCTTTTGCGGAGTTGTTTAGAGAAAATTTGACGTTTTTCCTTTTTCATATCTGTTTGAGGATCAGTTGTTGCATACACATATAGTAAGGAGCAACACATACTCTGGATCAAAGAGAATAAAAACGACAGAATTGATGGTCCTAGAGAAGGAATACATCAATCAGTGAAACACATCTCAGTTCAACATCCTGACCACGTGTATTTTTCGAAGCCATTCTTCCAAGTAAATGAAATGCAGATGTGATATGTGATGGGGTGGTTGGATTATTGCTCTGTGTGTTAAGTCACCATTAAATAGAGTAAGGAAAGGGGGGTAGAACAGTATCAGTAGATCAAAATAGTAGCATGGCCAAAATACAAATTTAGCCATGGAATGGCGCCAGCTTGAACCAATTTCCCACGCCCCACGCCCCACGCCTCCACTGCACTTCCTGTGTTTCTTCGGATTTCCTAGTACTTCATTTATTTGTTTGGTTCCAGTTCAGGGCTTTGTCCTGAAAGGTAAACACTAAAACAAAATTCAATGCTGCTGCAGTGCTTTACAAACAACGGGGAATTACACAGGCTCTACCAAAATGATTGAAGAAAGTTTGTGCGTAAAAAGAAGCTAAAAAGGTTTCGACCTCCAGTGTTTGCGACTCATCCATATTGTCAGAGCAAAAAGGAAAAATGTGGGACAGGTTAGTTTGCCTTGTATCCATGTAGTCCATAAAGCCGTTCCATGTAGACAGTACATCTCCAAAAGCTACAATATAAGGTCGCCTCTGTATCCATGAATCTGATGCTAATCCTTGCCGTCCTTCAGAGAGAGAAGGAGTAAATGAGAGATAGCCTTTAGAGAAACAACATCCAATTTTTTCCATTCTGGAAGGCTCATCCCACTCCGCGGGACTATGAGCTTTTTTGTCTAAGGCCACAAACTCAACACGAAAGTGGATTTCAGATAATTCCCAGAGTATCTCTCTCGCCACCTCAGGTGGTGGAAGACTTCGTGTCGTGAGGGAAAGTCCTTTCCAGATTGGATCACTGGCAGAATCATAGTTCTCCCCTATAAGCACTTCATCGTCTCCCTCTACACAATCGGTGAGGATTTCATTAACAACATTGCGGCGCCTTGCATTTTTGGTCGAGGATTTAGAGTCATCTAGTGTTTGTGATTCAATGGCTCCTCCCAGGAGTGTTCTCCAAACTTCATTAGAGATGGGCGATATTTTTTTGAAAGGGGCAGTAATTCTGTACAAGAGTACTGTGCGGTATTTGAGCCAGTTCCTGAAGTAAAGGATTTTTTTCTCATCGGAGTGAGGTGACAGCAACAACATTGGTTCCAGGAGAGCATATCCTTTCTTTCCGTCCAAGTTGTCTTGCACCCTATTTTGAGGACATTGATTGACATTAGATAAACCTGAAGACCACGCAGACAAGCATTTGGGCCACAGAGGATGTACTATATCCATGAACTTATTCCGACCATGTAGGCCTACTGTAGGGGTTCTTTTACTACTGCCGTCTAAGTATATCGTTAGCTTAGCGTTGAAATTTCTGACAAGTATGAGAAACATACATGGTTGGTTTCTCTTAGACCCTGCTTTTTTTAGAATTGGTCCTGACCGCTGAGAAAATGAGGATGATGATGTGGAAGAGGATGCTACTGAGTTAACAGAAGGAGATGCGGATGCTGCACCAAAGCTTGTATTTGGATTTTTACTTGGTTGGGCGAAAAAAGGATTTGATCCCGACAAATAATGACGTGCATAGTTCGAAAAAAAATGACAGCACTCAAGACTCTTAGAATTTGAGCCTTGTTTGAAATAGACTCCCTTATGAGCAGGATCTTCCTCTGTCACAACTTTCCCCGAACTTGACGTCAGCTCAACAATCTTCTCTACATGATAGGCCCCAACGGCACTAACAGGCAAGATTAACCAAGTTGGAATGGCACCTTTCCAGTACGTATGAGCAAGAACAGGATTAGTAAAGAATGCACCAATGATGTTTCGTGGAGGTCGGTTTGCTCTGTCCAGATCAGGAGGATCTCTATGCATGCGAGGTTGATAGATTGTGATATACTGTATAAGTGCTTCCCCCTCTAACATGTACCGTTGATATTCCCGGAACATGAAGCGCATTTGATTTCTAGACATTGGTAAGTTTTCCATATGTTCTACACCTTGGGCGATGCTTTGTGCGAGCTGAGACATGAGAGGCGTCTTAGAGAGAGTTGGATTGTCATTAATTTTGACACAGCTTGCTCTGTATAACTGCAGCCAAGATTTCATACTCGATACTACATCGTTCCGAAGGTGACCCAGTCCTGAAATGGCCGTACTAGTGATTGGGACAAAATACTCAGCCAAAAATTGAGTGTGGAGAACATTTTGGTTTTCTTTATTTGGATCACAGTGTTGGGGGGGACATGGTATGGTGGTGAAATGCGAAAGGTATCCGTCAAATAGCTGTGGCCACTGCAGCGGATCATCATCCCCTCGGCGCCCGTTCGTCTTAATGGAGACTTTGCTATTAGCGGCAGGCATTGGAATATAGTCCATATTTGGGGAGATTATGAAGTATTGCCCATCTTTGTAGACGGCGCCAACCTTTCCTGTGTAACCATTGGTCCTAGCTATTATATAAAGAATAGTCGTATAAGTGTTGATACCCAAAGCAGCGTACAAGATATAAAACTGACCATTGTTAGGCGTTATGCCTTCCGCTAACAGGAGATTTGGATTATTGAGAAGTTCTTGAGGAGTTACGGGAGGCATCAAGGGAGAGTTGAAAGTTGGGGAGGAGTGAACACCCGTGATTACTGATATTGCCTAGTCCAAGATTACGCGGTTTACAAGTAAATGATATGACACTATTAATCCAATGAGTAACAGCCGTTTCAAAGGTCAAATTGAAACACTTCAATGATCCAAAAAAAAAAGGATCCTGGACGACGCAAAGTCAATCCGGAAGTGCCAGGACGACACAAAGTCAATCCCTGAAAGGATAAATAAAGCACAGTACCTTGAAGCCCTTTAGATTGTCATGTTTTCCTATTTAGAGTGAGATAATGGGCCCAGAAGATTGACAAGAATGGGACTTAGAAGATTTCAGGTAAGCCCATTCCGAGGCAGTGAAATATATCAAACTCCGACAATTTCTCAGCAGATGAATTTGGATCTCCGCCCAAACTGACGGAAGTGTGAGAATTTGTTTCAAGGTGCCTCAGTGACATGGCCAAATCTCCGAGATTTGGCCATGTCCGTGCTCATCTCTCCCCCATTTCATTCAGTATGTCCGCATCCGTATTCCACGTTCTCGGCAGGTTGTCACTGATTGCTCAAGGTGACCTCCCCAATAACTTCCCCGATCATACGTTCAACGGCGACCGCCGACAAGGATAGTACAGAGGAGAAATGACATTGGGAGAACAAAGAAGCAGATGGCTGAGAAGGGATGTCAGAGAAGTGACACACCCTATGAGGGTAACTTAAGGTGTGTTACACGAACTGTTGTAGTGTTTTCTGTTGTACTTACTATTATAACTCGGCAGGCTCAAAGCTCTCGGCAGGCAATTATAGGCAGAAGAACTCCTGTCAACTCGGTCTTTGACTTATGACATAGACAGAACAAGGTATGTAACCTTTCTTGTTTAGTGTAATCCGGGCTTAGAAAATGCTTTACAGCCCACTGGCTATGGGAGAACGGATTCACTTTCGTGGACTGACTTTGCGTCATCTGCCACCTTGACTTGACTTTGTGTCGGTCGTTGATTTATTTTGGGATTGACTTTGCGTCATTCCAGTCTTCAATATACATTTTGCAGGAGTTCTGCCTGTCCGGCGTTTTATAACCCGATATTTCGAGTTGTTATTCAGGTATGTCATGGCCTGGGTCCTCGTCGTGTTTCGAGTTCGTTAACGCAAACAAATGCAGCAGCAGCAGACATTGGACAAAGAGCGTGATGAAAGACCGCTCTCTCTCTCTCTCTGTCCCTCTCTAGGACTCCCTATCTGTACAAGAGTTAGCCCTTCGCAGGAAAAATGGAGATTCCGCCAAATAAATTCACGGGGACTTACGACATAGACAGTATGTAACCTTTCTTTTTTAGTGTAATCCGGGCTTAGAAAATGCTTTACAGCCCATTGGCTATGGCAGAACGGATTCACTTTCGTGGACTGACTTTGCGTCGTCTGCCACCTTGACTTGACTTTGTGTCGGTCGTTGATTTGTTTTGGGATTGACTTTGCATCATTCCAGTCTTCAATATACATTTTGCGGGAGTTCTGCCTGTCCGGCGTTTTATAACCTGATATTTCGAGTTGTTATTCAGGTATGTCATGGCCTCGGTCCTCGTCGTGTTTCGAGTTCGTTAACACAAACAAATGCAGCAGCAGACATTGGACAAAGAGCATAATGAAAGATCGCTCTCTGGATCTTCATTCCTTCTCTTGATCTCTTTGGTTCTATGTACTCGATGTGGACTCTGAAATCAATCTTCAACGCAAACACATTCGACGTGGCTTCTCTATGTAAGTCATATATCTCACCCTCCCGACCTCCATTGACCACACGGTGTCATATATACTAGCCATCAGAAGGCTGTACTCGAAATGCGGGTGTTCTTTTGGTACGTCGCGCCATTTCTTTCGAGACCGACGAGCTGTAACTGTTATACCAGTCAGAGAGCTTCCAATCAACCCAAGCTGCGAAAAGATCAATCAAATCTTGCAAAACATCCGCTATGAATCATGATATCGCAGAGGCCAAGTTCTCCAGAATCAACGAACGAGCTCCATCCGGTTTCCCTTCTTCACAATGGGGCCTCATCTTCTGGGGACGACCAGTCGACCTCAACGTCATCCTACACCTCAGTCCACCTTAATTCTGAGCCAGTACAACTGTCTTAGTCAGACTGCGTTGTACCTTCTATGTTGGGGCGAGGCTGCTCGGTACGGTTCGTTCCCGAGTGTTTATGTTTCTTCAAATGCACGGCCGACTACTACCAACCCGAGTGCCAAAGTCGTGTCAACCTGTTCCAGAATGCTATGTTAGGGAGTAACCGTTAAGCCCTTGTATCAATTCATCTGCGATCAAGGCTATGAAGTTGTTGACAGCAATTTTTTCATATGGAGTATAGCACGTGTTGTACTGAATGATAAGGTGCGTCTATTTCGACTGACCTGGATATTATCTCATTTTTGCAGGAACGAACAGTCAGTTCCCTTCGAGACGAAAAGCTCCCCAGTGCCTGCTTCAATTGCTGCCGAGACTAAACAATATCTACGCCAGACGTTCTGTATAGCTAACGACGCGCCGGTCAATTTACGTGCCCTTCCTGATGAACCCTTCAACGCCAATACCTTTCAAGGGCCATTATTCAGTGTGCCATCGTCTTGGCCGATCAGCATCAAGGTCTCCTGTACATCACTCGCCATTGCTTGCGGGACCCAGCATGTGACCATCCACCAACTTCCCCAATCTCCAGCAGCAGCAGCTGTTATGTTTCTGAAAAGGACGATGCTAGCAACAGCACGGACGATGATGTGCCCGCACAGGTTATTCCAAGTACACTGTCTGCGCAGAAGACCATCAGGCGATAGGGCCAGGAGGAACCCGAGCAGAAGAAGCGTGAGAGGACTCTGAGGAATGAGGCAGATAGCAGACGAGAGAGACAGACGACGATACGACGATATGACCTGTTGGTACAGGTACTTCTGGATCCAGTGCAGCAGCATACGGCTCGCCCACCTCGCGCGACGCCGCAGCTATGGTGGTTGCTGCGGTTGCCAGCTCATCGACCCAGGCTAAGCAGCGCACTCTAACACTTTCCGGAAAACCGTCTGCGCAGCCTGTGTTCAATCCTCATGACCTGACCCGGAAACTGCAGAGTGTTCAATTAGCGGATCAAATCCAGACGTTATACAATGCATATCAAACCAACACCACTTCATCGCCCCACCTCCGACTCGCCAGCCATCGCGTAAGGCTGTCCATTAGTTTCCTCATCAACAGGCAACCAGTCCCAGTCGCGCGAAATCTTTTTCAAAGTCTGCCGCGGATCAGCAGCACCCGACCGCGCGTCAATCATTGCCTCTGATGCATCACTGTCTCTGATGCCGTCTAATGGAGCTTCTCCTGCGGTACGCTTGAAGAGCATCAAAGAACATCACACCCAGCGTCAATCACCATATACCTCGCCCTCTGTGGAGGTTCAGACCAGTGGAGCGCAGTCCGCAAGACAGTCCTCGCTTGCTTGCACTTTCGGATAGAGGCCATTCATATACGCTCTGCGTCCCTTAGGAGGCGTGGTTGCCACAATCATCATGATCCTCGCAACACTGGCGGAATTTTCTTACATCCCCACCTTACGCAGCGACTAATCTTTTTGCTTATCACTCTCGGACTCACCGCCGGCCCGACTTTCTACGTCGCGATTGTGGAGCACATCGGAACTGGCGACTCGCTGGCGCTCATCCTCGGCATTGTCCAATTCTTTATTTCTGTTCTTGCTACCGTTCTATTCGCTATCATTCCTAGTATCTAGCTAGCCAAACTTTCACAGCGAGTTATCCAACATTGGATCGCTCAAGCCGAATTGGTTCAATCTTGCTTTGGCTATTGGTTTTTGGATGCAAGTTTACGGAGTCCTACTTTTTCTTGACGACTTCATTTGGCAAACCCATCCAAGTCATGGTGGGCATGAAGGTGCAAAACTGCAATGTCCACTTCGGAAATGCTCTATGTCGCAATCAAGCCGCATTCACACTCACGATCATGTACATCATGGACCTGTGTCTCTTCTTCCTTGATACCTTCCTCTGGTACATTATCTATACCCGTCTGCCGAAGCGCGTCTACGCTAAACTTTTGGCGACACAGGATATTGAAAATAGGTACAAGCTCAAGGTATGCGTATCAAGCTTGACAATGGGTCTCTCATGCTAACTACCATTAGGTCCTTGTTTCCCAAATCTAGAACACTATCATTATATCCATGTACCGCGAGCATTTGCTCTCTATCGATCACGTCCAGAAACTTCTATACCACCAAGTTGACAACGGTAATGGTACTGGTCGTTGTATACGCGCCCCGCCATTCTTTATCGCTCAGGACGACAGCAGCAAAAGAGAATTCTTCCCCCTTGGCAGCGAAGCTGAACGCCGTATTTCCTTCTTTGCCCAATTGCTTACGACTAACATTCCCTCCCGGTCGATGCTATGCCCACTTTCACCGTGCTGACCCCGCATTACAGTGAGAAGGTATGTGTTTTCCATCATTACTAGTCATATAAGGACAAGTCTGACTGGTTGTCATTTAGACCCTTCTTTCGCTTTGCGAGATTATTCGCAAAGAAGACCAGAATACCCGTGTTACACTTCTCGAGTACCTTAAGCAGCTACCTCGCGCAGGATGATATCATCCGAATTGCCCTCGAGCACGGCATAGACATGACCCATCCTGGGTTAGAACATCTCCCCTCCGATGTCGTGCTGCGCTAATATCGCCCTACAGTTCTGGTTCTTGTCCGAAAATGCCAAATTCGCTCAAAAGGTCGAGCAAGCCGGCATTGCGTTTGTTGGCCCCAGCCCAGAGGTAATCGATGGTCTTGGTGATAAGACCAAGGCAAGGACGCTCGGCGAGTTTTTGATCGGACGGTGTAATTCGGCGCTATTAAATATGTATGTGCCCCATTAGCCATGAAAGTCGGCGTCCTTGTTGTGCCAGGAACTCCAGGACCTGTCGACAGCTACCAGGATGGTAACGCGTTCATTGAGGAGTACGGCTTCCCCGTCATTATCAAGGCCGCCATGGGTGGAGGAGGCCATGGTATGCATGTAGTCCGAGAGCAATCTGATTTCAAGGACGTGTTCGAACGCGCTGTGTCCGAAGCCAAGGCTGCCTTCGGAGATGGAACCGTCTTCATTGAGCACTTCCTCGAGCGTCCCCGGCACATCGAAGTACAGATCCTCGCAGATGCCGTTAGCAACACCATCTATATTTTCGAGCATGATTGCTCCGTCCAGAAGAGGCATCAGAAAGTCGTTGAGGTTGCACCTGCAACTCACCTCCCGGAAGAGGTTCGTCAGGCCATTCTCTCTGACGCCATCAAGCTTGCAAAGAGTGTGGGGTATAGAAATGCCAGACCTGCCGAGTTCTTGGTCGTTAGATGGGATGTCATTACTTCATCGAAATCAACCCCCGTATTCAGGTCGAGCACACCATTACCGGTGAGATCAAAGCAGCAGGTTTTATTGTCTAATACTGAAATTTGTACAGAGGATATTATTACTGGTATCGATATCGTCGCTGCCCAGATCCAGATTGCTGCTGGCGCTACTTTGCCCCAGCTTGGTCTTACCCAAGATGCTATTACGAAGCGTGGATTCGCTATCCAGTGTCGTATCACTACGGAAGACGCTGCCCAAGGCTTCCAGCCCGATACCGGAAAAGATTGAAGTTTACCGCAGTGCTGGTGGTAATGGTGTTCGCTTGGATGCTAGCTCTGGTTTCGCCGGTGCTCAGATTACCGTGCGTTCTTACTATCTACATATCTTCTTCACTAATATGCTCTTCGCCAGCCCCATTATGACAATTCGCTTGTCAAGTGCTCCGTTAGCGGCACTACTTACGAGGTCGCTCGTCGTAAGATGCTTCGCGCCCTTGTTGAGTTCCGTATTCGCGGTGTCAAGGTATGTGTATTTCTCCTTCGCTATGTGGACGACATTCAAGCCAGCCTTTCAGACAAACATTCCCTTCTTGTTCCGTCTCTTGACCCATGACATTTTCATTGGTGGCAAGACCTGGACCACTGTATGTCTGTTTTATAAGATCTTTAAATGTTTCGCCTTTAAATCTGTTCTATTTCATCAACGATACATCCGACCTCTTCAAACTTGTACAGAGTCAGAACCGTGCTCAAAAGCTTTTGGCCTATCTCGGAGACCTGGCCGTCAACGGAAGCTTTATCAAAGGGCAATCTGTGAGGACCCTTCAAAAATTTCATGTCAATAGTATTGAATATCTTTGTAGGGTGAACCAGGTCTTAAGACCGATATTGTCACTCCCAAACTCGTGAACAGGGAGGATCCCAGCGGTCCCCCTCTCGACACCACATTCCCTTGCGAAGTTGGTTGGCGTAACATCATCATGAACTACTCAAAGGCCATCAAGCTGCTATACCGTGTCGAGAATCCAGAAGTCGTCCAAATGTTTGGCGGAAATACAGACAAGCTAGAGCGCGAACTAGAACGCATGGCCCGTCGCAAGTTCAAGTTCGTCGTATCAATGCAGCGCTACGCAAAGTTCAATAAGGAGAAACACGAGAATGCCGAATTCTTGCTGTGCGCTTATCCCGATCTTCAGATTGCGTACCTAGAGGAAGAAGCTCCATGCAAGGAAGGCGGTGACCCACGCATCTTCTCTGCCCTTATTGATGGACACACATCCCGGTTTCCAGATCAACAACATGTTGGTCATCCTTTCGGTTCAACTGTTCATCTTGACTAGTATGTGCTTTTATATATAATATCATTTAAGTGGTTTATTGACGACTGAGCTCAGTGGTATACATTGGTACATTGAACTCGAACTTGATGATCTGCAAGTACACTTCTACTGGGGCATTCATTGCAGGACAAGCTGACTGCTACAATCTCGACCCTGTGGATTCGTGGATTCGCCGCTGCATTATCAGTATTTTCTTGGTGTTCATGATCGCTTTCTTGCCACTATTCCTTCAAGGTATTTCTTTACTTGTATTAATTTTGTGAAACTTATATGTTGTTTTAGAACTCGTCATTCGGATCCCTGTCGCCGGTCTTCGAGGTGTTTGCTACTCAAATTTATACCCACTCAATTCTGAGCAACCTCACATTCGGCGGCGCTCGTTATATTGCTACTGGTCGTGGATTTGCAACAACTAGGATTAACCTCAGCACCCTCTTCTCCCGTTTTTCGGGGCCTAGCATATACCTCGGGATGAGGACGCTTATCATGTTGCTTTACATTACGTTGACCTTGTGGTGGACACCTTGGATTATATACTTCTGGGTCACAGTGTTGGGGCTTTGCGTTGCTCCGTTCTGGTTCAATCCACATCAATTTGTCTTCTCGGATTTCATCATCGATTACCGGTATGTTTGACCCCTGCGATCTCCGTTTGGTCCGTTGTGAAACCATTATCTTATATTTTTTACTTTATTTCTCAGGTAATTCTATTGACGGAGGATGTACAGTAACTTCCCCATGTCCATCGCATTAGACATTGTGTACATATTTGTACAGTCATTCGCGGTTAATGGCTAGTTCTCGCCAACCCCTCTCATCCGAATTCTTAGGACCTATGCTCACAACATATGTTGCGAGACAGGTCACTCAGTCGTGCAAAGGAAGTGCTGGTAAATTAGCATCGTCGACGCTACTCAGAAGAAATCCCAGGCTCCGAACCAGGCTACTTATTTGGATGGATCGTGTTATGTTTTAAGTAGTTACAAACATTGAACAGAACCACGAAACCCATGTAAAAAAAATCGTGGATGACTAGCATTTGCTAGGCCTGCGAGTCTGGAACCAAGTCCTGCGTTCAATAGTGACGGCACACCTCTGGGGAGTGGAAACGAAATTGGCCAGTTTACTGCTTTTTGGCCACGAAATCTGCCTGACTTGAAACAAATTCCCACGTGCCACGTCACCCGTACGCCGGATTCCCTGTGCATGTTGGCCTCATTGTAGCACCTCTCATCCCTCCATCCTTCTTTCTATGAGTGGTCTTTTAAACCCCTTGACTCACCTAGAATTTGTAGCTTTGGTTGATCATCTTCGACATGATTCCTCACTGTCAGAAATATTAAAGCCTGTGGTGCACAAACTGGAAAGTATTCTCATTGATTATTTGACAAGCCTTTCCCATGTAAGTCTCCTTCAACCCTCTTGAACATTCGCTGCTAATATCTGAGTATGTGTAGTCCTCTGTGATAGACATGGATTGCTCTGAAGATGTATCTAAAGCACCCTACATTTCAAGTCTGGGTGGACCAAGCTTTGCCAACACCGGTCATGTTTCCACCTTTCCCGGGCAAAATAACACCAGCAGACTGGACCAGAGCCACATAAACCTCATTGGACGACTTACAAATCAACGGTTGGGCTGTTCTTCTGGGCAAGGAACATCGCAAAGTTTTGGAGAGGGTGGGGGAGATGGAGATGGCCAACGTGGACATCATTACCACGGAGGTGAAGGAGGCAATGGCGGAGGCGGAGACGGAGATGGAGACGAAGATGGAGATGGCAACGGAGATGGAGATGATGACGGCGACGGTGAGGATGACGGTGAGGGTGATGGAGATGTTGGCAATGGTGAGGATGAGGATGAACAGGGAAATTGGGATGGTGACGGCGACGGAGAGGGTGACATTCAGGGCGAGCACAATCATCCTAATCCCGGAAATCCTAGAAATCCGGCAGGCAAAAAACGCGCACAAGAACGGTGCACTCGTGATGGTAAAAGGGTCAAAAAGAAGGTGCGAGTCTTCCGCAAAAACAGGAAGAGAGCTCGTGTTGTTCAGTCGGAACAACCTGAAGATCCCTACGAGTTAGATCCCCGTAACGACGATGACTTACCTCTGGATGAAGACGAAGAAGACTATGAAGAAGACTACGAAGAAATGTCTCAGGCCGAGGACTTCAACAAAGCACACCAGGGGCCACAGGGTGAAGAAGATTGGGTTGACATTAACGACGATGGAGACAAGAGCGAAAGGAGAGAAGGACAAGACCAGGTTGCGCATCACGTACATGGTCTGGATCCTTACCCACATCTTGAACAAGAAGCCTTGTCCGACTCTGCCAGCCACATTCTTCTATTCCTTGCCTATATGTGTGAGGCAGTTATTAAAGGAGATCTCGACGACGACCTCAACCAAGTCTTTCAGACTGTTCTTGGAGAAGAGTCAGAAAAAGTTTCGACTATGTTGGATAACTCTCTGATAAATGTGGTTGAGAGGTGTATGATTTCGGAAAGATGGATTAACGCGTATACATTTGTGCACATGCTTTCTTGTATTCAACTTCGGAATAAAGTTTGCAGGTAATGTTTCAGTTGTTTCAATTGTGTTCTTTACTGATTACAAACCGATTCCAATGTGTTTTTAGCATGCTGCGGAGAAATAAACACCTTACTCGCACCGCCATAGCAAGACAATTTGGGAAAAAACAGTCTACATTTCTACGGTATTTGAGAAACGCAGACAGGTATACCATTTTGGCTAGCGGCAGTAAGTAACACCCTTGGACAACACTACTACATGATACCTAACACAATGTAGCCTCTGTATTTATACTGGCTGCAGTCGCTGTCATGCAAGGCGGAAGAACAAGGGTACATGACAATCAGGTCAACAACACGATGCTTATGAGGCTCAATCATGTACTGAAATGTCCAGACCCAAGTAGGTCTGATTAATTTATTGTATTTGAAGCCTTGCAGTTTCACGCCCAATTTTAACTAGGTACTCCAGAAGGAAAACTTGTTACACAAAGTATTGTGCCAGCAATAGCAATTCTTCGACAGAGATACTTTATGACATACTCGACTCTTTTCAGAAATGGTGATAAGCGACATGCAGCAGGTTCCATGGGTGACTTGTACTTCTCCGATTCCTTGTTCGATTCATTAGTAAATAAGTATGTATGCCTTTTTGTTCCTGTTTATCTTTACTGAAGTTTTACAGTGTTATTATTAGAGAAAGAGATAGACGAGCATGGGAGTCTTGCTACACCCCCCTGCCTGCTACATCTGGGACACCTTTTCACGTGGTTCAGGCGGCAGTAGAAATGTCCTCTTCTACGCAAGACGGCAGGAGTATCACTCTTTGGTCTTCTGAACAACCCATCACCTTCCCTGTAGCTTCTTTGTCTTCCCCTCCACTTTCTCCATTGACGCCACTGTCATCCATGTCTGAAGATTCTGTGGACATAGCAATGGCAGATCTCAGTCCTTCTTTGAGAACACATTCCATTTTTGAGGTACCCACGGGATTTGACATGGGACTTTCCCAAAACAGAGTCTCCGACTTTCGTTCTCTTAATAAAAAGGAAAGATACAGGTACACCCAGCAAGAAAGAAAGTATGCCAAGGCAGCAGAGACCTTCAAGTCCTTAGATGTGCTTAAGGGTGCTGTAAGTGACTTTTCTCGTAACTGTCTTACTCTGTAATGATGTTTAAACAGATTCAAGGTCAACTCTCGGAGGGATGCAAAAGAGAGAGAAAGGAATACATTTATATATCATCCAAGGTTCTTCAAAAGTGCGTACTAAATTACAGAACTAAGGTGCATAGTTTCAATATGAAATTTTTCAGCCAACGCCTCTCTATCCTAGACAACCATGGAAATCCCTTTCTCATTGTTGTACCAGACTTGCCAGAGCATTTACGCAATAAGCTTCTTCTACATTTGGAGAATTTGTACCGAAGCGAAATGCTTAAAGATGCTGATTCCAGTCAAGAGGGTGAGCAGTATACATACAAATGTTTTCATTTCAGCTGGTGGAATAGATTTACGAAACGAGTGAGCCTTCTTTTCCATGAGGTTTCTTTCTTAACCCATCTTTTTCAGGGACATGGAGTACCAAATGATGTAGAACCAGGGGCACACTTCAGAGACGGCAAAGCAAAGCAAGTAAGAGCGTCCCAATGCCAACCCATTGCTTCATATGAGGTTCATGAAAACGACCTGGAATACAAACTTCTTGCGGATTGCTTTCAAGATGTTTTTAACTTTATAGCTGAAGCAGTGTGTATTTCTTTCCTTGCTTCCTCAACTTCATCACATGTGTTATTATATTTGCAGTTACAGGAACATCTTCCCAAAGAATACGAACTTCTTTCCCAGTACACCGAAATTCTTCCGGCTGACTCATTTTCCCCTGTTTATCCCTTTACAAGCTTTGTGATCAACCTCAATGTTGCGACCAGGATTCACAGGGACTGGCATGACATGGAACTTTGTGTGGTCATGGCTATATCAGGAGAAAACTGTAGAGGAGGTGACCTTTGCATGGTGGAACCTGGGCTTAGGGTTGAGCTACGAAATGGTGATTTTATTATTTTCCGCTCTAGTAAAATTTCACACTTCAATTTACATTACAAAGGTTAGCTTTAATTTTATTTCATTTATATGACTAATTTCTGGCTGTCTTAGGTACTAGAGCATCTATGGTCTTCCATTCTGACTCTAGTGGTCAACAGTGGATAAAAGATCGAAATGGATGGGCGCAGTCTCTTTTCATAAATAAGTACAAGGATTTCATGGTGGGATAAAGGCGTTTGCTGTTTACATCATCACGTGCCTTTAGGGCATCCAATGACGGTGGAAAACGTGTGGTGTAAACTTGTTGTTCTTATACTACACACTTTTGACGCACTCTATGTCTGTTCTTTGTCAACGCTGTGGCAACTCTTTCTCTTCTGAGAGCTCTGTTTATAGACATCAAGAGCAGCCAGTGTCATTTTGTCGATCACAGTATGAGGCTGTTATCCTGTCAAATAAAGCTTGGGCCCGGAAAAACGCTAAACTAGTAGAAAATGAATCAGAAGAACCAGAATTAGAGGAACCTGTAGAAGATCACAGTGAAGATGGTGTCCTTGAAGAGTTATCATTTGTTTTTGAGACTGAAGATCTTCAAGTGCCTAGAAATGCCGAAGAATTTGACATACCAGTGGAGGACAGTGTTTTTCAAGACACCTATTCTTCAGCATCGCAGATCTGCGGTACTGGAGATACATTTTTGGACTTATTTAAAAAAGACCGGTTTTGTGAGGAAAGACAAAGTGTTTTATACTATCCCTTCCAATCTCGAAGGGAGTGGGAGCTAGCTTCTTACCTGTCGCGGTCCAACTTAAGTGTCAAGAAAATTGAAGAGTTTTTGAAGATGGAAATTGTACGTGACTTACTCGTTGCTCTAGGAGTCTGATACTTATATTTGTGTGTCGTATCTCAGACTAGTGGACTTGAGCTTTCATTTAAAAGTGCTAAGGATCTCAAGAACAGGATTGAAATGCTGCCTTCTGGTTCCAAATACAAATATCAAGTTGTCGACTTCCCCTATCCCACTCATAATGTGTTGGATCTGTATTACAGGGATCCTCTGGAATGTATCCAGTTCATTATGTGTAATCCTTTGATAAAAGATGCTATTCAGTTTGCCCCCTACCGCATATTTCAAGCAGCAGATAAATCTAAGCGTATATATACTGAATGGCTTTCTGGAGATGCTGCTTGGTCTATGCAGGTAAGAATCATTTCACAAATCACATGTACCAGAATTTTCTCTAATCTTAATATAGGAGAAACTTCCCTTAGGAGCTACTTTGCTAGGTGTAATTCTCTCTTCTGACAAGACAAACATCACCACTATGACTGGAGGACGGACTGCCCACCCTTTACTGCTAAGTCTAGCAAATATTAATATGGACATTCGAATGAAAGCATCAAATCACCTCTTTCAGCTTATAGCTCTTCTGCCTATCCCAAAGTTTATAAACGTACACAAAAAATATAAGGGAGTCTTGGAAGCAAGACTCTTCCATCAGTGTCTTGACATCGTCTTAGCCCCTCTCAAAAAGGCAGCCCAAGTAGGGATTATGATGACAGATCCTTTAGGATGGCAAAGATTTTGTTTTACCCCTCTAGCGTCTTATATAGTGGATACTCCGGAGTCTACCTTGATCGCAGGTGTCTCGAAATCTGCTTCTTCAGTAACATTGGCATCCTATAAGCAATTTGGGGATAACTTTAGGCATCCTCCTCGTTTGGCCTCTTCTACGATGGCGCAACTTATAGAGCTGGAACAAGAATTACCCAACGGCGCATGGGAAAACTTCAAAGAATATACTACAAAAGCAAAAGCAAGACATCTACAAGGTGTTCACCGCCCCTTTTGGCGTGACTATGCCTTGGCAGAACCCTCAGTGTTTCTTACCACAGAACCCCTCCATCACTGGCATAAGCAATTCATTGATCACCAAGCTCAGTGGTGTATTAATGCACTGGGTCCTGCTGAGATTGACTTCCGTTTCTCTGTGTTAGCACGCCATACTAGCTACCGTCACTTTCCTCAGGGGATTTCTACTCTTAAGCAAATTACGGGTCGAGATCAGCGAAATATTCAGTGGTATATCGTGGGTGTTATAGCAGGGGCAGTAACACCAACATTTATGAAGGCTATTCGTTCTGTCATCGACTTCTTCTACCTTGGTCAATCACGTCAAATTAATGAAGATATCTGTAATATGCTCGATAAAGCACTCCGAGGCTTTCACTCAAATAAGCATGCTATTATTGAAGCTAAGGCTCGTCGAGGAAAGAAGAACCATGTCATAGAACATTGGGAAGGTATTCCTAAGCTTGAGTTTCTGCAAAGTGTCGTACAAAACATCAGAGACAATGGAGTCCCCATTCAGTGGTCAGCAGATATAACGGAGCATGCACATATAGAAGTCGTCAAGGAGCCTTCCCGAAGAAGTAACAATAGAGAGCATGAATCCCAAATTTGTCGATACCTTGATCGTGCAGAGAAGATACGGCTGTTTAGCCTGGCTACTGCTTTGATAGAAGCTGGTATTGACTTCAGAAGTTCTACTCTTTCTTCAAGTGATGATACAGGTGCAACAATCCAAATCTCTTCTACTACAGACCTTCTTGACAAGATCAGCCCCATGTCATCTTCCAGTTCAGAAGCAAAAGTAATTGACCTCTTTTTAATTGCTACAGATCTCAAGAGAAGACAGCCTGACATGTTATTTCATTGCACTTGTCAATCATCTAACTATACTGCCTTTCAACTCTCAAGAGATCACTATGGGAAGCGTATTACTGTTGACAACGCTGCTTCAAAGTACAATTTACCTGATTTACGGGCTGCATTAGGGGATTACATTCAAAGAATGAATGAATCTTTGCAATCAAATTATATTAGCTCTATTGGAGGAAGACGTGTTTCCAGCCCCTCTTGCCAGCTTCCGTTTCAGTTCTTGGAGGTCTGGCATCAAGTTCGACTACAAAATAAACAATATTTTCCACCACACTCTGCTTTACCTGCTGTTACTGTTAGAGCAATTCCTAGAAGTGCTGAAGCACCCTATGGCATTCATGATTCTGTGATTGTGAATATTAATCCTGGGAAAGAGTGGCCTTTTAGTGGCCTTTCAGGTATGTTCTAAGTCTTTTAGCGTCTAGGAATCAATATTTACTTGATTTTATAGGGCATGCTGTTGTTGAGCTTCATCTAATTTTTCGTGTGGTATCTCCTAGAGGGTGTACTATTCCAGTATGTGATGACTTTCTCACCTATGTAAAGCGTTTTAACATTGTTCCTCAAATCAATTGTGAAGTGTCTGGCTCAAGATCACAGCGAGGTTTGTTTCCTGAGCCTTCTTCTTCTTTGTACATTTTAACAAGAGCTACACGTACTAACGGATCTGATATTGGTGACATTGTTCCTTTGCATCAGTTAAGATCTTTGGTAGATATTATACCCAAATTTGGTGAAAAGGCCAACAGACATTTTACTTGCAACAATAGCGCTTCACTTTCTTCTGAATATCTACTCAATAAGTATTTTGATAAGGAGATATTTTTAGCACTTACACTTTCTAGTACAGTTTAACTTGTACAGTTATTTAAATATATATCCATCTAAATAATATAAGTGGTTGCTATAAGTGCTATAATCCTCTAGAGAGTCTATATACGATATTATGTTCTTTTAAGTACTGGCAACTAATTAGTAAAATTATGTTATCTTTATAGTACTATAAATTACACTTAGAATGCTATACAGCACTAGCAAGAGCATCCAAATCTGCTATATAGTGTCACATTTCCTACACAGCATATAGTTGCTATATAGTTTATAGTTTCTCTATAGTACTTGAAAGAACAATGGTATACTACATAGTACTTACAAGAAGTCACACAAATACAAAGTGCTACATACTTTCTCTTGAGGCTACATTACTATAAAGGCCTACAAACTTTGTCTGCAAATGCTAGAGTAGCTATGGAAAAAATCAGGATTTTCTGATGAACTTTCCCAAGGCAATCCAGGGCAGCTCAAGGCATCCTAGGATCCACCAGATGGGCCTTGTATCATTCAAAGATGTTTATATATAATGCCATTTAACAAGTACTATTCAAACTTCTTATAAAAAACAAGTTATATATTGACTCTAACTACACTAGATAATACAGTATTCATGTAGATACATATAATACAACACAGTGATAGGGCGCTTATGAAGATGGTAATTCTGCACGGAATAACGCGTTCAGGGGCTCGTTAGAAAGCCTGAATTAACGCGAAGAAGCTCAAAAAAACTGCAATGCAATTGAAGAAGTTGTTCTTGACTTAGAGCAAAATTAGTCCAAGACAGGGAGATGGAGGAGGACATGGCTACTCACAGGCATCCAGGAGTCTCAAAATTTGTGTAAGGAACACGTTCAAACCCCACATAAATGGTGAATAAATGTGCCAAGTTGCAAAAGCCTTTGTTGAAAATTGAAGGAAGGAGATGATATTCAACTCTGCAATAGTAGTCATATGGTCAATAGGGACATCGGATATTGAGGGCGTATCGGACGCCGTAAACTGGTCGATTAGTCGATACATATCTATAGTAAAAGACTCCAAAAAGAATTAGCCAAAAATACGAACTGGAACCCAAGATATGAAGTACTTTACCTGGAGGAGGGAGGGGGAGGAGGAGCACATGGCGGATTTTTGGATTCCAAGCGACGATATATAGCGTTTAAGGGCTCGTTAGAAAGCTACAATCAAGGTGAGTTCATCATAGAAAGAATTAAGGAGATTGGAGACGAACCTATGTCAGAATCAAAGAAATACTCCAAAACTCCGAAGTTGACTAGCAACTTGAGATGAAGGACGCTTGGTGGCCCCAAAAATTAATCCGTCACAGGAGAGGGTACCTTATGTAGTTGAGTAAGTTTTCCCAAAGTTTGAGACACTCAGGACATCTAGAAGCGCACCTATGAATTAATTTGTCCCACCTAGGGGTAGGAGGACACACAGAGTGAGACAGGCATAGCTGTCAATCTGATATATTATAGCCCTATAATCATAGGCCTACTGTAATATATTACTACCTGTACTTACAAGGCCCTTTTAATATATTACTTCACAGGCATATTTACCCATATACCTACTTGTGATATATCATCACATGTCTCTTTTGATATATCACTTTACAGGCATATCTCCACCTGTATCCCTTGTGATATATTACTAGAGTCCTGTAGTAATATATCACCACAGGCCTCTGGCAATATATCAGCACAAGCCTCTTGTAATATATCACTTTACAGGTATATCTGGACCATATTCTTTGGTGATATATTACTTTACAGGTATATCTGGACTATATTCTCTTGTGATATATTACTTCACAGGTGTACTACACATATATCCTCTTGTAATATATCATCTTACAGGTATTTTTTATAATATATCACATCACAGGTATATCTGCACCTGTATTCCCTTGTGATATATTACTTCACAGGTATTTTTATATATTATATCACTCTACAGGCATGTCTGCACCTCTATTCTCTTGTCATATATTACTTTACAGGTATACCTGCACCTATATTCATGTGATATACTACTACAGGTTTACTATAGGGTCTGGTATACCCAACAAAAGGTTTTACAGGATGTGATACATTATTTGATATCCTTAGTATAAGTTATTGTTATATATCAGGCTAAAGGTCTTTACAGGGTGTGATATATCATGTTCACAGGCTTTTGGATTATATCAGGCTAAAGGTCTTTACAGGGTGTGATATATCATGTTCACAAGCTTTTAGAATCTAGATGTACTAACAGCCCGGGATTGTGAGCAGTGATATATCATGGCACTTGGTTCAAATTTGGATCATAAGTCAACAGTCAGAGATTAAAGGACTAGCAACATATATTAGTCTTAGTCTAATTAGTCATTACAATATGTTCTAATCAAATTTTACTTCTGCACAAATTTGATTAAACAAACACCGCCTTTTAGGTACTTAGATTGACTCACTTCTTTGGTACGCCCTTAACTGCCCCATCTACTCCCTTTCTTTTACCACTCTTAGCTGCCACCGGTATTCTTTCTGTGCTTCCAACGGCTTGAGCTATTGTCCCATCATCAAGCTTCCTTGGTTTGCGTACTCGTGCCCCCAGTCCTTCACGTTGTACAGGTACCTGGTTGATTGAAATCTCTTCAGAAGCACCATTGGTTTGCTCTGACTGCATCGTTGGCCCGGGCTTTCTACTGGTTTCTGTCCGCAGTCCAGGAACTCCAGCTGCGATTGTGCCATCGTCAAGAACCTTAGCTTTGCGGATACGTGCTCCCGTACCAAGTTCGCCACGGCCAGTATGAGTCAAGTCAGTAGAAGCTGATGTGCTTCCCGGACCGTCGAAAGTGACCAACGGGTAAGTGCCATCTGGGTTAAAATTTGCCCTGGGCTTACGTTTATTCCCTCCGCGTCCTCTCCCTCGTCCACGAGGTGCTGCTCTCCTGGATCTTTCCATAGTCATAGTCCAACCAGGTGGAAGGGCACCGCCTTGTTTCGCCTGCTCTGCGCCAATATCTTCAATATCTTCCTCTTCTGGAATGATGGTATCAACAGTCACACCGTTTTTAGCCTGGAGCCTCTCAGTGTCATTGTCCAAGCTGTCGGATCGGAGGCTATCAGAGCTCGGGTTCCCGTCTCCTGTTGAATTCGCATCCCGTCTGCTGCTGGTACGATTTTCTTCCGCATTCTCGGCAATTTGGACTTGTTTACGTGGCTTAGACCATTTAGTACTTGCTCCTTGGTCTGACTGCGTGGCGGCTGACTTGATTGCTGGGGGCCGAGACTCAATCATTGATTGACCAGGTTCCGTCGCTATCGAGGGCGCTGGTTTTCCTCTAAGGGCAGAGGCATCTGCAGAAGCTGGGCTCACAGCAGCTGAACCTCCTCCCTGAGGGCCCTCGGATTCACGGTGAGTTTGCAGCGATGATGTCGGCGGAATAGGAGATGTTGGTGGTGCCGGTGCTAATTCGGCTGGTCCAGGTAATGGAGAACTTTGCAATGGGGGTGAAGATGGGGGTAAAGGTGACGATGGTTGTATAGGAGAGCACTGTAAAAGTGCGTCATCAGGCTCGATAGTTTTCTGTTCCACAGGAGCTTCTCCCTTTGGTAGTGGTCCATTATTGTATGCGCCAGTCAACGGATCAGCTGAATTTTTCTGGTAAGTGGATTAAAGCCTTTACGGTATTAAAGCTTCCTTACCATATATACGTTTAAGCCAGTCAAGATATGGCTGTGCAATATCGGTTCGAAAGGATGCATATGATGTTGTAAAGGCAGGAACAGTTGCACTCTTCCCATACGCAATGCTAAACGTTCAGAATTGATAAGGAAGGTGCACGGATCGGATGTAAGTAGATTCCTCACGTTCTCATAGCAATCTTCTCATCCTGCGCGGGATTTGGTCCACCAGTTATAACCAATGTACTCCAGCCCGTCAAACGATTAATTTCTTGACATGTTGTTTGCAAAACATTCACTAAGCTATCGATGGCTCTTGACAATTTGTAAGGTATAAGTTTCCGGTAGCCATATAAATTAATGAGTCACTCACTGTTGTCGCTCATCTTTACTTCTTTTCAGTCCTTCCAGATTTGAGTCTCCGTCCCGAGCATCCTTCTCCTTCTTCCCCTCCTGTTTCAAACGCTCCTTCTCCTCCCGTACCCTCTTTTTTACAGCCTCGCTTTCGTTCTCCCACAGAGCCTTCCGAACCTCCCGCGACACAGTCATTCGAATGGACTCAAATGCATAGCACTCTTTCTCCGTAAGTCCGGATAATTTGCATCCAATTTTTCTTGCAGAAGCGGTCTTATTTTGCAATGATGTAGTATCACTCGCATCACTGTCTGAGCTTTCAAAATCTTCACGGTCGATGTCGCTTTCCCAGACCACAGATCCGAACTGCGGTTGATTGGCAGTCTTCTTCTTAACCTCGGGTTGGACGCGTCTGTTTATTTTTCTTTTGAACAGAGTATGATAAACTTCTTCATCTTGATAGGTGCGATCTTTCTTCTCAGCGCTTCCAAATTTGAACGCAGCTGGACCCAAAGATGAAGCGGAGAGATTTGCAGTGCCCATGGTCTTCTTACGTGAGTTTCGGTACCATTCAATAATACGCTGTACGCGCTCATCAGCTTCAGTATTTATATAACAAGTTTCATGTGCATGCCTTTGATCGTTTCTGGAGTGCTACCTGATACAACTGTTGTTGCTCCTTGGTCAAAACATACAGTGGCAGCCCATCGGGCGACAACTGGTCCTTATTCAAGGCATCTTCAGGAAGATCACCGGAGTTGACCATGGCTTCCAATTCGGGCCACTTTTCGTACCACTTCTCCTCGATAAAGTCCCAGAATTTTTGCTGACGTTGCTCATGAGTATACTTCCAGTACGTTGGTATATGCTCCGTGAGGAAGTCCCGCTGGGCTGCAGTGCTCCATGGTCGTGGCGCCATGAAGTACTAATGGAGGGAGGATAGAAGGCAACGTTAAAATGCAGAGGAAAAAATCACGTATGTCCAAGTTCGTTATCTGAAAATCTACATTATAGCCTGGGGTATTAGCTAGCTATATATGCCTGATTTCGGAACAATGTCCGATCACAATTTACCAAAGCCTTTCCGCTTCCTCCCGTAAACGATCCATTATACCCAACCAATATTCATCGGCCATTCTGCGAGTGCGATTTCTAATCAGGGATATTCAGTTATACAGCGGGCCAGTGCGCTCACCTCAGCCTTTCGTTGCGCGTGAGCGTGAAGTCCTGGTCCAATCTCTCAATTTCCGCCCTGCCATGCCAAGCCCACAGCAAAATTAGTCGAACCGTATTTGAATGAGGTTGAAAGAACGTACACAAGTGCTTCAAAATCTCCAAGGCTCTCGAGTCCCAAACGTTTGTCTGCACCGTTGCTCTGCAAGAGACGCTCGTTTCTGATACACTCCCAGGCGCGCTCTACGCTACTTCCACTTCCGAGTGCAGGGCCCACAGTTCCCACCTCGTCATCCGAGTTGGCGTTTGATACACTACCGCGCTCATTGTCAGCTTCAATTTCATCTTCGGCATCCGCCCTTAGCTCAGCATCGAGGCCATCTTCAGGATCTCGCAACCCAAGCAACACATCCATTGCTCGACACTGTCGCAGTACGTCTTCATGGTCTAGTTGTCTGTTAGTTTGTTAGTTTGCGTGTACCATAGTAGAAGCGGACAAAACACTACTTTTGTTTTGCTCGGTTCGCCCTCATGCGTTCCCTAGCTTTGGGCTGTTCTGTTTCCTTATTTCTGCGTGAATTTGCGACTTATGAGAACCAAACGATAGCATGTGGAAAAGGGGGGATCACTTATGATACCATTTCCTCTGAGCAGCAGCATGGGCCTCACGGCGTTGCTGGGCGCGAGGTTTTCTTCTTTCTGCAAGGTATTCGCGCTGCTCCTTCGTATACTTCATGGTGGATCGGATTAAGCCGTGTCGGCTGCTAAATGTTTGTTATCTATGGGAGCCAAAGCCCAGATATTGCCAAGATGCTTCTGGGTAAGTGCCAAGATCAGGACTCTGCAAAGATCGTAGAATAAGCGCCCATGGCTACACAACTCGATTATCCGTAAACGTACGTAGGACTCAAGCATGAGTTTGTTTCTCTTCTCGTGTTAGAATCTCCGTCCTCGATTATAGGCCGCGTTGAATGCTCATAATGGGCTAAGAAATTCTTATGAGCAACAGCGAATGACACATAACCAAAACCTACTCACCATAGACCGAATGATCCCCCATGACACGCCCTATAGCGCACTCTTATTTATTGGCTTGGGTCTTCACTCTGCCGTGGTTTCAGAGGGAAAGGGTTGAGCTTCCAGTGACCCGTTTGGCTTCCAGTGGCTTGATGTAGCTTGGACGCGTAACATAGGGCTCGAAATCCTTTGACATCGTGAGGAGGTCCTGAGACCGAAGCGAAGAGGGACCGAGGGATACTGAAGCAGAGTGGGAGAGAGGGATTGGTATGGACTGTCATGGGTAGCATGTAGCAAACAGGTCGACGTACATACACCATTCAAAGGTTCAATTGAACTTACCAGCATTTTATATGGATTGAATCGGAAAACGTTGACTGAAGGGGCCTTCTCAAGCTGATATAAAGTGTCGCTGTTGAATATATGGGACGTAAATATCGAGAAATACGACTTACATGAATTTCTTGCGATCGTGATTCATTCTTGGCGGACGTCTAGTGAGAATAGTACGGATATTCAACACAGTGTTTGTTCTGGGGCGGTCCAAATTTGAATACTTACTTGTTTCGAAATGTACGCTCAAATTCCTATATCAATCGGTCGAGAATGGCAATGGTATCATTTTGGTTAAAAAACGGGAAGGTGAAACATATTGTGGAAGCTTGCAGAGGGGAAAGAATGCGTTGTTCGTGATAGGCGTGATGTTCGTGATCGTATGTGAGCGGTGATGTATGGTGTATGTCACTGCAACAAGTCTCAGTAAAGGCAAAAACAATGTGGAGTTGGGAGCTTACGTGTCGTAATAACCTGTTGTGCCTTTGCTAGGCGTCTATGTAGCAAGGAAGGCCGGCGGAAGTATCTTCTGGTGGGATGTTTGTGATACCGTGACGCATCGTGACGCATGCGCGACTTCGCGTGACTAATCACGTCCGTTGATTATGAAGTACTAGTCCACGCTGTTTGCTTTCTTCCGCCTTCCTCAGCATTCCCTGCCTTCTCCCCTCTTCCCTGGCTCTGGGCATTATTTTACCAGGGACCAGGCGTACAGTCGCATCCAGTTGCAATGCGCGGGCGCTTGTACAGCGCGCCTGGACTCATCCAGGGACTCCGCGGGCTGCACAACGCGCATCATACGCTTTTCCTCTGCCATTTATAAGCCTTTTCAACTTCTTGAGGTAGCTAACCGACGTTTCATTCCCCTAGAAGCAGAATTGAACGCATTAAATCGAATGTCCGGACGGAAGGTACGCCCTCTACATTTTTTGTGTGGTATTCCTCCGAATTGACGCCGCAATGACGCTCAGCCGCGCTCCGGGGCCACAATCTCGCTGTACGAGTATGACTCTGGCGGCAATTATGTCGCCATTTGATTGCCGCAGGGATGTTCAAGTCAGGATGTTCAAGTCGGCACCCTTCTTCAAGACACAATGCCCTCGTTGCCCGAGGATGGGCTTGACTTCGAGCAGGACGATCTGTTCCGCTGTTCCGCTGCGAACCGTCGCTCTCTTTGAAGATGAATCCGCCCTTCACCCTACGACGCCCCTTGATATCAGCAACATCCATCGCCTCCGAACCGTCGCCCTCTGAAGCGAAGCCCCTTGATATTAACAAGGCATCCGTTGCCTCCACTCCTACGGCACAGGGCATTACCTCAGAAGCCTTGCCTGCTGCGCTATCACGATCACACCAATGCAGAAAGGCCAGAGGGAAAGGGAGCGCCAGGAGAATGGCTACGCACGCCAACTTCAAACCAAGAAGAAGATCGCCCGCGGAACCGTGCCAAATTCAACAGATATGCTCGTCTCCGACCTGAAGGCGGCCAGTGGAGGATATGAGGGACTTAGGGCCCGTATTTTTGGAGCTAAGGGGCGAATGGGGCCCCAGAAAGCCATTGGGCTGGGGTTTGCTTTAAGGTTATTTCGAGGGAAGCAGTACATAAATAGTTTGTAGATACACGCCCTTTCTTTTTTGTTGCAGCTTGGAGCATACGTGAAAAATTGTATTTTTATTTTTCAACAATCTATTATTAAGGTCCATCTCTTACCTTAGCATCAGTGTTGACGATTTATTTGCTGTCTATCAACTAGTTAAATCTTGCTACTTCCCAAACGCCTGCTTTGCACCTCAGCTCTGTATCAAGACGTATGAAACGAAAACGCTCGCGGCCGGACGCTAAAATCGACGTCGAATATTTCAACGACGACGATGGGAATGAAGATACCACTCGTGTTCCTACAGTACATCAGCATACCCTTGTGGCATGCAGTCAAGAAGGCGTTGAAACCAGACTCGATAACATGACATCCTTCAGCGCACCGACATTGTCCGACACGAATCAGAGGCTCGCAGAAACTGTCGAGGGCATTGACGACGACATGCACCATTTACCCGACTTTGGCTTGATGGAACCAGGAGCGAGTGCTGCTTGGGATGAAGAACATGGAGTCTCTCATCCACCTAGGGCCAGGACGTCATCGGTATGGCTTCATTCTTCGTAAAGTGCTCGTCAATTATTCATTAATGTATGCATACAGGACAATCCTATGCTAGAATGGGTAAAATATGCCCGGGCGTCTGCTCTCATAGAACTCATCCGTTTGGAGGGCCGTGGATCGTACGACAATACTCGCTGTGCAAAATGCAAATTGAACTTGCCAGAATTTCGATGCGATGATTGCTTGGGAGGCGCCCTTTACTGTCAGGACTGTTTACTTGTGGAGCACGCCGGGCTTCCATTTCACGGTATAAAGGCGAGCATATTCTTACTGCACAACGCGGATTATATTGAACATTTACCAATTAGAAATGGAACGGCCTCTTTTTCACTGGTACAACACTAAAGGCTCTAGGCTTACGAATTCAGCTAGGACATGCGCCTGGTATATTGTGCAGCAATCCAAAGACGTCTTCAAACGACGACTTTGTTGTCATCGACACCTCGGGCATTCATGAAGTTCGGCTGGACTTCTGTGGATGCGAGCGTGCTCCTTCGAAAGAGATACAGCTCATGCGTTACTCACTTTACCCCGCAACTTCCATGAACCCCAAAACTGCCGCAACATTCCGCGTGCTCAAGCATTTTCAAATCCTATCTTTTGAAGCAAAGTGTAACGCCTACGATTACTACAAGGCCCTCTCCCGCTATACGGACAATACGGGGTTACAAACCGTCCGAGTAAGTTTATATATGCTAGGTGTTCGTTTATATTGACCAAGATGCCTTATAGGACCGATCGTCTGAGTTTATGCGCATGATTACACAATGGCGCAATCTCAAGCAGCTTAAACGGGGCGGCCGTGGCCATATTTACAATGGCATTATAACCACAGGTCCAGGTGAACTGGCTTTATTGTGTCCAGCATGCCCTCACCCGGGTATAAACTTACCTGCAGGATGGGAAAATGCCTTACCAGAACAGAGGTGCGTTTAAAATCTGTTCAGTCTTATGCGTATCTTATCAGTTCAATGCAGATATCTGTACGCATTATTCTTAGGTATTGACGCCAACTTTCGCCTTAAACGAAAAAAGGTTTCTTCCGAGTCTGCGCAGCCAAGCCTAAGTCAAGGATGGGGCTTCTTTGTGGAAGAATCAACCTATAAGGAGCACTTGGAAAAACATTGGAACGTGAAACAAGAAGTATGTAAACCTATCCGAAATGAGATATTACTGATTAATCACCCACCCTCTAGCGAAGTACTTGTGTTGATCACAACGCAGTAAACAAACCAGAAGGGGAGGATACCAAGGGCTTGGCTGCGACAGGTGCTGTGACAGTAGACTGTGCACGACACGATATGAAGCGACCAAACGGTGTAGGGGATCTCCAGAAGGGAGAAAGGTGAGAACAAATACACATCCGTTACATGCGTCCTGGACTAAGCTTTTCGGCTACAGATACCTGAACACGGACTACATGTTTTTGTCTAGCCTTCAGCGTAGCAAAATATTGAAGCTTTTTGTATCATACGATATCGCTTGTCAATGGTACAAAAACCTTATGGAAAGAACAAAGATATTCCCTGAAAGCAATCGTCTGCCACAAACGGTAAAGGAAATAACATATCTGGTTCCGAAGTTCCATCTGCCCGCGCACATTGAAGATTGCAATGTTAATTTCTCTTTCAACTTGGCTAAAGGGGTGGGACGTACAGATGGTGAGGCTCCGGAACGGGGATGGGCAAATATCAACCCTATTGCCATGAGCACGAAGGAGATGGGTCCTGGCAATCGACATGATACAATTGATGACCATTTTAATGATCATAATTATAAAAAAATTGTCAAACTTGGTGCGCATACACCCTTACCCGTAATTGAAAATTAGAAAGCTTATGTTTAAAATACAGGTGCATCACTCTTGCGTAAAATCCAGGATGCAGCCCCCATGCGGAATGAACAAGCTCTTAGCCATCAAGACTTTGAGTCAACGCTCTCTCCAGAGTCAACTGAAAAATGGCGTAATGCAGTTGAAAGTTGGGAAAAGGATATAACATGCCCGAATCCTTACAAGAGTACTCGTAGAAGTAAGTTTACGCCATTTCGATTGCCAAGCTTATACTGAACATTAGTCAGGTATTACGGAACAATCTGTTCGTGCACAATTGGCGGCAGAAGCTGAAGAGGAAGATACTTTAGCTATGAAGAAAACAGGAATGACGAAATGGTCTGGAAGCACCCATCCTTCGGAAATGATCTATGCCGGACTTAGCCTAGAGGAAGAACAGTACGTGACTTACCATTAGTATGAGGATATTTTGTTAATTATGGTATAAGACGCAAACTGGCAAATGACTTGGGAAAGCTAAGCCTTCACCCTACAGATAAACAACTTGCTGTAATGAGTGAACGCTCAAATCGTCTACGCCAACGCATTACATCTTGGATGGAGCTCCAAATTCTATTTATGCCTGAAGCACGAACACAACGTGCTATTACTGCAATTGCAGTAAAGGTATTTGATATTCCGCTATTGCTACCGTCAGCCTTTCCTGCTGGTTTATCTTTGCCAGTGCTCTATCAGTTTGAATTAAAATTGCGAGAGGGACAGGCCTATGACTCACTTCATGAAATGCGTCACCAATTGCGAATCCGAGCACATTTATTGAAGGAAAAGGACTGTTTCAGTCGGGGAGTTTATGAAAATACTAGGGCTGCTCATACAATCTCTCACGTACAGAGCAAAATCGACAGAGCGGCAAAGCAATATCAAATCTCCTGGAAGGCAATGGATGTTCTTTCGGGAGCAACTGGCTTAAAGGATTGGGCAGCAGCATTGCGTCCACTAAATCAGGGTGATATTCGGGGATTGTCAGAAGGCTTGATGGGTGACTCAGAAGGAAGATGATCTCATTCTTGGATTTGGACGGTTTCTGCTACCCCTGAAGATGGACAGGACGAAGACTCTGATGAAGGTAGGTGTTTTCATCAAGATCTACAATATATACTCAATATATCATTATTGTTTGCTAGCATTACGGATTGAATGGTGCAAGAGCCGTGCCAGACATTTGCGTTTCCATGAAGAGTGCCAATTATTATTAGAAGAAATGCGTCGGGTTCTCCAGTTCCTGGAACATGATGCTCAATATTGGACGGATAAATCACTCTACAAGCCCGATGAAAGTACTGCAGAATTATCTGAAGGCATCAAAGCATATGCATTGGAGCAAGCATCATTACGACTACAACTCCGGGATAGATTTTCCAAGTCATGGAATGATGTGCCACAGTTTATGGATATATGCAATAAAGCATTACAAGAGCTTTAATTAGTATGTAACCCAGTAGTATAACATAATAATTGAGGCCTCTGGTATAATGTATCATTGTGGAGCCTCTTGTGTGATCTATCAAGACAGGCCATATACATAAGAATAATAGATATATAATGGGGCCATATGCCTCTAGTGTAATATATCAGAATAGAGCCTCTTGTGTGATATATCAGGATAGGCTATGTATATAATAATGTAACATGTCGAATGTAGGCCTCTGATGTGATATATCAGGGTAGGCCTCTAGCTGATATATTACTTGTATAATAAGACTATGGGCTTGTGGTGTGATATATCAAAATGGGCTTGTGGTGTGAGGCAATAATATATCACACTTTGCCTCTGGTTACAGGGTAGTAATATATCACTCTGCCAATGGCTGGTGAGTGAGATCGCCCTCAAGCTTGTCAAATCGCGCAATTAATGGTACTGTTCGATAGGTATTAATGAGACGAACCAGGAAATGCAAAGATCATACTGTTTGGCCGGGTATTGACAGATATATGAGGGAAAATGTGTCCTAGGGGGACTTGACACCTATAAGATGATACTTGGCAAGTACTGGATGAATTGGCATGATCTTGGAGACGTTTGGCAGAGGACTAAGATGGTCTTGAAGGTGCAAAAGGAATTAGGAGTGAAGGTGGACAGGATCCGGAGTTATGGCACTTACAAGCAGAGGCAGTCCAGGGGCAGGAGGAGCACATCACAGTTGTATGGCTTCCAGGCGTCGGAATCGAACGTTCAAGCACTCTATGGAATCCCCTAATCTTCAGGAGCTCATATGTGAAAAGAACGACGCAATAAATCCAACACATACCTTTAAAATTGATAAAACATCGGAAATTGGGGGAAGGAGGGTAACATAGCCGGTTCTCGCCTTCCAGGCAACCAAATCCATTGGTATTGAGCTCGTTAGAATCGCATAATTGCCCACATTCTGAATCTGGGGCGACCGAAGGCTCGGAATAAACGGATGAGAAGGGAAATGGTGAACTGTACCAATAGGGGTCTCCAGATGGTGTTAAGTTTGCACGTCGAATACTGGTTCGTTTGGAGTGTTCTTGGGTGCGTTAGAAACGTATAGACGAGCTAAAAACGTACCAAAAAACCGCTTTATAATGCGGTTCACCGTTCCGACGATATACAGCAATCTCTATTGGAACAGGCCCATTCCATGATCCATCCTTGTCTGCCCTAAGCCCAGGTCAGGATCCAACAAGGTAGCAGCCATCAAAACTGCCTGAGTAGAGTGAAGCCCAAGCATACAAGTAAAGTTGGGTGAGGGGGGTGGGGAAGACAAGAGTGAAGTGCAAGTGAACTTAGAGGACTTAGTCGACTTAGTGCGATATTGGATAGGCTTACATAATCAAATTATCGCACTATTTGAAGTACTTAAATGGGCATGTCACCCACATAATGTGTATAATTTTAATGTTTGAAAATCAACAATGAAGGTGGGAAAAGTCATTCAAGCTGGCTTTATTTCCCCACGTTGCATGGAAATTCAAAGCATGCCAGGGCATGCCAGGACATGCCAAGGCATCTCATGACATCCTAAAGTAGTTAAAGGCCCCATCAATTGATGATCTGATCGCACTTTCCTAAAGTGCCCTCCGATCAAAAGTCTTTTTCGTGATGGACCTGCCCCCAGAACCACCAGCGGCGCAGCTCAGGCCACCAAGCTCAACACTAGCCCCAAACAAACATGTAGAAGACTTCCGCGGACCTCCAACCACGAGCCACCCGCCGGCACCGACTCTGACAGCGCCGAAGTTCGGGCCTCCAAGGCTTGCAAGTCAGGCGCCAATTCCATCACTCAAGGGAAAAGAACGACAGGTGGAACCGACAGTTCCTGATCACGATGTTGAAATGGAGGACGCAACAGTGAAACCCGTCCCTCGCCTTCCCAACCCAAGCATCAGGCCCGAAGTTTGGATACAGCAGATGCCCCAGTCCAGTAACACAGCAACAACTTCTGAGCGCAAGTCGCGTGTCACACGGAAGTCCATACACGTGACCACAAAAAGTGACCGGACGCTGTGTAATCCCCGAGGTCGCACTTCGTGGTCCTTTATTTTAAATGCACCAATTCTTCGAATACATGAATTGCTTCGCAGAAAAAAGTTTAGAACTAGTTAGAATAGATGTATATAAATGTATATAGCTATCTAAAATCTTGTGGGACCACCTCTACCTTTTAAAATGGCAGCTACACGGTCAGGCATACTAAAAATATGTTTATCTACATTACCTATCTCTAACTCATCCCAGGAAGTCTTCACGGCCTCAATCAATTCATGTACAGATGTAGGAATATGTGGGCGGGAATGTACTAACTTTTTGAGCTCGTGCCAAACAGGTTCAATAGGGGATAAATCAGGAGAATTGGGGGGGTGATATAATAAAGGAATGTTATTCATACCAAACCACTGCTTCGTCAATTTGCTTGTGTGTGAAGGAGCATTATCCTGCTGGAAAACTACCCGGCCACGCTTAGCAGTCATTTCTGCATAAAAAGTCTTCAGAACACCTTCTAGCACTTGTTCACAGTACCTCTTTGTGTTCATTCCCCCGCCCTTCCCTCCTGGATACTCAAGGACGATCAATGGGCCTTTTTTCCCCTCCATAATACAAGCCCAGACCATGACACGCACTGATGATTGCTTGAATGTTGGGATCATGCAATCCTCCAAAAACTCTTCATCAGGACGACGTGTGACATAGACACGGCCACGATCATCTCCGAGGTAGATGTATGCTTCATCAGACCAGATGACCTTTGACCACTGCTCCCGAGAAAAATGCTGATATAACTTGGCCCAGGCTACTCGGGCATGGCGATGACCCTTCGTGAGAAATGGTGCCTTCCGAGCAACTCGTCGAGCATACCCTGCCGTTTTAAGGACATTGCGGACCGTTGATATTGAAACATCCAGCCCAAGGTTATTGATGATGTCACAGAAGGGTGCACGTCGATGTTTCTTGGTCTCTCGGACAATGTGACGCTTGTCAGTATCCGTGAGTTTCTCTGGACGGCCTGAGCGAGGCAGATTTTCCGTTGAGCCCATGTTTTTGTACTTCTTGACAAGACCATGTGCCGTGCTCTTAGGCAAGTCATATAACCTTGCAGCTTCAGATATAGATAGTCCTCCTTCAATGGCTCCCACTAGCTTATTTCTTGTTGCGCTGGATACTTCACGTCGACTAGTCTTTGGAGGCATGAGGAAAAGATACAGAGTGGACTTTACATGGAGATAAAGAATAAACAAAGACGCGCGTCGCGAGGGCGAGGCGCGAGGCTTACATAATGTCCGGTCACTTTTTGTGGGCACGTGTATGACAGAAGTGGTTCCAAATCGACACAGAGGAATATAGCGGGCCTAACTACAAGCCCTTGGAACGAGCGAAGGCCCACAAGCAAGTGCGCATTGTCCCGGCACATCAATTATGCAAGCGCTGTGTGAAGGGGTCGCACAGTTGCTTTTATAACGACAAGCACACGCTCCAACAACGCATCAAATACGAGAAACACCGCGGAGGGCCCATTGTGTGCATGCACTGCAAAAAAATGAAGGTGAAGTGTGAGGTCGATGACACAGCTGATGGTCAAGGCAAGGCCAGGGCCAAGATCAATGTCGTTACCGATGATGGGTACGATAGTTCACCAACAACCGACTCCGACTCCGATTCGGTGTACTCCGACGCAGGGGAAACTGATGCCGCTCGCGCAGAAGAGCATGCAGACCAAAGTGAGGCCGAAGAACAACCGGAAATGGTAGAAGAAGCACGTCCGCGGCAAGGGCTACACACCAGGCGAGCAGAATCCTGTCCGACATCTTTGGGTCGGGCCCGACGTGTGCCTTCACCCTTGGGTCTGCATTCACAACTCGGAGACTTGCTTAAACCTTTGGAAGAATATTTTGACAGCAGCTTGCAAGCAAAACCTTCAACGCTTGGCGAAATTCTGGTGAAGACACTTCTTGATGTTCGCATCGTTTTAGACGACATTTCACAAGTAATGGATGAACAGGTCAGTCAAGGGAAACGCCTGCATCACATAGGACAGCAGGTGAACCAAAACTACGACGCCATTTCTCGCATTGCGTCAAAGGTGGGCTGCTCAGTGGCGCCTCACGTAGGTCCAGCGGGAAGAGTCTCCAGGCGAAATGTAATTTTGACGGATGCAGAGTCGCTGTCCCATCCCGAGGAAACATTCGGTTCATCCCCGATATCCCCCGATAGGCAATCCGCGCCACCTTCAAACCCTGTTGCGGAAATGGAACCACAACCAGAACAAGTAGAAGAAACATCGGGTCCTCAACATGAACATTCGGACCCTCTCACCCCCCTCCGTCAACCAATGCCTGTGGACAGCGTGCCTGAAGAGACTGCTGCCCGACATTCTGCGGCGACCGAACAGCAACATGATAACAAGTGCGTGAATGATGACGCAATGCTCATAGATTTCCCCAGCGCAGTCACGACAACTCCGAGGCTGCTCACACCGACCGATCGGGGGATACCGACCGACCGGGGGACACCGACAGATCAGGTGACACCAACTGACCGGGTTACACCGACAATTCCGCCACATTCCGACACAACGCCAACCGCTAATCCCCCGATGCCGATGCCGACACCGATGCCGGAAGAAGATCTTGCACAAGACATGGTGTCTGCCTCCGTGGCAATGTCAGAGGCAGAAACACGAGCAACGGATGTATTTGGGCCGACTACTATTAATGCAGGTCCAGTGGTTGAAAGGAACGCCGTACGCGAACGCAACATTGAAGCACTGCTCGAAAAAGCTCACCATCCTGATGAAGGCGAACAGTTGTTGATGGCTGGTATAAATGTGTTGTACATAGATGGCGGTTCACCATTAACAAACTATGACGAGGAAGATTCAAGATCCGGAGGCGAGCGATGTACACCAGCCCGAGGTCAAGAGCCCCCACCAGCAGTTGCTCAGTGTGAAGGTAGGCCTTCATCTGCTGTGCAATCTCCAGTAGCTGGTCCATCAAATTCTACTGTGAAGCCTGTCGAGTGGGGAAGTACCATTGGGGAACGTGTGGCGCGAAAACGAAAGCGTGATGCAGATTTAGAACAGCGCCAGCAGGAGAATCAAACGAAAACTGGACGTCCACGCACCACAATCGCCAAGGTCTCGAAGTCTAAAAAGTAGTCTACATTATTTTTGTGATAAATATCTGTATATATTCCTTTGTCCATATTATATTGAGCCCAGTGAATGAATTTATATATTTATGTTAATACATGATCACTATAACATTGTCTTTTCTCCGTCTGCTATAGGTGAGGAGCCAACTACTGTCGGACTAGATCCGACCATTTGATCATATGCCCGACCCTTCTCAGTTCGTTTTCTTGCCCGGTTGCTCAAAGTTCGGGTCGGCGCCGGACCCAATACTGGTGTGTGTGGGTCATCTGGTTGTTCTATCCTGCCGGAATTTTGCAGAGAATCTTCAACAGGGGAATGAATAATGGTTGTTTTTGCTTGTCTTGCCCTCTTCAAAGGACCAATTGCAACAGACACATTTTTGTTGTGTTTGTTTGATGCATTTGGGGGAACCGGCTGTGTATCTGCAATCTGTTGTATGGTCGTTTTTCTTTGCAGCCGTGGTTTTTGTCTGACTCTTGGTGTCGGAGATATGCCTTCAACATCGGTGGCACCCGACACCTCCGACTCGGAGACTTCCGATATTGATGACAGCAGTGTCTCTGTCGGGGATTGTCCGTCTGGTATCGGCATATTTATAGACATGCACCGTCGCACATCTGGAGTGCGGAACGGTTCCGGGGTTGAATCAGCAGAACTGAATGGCACTGGTGTTGAACTGTTGGATGTTGTCTCAGTCTGGACTCCTGATCCAGCGACTGCGGTGTGGGTATCGGTGTCGGTGTCGGTGTCGGTGTCGCTGCCGGTATCTGGTCCAAGGTCAATTGGCATTCTTTCGGATTCATCTCCCTTATTTTCCATAGGGTCACAATTTGATACTGGTTCCTTGAAGTCTTGGAATGTATTCTCGGGGTATGTTGCTAATCTAGGCTGTCCATCTCCTTTGACATTAGAGAATTTGAAAGGTATTTCTCCCTGTGATTCCCGATATTGCCATAGTTTGAAAATGCGCATTGTTTGGTCCACTTTGTACTGATGGGGATCCATAAAAGGTATACCATCTGGCAAATATATCTCATTGACAAAGAAGTTCCAATGGTAGTCCCCGGTTGTCATATATGTATATGGTGTGGGTGTCTTACTGCCGTACACAAGTTTGTAGTGTTGTGAAAAGTATTGACATATTGCTTTTTGTTGAACATCTACATATTCCGTTCCAGTACTACTTGGCGCAGGCATGGGTACCCAAGGTAAGCCTCCTTTATGGAACTGGCCAATAGGGTCGGACGTCAGGTTGCCACCGACTGTCGGACCCGTTTTCGCGAGTTTGATGACAAACTGTGTATATTCGATGTATTTCCTCAGAAATAAGTTATACTCTTGAGGAGCCCATCTTTGAAAGCTTGGCACATGTGACGGGGTGCTTGCCTGGGCATTCTGAGTATCAAAACTAACGTAAAATGGCCGTGTATCAGTTTTTGCTATGCAACAGGTACGAAATATGCTCACGTCACATATACCGCCTTCCCATCAGGCCCGGCAAAGCAAGAGAATGACGTTGTTCTAATGCCCATGCTTTCCCACTTAACCTTATCAGCAGCCTTGGAAACCTTCGTTGAATATTTCATGGCATTGCTGGGATGTTATATGTCAGCTTGTATATATATATATAAGTTACATGTTGCGCACTCGGCTTGAATATCCTTCGGCACACCATTTTGTTGCCAAATCTCAAGCTCTTTCAAATATTGGACACGTTCTTCATCTGTAAGTTCCTCTTTTATAGTCTTTTTAGCACCTTGGTAGTGACCAATCCATTCCCGACTGCTGGCATCAATGTCGGCACCGGCCCGCTCCCGTGCAAGATTTTCAATCTCTTTCTTTTTCTTCGCCTTTACAACACTGTCAAAGGTCACTTGTTGATTGATTCCCGGTATTTGTAGAGTATGCTCTTTCCGTCCATTGTTTCGGAACCAGTTGAATACACGCTGTGAAGGACTATTAGTTGGATACCACGAGTGCCGATAGTCGGGCCTGTTCTGACATGTCTAAGATGCTCACTATTTTCCTCTTTTTCCATTGCTTCTTTGCCTCTGAGTCTTTTTTCAATGTGTCGTAGCTGTATTTGTTGTTGTAACACCCCCTGATCAAGGGTAACACAACATCCCTTAACCATGCATTTTTTTGACCTTTCTTTTGAGCTTTGTAACCTTCAAGGTGGGTCTTCAAGATTTCTTTTTCTTTAGCTGTCCATAATTCACGTGAAGCAGGCTCTTTATGCACGGCTGGTTCAGAATCTGGCATGGGAGAAAATGTTTGTGCAGTAGGGGGCATTGAGAGTCTAATATCAAGATGAGATCGATTGGAGTCTGGCCTCAGACATAGCGGTCCCACAGTTCGGCCCCGTGCCCGTGCCGTTATGTCCAAGAAATCATCTAAGATTGGATCTATATCCCATTTTCATCCTAATATATCCCTCCCGATTGTACTGCCGACATACAATGACTTTTATTTATAGATTACAAGGTTTACTGAACAAAACATACAGATTATGCGATGTTGAACAATATGGGCCACATACCAACGCAGAACATTATGAAGCACAACATCAGTCATTGTCCATGGTATAATACCTTGTATACCTTGTATAATCCAATAGAAATCCCCGTAACACCCACTTTGCATAGAAAGCACCTATTGTACTCAAAATGGCAGTGTAAATTACCTGTTGTAGCTACAAGGTAGTAATGTCTTTCTTAATGCGTGAAGTAGCAACATTGCATCAATTGTATAAAAAGAATACATACTATGCATCTCAGAGAAATACTACACCGCATAGACAAATGGGAACAAACTTGCTTTAAGCAGGGGGCTTTGTGGCAGGTAGGAATCAAGCTACACCTCGGTCATCAAGGACAAAGATGCCCTTCAAGGCCCTATGTGGAAGATGCTGGTAAGACATTAGCCATTCCCCCCCAAATAAGAAAACTAGAATGCTAATCTTACATGAAGATCCCAATTGGGAACTTCCAACAGCTGACATGGCAACCAATGACTTCCATGAAGCTGATTTGGAGGGGGAAGCTCGCACTGGTGCTGTTCCAGAGCCCGAAGATTGGGAAGACAAAATCTTGGAGGAGGAATTTGATATGAGGCTGGGTTACCCACATATCCTACCGAGGCCTAAACCATATGACAATCAAGACAACAAATTCATCACTATTGTCGACATAACAGGAGTCCATCACTTACCTGTTGTCCGATGCCTATGCCCAAATGCGCTGCAGGAGCCAGATTTACACTGGATTGAACTGTCCATGTTACCCACAAGTTATGACAAAATTGTGACTGTATTCACCTTCGCCGCTCTCAAGGATTTTCGCATCTCAAATCTGGAATGCAAGACATCAGCATACCAATATTATGCAAAGCTACGACATCTTACCTGCCCAGCCTATCCTGCCGGAGTAGTTGATCGGTATCGGGAGCTGCACCGACTAAGCAGATGCTACCGCAACATGAAATTGTGGGCAATGCATGGTCGGGCACATGATAGGCAGCTCTATCAATTTGACTCGAGGCCTGCATGCAACACAGAGCCGGGCCCTAATTTCTCGGAAGCCGTCACCGACGCCTCTGAAGATAATGTTCAGGAACAGACTCAAATATCGGTTGGCTCCGAACCAACTCAAATGTCGGTGGATTCCGACAACGGATCCGATTCCGACTTCGGCTCGGCGCCGACACAGCCTCCAACTGTTCGAAACCACGAGCATCTTGCTCTATTCTGTCCTACATGTCCCCAACCAGGAGTCAATTTACCAGAAAATTGGGAAAATGATCCTCACCAATATCTCTACATTCGGAAGTTCTGTGCAGATGGCAATTTCAAGGCTGACCACCTGAATCAATGCAATGAAGCAGATGATGTCCACCTCACACATGGAGATGCATTCATGACAGCAGCTCAGCCATACAAGGAGCATCTGGTGGATGCTTCCGAGCATTCTAAGCTATTTAAGCAGGTACGTAAACCTCTTTATTTTTTGAATAAATTCTGATTATTATATAAGAAAATTGATTGTCATTCTCACTGAGCTCAATTGGACAGTGAAAAGGTTGTTGTTGGCAGAAGGGCCAGGGGAATTGGTGCCCAAGCATGTGCAAGGCATGGGTGCTTCTGTCCCAGCAGTGTTGTTGATTTTCAGCTTGGTGAAAGGCAAATGTGCATGGATTATAGCTTTTCAGAAGCTCTGAAGAATACGAACATGGAGGGGATCAAGCATGCAATGATGATTTACGATATCATGTGCATATACGGCATTCATCAGAGAGCCCGGTTTGCAAAATTAAAAGGTATTTCGCTTCCACGCCGGTTAAAATTAATTCACACTATTGGATTATGGCATGTTCATGGTCACAAGGATGAATGTTTATACTGCTGGGCATCCACTTACATTCCCGGTGCTGGCATTGTTGATGGGGAAATATTGGAAACACTTTGGAGTCTATTGAATAAAGTGTCTAGGGGTGCTCGGGGAGCGACAACGGCACATCGAACAGAGATTCTAGATGACCACATGGGAGACTCAAACTGGAAGAAAATGATTCATATTGGTAAAGATCCTTTCTATTTCTTCAACATGCCCTAATACAGTTTTTCTACAATCAGGCACTACAATGGTGAAGAAACATACCAGGGCTATTAAAGAAGCCTCCGAGGCATCTGAACACTTTGAACAATTCAGTGCCCGCATTGCACCAAGCATAAGAGACAGATGGGAGGCCGAAATAACTGTTGCCGAGAGCCAACGAGAACTTAAACCTGACAGCATGGATATTTATGCACCAAAAATGAAGAAAGCGGCATCCAGGCAGGAGGTTGAATTAATGTTGTCCGAAAAAGAAATGTCGGAGGACGGACCAACAGGTTAGGCCACATGGCTATCGCAAGGACTTCGAATTGAACAGACACAGTAGGTTTATGATAAAGAAACAGTCCATGTCTGATCATTGCAATTCCACAGGGCTGAATTAAGATCTCACGTTTGAAAGTTGTCCAAACAACCCACTGTAACTCAAAGACAGGATCTTGTTCGTCGGCGCAGAAATCTTCGGACCCGAATTGACAAATTTGTGCGAGAAGCCTGTGAATATATTGGACGAGAAATTGTTTCAGTCTTCACCGACGAGAACAATACTGACAACATGCCGTTTGATGAACAAACCGAAGACGAAACCGGTGTTACTGATCATTTTGAAGTAAGTCAGGCCGACCCCGAACAGCAGAAACTCCCGTTCCCATCTGGATTCACTTTGGACATGGTTGATCTCTTCAATGTTGACGGAAAATGTAATCTTGTTGAACTGAAAAAACAGGAACTTGAGCTTCGCAAAGGTCACGCAGAAGATGTACTGGAGGCCATTAGATCCGCAATAGTCCAACTTTCATGGGTGTACAAAAACCAGGTCCGAGGCGCAACAGGGGCACATCATACAAGGGCAACAATGCGAGTTGGTATGCTCTCAGCAGCAATTGCGTTAAATAGGCAGGTGTTTCAAGCAAATAGGACTGTTATGGTCGCCTTAGCATCGGAGGAGATCATACAACAAAGATTCCCCAGGTTAACCAGAGAGGACACACATGCAAGCCAAGCGATTTTCGACCCAAATGTCCGCGGGGGCAGTCAAATGCAAATGTCATGGATATGGAGAACACTCAGTGAAATACGCGGCAACATCGGAGAGCGACCGACCGGCACCCCACCACCACTGACTGATGATGATCCAGCGGACACACTGGACGATAATACCAGATTGCAAGATTGTATGTACATTTTTAGTTCATTACACAAACTAATACACAACTTGCAAATTGCAGTTCTGCGAGTCAATTGGCTCCGTGCTCGTGCACAGCACCTTCGCTGGACCGAAGAGCTTAACTTGACGAGACATGAAATGAACTGGACAGTGCGCTTCTTTGTTTTCAAAGCAAAGTCATGGAAGCAACATCGGGACAATATTGTTATCGGGCCCGACCGGGGTGCTTCCGAATCTCGGAATGACTCCGGTACTCCGATTCCCAATGACACCAGCATACAGTCCGACACAAACACTGAACTCGGCCCCCTGCTGACTTTCTATCCTTCACCGTTGGAATGTCGTATTCTTCGTGGTTTCAGGGCTTACGCAGAGAAGCAGCTTGGAATGTGGAATGAGTTAGGGCGTGTCACCCAAGAGCTCTTTGTTTCTTCATATCATAACCTTTCCCGTTCTTGGGAAGCAGTATAAATAGATTCAATATGGCAACCAGATAAATGTTTTGATACCCGGTTAACAGGTCACGTGAGGGTAGATCAATGATAAGACACCGTTCAAATTTCCTTCTCTTCCAATCCTTTATATCCCTGCATCATGGATTCCAATGCCCCTGGCCACATCGGCAGAGTCCCATTTCCCATCAACGTGTCTAACTTCGGCGAGCACCAAGACCGCGCCAACATCAAGCTTCAACTTCTGATGGCTTGCGTTCGCATGGCAGCCAGATCCGTATACAAAGATATTTGGGATGGACTGCCATACTGGTACAACATCACAGCCGAAGTGGTGAGTAACAATAGTTTGATTTGATTAAACTGATGCTGAATATTCAACCTAGGAGGCTGCTTTATCCTTCATTGGCTTTTGCCATATACAGGGTTTTGTCATGGAGATTCCTTATATTTTTGACTTCTTGGCACGGGCACTCTACGAACCTTCTGATGACACGGATCAAACATACCAGGATTGGTCGACAAAGAATATAGTGAGCAAGACAACATCGCAATTTTGGCAACAACCACCGACTATTTTTACTGGTGGAACTTACGAGGCAACGACATTCTTCAATCAATACCATCTTATGTCGACATTGTAGAACATATGGCCGCTTATGAGAAAGCAGTCAGGGGTAATACTATGTTTCGTGGATGGGCCACTGAGACAGATGATACAGCAGAAGACAAAGTACCAAAACCAAGCCGTTCGGTCCCCGATGACTGTACTGCAGACCCAAAATGGCAGGCCACTTTTGGAAAAAGTAAGATTATGTTACCATCGGAGAGACCAACCATACAGAGGCCGAACATCCCAGGCCGGTCAGGCAGCGTGGCCCGACCTGGACAGAATCTACAACACGTTTGGGGACGTCGATCGGGGATAACTCTCCCACCAGGTGGCAGTCCGGAGAAAACCGCAAATGTGGAATCCGAGGATAGTTCCGACTCGGAGAAGTCGGGACAATCCCGTTCACCCGTGGTGTCAGTGGCCCCCGAGCCATCAGTCGGCCCCGGCCCGACCGGGGAATCGGGTTCAAAGGCGGGTGTGTGTTCTTATTGTGTGCAATGGAAAAGCATGGCGGATGTTACTACAAGAGAGTTGCAGCACATTGCAACACACTTTGCAGCGACTGGACAAGCAATGAATTTGGCGATGCAGCACTCAACTCATGTTATCGCTCAATATGAAGCAATTTCCAAACACATCGTGACCACTGGCCTACTTCCTCACCAGAAACCTCAAAGTCTTCCTCAACAAACACCACAGCAAAATCCATGCGACAGCACTTTGGGTTCAGTGGGAGGAAGAGTGTCCACCAGTTCCGATTCGGGGCCGTTCCGACCCCGGACCCCAAAGCGATCCAAAATCGTTCATATTCAGTCTCCAGGTTCTTTACGTCAGATTCTGCTCCGTATGAATGAGCCGCTAGCTGGGAGCAGTGGTAGGCCAACTATCATGGAGTTGGGTACATCAAAAGATGAAGACAGCGATGATGAACCGCCCCCAATAATTGAAGGCAGCCTGGAAACTAAGACTCGGTCGTCGGATTCATCCAACGAGGATGCACCCCCACTGATGGCATACATCACTGATGCCGGTTGAATTGAACCAGCGGAAGAGCATCGTGCAACCGGTCCGGGATCGGAAGAGTCCGATGATGAGGACATTCCCCCTGGAATGGGGATGCACTTTGACGCAGTTGCAACAAATACGCCTGCAGATGACACCGATGCTGATCATGAGACAGATGAAGAAATGGGTTTTTCAGAAAGACCTGGCTCTTCGCAGTCTTCAATGCCCAGCGAACATTCGGACAGTGACGATGATGGCCTTGACTCAGATGAGGACGACAGTGAAGATGACCCTATGGTTGGGTTCACCCAAGGTGTTGTTGACATTGAATAAATATTTTCTCCATTTTCCCCTATTCTGGTCATTTTCTCTGATGTATATAGTAATGGAATACAACCAGTCTGCTACATGAGTATCTGCTAATTATAAATGTGAAACATTTATCTAAGGCAAATCTTCCCAATGCAAAGCCTTTGTCACAGATTTCTTGCAGTGGTACACAAGACAAAGCCTTTGTCCACTTTTTTGCATGCCATGGACCAAAACTTGAGGACATTGCAATGATGGTTCCATTTTTATATGGCATTTTGACTCTTAATCCTGGCAGCTCAAAGTACGTGTTGCATAGGCCACCGATGTTGATTAAAATGTCAAAGGCACTCGGCTCGGTCCCGATATCTCGGTGAAACGGAGTCATCTGATTACTAATAATAACCAAGCAGGTGCAAAGGTGATTGTCCCCGGAGAGATATTCGGATGTCGGTGGCCGGTATCTCGGCTCGACTCCGATCCCACATAATCGATCAGTATATTTTCATCGTCGTAATATGTGGGTCCACTCTGCTAATTTTCCGACAGTAACTTTGATGGAGGATCATAAGGAGGCCACATCATCCCAAATCATACTCTGCAAACTTGGTTAGTATATTATTATGACGATAATTTGTCACTCAATAGCTCTGGTTTTGGTAAGGCTGTTAGGCAGATACCAGAACAAAATATTGCTAGATAAGTCCTTGATTATACATGCCTCATTGATGATGGGCATGCAATCTTCAAACTTCCCAAACTGTTCGATTATTTTGACTTTGATGTCTGCATTTTGACCATTATTTTTAGGAGTCAGATACATGACATACTATTCTGGCTGTGTCAAATGCAGAAATAATAATAAAATATGATATCGGCGCCGAGCTGACTGACTCTTGGTTGAGCTTTTTGTAATGCTTTCCCATATCAATGTAGCCCTGTTTGACAAGCACAGGGATATAAAGAGGTAGTGGATAGGGGGAAGATTGTATACGTACCGGTGCATGCCATTTGGCTTCATTAGTAGCGCCGGGCATGTATTCGAGGCAGTGGTTCAAAAGAAATTGAATTAGATAATCCAGATACATTCATATGACGCATTTGAAATAGTCCCGATGATAGGACATGGGTCATAGTAGAGGCAGCAAGGTCTGTGAAGAGGTACCGACAGTTGGTACCGTCGGTGCCCTCGGGGCCCCGACTGGCACCGTGTCGGGATGTCACCGGGATATGACTGTGGCTGTGAGCCTGGATTCCGGCAGAATGGAGCCGTGACTTATGGTACATATTTAGAATCCGGTTCTGTCTGTTAGGTACAGTCAATATCTTAAATTAGATTCCCCAGGAACAGGACTATAGTATATAGTATATATTTAGATCCTGAATACACTATTATGTACGGTACCAGGGGACTGTTCTATGTGTCTTGACATGTGTAATGTGGCATCGTTCGGTAACATCTGAAGTCCATTGGTATGGAGCTGCAAGCAAATGTGCACTGCAGGTGATGATTTGTAGCATCTCGAGTTTTGGAATTCGGAAGTGGTTGATAGGTCCATTCTTGCCTCGTTGCCCACCTGCCACAATGATGGCACCCTTGTACCAATGGAATTCGCGGAGGGCTTCAGAAAGCGCTGAGAGGTCTACTGCGTAGCTAGACTCGAAATCGCGAAACACAACACACACACACACCCAGCGGAGCGAGATCCTATCCCTTAGATCAAGCGAACGCCCTCAACTAAACAGCTAGTATAATCTATGCTCTGCTCTGGTTCCCGTTCTGGGCGTGCGATGCACGCACCTCGTGTCCTCTAGTCTTTGTAATAGCAAGTAGTGCCTGCAAGTTCGTTTGTAAGGAGGGGTTTAATTCTAGTAAATCTCGGATAGAGCCCGGTTGCTAGTGGCGTGCGCTAGGCAAAATGATAAATGAAATAAGTTGTTTTTTTAGTGAACAGCTTCGCTGCACGCACTTCCAGGTCCGGTGACCTCGTGCAATGTGCGGACTTTCCAAAGTCCAACAATCCAAGACTCTCCAAAGTCTTTCACCCGGCGGTGCAGTCTCACAGTCTAAACACTACAGTGCGAGTTTCCGTACACGGTTGTACTGGCTCCTCACTGAGCTCTCCAAATGACCCAGTGGCCAGAAGCTATCCAAAACTCCTATGATTCACAAATACTTCACAGTTAAAACCCTAACAAAAGCTAAACACAGCCTGCTGATGGCCTGGGACAGAACCCAGCACACAGATCTAGTGGGTAGACAATTGCTTGGATTACTATAGACAAGGATACAGGTTTATATGTGATGCACACATGTGTACTAATAATAAGGTAAAGTAAATACTAGCAATGCACGGCCAAAGGTCCATGCACCACATCCGGGCTTCCCTTCGAGTGTCCTGATCCCTTGGCATTCGCTGCACGCATGTCGTTCATTCCCTCGGGCTTTTGTGCGTCTTTTGATGTGCGCCGCCACGGTCACATGATGTGTGGACTTAGGCAAATTCTGCCTTTGCGATGCATGCACAGCCCTTCACACCGCCCTTGGTACCCGCTCAGCTGTACTCACACCGCTCTTTGCTGGTGCTTAACCGTTCTACGCTTTCCTGATCGCTCGCACAGATGGCCAAACTATGCACTCTAGACTGTGCAGCTTGCTGACCAATCCCTCTCGTGATACAGTGCATGCAGGCGCTTATAGTCATGATGCTCGCATGCTGATAGCTATAGATTACGAGACAGGCTCAACTCTAGTCCCTCTTGTGTTTTCCCGCGCGCAGCTATCCCTTTAAGGGAACTTCTGACGATTTACATCCGTAGCCAAAAAGCAGCCCTGTCATCTCCCCCCCACTAAAATCTTGACTGTCCTCAGTCAATTCTAGATGTGCGCATCTCATCTTTGATAGCAGTTCACCATTATCCCGTTTTCCTGTACTACAGCTCAGCTACTGCCTTATGCGGTTACTACAGCGCCTCCGCCCGAATCACTATCTCTATCCATCCTCTTTGCTTCCTTTTCAGGTATCCCCGCCTGACTTTTCTTGACTAGCTTATTTTAGGCAACTGCCACCGCACTCATATGCACACTGTACTTCCCACTGACTTCCTTCTTGGGTCATTTGCCTAGTCAGGTCTTTTCTTTTCCTTTTCTGAACCTTGCTGGATCTTCTTTTGGCGTTACACTGTTCTAGCATATTGCCGGTAAGTTTACTCGACATGCGCTCATTGCCGTCTGCTTCTCTCATACTCCAGAATTTTCCTTCGCCATTCTCTTCTGCGTATATAACCAGTTCCCTTGCCCTTCTCGTTCTTTCTTTCTCTCGCTTCCCTCTCTTAGTCCCTACTGCTTCCCTCTTATTACTCTACTCTCCCATCCTGGACCACAAGACCTTCATGGCTTTCCGAGGCGTCAGCAAACTACTCAAAGTCAAAAAGGAAGAGCGCGCCCTTGCCCGCGCTGATCATTTCCATCGACTCTGCCCTGTCTTGGCGCAATACGACATTTTTGCTGACTTGGGCGCCTGCAATGCCATGGAGCCTGATGAACTTGCCCAGTTCAAGTCCCTCTGTGAGCAGTTTGGTCTCGCTGTTGAAGGACCTTGTTTGGGTCTGGTCAAGTGCTCAGTGATGGCCCGTTTGTATGTCCTGCTAGAAATGATCTAACACAACACAACCAACAACCACAACAAAAACACACAACCAATCTCAAACAAATGCTTCTTTAATGCAAAGTCGGGGGTCTATGTACAAAAGAAAGACACAGTTGTCTTTTATAATATAAGCCGGGTAAATGTTTTCTTAACACAAAGACTCAGCCCAAGGGCGTGGTAGTGTAGTGTGATAAGTGTAGTTTGTGTGCATATAACGCGAGGTGCTTGAATGAGACTTAGTCTGACACGACAATCAGAAAGAGAACTGAATAACTGTTTAACCGCTCCAGGTATGTGCGCGACGACACTGCCTGCAAAATAACCGCTCCAGGTATACACGTAGTGTTGCCTGCAAAATGACCGCTCCAGGTATGTGCGCGACAACACTGCCTGAAAAATTAAACCGCTCCAGGTATACGTTAAACGTTGCCTGCAAAACTGCTTCCAGACTCAAGACTTAGTCAAGTAATCCGTCAAAAGCTTTGAACTCTCTCTAAACTCGCAGTGAGGACTTTAACCGTATATATTCACTCTAGGTAAATCTACTCGGGGGAACCTGCTATTCTATGTTACATGCTAGGGTATTTATACGTTTCTGGGAGACAGGTTTTCGTAGGCGCCCGGAGGTGTTCTCTACTAAAACCTCGCACCCGATTGGTTTGTAGGTCCATACGGTTCTGCCCGTTTAATTACATTTTAGTCGTTCTAGATGAGTGGAGTAAGAATTTGAAATAACTGAAAAAGGATAGATTCTGAAGGCTTGTCAGGAACGAGCCTATTTTTAGAACGGTTAAACCGTCTTTAGGTGCCTGGGCATCTGTCTGCCTCCTGAGTGCAGTCAGTTTTACTATGCCTTGGCTTTTTGGAATGTAAGCCGGGACAGAGTTACCCCACTGGTGAGTCATCTCGCCTCCGACTGTACCCGCTTTTCAGGGTCTATCAGGCTCCTGCCAAATAGCCCGCTATATTCCCTCTGTATGGCCAGTACGAGGCCTCGCTAATTAGCCCAGTAGAACTGTCTAAGTTTATTAGCCCGTCTTATTGACCTTTGCTAATTAACCCGGTATAACGTTCAATCAAACAGCCCAGTATAATGCCTAAGTCAAATAGCCCAGTATAATTACTCGAGTTAAATAACCCAGCATAATGATTTGCTTTTCCTAATCTCTCGTTTTCGATGGCTGGTTTTTTAGAAGACTGACCTGCTATAAGTCTCTAGTCGAGTTTCATCGTTATGGTTGGTGTCGTTTAACCCGGTATAATTTAACCCGGTATAATGCCTCTGCCTTTGCACTCTGTTTAACCCGCTTATCTGACTTCCTCGAAATTGACAACATTACTAAGTGTATTTCTTGGGCAGTAACTTTACATTTAGCCCGGTATAATTATACCGGGTTAAATGCAAAGCATACCTGTGCTCTTCTTTATGCCGGGCTTATTATTATTCTAACTTTAAGCCGGTCAGATGCGCTTATAAGCCATACTGGTCCTGCGACTAAGTCCAACTGTAAAGGCTTATTAACCCGCTTGTTTAAAGTCTCTTGGTTTACTCTCCAGTTAAGTTCTTTAACGTGGACAGTTACCGTCGTCACTTTTACTTAAGCTTTTAGTGTGGTTTCGCTTATAGTTAAAATAGCCCGCTTAATTGATTAAGTGGAGGTCTACACTTTTCTTCGTTATTCTCTGTCTCTCATTGGGTCATACTGAAGTCTTTAATACGACTTTAATAGTCTAGACTACTGAAATGATAGGATTTGTAGTAAAATTGCAAAATTTCATGGCCAGGCACTTAGGTGCCCTATCATCTCCCCCAAACCATAACTCGACTGTCCTCAGTCGATACTGACTGATCTTTTTACTTTCGGACTTCACCGGCCGTCTATTTTTAACCCACCACGCTGTTCATCGTTCTCTCTGTTGAGCGATTACACTTCTTCATTGTTTATCACAATGAGGAATGTGTTTATTCATTGTGCTCATTGTTTGGCTATTTTTAGTATGCACTCCCGGCTACTATCTCCTTTTTAGGATAAAGTGCTGTGCCACCGCTACATCCCGCATAGGTCTCTATTCCCCATTGTGCCCGCCTTTTTGTAAGATGACCGAGCCACTCTTCTGTTTAAGACGGGGACATAGGATGACTGTTTTTGGAACGGTGATCTTGCTATGTCAAAATGACTCTCGTTTCCAATGGTCTTTCAAGAGCCCGGTTAAGTGACCGGTGCCTAATTAGGCATTGATTCTTCCATTCTTGGTCGAATGACTCCCGTTGACCCGTCTTCTACTACTACCCACTTTCTGGATCCTCATATGTTTTCTTCTCCCTCTGTTCTACTCTTCTTCTGGTAATGTCTCTTCCTTTCTTTTGCTTTTGCTCGCGCGGTCTTTTTGCCTTTTATTCTGTATTTAAACAGCCCGGCTTAGTACTGCTTTCCTTCATTCCCCTCTACTTGTTATCATGGCCGCGCCTTCTCCTTATCCTGCGCTCTCCTCTCGTACCATCTACAGCGAGTTTTTCAAGGACCTGGCCGAGGCCTTGGAGTGCTGTCACTTCTCCGTGGCGTCTGTTGACTGGGCCGAGCCCTTCCGCCTTCTCTGTGATGCTTTAGTCGCTCGCCCCCTCCTCAATGATCCATCTGCAGCACGGCATTTTGTTAAATCCATTTTTCCCCCGTTGTTCCGTAACGCTCAGAACTCCCTTCTCGCCCTCAATGGTGGATCGTACCAGAAGATTGAACAAGCGGGCACTATGTTGCCAGAGCTTCGACAGGTTTTTCGGTGGCTTATTCCGATTGTTCAGTCCCTGCCCTCCAAGATCTTGGATGAGCTTGATCTGGACTGGTTAGTTCTTCCCTGGGTAAGCTCCCTCTTTTAATCTTTTTATTATTATTTGTGCTGACTTGCTTCCTCTATTTCTAGATAGACTATGGTTCTGTCTGCCCCGTCACCACTCTAAAGCAGCTTGATTTCCCTTCCCCTCTGATCGCACCTGTTCAAGGATTCGACGAAGACTTCCCTCACATTTTGGAGGGTTTATTAGAGGGTTTTGGCCCAGGCTTGCTTCAACTCGACGGGTATCGTCCCGCTTTAGAGTTCTGCCGCACACCGCCTCCTCTTCTGCCCACAGTAGTGGACGCAGAATTACTAACTCCTCCTACTCCTGGTTTCCGTGGTCTTTCGTCCCCTGCTCTTCCTGCTGTGACCCCGGATTGGGATCTTCTCCCTGCCGAAGGCCTGCACGAGCCAGTTCATCCTTTCACGGGGAGACCCCGCCCTTCTGTATCTCGTGCAGTCCCCGTCCCCACTAGTCAAACTGACGGGTCCGCTTTTACTCTGCCGCCTGTTCGTCCCGTGTGCAGGAACACTGCCCGCGAAGGTCCCGCATATGCACACTACGCGCAACAACATTGCTGGGAGGCCACTCCTCTGGAGTTTAAGGATCCCCGTCCTCCTCAAATGATAAACCGGGCTCAAGCTGAGGGGCTTTGGGTCCAACACAACATTCAAGTGAGTTTTCTTAGTTCTGGTTCTGTCTTTTTTGGTACTCAGAACATTCTCCCTTCTAGCTCCCGACGCCTTGCGCCGCCTGCCTGCTTCTCGGTCTAGAGGACCGTTGCGAGGTACAGGAAGGGGAAGATAGGTGCACTCCTTGTATAGTGCGCAAATCCACCACTTTCCCTTGTACTTTCCTTGCTTCTCCGGACGAGCGGGCTCTTTTAGCTGAGCGGTGCCACTTTTTGGGTGGCACTTCCCTAGCTGGTAAGCTGCATTTCTTCTAACTCTCTTATTATTTCTAACTTATTTTTTTTTTTCTCCTTTTTAGCTATTCAAGATGACTTCTCCAGCTTGCAACATCAGGCGGAGCAATATCTCGTCCAGAGTCGGTTAGCTGAGGCCAGTTTCGCCTGGGCCGAATTTTATCGCGACCGGATCTACGCCCGCTTGGGCTTACTCCTCGAGTCAGACTCGCCCGACGCCATCTTCTCTATGCATGCCTCAATGGACCGCGCATCTTTTGACGCCTTGGTGGAGGCTACGCGGGCTTCTGACGGGTTGGGGCGGGTACGCACTCGTTTCTCGGTTGACTCTGTGGTGGAGAACCTGGCAGAGTCCTACATGCCCGAGGTGCCTCAAGTTGCACCTTACAACGACACCCAGCGCGCCGACCCCGCTTCTTTAGCTGAGTCCGAGGCTGAAGGTTCCGAAGAGGTGGACCCGGCTCCTCCAGCTGAGTCTGAAATGGAGGTCGACGAATCAGGGTGGACTGTCTGAGGGGTCTTTTTGTACTGTTTTGTCTGCTTCTTTTTGTGTAATGTTCTCTCTTGTGTACTTCTTTAGTAGGAGTACAAATTTTATATTCTTTCTTTCTTGATAACTTCTTAAGTGTGAACCTGAGTGAATGATTTATTCTTTCAAGTTCTTTCCTTTAAGAATTTTGTTACAAGTTTTCTGCCCGGTTATTTGTCTGCATTTGGGACTCCGTCTTTTGATCCCTCTTTTAAACTGAGTCTTTTTGACCCTTGTTCACTCATGGACAACTTGGAACTTTCTAATACCTTGCAGGCGATTAACCGTGCTAAACAGTCCAACCCGGTTAGCTTAGATGACATCTATTGGCTTGCCGTTGGTTGTATGTCTGAGACAGTGAGTGGTCTGTTTTTGTACCCGGTTATTTGGTCTGACTCTCCCTTTTCGTCTAGTTGGACCTCCTGGATCATTTGCCCGGCATATCCACTGGTCTACAATTTCGCAACCAGGTCGTACAACTACTCAAGGAGTATCATTTGTGTCTTTATTACGCGGTCAATCCCCCTTCGTACCCGTCAGTCTATTATACCCGGTTGACTTCTGTCGTTCGCAATTGGTATGACTGGGACTCTGAGGAATTTGCCCGTCGTCTCGCAAGGGTATGTCTGTTCTTGGCTTCTAGATTGTTCGCCAACAGCCCGGTTAATTTGTCTTTCTCAGTACATTCGCTCTGAGGCTTGCTTCCGCTCGTATCATGTGAACGTGCTGCCCTACGATTTTACCCGTTGTGAGGGGCTGGGGCTGGCCCCTCGTGAAAACAAGAATAACCATATGGTTTACAACATAGATACACAAGAAGCGACATATCCGCCATGACGATCGGAAACTACTATCGGAAACTGAAAGAACAAGAAGAAGCACGAAATATGAAGACTGAGATATGAAGATGCAAGTTTATTCGAAGATATGAAATATGTACATGATGAAACAAGAAGACAAGCACAAGGAAGACTCAAGATGTTATTACAACTCAATGGCAGATCAAGAAAGACAACAGCATCAGAGCAATATTGGACTTCTGATGCTGACAACATCAGATCAATATTAACAATCTGATGTAACTATGGACCCACAAGGGAGTCAATCACATGGAAATACTCATACATACGACCTGGGACAAATATGGCAACAGATTCCGACGATATGCAAGGGTTTCCGACGACATGCAGGCGTGTGGTAGCAGAAAGCAGAAGAATCTCGACACAAACACAAGGGACATAGGTGTGGAGAGAGGGTTGGAGGAGATGTATGTTTAGGGGTGAACATGGAGATGATCCGGCCACAGGAAGATTTCTTGTGCTTGGGCTTGGTTTCCGAAGATAAGGAAATTTGTGGCCAAGATATGAAGCATGCTGTAGTGCAGCATGGTTTCCGACGAGATAAAGACAGCACAGGCGGTCGGATTTTTGTGGATGTATATGGTACGATCTGGGCATGGCAACCAGACGGGTATTTAAGGAGTAGAATATCTCTGTACTTCTCCAGCTTCCTTCAGGGTTAAATTCTACCTACACACATCATACCAGTTCGCATCGGAAACCATTGTTTAAACCTCATACACTGGAAGCTCCTTGTTATAAAACAAGTAAAACCTTTTCAACGTGCTATCGTTGTACACACGTTGCCTTCGCACATTGTGAACTATAGAGACAGGCTTTTCAGACCTGTCCTACCCAACTTCGCACCTCACACCGTTACCATCCGTCAGGTAGTAGTGATCCCGGGGGTATGGACTTAGATCTGTACATATAAAATCCTGTATTTTTCTACTGGTTTTTACTTGTCTCTTTGACCGTCTATCCATGTCTCCTCCTCGCAGGCCACGTTCCCCTCGGGTTCGCTTTTCTTCAGACATTATTGCCTCTCGTCTGGCCGATGCTATGGCTGATATTAACCAGCATTGCAATCGTAACGTTGACAGGGCTGCTTTTTGGCTACGGGTGTAAACAGTTAGAAGGTCCGTTAATGGGATAGCTGCGCGCGGGAAACACAGAGAGACTAGAGTTGAGCCTGCCTCATAGTCTATAGCTATCAGCGCGCGAGCATCATGACTACAAGCGCCTGCGTGCACCGTATCGCGAGAAGGATTGGTCAGCGAGCTGCACAGTCTAGAGTGCATAGTTTGGCCGTCTGTGCGAGTGATCAGGAAAGCGTAGAACGGTTAAGCACCAGCAAAGAGCGGTGTGAGTACAGCTGAGCGGATACCAAAGGCAGTGTGAAGGGCTGTGCGCGTATCTCATATGCGCGCATCGCAAAGGCAGAATTTGTCTAAGTCCACACATCATGTGACCGTGGCGGCACGCATCAAAAGACGCGCAAAAGCCCGAGGGAATGAACGACATGCGTGCAGCGAATGCCAAGGGATCAGGACACTCGAAGGGAAGCCCGGATGCGATGCGCGGACCTTTGGCCGCACGTTGCTAGTATTTACTTTACCTTATTATTAGTACACATGCGCGCATCGCATATAAACCTGTATCCTTGTCTATAGTAATCTAAGCAATTGTCTACCCACTAGATCTGTGTGCTGGGTTCTGTCCCAGGCTGTCAGCGGGCTGTGTTTAGCTTTTGTTAGGGTTTTAACTGTGAAGTGTTTGTGAATCATAGGAGTTTGTCTGGCCACCGGGTCATTTGGAGAGCTCAGTGAGGAGTCAGTACAACCGTGTACGGAAACTCGCACTGTAGTGTTTAGACTGTGAGACTGCACCGCCGGGTGAAAGACTTTGGAGAGTCTTGGATTGTTGGACTTTGGAAAGTCCGCACATTGCACGAGGTCACCGGACCTGGAAGTGCGTGCAGCGAAGCTGTTCACTAAAAAAACAACTTATTTCATTTATCATTTTGCCTAGCGCACGCCACTAGCAACCGGGCTCTATCCGAGATTTACTAGAATTAAACCCCTCCTTACAAACGAACTTGCAGGCACTACTTGCTATTACAAAGACTAGAGGACACGAGGTGCGCACATCGCACGCCCAGAACGGGAACCAGAGCAGAGCATAGATTATACTCGCCGTTTAGTTGAGGGCGTTCGCTTGATCTAAGGGATAGGATCTCGCTCCGCTGGGTGTGTGTGTGTGTGTTGTGTTTCACGATTTCGAGTCTAGCTACGCAGTAGACCTCTCATCTGGAGCCCACCGCGAGGGGAAGGTTCAGAAATCTCATTTAGTGTTTCGGGAACTACAGCTTGCACCTATTACAATAAATTACAAAAATTTCAAATAAAACGGGGACGAGTAACAAGCGAGGCAAATTTCCTGCGCCTTCATCACTCGCCGAGCCAGAAGAAGCCAGACCATCCTTTGGAACGGTGCCTTCACACGAGAGAACCACGAGGAGCAAGAAAGATGCTGAGCTGGTAGAGCCGTTGGTAATTACACCGACGCGAGACAGAAAAGCAAAGAAAAGAGCGAGGGAGGAAGCGCAGTTGCAGATCGAGACTCAGGGATTAGCGCAGCGCATCCCAGGTGCGCTCACCGAAAGCGACTCGGAATTAAGAGTAGGGGCTAGTGGATTTTGGGGACCACCATCTGGCATTGAATCAGAAGACCAATTAGTGGACAGTGATATTACACTTGAAACCGCACCATTCGGTACTTCTGATAGCCAAGCTACCCAAGACACCCCTCCTCCATTCTCGGAAGTATTTGGGACTGCTAAGACATCCGTGCAGCGCACGGCGGAAAATAGCGAAAGTGAAGCAGAGCGCGTAGCGAGAGATATATTTGAAGGAGACTTGTCAGATCTCTCAGAAAGCGAACGAAATACACCCCCACGAGAATCAGAAACTATGCCTAAGGACATGTCCATGCCAGTACGCGGTGCGCGCGGCGCGCCGAGCTTCGATCCTGCTGCAGAGCGCGATGAGCTGCTGCGGTACTTCGAGGACCTGGAGGATTGGTTTAAGCGCGCGGAGGTGACGGAGGACAATGAGAAGAGAGGATATGTAATCAAATATGTACCCATGCAGACGGCGGAGGAGTGGAAGAATTTACCAGGTTATGATACCAAGGGGTACGCGGAGCTCAAGAAAATGATTCTCAACAAGTACCCGGAGGTGATCAGCATTCAGACAGGGTCCATTGCGCAGCTCAAGAAGCTCTGCAAGGAGAATCAGCGCATCTCAGAGGAAGACCTCCAGGTGTTGCTGGACTTTAAGCACGCATTCTTGGCCGAGGCCGCTAAGCTCACGAAGGCGCCTACCCTGCTCGCGAATCATACCTTGGTGACTTACTTCACCAATAGTCTCACTGCGGGGTTCAGGGATCGATTGTTTAATAAACTGGACATTGATTACACGACGCGTGCATTGTTCGACAAGTTCTTGACTGAGCACAATATACAGTTCACTGCACCTACTGGGGTGACGGTAGAAGCGCGCACCGAGGACATGTACCCGCTCAAACAAGTAGCCGAGATGGCGGAACAAATGGCCCGCACCAAGAACCCAAGCACTACGCTGAGCCTAGGGCGCGATAGCACTGATGGACTTATGCCGGTGCCCGCCATCAAGACTGAGGCCGCGGATGTTGGTTCGCTGCGCGGAGAGATTGAGGACCTGAAAGGGTTCGTTGCCTCCTTCAAGGATACCTTGTCGCTAGTAGAGAAGACGGTGGCGAAGTCGAAGGAGTCGAGTAAGAAAGAACTGGAGGACATTATTCGCAATGTCATGGCTGTGTGCGCCGCACCGATGTCGGTGCCTGTGAAACCAGTAGCCCCCATGATGGCCATGAGCGCACCGGGTTTCGGTGGACCGCTGCCTAGGCCTTTCCAATACCAACAACGCCCGGAGCCCCGTTGCTTCTACTGCAAGCAGACAGGACATGTGGTTGCTGAGTGCATCGTACGGCAGCAAGACTTGTCAGCGGGGAGGATTGTCATCACAGAGGCGGGGCGCTTACAGCTACCTGACAGGTCATTGATACCTTGGGACCCTTCATGCGCGATCAAAGAGCGCGTCGATGAATGGCATAAGAAGAACGGGCAGCCTGCGCAGCAAGCGTATATGGCACCCGTCCATCCCTCGTACATGAGTATGCCTCCTAGCATGGTATACTCACAAATGTACCAACCGGCCAGTTCCTTGGACGAGACCTATGAGGAGCAGATACGCGCACTTCAGCAAGAGCTGGAGAGTAAGAAGGCGTTCCTGAAGGAGCGCGCATCGGCGAAGACGCCTGAGGAGGTGATAGAGGAACAGCGTCAGCTAATAGCGACTATGAAAGCCGAATGCGACGCTGCACTCAGTCAGGGTTTCGATTGAGTCTGATGAAGGGAAACGCGGGCAGAGTTATGCGTAGCGGCTCTGATAAACCCAAGAACCTGGAGGGCGCAAATAGAAAGTTACCAATCAGAAATATACCCAGAGCATCAGTTGAGGACGCGAGTGATGATGAGGAAGATGAGTTGCGAGAAGTAGTGGAGGAGCAAGGTGCGCGCAGCACACCAGTAAAGAAAAAAGTAGTGTTTGAGGTTCCTGCAAAGGCTGGGCCTAGTGCACGACCAGCAGCAGTGCCATATGTAATGGTACCTCTGCTGCACGTGCCAGAGAAAGTAAAACCTAAGGTTAGGGAGGAGCTCATACCTGTAGTAGAGAAGAGGAAGCCGGCCTATAAGCTGCACGCACCTATCGAAGATGAGGCACAGGCTGATGCAGTCCTCAAGCACTTAGAAAATCAGAAAATTGAGATCATGCAGGGCCAGTTGTTAGGCATCTCGACTGCAGGCTTTAGAAGAAAATTCGTTGAGCGCATAGTACCAAGAAAGGTACCATTGGATTTGAATACGATGCGCATATTACAACTAGACTACGATGAAGAAGAGCATGAAGTAGATGAGGCTATCGCGCGGTTAGCAGAGGAAGAAGAGGAAGAGGAGTTTATGCAGATGGACAAGCTACCAGTGGCCACTTTCCTTACTTGCTCAGATGAGCGCAGCGGACTGCAACCGGGGACCATCATCATGGAAGACCCGTACGAACAGTACGTCTCGACTCTGCAGCCAGGCGAAAAGCCTAAGGGACTTATTGTGGCGCGCAAATCGCACCATCTAAAGGCGGTATTTCCGCTCATCAACGGCAAGGGACACGCGGAGACGTTGCTCGACAGTGGGTCGCAGATTGTGTCAATGGCACAGGACACTGCTGAGCGCTTAGGACTTAGTTGGGACCCGGACTTCACTATACGAATGCAGAGTGCGAATAAGCAGGTGGAATCCACCAAGGGCTTAGCGCGCAACGTACCGTTTGTGTTTAATGGGCTGACAGTGTACTTACAAGTGCATGTCATCAGCGCAGCGGCTTATGAGGTGCTCTTGGGCAGGCCGTTCGAGATCCTCACGGAGAGCAATGTGAAGACGCGCGGCGATGGAACAGTTGAGCTTACGCTCACCGATCCCAACACACAGCGCAAGCTGGTAGTACCCACCTATAACCGAGGGTGCGGTCCCAAGATTGTGCAGCGTGAACCGAAATTGCAGGACCCTGGCACAACGGAAAACCCTAACGCAGATCAGGATTTTCAATCCTCGATGATTTGATGCGTCAAGGAGGGGTCGCGTTGATGTTTGACAGAGATGATCGCACGGGAAAAATAGAGATAGTGGGGTATGCGTTACCAAAGAATAAGAAGCGGTTTGGGAGCGCTGAGCTCAGGGATGTATACATGGCTCAAGCAGTACATGAAGCTAAAATGGAGGATGATGAAAAAGAAAGAATATACAAGTATTTTCAGCAGTGCGAATGGCGCAAAGAGGAAGTAGTCAAGGGAGAGCCTAGAGGGCAGTTCCGCGCATCGCACGAGGAACAGGTCCCTAGTAAGAAACAAGGAGTAACGCGTAAGCGCTTGACTGGCAAGAATGCCACAACCGTTACGGTGCTCGCAGGAAAGAAGTATAAGCCAGTGGCTGAGAAAGTCAGGCCCGTCTATCAAGATTTACCAGAGAAGTTTAGAATAGTGAGGGAGATAAAAGGAGACCCACTAAAGGACATGCTGCAATTGTCACCACATCTGCCAGACTTCGTACCTACAGGTCAGTACACTGCTGAGCGCATGGAAGGGATTGACAAGGCGCATGAAGGGGATTTCCTGTGGTCCGAGGAGCGCAAGTTGGTGCATCAAGTTTTCATGCAGCAGAACGAGGCATTCGCGTGGGATGACACAGAGAAGGGTAGATTCCGTACGGACTTCTTCCCTCCAGTAGACATTCCCACTGTAGAGCACACGCCTTGGGTATTGAAGAACATTCCAATACCACCTGGGATGTATGAGCACGTATGTGAATTCATCGCCACCAAAATTCGTGCAGGCACGTATGAGCCCTCGAGCTCATCGTACCGGTCGCGCTGGTTCACAGTAACTAAGAAAGACGGGGTCTCGTTCAGGATCGTGCACAGTTTGGAGCCATTAAACGCGGTAACCATTGCACATTCAGGGCTACCTCCGGCCGCGGAGAGTCTAGCAGAACACTTTGCGGGGCGTGCATGTGGCGGCATCCTGGACTTGTATGTTGGGTACAATGAGCGGCTGTTAGCTGAGTCCTCGAGAGACCTGACTACATTCCAGACACTGTTCAGTGCGCTGCGCTTAGTAACCCTACCTATGGGATGGACGAACTCCGTGCCCATCTTTCATGAGGATGTCGCATATATATTACGCGATGAAATACCTGAAGTTACAGAGCCCTATATAGATGATGTACCTATTAGGGGACCTAAAACGCGCTACGAGTTAGAAGGAGGAGGATATGAGACGATACCAGAGAATAAGGGAATAAGGAGATTCGTATGGGAGCACATGTTGAATGTCAACAGAATCGTGCAGCGCATGAAGTACTCAGGAGGGACATTTAGTGGAAAGAAGTCCATACCGTGCGCGGCTGAGATAGTAGTGGTGGGGCACTTGTGCACATACGAAGGGCGAAAGCCAGCACCTGATAAAGTGCATGCGATCCTCAATTGGGGGCCATGCAAGAACATCAGTGATGTGCACGCATTCATGGGTACAATGGGTCTGCTCCGTATTTACATCTCAGACTATGCGAAGCATGCAGAGCACATACAGCGGCTATTGCGTGGGAAAGAGCCCTTTGAGTGGGGGCCTGCTCAGCAAGCTAGCATGGACTTGCTGAAAGACGGTGCGCGCAACACACATTGCGTGAAACCACTGGACTACACATTGCCAGGGCCGATTACTTTGGCTGTAGACACATCATGGCAAGCAGTAGGATTCTATATTTACCAGCAGGACCCACAAGATTCGAAGAAGAGGGTATATGCGCGCTTCAGATCAATACTGTTAACGGAACGTGAGCAGCGTTTCTCACAGCCCAAACGGGAGTTGTATGGACTCTTACGTGCGCTACAAGCCTGTTATTACTGGCTCATCGGTGCGCGCAAGCTGGTGGTGGAAACGGATGCCAAATACTTGAAGGGCATGTTGGATAATCCGGGCATGGGCCCTAATGCAACTATTAATTGCTGGATAGATAAAATACTTATGTATCACTTCCAGTTGAAACATGTTGCGGGCAAAACCTTTGGTGCGGATGGTTTATCGCATAGGGAAGGGCAACCTGGAGATGAGGCGTACGCGCACTCCGAAGAAGATGATGATCAGGAAGTGGGACCGCTCGAATATGAGAAAGTCTATGAAGATGACCCAGATCCCCTGGACTTTGAGGAATTCAAGGAACAGATCGATGATCGTGGAGGGTATCTATACACAGGACTCCTCAACGAGTTGTTTGAAGGTCCCACTGCGCACAAGTTACCAGAAGCGCGCTCTATAGGCTGTTTCCAGCAGGAGCTCGAGCGCGCACGGAAAGAGACGGAAGCGGAAAAGCGGGCCGTGCGGGACTTCATACAGAAAGAGAGTGTGCCACTCGCGCAGTGCGAGTATTTAGAGAAATTCATACTAGCACACGCGATACCAGACTCCAGAATAGAGGACCTGGAGGATGAGGAGTACGATGAGCGCAACAGGACATCTGCAGGAAAAGATATGGATGAGAAATTGCCGATGATATGCTACTGGTTGCAGAATCCAACCACTAGGCCTAAAGGCATGACAGAGCGAGAATATCAGAACTTTACGAGGAACGCTCGCAACTTCTTCCTAGACAAGGATGGACGGATGTACCGGAGATCCATAGATGATGTGCATAAGTTGGTGATAGATCAGGCGCAGCAGACACGCATGCTGCGCTCAGTGCATGACAGCTTGGGGCACAGAGGAGCGTACGCTACGCGCAAATTGCTAGCTGAGCACTTCTGGTGGCCTGAGTTGGAAAGGGATGTCTACTGGTATGTGAAAACATGTCATGTCTGTCAGTTAAGGCAGAAGACGATCATCCAGATCCCGCACACCGAGACACACACACCGTCTATCTTCCAGCAACTACACGCGGACACTATGCACATGTCCCCGGCCTCCAATGGGTACAATTACATAGTGCACGGAAGATGTGTGCTGAGCTCATGGGCGGAAGGACGGCCGTTAAAGAAAGAGAATGCCCGTGCGATAGCGCAGTGGATATTTGAGGACATTATCTGCCGTTGGGGCTGTCTGCAAGAAATCATCACAGATAACAGTGGACCGTTCTGCGCAGCGCTCAAGTATTTAGAAAAGAAGTATGGGATTACAGGGATTACCATCTCAGTGTACAATTCGCAAGCGAATGGCAAGATAGAGTGTCCCCATTGGGACATAAGACAGATGTTGTGGAAAGCGTGTGGAGGGACAGAAGGCGCACATAAGCGTTGGAGTAGATTCTTCTACCATGTGCTGTGGGCGGATCGTATCACTGTGCGACGAGGATTCGGGTGTTCCCCATTCTTCATGGTAACGGGCGTGCACCCCATACTACCCTTTGACATAGCGGAAGCGACTTGGCTGGTGAAACTACCAGATCGCGTACTGACTACAGAGGAGTTAGTAGGGTATCGCGCGCGCGCACTAGCCAAACATCGCGACACAGTAGAAGAGATGCGCGCACGAGTGTCAAAGATGAAAAGAGATGTGATCAGGGCATTTGAAAAGAAGCACTCAGCTAAAATCCGTGACTATGTGTTTAAGCCAGGAGATGTGGTGCTAATGAGGAACTTGGGCATAGAATCCAGTCTGAATCGTAAAATGCTCGCACGATGGAACGGGCCTTACATCGTTATCGCACGAAAAGACGGTGGAGCCTACTTAGTGGCAGAGATGGATGGCTCTGTGTTGAAGGATAAGGTGGCAGCGTTCTGCCTCATTCCCTACTTTGCACGAAGGCAGCTGCGCTTACCGGACGGCTTGGATGATATAATTGATCAGACCAAGGAGAACCTCGCTAAAATGTTAGAGGCACCGGACTATGAGCCAGCTATTCCCAAAGATTATATCTTTGATGAGCCCGGTGTACCCTCGGGTAGCGGTGCGCTTACAGTGGAAGAAGATGAAGAAGACGATGATGACTGGGCCGAAGAAGACACTTAGGGATGCGAGCATCGTAGGAAGAAAGCGACCACAATATAATATATTGGGTAAAGAAGATGGGAATACAAAGAGAGCTAGCTACAGACGCCCCTTTAAGGCGTGCAGCGCACATTGAGCCAGGCTATCTACTGGGCTGGTTTGTCCTCGGTGGCAGTAACGCCAGTAACGTCGAGGCTGCGCTGCAAGATGACAAGCTGCTCAACGAGGAGCATGCGGCGCTTGAGGATGAAGTCGACCTTGTGGAGATCACAAATGATCTCTGCTTGTAAATCACCAATGAGGTGGCGCGTCACCAACTTGGAGGGGTTACCTGTATTAAGGGGCTCCTTAAGGAGGTTAGCGGCGGCATCAAGACAAGCATTGACCTTGTCATTGTCCAAAACGAGAGAAGTGCCTGAGGGAGAAGGGTTAGAAAAGATTAGTAAGAGAACGGTGCGATGCGCACACCTTGCATAATAAAAGGAGAGTCGGGAAACGTAGGAACGCCCTCTGAGCCCAGCCTGGCTTTCTTAGGAGAGGCCTCACCTGCGGCGGCGTCACGGAGTGAGCGACAAAGCTCGGTTTGACGATAAGTCATGCCTCGACCAAGGGGACGAGAGCGGTAACCAGGCGTGTCTCCGCGCTTGCGCTGGTATTTCTATAAGAATCTAAGTGCACGCAGCAGAGACGGGTCAAACACAGACCTGTTTAGGAGTATCAGGAGGCGCAGCACGCTTCTTGTTAGGACTCGGCTCAGGAGTATGCTGCCTGCTGGGAGGACCTCCCTCAGTCGCGGCTTCAACTTTATCGTCAAGGGCCATCTTTTTGAGGAGCATGTAAAGTTGCATGTTAGTGATGTCTGGTAAAGAAACCAAGGTTAGCCACACCTTGTCATCGTCAGAGTCAGGAGATGTAGTACCTCCAGGTGTGGAGGTGGTCTCAAGGTCCGCAGTTGCGGAATGCGTAAGAACACGAACGTTGCGCTGCACGCACCAAAAAGGGGATTAAGTATAGAAAGGGTTAGGAGAGGAAGATGAGCGCACAGGTCCAGTAGGGGTATGGGTGCGCTGACGAGAAGCGGCTGCCTTAGCCTTGAGGACTTGTTCATGCAAATTGATAAATGCATTGGCGGCAGGGGAGAAGGAGCAAATATGGTGGTCAGCTTCGAGTGACGTATATATGGCGCAAGTCTCATTGAGGATCTCGATAGCTTCATTGTTGTTTATAACGCGAGTGATACCGCTGTGCGCGTCACGCCAGCAGTTCTGCAATCGTGCCAGACAAAGTCAGTAACATACAACAAGGGAACCGTGCAATGCGCGCACCAAATCGACAGCAAGTAGCTCCAGACTGCCGGTGTAATTTGCAGGGGTGGCAGAGGCCAACCCATGAATGTCCTGGATCAGCAAGAGTTGATGCTTGACATTGGTGAAGTTAAAAAGAGGAGCATGAGTAGTAACCATGGTAGTGGTTGAGAACAGTAGGAATAAAGTGTGGTGCACTCATACAGAGACAGTGAGTGTTATATATAGCATTCGCTGGGTTGATCAGTGCTGCACGCAGCTGGTGACTGACCGAACAGCAGGCCCAAGGAGTTAAAAGAGGGACTTTACAAAAGGGTCCAGATGGGTCATAGCCCAGGGCTATACCTGTCCAACATTACATTCACGGAGATTGAGTGGGATGGAAGGGACCTGAATACAAGAGCCCATATAGCAACGAGAAGAAGGGGGGAAGATTGTGCGCGCATTGCAGCAAAAGAGTGCGCGCATCAGAGGAGATGCAGGTCTTTCCCCGTTTGGCAAAATGATGTCTGTTTTGGGATTGATGCTGAAAATGCATAACAATGTTACCCGACAGTCTTATTTCAAATACAGGGTCATGACACATGTACCAAGGAATAGATGCTAGCTATGACTATAGATAGTTATCAATGGAAAGACAGCAAAATGTCAGTCTGGGAATTAAACATCCTAAGAAGTGATTGTCAGGGTCAGCGCAGCGCACGAGGAGAAAGACCCACAAGAAAGAATTCCTCCTAGTAAAAGACCTGGGCGGCATAGTGGAGTTGTTGGAAGTGTTCAGAGTGAGGGAGGGTGCCGTAGCGCTCAGCATCAGTAATACCACACAAGCGCAGGACGAGCTCGCTATAGTGAAGCTGAGCGCACAAGTGCAAGATGCAAGGCGAGTGACAGGTAGCTTCGGTCAGCGCCAGAGCCCGCTACAAGGATGTCAGAGCCGCGCACGAAAAGGCTGTAGAATGGGGACATGCGCGTACCGCATGGTCTTGAACGTGACACATCATGTCTAGGCAGATGGTCGTGGGAAGCAGCGGTTCAGTCGCAGCCTCAAGAATAAAATGAAGGGCGCCTATGTAGATGCGGCAGACGCGCTCATGATCATCGAGCGGAATATCAGCTAGTGCCCGCTTGGGTAGAGCAGCTAAGCGCAGGAAGGAAGGATCAGACCTCGCGCGCTGAAGGAGATTACTTTCGGTATTAAGGGAGGGCATGATGATAAGAGACAGGGTCATTGCGGGACCATATATATTACAAGACCGTCCATCAGAAAGGCGCGCGGGCTCAATCGTAGCTAATATCATCTACTACAAGGGCAGCGTCGGGATCTACGTCTAGAAGGGCGGTCCCTGTTGGTTCCGAGGGTGGGAGATTGTGAAAAGGCATGCCAAGATGGCTGTACCGATCGAGAATGTGAAGAGCGGCGTTGCTGAGCATGCATGCATTGAAATGATCATCGCTGAATCTGCGCTGAGTGCGGCCTTCGTAAAACACGATCGTCATGACTAAAGACAGGAATTGGCGATTGAAGTCGATAAAGCGCAAAGGCAGTGTAATGCGATCCTGGAGGAAAATGTCAGCAGAGAAAGCGCTTGCATGAACATAAGGACTTTACCAGTGTGCGCACGAGGGACTGAGCAGACTGTAGAGGAAAGTGAAAAGGGCCGTTGTTGCAGTCCTCTGCGAGCTCCGCATGAATGGCGAGTTGTCTCAGTAAAACAGTGAATTGGCGAGCAACAGCGGTGCGCTGATATCAGAGAGCCATGTAAGGCAGTAAAGAAACTGTCAACTGGGGACAGTTGAATTTATAGTGGGGGGGAGAGATGGCCTAGCCAAGCAGAGATAGATCTAGGAACTTAAGGAGATAAGGAAATAATGCAAAGAGGTCAGAAGTAGCAGGGGGCTAGCATATACGCATATGCGCATCTTTTACATGCGTGCATCGCACTTATACGCGCCCACTGTAAAAAGACAGGAGCAGAAGTTAGTGGGCAGATACAAGCAAGTGGAAATTAGTCATATGCATGCATGGCACTGGTAGCCGCTCAAAAGAAACCAGGCTAGTAGACATCTTAAAAAGGCAGAGAGAACTTAAGATCACACAAGAAGGAGACAAGAAAATCATTTGAAAGCATATAATAATGAAACACAACTATTCTACATATACTAGATAGAATAGTAGGAAGGGAACAAGAAAGAAACGTAAGAGAAAACCAGCGCCAAAATGCGCGCCCCGCAGCAAGACTTAGGCCTCCATAGTATCGCCCCTGTTGACAGGCCTGTGTCTACACCAAGGCTGTAAGTGGCTACAGCGGGCGCTTTGGGCTGAAGTGCAGGGGTACAGCGGAGCGGTGACTAGCCTGGTCAGCCGTCTCAGCGCTCAGCGCGTGCATCACAAATCATCACGCGTATGTTCAGCGGGCGGTTGTGTGGGGTTCAGCGGACTGTACAGGCCATGAGTACACAGTTGAAGTACCCGGGATAGCTGTCAGCAGAGCACATAACGGTTACTGTCTTCTCAGCGGAAGACAGGAGTACAGCTGAGTAAAAATATCAAAGGCGATGAGCAGGACTGTGTGTAGACGAGGCCTCAAGGGGCTCAGCGGAACACATCATAAAGGCAAAATTTGCCTAAGTCCACTCCTCAGGTGACCGTGGCGCGCACGCTGGAGCGTGTGATGCCCGAGGGAATGAACAATGCGCACAGCACGGGCTCCGCTGGGGAACTTTGACAGCGGTAACCAGACCTCAATAACCAAGAAGGAATCGCTCAGCGGAGTTTAACGGCGTCTCTCGGCGGAGGCGGGCGATGCAACGGGATCAGGTCGCGCTCAGTGGAGTAGTCATCAAAACGCCCAGCGGAGGTACATGTGCCCAGCGGACCTTTGGTCCGGCGTTGCTAGTATTTACTCTCCACCTAAATTAGTACACAGCACACGTCTATATAAACTTGTAATTGTAACTACGGAAATTAAGCAATTGTCTACCCACTAGATCTGTGTGTTGGGCTCTGTCCCAGACCGTCAGCGGGCTGTGTTTAGCTTTTGTTAGGGTCTTTACTGTGAAGTGTATTGTGAATCATAGAAGTTTTGGATAGCTTCTGGCCACCAGGTCATTTGGAGAGCTCAGTGGGGAGTCAGTACAACCGTGTACGAAAACTCGCGCTGTAGTGTTTTGTGAATTGAGACTGCACCACCGGGTGAACGAGGTTCTGGATAGCCTCAGCGGAACAGGACTTTGGACAGTCCCAGCAGAACGACTTTGGATAGTCAGCGGAGCGGGGCACAATTGGGAATACCAGCTTGTGTGAGCATCTGCATCGGTCACCGGACCTCAAACCCACTCAGCGGAATAAGCCCTGCGGAGCCACCATCAAAACTATACATTACTATCGATACCCTGCGCTCAGCGGAGGTCGCCCAGACATTAATCTGAGACTTCTAGAATTAAACCCCTCCTTAAAAACGAACTTGCAGGCACTGTACAGCGGGCATCTGGACTGAACTTACGAGACCCTTAACACATCACACTCCGCTCAGTGGGGAGGTACCAGGAGAAGTGTAGACATCTATAATCCGATTAGCTGAAGAGTGTCGCTCGATCTAAGGGATAGGATCTCGCTCCGCTGGGGTTGTGTGTGTTGTGTTTCTTGTGATTCGAGTCTAGCCCCGCGGCAGACCTCTCATCTGGAGCCCACCGCGAGGGGTAGGTTCAGAAATCTCATATAGTGTTTCGGGGACCACGGCTTAGCGCCTATTACAAAACCTTTCAAAAATTTCAAATACAACGGGGACGAGTAACAAGCGAGGCAAATTTCCTGCACCGTCGTCGCTAGCAGAACCAGCGGAGGCTAGACCATCATTTGGTATATTGCCTCCAAGCAGGCGATCGACTAGGAGCAAGAAAGACGCTGAGCTTGTGGAACCATTGGTGATTACACCTACTCGAGATAGAAAAGCAAAGAGGAAAGCAAGGGAAGAGGCGTGGCTACAGATAGAAACGCAGGATCTTGCTCAGTGCATACCAGGAGCGCTCACAGAGAGTGACTCAGAGCGGGAGGACGGGCCCAGCGGATTCTGGGGACTGCCTTCTGGAATTGAAACAGACGACCGCTCAGCGGACGGAGACATTACGCTTGAAGTTGCACCATTTGGCTCATCAGATAGCCAAGCTACTCAAGACACACCTCCTCCGTTTTCGGAAGTATTCGAGACTGCTAAGAGATCCGCTCAGCGGACGACAGATAATAGTGAGAGTGAGGCCGAGCGCGTGGCCAGAGATATATTTGAAGGAGACTTGTCAGACCTTTCCACAAGTGAACACGAACCGCCCCCTGAAATTATCACCATGCCTAAGGAAACGTCTATGCCTGTGCGCGGAGCGCGCGGTGCACCAAGCTTCGACCCCTCCGCTGAGCGTGATGAACTCCCACGCTACTTCGAGGACTTAGAGGACTGGTTCAAGCGCGCTGAGGTGACGGAGGATGATGAGAGGAGAGGCTATGTAATCAAATATGTACCCATGCAGACAGCGGAGGAGTGGAAGAATTTACCAGGCTATGACACCAAAAGTTACGCTGAGCTGAAGAAGATGATCCTCAATGAATATCCTGAGGTGATCAGTATTCAGACGGGGTCCATCGCGCGCCTAAAGAAGCTGTGCAAGGAGAACCAGCGCATCTCGGAGGAAGACCTCCAGGTGCTGTTGGACTTCAAGCGGGCATTCTTAGCAGAGGCAGCGAAGTTGACCAAGGCGCCTACCTTGCTGGCCAATCATACGCTGGTGACCTACTTCACCAACAGTCTCACAGCGGGGTTCAGGGAGAGGTTGTTTAACAAGCTGGATATCGACTACACTACGAGAACGTCGTTTGACAAGTACCTAAAGGAACGCAATATACCCTTTACGGCGCCAGCAGGGATTCAGGTGGAAGCGCGGACTGAGGACATGTATCCGCTGAAGCAGGTGGCGGAAATGGCAGAGCAGATGGCGCGCACCAAGAATCCCAGCACTTCGCTCAGCTTGACTCGAGACTCAGCAGACGGGCTCTCAGTGCCTGTGCCTGCCATCAAGACCGAGTCAGCGGAGGTGCATACGCTGCGCGGGGAGATTGAGGACTTGAAGGGTTTTGTAGCGTCGTTTAAAGATATGTTGTCGCTGGTAGAAAAGACAGTGGCGAAGTCAAAGGAGACCAATAAGAAGGAGTTGGAAGATATTCTGCGCAATGTAATGTCATCGCGGGCGGCGCCTGTCGCCGTGCCAGTCCAGCCAGCGGTACCTATGATGCCAATGGGAGGACCAGGTTTCAGCGGAGCGCTGCCGCGTCCGTTTCAATACCAACAGCGACCTGAACCGAGGTGCTTCTATTGTAAACAGACGGGACACATCGTAGCGGAGTGTATTGTGAGGCAACAGGATCTGTCTGCTGGGAAGATAATCATCACGGAAGCTGGAAGGCTCCAGCTGCCAGATGGATCGTCATTACCTTGGGACCCTTCGCGTGCTATCAAAGAACGTGTAGATGAGTGGCATAAGAAGAATGGGCCACCAGCGCAGCAGACCTACATGGCGCCAGTACACCCAGCGTACATGGGGACTCTGCCGAGCATGGTGTATGCCCAGGTCTACCAACCAGCCAGCTCTCTCGATGAGACTTATGAAGAGCAAATTCGAACGCTGCAGCAGGAGCTGGACAGTCGGAAGGCGTTCTTAAAAGAGTGCTCAGCGGTCAAGACGCCAGAGGAGGTGATAGAGGAGCAGCGGCAGCTGATCGCGACTATGAAAGCGGAGCGGGATGCAGCGCTGAGCCAGGGTTTCGATTGAGTCTGATGAAGGGAAGCGCGGGCAGAGTTCAGCGTAGCGGCTCTGATAAACCCAAGAACCCGGAAGACGTAAATAAGAAGCTACCAGTAAGAGGTACACCAAGGACAACTATCGAGGAGGTCGACAGCGGAGATGAGGAAGAGTTTATAGAGGAGATTAGTAGACAGGCGCCCAGCGGAGCGGAGAAAAAGAAAGTAAGCTTTGCAGCACCAGCGCAGAAAGTTGGGGAGAATAAAAAGCCAGCGCAGGTGCCGTATGTAATGGTTCCTCCGCTGCGCGTACCAGAAAAGAGTCGGCCGCCTGTAAGAGAGGCGCTGATGCCAGTGATAGAGAAAAGGAAGCCAGCGTATAAGTTGCGCGCGGCCATTGAGGATGAAGCGCAAGTGGACGAAGTCCTTAAGCGTTTAGAGAGCCAGAAAATAGAGATCACTCAAGGGCAATTATTGGGGATCTCTACAGCGGGGTTTAGGAGGAAGTTTGTCTAGCGTATCATACCGCGCAAGGTTCCGCTGGATGTAAATACCATGCGGGTTTTGCAGTTGGATTATGAGGCAGAGGAGTGGGAGATGGACGAGGCCACATCAGGAAAACCACTTTTTTGAAAAGAGACTTTTTGAGACATCTATGTGTCTCTTGGGAAATTTACTGTCTTTTTGAGACATCAATATGTCTTTTGGTGAATTTTATGTCTTTTTTATACTTTTAAAGGTCTCCTAGAGACTTTAGGGAAATATGTAATTCTTTTTATGTCTTTTTAGGTCTTTTTATGTCTTTCAAAGTCTTTCAATTTTTCTAAGTATTTAAATGTATTGATGTAATTGTATAAATCTTTTTATGTTTCTAAAAGATATTAAAAATGTCTCATAAAGTGTATTAAAAAGCTACAAAAAGACTCAAAAAGACATTTAAAGACATAAGAACCTGGGAAAAAATTGACTTATGAATAGCTATTGTCAACTAATACTTGTAATCTACATTGTAAATCTTATATAAAATACATCTGAACATGACTAAATTCAATGACTTGTGATGTAACAAATTAATGTAGTCTAGAGCATTATCATCATATTTGACCTGCAGTTGAACTACTTACACAGGCACATGGTGTAGGGGGAAGTATGCTGGTTTTAAGTCATGCATGAAGCTGTTGGTTCAATTCCTGGCAAATGCAAATTATTTCCACAACATAAGTTTCCCTTCTCATTGTACCCAAATTAATGTGATGGTTTATTTGCCATTGTATGTTTATGTAAGGTGCTGAGTAATATAGTTACTTCATGACAAATCTTAAGTACATTTAAATATACCTAATTACCTACTTACAAATACACTTACAAATACAATCTAATCTATGTAGTAGTGATTTGGCTAAGATGAGGTCATGTTTTTAATGTTTTTATAAAGAAAAAATGTAACATTAAAAGACATTTAGAGACATCCAGAGACATTATGAACACATAAAAAGACATTAAAGAGACTCCAAGAGACATAAAAAAGTCTTTAAAAGTTTGATACCTGGAGACTTTGCTTTAAAAGTCTCCTAGAGACCCAGGTCTCCTGGGGTCTTTTTAAGTCTTTTTGAGTCTTTTTAAAAAATTAAAAGACTTTTTTCAAAAAAGTCTTTTTCCTGATGCATTGCCCAGCTGAAGCAGGAGAATGAAGAAGAAGAGTTCATGCGAATGGACGAGCTCCCAGCGGCGACGTTCCTCACTTGCGCGGAGGAGCGCGGTGGTTTACAACCCGGCACAATAATCATGGAGGATCCTTATGAGCAATACATCTTGATGCTACAACCTGGCGAAAAGCCAAAGGGATTAATTGTGGCACGAGAATCGCACCATCTCAAGGCAGTATTTCCGCTGATTAATGGGAAAGGCCGTGCAGAGACTCTGCTCGACAGCAGATCGCAAATAGTGTCCATGGCGCAAGATACCGCGGAGCGACTAGGCTTAAGCTGGGATCCTGACTTTACCATTAGGATGCAGAGCACTAACAAACAAGTTGAGTCGACTAAGGGCTTAGCGCGGAATGTACCTTTTGTGTTCAGTGGACTGACAGTGTACCTACAAGTGCACGTTATCAGCGCGGCCACCTATGAGGTTCTGTTGGGGAAGCCGTTTGAGATTCTCACTGAAAGCAATGTGAAGACGCACGGGGATGGCACAGTGGAACTTACGCTGACGGACCCAAACACTCAGCGGAAGCTAGTGGTACCTACGTATAATCGGGGGTGCAGGCCGAAGATACTTCAGCGGGAACCAGATGTGCAGGACTCCAGCGCAGCGGGGGAGCCGCACGCCGACCAGGATTTTCAGTCCTCGATGATTTGATGCGTCAAGGAGAGGTCGCGTTAATGTTCGAGCAGGATGATAGGACTGGAAAGATAGAGATAGCGGGGTATGCATTGCCAAAGAAGGGAGGGAGATTTGGCTCCGCTGAGCTGAGAGATGTGTACATGGCTCAAGCTGTGCACGAGGCTAAGATGGAGGATAAAGAGAAAGCGTCAATTTATAAGTACTTTCAGCAAAAGGAATGGCGAGAAAAAGAGACGGTGAAAGGAGAGCCTAGGGGGCAATTCCGCTCAGCGGACCCCGAGCAAGGCCAGTCAGCGCGGAAAGGAGTAACTAGAAAGCGGTTAAGTGGTAAGAATGCCACTACCGTAACCGTCTTTGCAGGAAAGAAATATAAGCCGGTCGCTGACAAGGTCAGGCCCGTTTATCAAGAGCTACCAGAGAAATTCAGGATAGTGAGAGAGATAAAGGGAGATCCGCTGAAAGAAATGCCTCCGCTGACGGTACACCCACCAGAGTTTATACCCATGGGAAGGTACACAGCGGAGCAGAAGGAGGAAATAGATAAAGTGCACGGAGGAGATTTCCTGTGGCCAGAGGAGCGCAAGCTAGTACATCAGGTGTTCATGCAGCAGAATGAGGCGTTTGCGTGGGATGACACGGAAAAGGGGAGGTTTAGAACAGACTTCTTCCTGCCGGTAGATATTCCAACGGTAGAACATACGCTGTGGGTACTGAAAAATATACCCATTCCGCCAGGCATGTATGAGTGGGTGTGCGAGTTCATTGCTACTAAGATCCGCGCTGGGACTTATGAACCATCCAGTTCATCGTACCGGTCGCGCTGGTTCACAGTAACAAAGAAAGACGGGGTGTCCTTTAGAATAGTACACAGCTTAGAGCCGCTGAACGCTGTTACCATCGCGCACTCAGGATTGCCGCCGGCAGCAGAGAGTTTGGCAGAACACTTCGCTGGGCGTGCGTGTGGCGGAATACTGGACTTGTATGTAGGCTACGACGAGCGGCTCTTAGCGGAGTCGTCTCGCGACTTAACAACATTTCAGACACCGTTTGGTGCGCTCCGCTTAGTGACCTTGCCAATGGGCTGGACCAATTCTGTACCCATCTTCCATGAAGATGTAACTTATATTCTTCGTGATGAAATACCAGACGTCACGGAGCCGTACATTGACGACGTGCCTATCCGCGGACCGAAGACACGGTATGAGTTAGGGGATGGAGGGTACGAGACGATTCCAGAGAACAGCGGAATCAGGCGTTTCGTGTGGGAACACATGCAGAATGTGAATAGGATAGTTCAGCGGATGAAGTACTCAGGAGGAACTTTCAGCAGAAAGAAATCCATATTATGTGCAGCAGAGATTGTAGTGGTGGGACACTTATGTACCTACGAGGGTCGAAAGCCAGCGCCAGATAAAGTGCACGCCATCCTCAACTGGGGACCGTGTAAGAACGTCAGCGATGTGCGCGCCTTCATGGGTACGATGGGGCTCCTGTGTATTTACATCTCAGACTACGCTAAGCGAGCGGAGCACATACAGCGATTGTTGCGTGGGAAAGAACCCTTCGAGTGGGGGCCAGCGCAGCAAGCCAGTATGGATGCACTGAAAGATGGAGCGCGGAACGCACACTGTGTCAAGCCGCTGGACTATACACTGCCAGGACCAATCATGCTGGCAGTAGATACGTCTTGGCGCACTGTAGGATTTTATATCTACCAGCAAGATCCGCTGAACGCGAAGAAGCGCGTGTATGCCCGCTTTGGGTCAATTCTGTTAACTGAGAGGGAACAGCGTTTCTCACAACCAAAGAGAGAGCTATACGGGCTATTGCGAGCGCTGCAGGCATGCTATTACTGGCTCATCGGAGCGCGGAAGCTGGTAGTGGAGACAGACGCCAAATATCTCAAAGGGATGTTGGATAATCCAGGCATGGGACCTAACGCTACCATTAACCGCTGGATAGACAAGATCCTTATGTACCACTTTCAGCTGAAGCATGTAGCAGGCAAAACGTTTGGCGCAGACGGTCTGTCGCGACGAGAAGGACAACCAGGAGATGAAGAGTATGAGCACTCAGCGGAGGATGATGACCAAGAAGTAGGTCCGCTGGAGTACGAGAAAGTGTATGAAGAGGATCCCGATCCGCTGAGTTTAGAAGAGTTCAAGGACCAGATTGACGACTGCGGAGGGTATCTACAAGCTGGATTCCTCAACGAGTTGTTTGATGGTCCCGCTGAGCCAGCTAGAACGGAGGCACATTCGGTTGACTGCTTCCAGTTAGAACTGGAGCAGGCCAGAAAAGAGACGAGAGAAGAACAGCGGACAGTGCGTAACTTCCTACAGACAGAGGAGGTGTCGCCCGCTCAGCGGGCATACTTAGAGAAATTTGTTCTGGCACATGTAATTCCAGAGTCAAAGATAGATGAGTTGGAAGACGAAGAGTACGATGAGCGGAACCGAACATCAGCAGGGAAGGACATGGATGATAAGCTGCCAATGATAAGGTATTGGCTGCAAAATCCCAGTACAAGACCCAAGGATATGAGCAAGCAGGAGTATCAGAATTTCATCCGCAATGCACGAAACTTCTTCTTAGACAAGGATGGACGGATGTACCAGTGCTCAGTGGACGAGGCACATAAGCTGGTAGTTGATCCCGCTCAGCAGACGCGCATGTTGCGCGCCGCGCATGACAGTCTAGGGCACAGAGGCGCATACAGCACGCGCAAGCTGCTGATGGAGCGCTTCTGGTGGCCAGAGCTGGAGCGGGACGTCTATTGGTATGTCAAGACATGCCATGTGTGTCAGTTGAGGCAAAAGACGATTATCCAGATTCCGCAGACGGAGACACATATGCCTTCCATCTTCCAGCAGCTACACGCGGACACTATGCACATGTCACCTGCCTCTAATGGGTATAACTACATAGTGCACGGACGGTGTGCGCTGAGCTCGTGGGTGGAAGGTCGTCCGCTGAAGAAAGAGAATGCCAGGGCGATAGCGCAGTGGATGTTTGAGGATATTATCTGCTGCTGGGGATGTCTTAGAGAGATAATCACAGATAACGGTGGACCGTTCCGCACAGCGCTCAAGTACTTAGAAAAGAAGTATGGTATTACAGGGATTACAATCTCAGCGTACAACTCTCAGGCGAACGGAAAGATAGAGCAGCCCCATTGGGACATCAGACAAATGTTGTGGAAAGCGTGTGGAGGTACCGAGGGCGCACATAAGCGCTGGAGCAAGTTCTTCTACCATGTGCTGTGGGCGGACCGCGTTACAGTGCGCCGCGGATTTGGGTGTTCACCCTTCTTCATGGTCACTGGCGCGCACCCGATACTACCGCTGGACATTGCTGAGGCGACGTGGCTGGTCAAGTTACCAGATCGGGTACTTACCACAGAGGAGTTAGTAGGGTATCGTGCGCGCGCGCTGGCCAAACATAGGGACACAGTGGAGGAGATGCGTCAGCGGGTGTCGAAGATAAAGCGGGATGCTATCAGAGAGTTTGAGCGAAAACACTCCACTAAGATTAGGGACTATGCGTTCAAACCTGGCGATGTCGTACTGATGCATAACTCTGGCATTGAGTCCAGCTTAAATCGCAAAATGTTGGCGCGCTGGAATGGACCATACATTGTCATCGCGCGGAAGGAAGGAGGCGCTTATCTAGTCGCTGAGCTGGATGGGTCGGTGCTGAAAGACAAAGTCGCAGCATTCCGCTTAATACCCTACTTTGCCAGGCGCCAGCTGAAGCTGCCAACGGACTTAGACGATATCATTGATCAAACGCGTGAGAACCTCAACAAGATGATGTCGGCGCCAGACTACGAGCCGGCCATACCTAAAGACTATATCTTTGATGAACCAGGAGTGGTTTCAGGCAGCAGCCAAGTCACAGCAGACGAAGAAGATGATGATGAGGATGGGTGGGCGGAGCCCGATGCTTAGAAGTGCAAAGTAGAAAAGGAGACCACAATAGGATATATTGGGTAAACTAAAAGGGAAAAGTACAAAGGAAACTAGCTAAGGGCCACTTTGAGGCACTCAGCGGAATAATTAAGAGGGCCGTCACTGCGGGGCGGGCTCCTCAGCGGGGCTGGTCCCAGTCAAATCCAAGCTGCGCTGTAAAGTCTCTAACTCTTTAATGAGCAGAGCGCGGCGCTTCAGGATGAAGTCAATCTTGTGCAAGTCACAGATGATCTCAGCTTGCAAGTCTCCGATGAGACGGCGAGTGACGAGCTCGGACAGGTTCCTGGTGTTCAGCGGTTCCTTAATGAGGTTGGTAGCAGCGTCGAGACAGGCATTGACTTTGTCATTCAAGAGAGTAAGATTGGTACCTAAAAGAGGATGAAATAGTTCAGCGGATGCAACAGAGAAGAGTGAGGGCAAAGAGCGCACCCTGTACAATGAAAGGAGAATCAGCGAAAGTTGGAATGCCGTCAGAGCCCAGATGGGCCTTCTTAGAGGAAGCGTCGTGGAATGGTGTGTCGCGCGGGGAGCGCCGGTTGTCAGAAGAGCGGAGTGTCATGCCGCGGCCAAGCACACGAGTGCGATGTCCGCTGGCCTCAGTACGCTCCCGCTGACATAGAAATGAGAAAGTGACGAGGGAAGGAAAACACAACAGAACGAACCTGACGAGGAGTGTTGGGGGGATGCGCTGTGAGGTGCAAAGTTGGGTAGGACGGGTCTGAAAAGCCTGTCTCTATAGTTCACAATGTGCGAAGGCAACGTGTGTACAATGATAGCACGTTGAAAAGGTTTTACTTGTTTTATAACAAGGAGCTTCCAGTGTATGAGGTTTAAACAATGGTTTCCGATGCGAACTGGTATGATGTGTGTAGGTAGAATTTAACCCTGAAGGAAGCTGGAGAAGTACAGAGATATTCTACTCCTTAAATACCCGTCTGGTTGCCATGCCCAGATCGTACCATATACATCCACAAAAATCCGACCGCCTGTGCTGTCTTTATCTCGTCGGAAACCATGCTGCACTACAGCATGCTTCATATCTTGGCCACAAATTTCCTTATCTTCGGAAACCAAGCCCAAGCACAAGAAATCTTCCTGTGGCCGGATCATCTCCATGTTCACCCCTAAACATACATCTCCTCCAACCCTCTCTCCACACCTATGTCCCTTGTGTTTGTGTCGAGATTCTTCTGCTTTCTGCTACCACACGCCTGCATGTCGTCGGAAACCCTTGCATATCGTCGGAATCTGTTGCCATATTTGTCCCAGGTCGTATGTATGAGTATTTCCATGTGATTGACTCCCTTGTGGGTCCATAGTTACATCAGATTGTTAATATTGATCTGATGTTGTCAGCATCAGAAGTCCAATATTGCTCTGATGCTGTTGTCTTTCTTGATCTGCCATTGAGTTGTAATAACATCTTGAGTCTTCCTTGTGCTTGTCTTCTTGTTTCATCATGTACATATTTCATATCTTCGAATAAACTTGCATCTTCATATCTCAGTCTTCATATTTCGTGCTTCTTCTTGTTCTTTCAGTTTCCGATAGTAGTTTCCGATCGTCATGGCGGATATGTCGCTTCTTGTGTATCTATGTTGTAAACCATATGGTTATTCTTGTTTTCACGAGGGGCCAGCCCCAGCCCCTCACATCTCCCCCAACTTTTAAAATACCACCCTCCTGGGTGGTCGGAAACCTATAAATTTCAGCCAAAAGTGTTGTCGACATCAAGCACCATGGACCCCGCAGCAGAAAGAATATTTCGCTCGCTCTGTTTTGCTCCAGGAAACCGAAGCCATGCATTCGTGGTACCAACGACCATGCGTGAATTCGCGTTGTCCATCCGTCACCAACATGAAATCCTGTGCCTTGCCATCTACAAGGACATCCGCACCTGCAGTGTACGAGAACTGAACATAATCGACCATGCGCAAGTAGAAGCATACGTCCATGATCACCTTGATCACATGGTAAGCCCTCGACCCGTTTCACAGCTAGCCCTGCTAATGATAGCACAGCGCTTATTGCTATGCTCTCGCGTCAATATGCGGCCATCAAACGAGCGTGAAATTGAGCGCATGATTCCACCTGAATGCCGCTACCTAAGCGCAAGTGCCAGGCATTTACTGGAGATGTTTCCGATGGAGGATCATGAAGGGTTCGAATATTGGTCGACCACATTGCGGTTCATGGCGCTATATGCTGAAGACACTGCTGACGCAACCAAAGAAAACCAAGTTGACTTCAAAGAATTTAATGAACTGGACAGCAACAGTCGGTGGTGGATACAGTTTTCAAACCGCGTCAAAGCCGAAGACCCCCTTGAAGAACACTTGCCTGCATTCAGGCCAGCTGCGACACCTGAAGACACATCAGATATCGAAGAAATTCCAGCGGCGATCTTTCATCTTCAAACGGCCGTGCCCACCCAACGTCCACATGCCAGATTCTGAACATCGGTGCGAGAGATGGATATATAAAGCGTAGAGTGCAAGTAGATAGTTCCATAGCACCCACAATGCAAGCGCCTTTACGTCTATATCTTCAATCATTAGTGCTTGAGTTGCCCACCGATCTAAACGATTTCCGATCGCGATTTCCGATCCCATATGTCTTCAAACATTGCCTTGATCCCTTCGTCGAAGCCCTAGAATACAAATACACACGAATACTCCAGCTTGACACAATCAACTTGCAACCTGTCATAACTGATCTCCGGTCCTTCTTGTTCCTAGGACAAACCATAGCAGTAAGCAACTGCTTCAGGTGACGTGCCGCCCTAACACAATCATAGTATATAGCATGGCATGGTCGCCAGCATGTAGCCATACATCTATCGCCTAGCGAGCAAATCACCATGGTCGAATTGAGGGTGCTAATGCGTATGCGATACATGACGATGACTTTTGGATACACCGGGCACGAGATTCCCGAAATCAAAGAGCGTATGGACGATGTTTTCTTCCAGTATCAACAGGCATGTGTGTGCAGAGTAGGCGACCCATAACCAGCAACCGGCTGTCGGAAATTAGCTAGATAATCTCCAGACAAGTGACATGTACCCATGCGTCCAGATCATCCAATGCCAAGTAGCCCAGCGCCTGAAAACTGTATAAAAGGAAAGGCAACTAGTCTGTCCAAACACCAGAAATGAGCACCACCACTCGATTCACCGCATTATTGACCACAGCTGTGAAGAATCCAATGGACATCATGCAGGTCCTAGAGCATGCCATTCGGCCCACCATAGACCAATTGTTATCCGATCAAATGCTACCTCGTTCCGCAGCAGACACGATGGAAACACATCGGACACTTGCCGCCCTATGCCATTACGTTGTAAGTTGTCCCACTTGACCTGTTGAAATCAAACCCAATTGACAATCCATATTCTGCACAGAATGACCATTTTGAAGATCACATATCCGCGAAACAATTCCGACCCCGGTCATCGTGGACATTACTCTTGCTTCGCCGGATCATGAGCGAATACGGAGCCGTTCTTGTAGACAGCGAGCAGGATAAGGCATTAAGCCTACTCAAAGCAGCTGAGAAGCAGTCGCAAGGTTTCCGCCACTGCTACTTGTGCGAGACTGACTTCACCATAGATGGAGTAGAGAGATGGAGGGACTGGATTGAGAGACAAGCCAATCAGCCGTAGATACACTGCTCATAGATGTAAACCCATTATAATAGATTTCCGCACACAATTTTGACGCTGTCATATGATGCCGAAAAGGGCCGAATGAAAATGAAAGATGCCGAAGTAAGACTGAACATGCCGCCCAGCTTACACATGCGCCATCACAGCCGAAAATGCCAGTTGAAAACTCCGCGGCGGCCCAGAACATTGCCGCAACAACAACCCGACAGCAGACCAAAGAGGTATCGCCATTTCCTAAAGCAGCACGGCATGTCACCATAAACCCGGCACCATCACACTGTCATACTTGATTAGGCAACGCCGCTTTCCAGAACAAGAGCCACGGTGATTTCCGACCTAAAAATAGAAAATCCGAACAAGATTCGCGTCGAAGTTATCGCAGTTCCAGTAAAGGCATCCCAATTGTCCAACATACAGGACTGAGTCATAGAGAAGAATCCACAGCATTCTATCGGTTTCTTCATAGTGCCATCCGCGCATGATGCCGTACCCAATCCAAGCTAGCCGATATCCGAAAACATGCAGAACCACAGTCCTAGAAGAATATAAAAGCCCGCCCATTCCACTCATACTTTCACCATTCTTTCCTTCCCTCCTCCATCTCCCTTCCCAATAATGCCTCCTCGTCGTACCGCTTGTCCTACGTCTACACACAAAGTCGACATGCGCTGGGCCGTCCCTCAAATCCTTGGTCTCGCCGAAGGATGGTACGAATACAAGCAAGTAAGTAGCCATGGAGTATTGAATGTCTGTTTTATTAACCATTGATCCAGATATGTTCTTGGTGCAAAAATCACCCCGGTTACATGTGTACCTTGCGCTACACACCGCGCTGGAGCAGGGCATGTACCAACTGCAAGGTTGACAAAAAGGATTGCAGCAATAATACTGCCGAATGTGTAAGTTTCTGGTAATTGTTTTCGGTCGTTTTTCATGCTGATAACTTCATCTGTAATTTAGAAACAACACCCGGGCGACTTCTTGACTCGCGCCCTAGCTGGTAGCGACTTCTCATACGACCGACGGTCCCGTACCGTCCACCCAGATCCCGAAGAAGAAAGTGATGACAAGAGCGACAGCAACCAGGACGACGATGACGAGGAAGTAGACGAACTCGAAGAAAATGACGAGGACAACACAGCAGCCCTCCATGACGCGCCCACGAGCCCTATGCGCATTGAGGATGACGGCCCTCTTCCCTATTACGACGCTATGCACGCTTTCGAGTACACAGATTCCATTGTCGCGAATCAAAAGGATGTTGGCGAAGGAACCTCAGGTAAGTAATTGCAATTTCCTATCATCGACAGATTTCGGCAACCGTATTGTACAGGTATTACGCGTTCAAGCCCCAGCACGAGTACTAGCGGTCCTGTCGAAGGTTTACCATTGTATGTGCCATATACACAGTTGGTGCGAGATTTCCGCGAATGGCAAACGACTGCCAACCCGACAAATGGGCTTGAAGAGCTGGACGACCTCTGCGACAGAAACTTGCGACATTATTCCGATATGGAAAATCGACTTCGCGATCTGGTGGAATTATCGATGGAGCACATTGAGGAGATCCGTAAAATGTCCGGGGAAGTCAAAAGGTTCCGTAGGAAGTAAAAGGGATTATATGTATTTCTTCTTGTCGTATTTCCTTTCACCCTTCGTCGGAAACCAGTTGTCATAATATCTTGTAATCAATAAATTGTCTTGGCCATGCATATTTTAGTTTGACAACCATAATTTCATAATCTTGTAAAAAACAGAAACATAACCTAAAAGAAAAAGAGTTTATTTAACAAATGAGAAGAAATGAACTTGAAACTGTTGAAGCTCCAATAAGAAATTTAAGTTGTGTAAGCGTTTTCGGAAACTTGTTATTCATCATCAGGCGCCACTTGCGAGTCCTCGGGTACTTCTTCATGAACCATGCCTTCAATTAAATCCTTGGGTTGGGATAATAGTTCCCATGGTATTGCCAGCGGTTCCCTTGATATATAAGGTATCAAGCAATATGCGGCGAATCTCTTGTAGGAGACAGCTCCACTAAGTTCAGCACAGATGTAAGACCCTCCTTTCGTTCGTCGTAACACCATTAGAGGCCCGAAGTATCGTGGTTTTGTTTTCCGATCAAGTGATTTTTCAACTGGTGAATTCCTGACTAGAACCAAAGTACCTGGTGCGAAGTCCTGCGGTACGATGCGATGCTTATTATACTGTTCAAAATAACGAGCTTGTCGCAGCCGTGCTTGCTCCACTTTGTCCTTGACCCTTTCAAGATCTTCCGGTCGCTTCTGCAGCATTATAGCTCTTCCTGCTATTAGCTCTTCTTCGGAAATCATATCGACTTGATCGGGAAACATGAAGGTCGCTTCTGTGATGTCAAATGGGAATAATGGCTCCACTCCGTGCGCGATATAGTAGGGAGTATAACCTGTTGATTTTTGTACCGTAACACGTTCGGCCCATAAAACAAATCGGAGAATTAGTGGCCATATTGATAAGTCGCCTTCACAAGTCTTGACTATTGCTTCCCTAACATCGAGATGTTGTTTTTCAATCAAGCCGTTTGCCTGCAAATTATATCCCGAAATTCTGATGTGGTAGATTCCATATTTTTCCGCCAAATAGTTCACGGCTTTAACCCAAGGTGTACCATTGTCTGTCACGATAATAGCCATAGCTCCCCATCGCGACATAACATCCAACAGAAATTCTCCTATAACCGTATGGTTTTCCGATGCTACAGCCAGAGCTTCAGGCATTCCCGAAAGTGAACAACGTAGATGAAGACAGAGATGTTTTCCCCCTTTTCCTTTGGGCATAAAGAAAGTATCTGCATGAACCTTGACAAATAGCGACAATGGACGAGCTACCGTTGGCGGAATGAGGTTCTTTACCCTTGACTATCGCTGACATATATCGCAAGTCTTCAAGTACCACGTAAGATCATCACTGATGTTAGGCCACCAAAAACGCTTCGTGAGCCTATTCCACACAGTAAAATAAGACTTATGTCCTAAATTATCGTGTACTTCTTGGAGTATCCGAAGCCTATCTTCTTGTTGTACCACTTGTTTATGTTCACCATCGTCGGACCTTTTCCATAGTTTTCCGTCCAGTATGAAGAATTGCCTTACTTTCTTGAGGAAGCGGTCGTACTCCTTTCTTGTGCGAATCCATGCGGGTCTTTCGGGGTCGCCTAGAAATTCTTTGACCTTCTTTAATTCCTCATCCATGTCAGCTCCTCTGTCGGAAACCGGTAACTTAAGCATTGTAGTAATCTCCGAACGGTGAGGTACCAATTTAGCTGCAATAAGTACCATAGCCTTGTAAGACAATGATGATCCCGGTATTTTCTTCTGTACCATGGACATGTGAGTGAATTTCCGATCGTCATTTTTGTTTAAGACCCAGATTCCGAAGCCGCATGCCCTGTCAATCCAGTCTTCTACTTCTTCTTCGGAATCTTCTTGAGGATCTAATTCTGATCGTCTCCTTCTTGACAGACCGTCTGGTGAATGTGATTTTCCAGGGACGTGTTCTAGCTTGAAGTCAAACAAAAGTATGGCGGCTATCCAGCGATTTATTATAGCATTAGGTTGTATATCAGGGTTGTTTAACATTCCCTTGAGGTAACTCGCATCAGTCCTGACTATCAAGTTTTCCACTCCAACCAGGTATATCCGATACGCTCTAAGGCTGCGAAATAGGCCATATAACTCGATCTTGGCTTGTGAGTATCTTGATTCTCTTTCGTTCCAGGTTATAGAACCAAACCGCGCAGGATGTTCCTTTCCGTCTTCTTTAACCTGAGATAAAATAAAACCCACGGCTATGTTGCTTGAGTCCACCTCCATTATTATCTGTCCTTCGGATTCATAGTCCAATGCCGTTAATGCTCGAGACTGAATTAAGAGATGCTTTAAACTGTCCATTGCTTCTTGTTCTCTTTGTCCCCATGTGAATTCAACGTCCTTCTTTGTTAGTTCAGTTAACAGTCTTGAATGCATTGCATAATCTTTTATAAAGATACGCATTACACCCAATGTTCCCAAGAATGAGCGAACTTCTGTCAAGTTTTCACAAGGTTTCCAATCCCTGATAACTCTGACTTTTAACTCATCAACCGTCCTCCCTTGGATGCTGCACATATGGCCAACAACATTAATTCTTGGTACAGCCAAAAAGGATTTTGAGGCATTGAAGGTTCCTCCAGCATGCTGTATCCTTTGAATAATGCGATGTACATTGTTCAAGTGTTCCCAGACAAATCTTCTGATACCAGGGTTTTCGGAAATCGTTTCACAGACCCCATTCTCATCTTGATAATAAGATCGTGGTCCTTTGACCGGTACATCGTCCACAAAAGGTGCCGTAAATTCAGGAATCTCCGGCTCCAGGATAAATGACACATCTCCTTGTTGGACTTGAACTGAATTTGTAAATCCTTGTGGTAGACGGGTCAATCTCAGGTTTCCGATAGGCGAAGAGAACGTAGTATAATCTCTTGAATCTTGATGAAGAACCCGATGGTCAAATCCCACAAACAAATCAAACATGGCATAGATAGTTCTTCCACCGAATGATTCTGCATAGAGTTCTACAACTGGCGGTAGAGCAGAGTCTTTTATGGTCACTGCATTCAACCTTCTCAGGTCATGCACTACCTGTATTGCTCCGCTTTTCTTTGGCACATATAGGATCCTGGACCAATAAGGTGAACTAGAAGGTTCATATACTTTGCTTGCGACTTTATCTTGAAAAATTCTCGTGACTTCTTTAGCGATGCCTGGAGGTATCGGTATCAGTTTTTCCGCCCATGGTTCATGCAGTACAACGGGTATCTTTAGTGGTTCAAAATAGTCTTCTCTGAAGGCACCTTTCTCCATCTTGTTCCAAGCGAATCCCATCTCATGTTCTTTAATGATCCATTGAACTAGACGAGCTTCATCCGGTGTCAAGAAGCCATCTTCATTTATGTTCCAGGCGTCCATTCGTTCTTTAGTATAGCGTATTCCTGGTTCAATATGGTCCACTTTAAAAGGTAATGGTTTCATATTAGCCAGAGGATCTGATGGAATTCTTCTAATAACACGATATTCTTCGGGAAGTGTAGTTGACACAGGAAACGTCCGTCTTGCCACAGGTTTATATTTCTTCCTGGCTTTTATTATTAGTGCTCTTTGTTGAAAAGAGTAAGCATAAGTTTTCTGTAAACATTGGCCGATAAATCTAGCCGAAACTTCAAAATTAAAATTAGTAGGGTATATTTCATGGTATGATGATCCTCTTTCATCATCTATTCTTGCCGCAAATAAGGGAGTTATAAATCGTCCAAATGATAGTGCTGAAGGAATATCCTTCTCTTGCTGTTCATGTCGTTTCTTGTGCACTATATTTAACATGAACATCTTTCCCAACCATTTTAATTCAGTCGGGATTCTGGAAAATCTGCTGACTCTTTTTCGGAAACCTTATTCCTGGGCTGAGTTGGAATAGTAACCACCTTTTGCATGTTGGGGCAAGTCAAAGTAATTTCCTGGTCGCCATTTGTATAATCCCTAGTAGTGCATCCAGTATACACAAAGAACGGTCGTCCTATCAGAACTTGAAAAGGGGCTTTATCCACGACATGTACTTGAAAATAGAGTTCAAGGCTTCCAATAGTGATTTTAAGGTTTTCGCACATTCCATCTGTTTGCGATAATTCCGTGTTGGCAGACTCCATATATATTTTCCTTTCTGGGTTTATATTGTGAGACAGGTTCCTCCATATGCGCTTGTCCATTGCCATGATTTCCGATCCTTGGTCCAAAACACATTCTGCCGTGAATTCACCGTTTAGCAACGCAGGTATCACCCTGAGTTTCATAAGGGGAGAAGCCGTCAAAAGGACTCTATCTGATGGCCCATTTTCTGAAGCAAATTGTAGCACATAAGACCCTTCATTTTCTTCGCCGTGGACATAGCTAACCGTCGGAATTCTCTTTGGTGTAGTTGTTTCCTTGAAATATTTCCGAAGTTCTCCAGAAATAGCCAACAACTCTCTTTGAGAAATAGTAATTTCTGCATCCAAAGATTTTGATATGACTTTCTTAAGAAGGTCCAAATTTTCCGCTCCTGAGGTGAATCTATACTGGGGTCCTTTAGCCGGTTCAAATCTTACATGTGCTTCTGGTATTGTCTTTTCCGATTTCCTTTCGGCAATCACGACTTCAGGGACTTTTTCATAAGCAGATGAGTTTTTTCCTGGTCCAGGTTTGTCTTGGGGCGAAGACCTTGTCTTCAGATAAACCTCACCGATTTCTTCGTCGACTTCTTCGAGTTTACTGGAAGAATTAAACAATGTTTCAGCCGTAGTACAGGAAAACATCATCGTGGTAGCTGGCGACAGGTGAGGGGGTGCATCTCGAGCACGTTGTAGTTTGAGAATGTTTTCGATCCTTTCTTTTATTGTTCCAGTTCCATTGATCCAGTCACCGTTAGCCATTGTGAATCTACCATTCGGTCCTTGTTTGATGATTCCCTTGTTTATAAATTCATCCGGCAAGTTGCAAGACCTCATAATATGATTAATGTCTCCGCAAAACAAGCAACCAGGGGCATAGCACGGAGTGGAACGATACATAGGTCTTTCTTGCGTCGGAAAAGATGTATTTGGTTGGCCTTGCATAAACATCTTTATTGATCCTAATTCCGATGTCATTTTCCTTAGCATGAGCTCAAGAGCAGTTTCTTTGGTTTTCGTCCGTTCACGAGGTGTGTCTTCAAGGCCATACCTGTCAGAATAAGCGTTATCTTGAAGAACATATCGAGCCGCTCGATTAACTTGAAGATAATCATGAACTAGGCCCGGTTTCCGCTTTGGGTCTTCAGCCGTTAATTGAGTAAGAACCTTCGCCCTGAATTCTTTTGGGAGACCTAGAACATAGTTTCTGTTGATGTCGTCTCTTGATGATAATTGCTCCTTCTACAGATAAGTAGCTATAATCATGAATTCACAATGATATTCTGCTAGAAGTTCTTGATTATCCATGGGTTTGCTCGAAAACTTCTGTATTAATTTATGCAGGTCGTTGACTGAGTATTTGTAGAGCGAATCCAACCCAGGGAAATATTCCAGTAATATTTGTTTATTCTCCTTCCAGGATTTGTTTTCATCTAGAATATTCTTCCATGTTTCGTGGTATCGGTAATCCACATACCACAGGGTTTTTGTAATCCGCGTGATATCCGATGTGTCTCCCCTGTCTTTGCATAATTCCTCGATGTCCTCTAGGTATCGATGTAAAGGAGTAGTTGGTCCTGTAAACGATGGAGCATCTTTTGAGTTGCGGTTTGGGTAAGGCTTGACTTTGGGCGCCACAGTTTGAACTTCAAAAGGGTTAGCTTCGATTCCGTGATCCATTTCCGATATATGGCTGAGTACTGAAGATATTTGGCTTCCTGACGGTGTCGGTCTTTTCCTTCTTCTCTTGATGGGCGCTTCAGGAGGTTGTAGGGGTATAGCAAATTCTGCAGCAAGTTGACGAGTTATCCGACGGTCTGGAACAGACGGATCTATTGTGAACTGTAGACCCTCGCGGTGGGCTCCACGTTGTGAGGTGCGAAGTTGGGTAGGACGGGTCTGAAAAGCCTGTCTCTATAGTTCACAATGTGCGAAGGCAACGTGTGTACAACGATAGCACGTTGAAAAGGTTTTACTTGTTTTATAACAAGGAGCTTCCAGTGTATGAGGTTTAAACAACGGTTTCCGATGCGAGATGATATGATGTGTGTAGGTAGAATTTAACCCTGAAGGAAGCTGGAGAAGTACAGAGATATTCTACTCCTTAAATACCCGTCTGGTTGCCATGCCCAGATCGTACCATATACATCCACGAAGATCCGACCGCCCATGCAGACTTTATCTCGTCGGAAACCATGCTGCACTACAGCATGCTTCATATCTTGGCCACAAATTTCCTTATCTTCGGAAACCAAGCCCAAGCACAAGAGATCTTCCTGCGGCCGGATCAACTCCATGTTCTCCCCTAAACACACATCTCCTCCGACCCTCTTTCCACACCTATGACCCTTGTGTTTGTATCGAGATACTTCTGCTTTCTGCTACCACACGCTTGCATGTCGTCGGAAACCCCTGCATATCGTCGGAATCTGTTGCCATATTTGTCCCAGGTTGTATGTATGAGTATTTCCATGTGATTGACTCCCTTGTGGGTCCATAGTTACATCAGATTGTTAATATTGATCTGATGTTGTCGGCATCAGAAGTCCAATATTGCTCTGATGCTGTTATCTTTCTTGATCTGCCATTGAGTTGTAATAACATCTTGAGTCTTCCTTGTGCTTGTCTTCTTGTTTCATCATGTACATATTTCATATCTTGCATCTTCATATCTTAGACTTCATATTTCGTGCTTCTTCTTGTTCTTTCAGTTTCCGATAGTAGTTTCCGATCGTTATGGCGGATATGTCGCTTCTTGTGTATCTATGTTCTGAACCTTATGGTTTTTCATGTTTTCACGAGGGGCCAGCCCCAGCCCCTCACAGCAGGTACACGTCCTTCAATCCCAGGAGAAGCTCGCTATCTCATCCGTCCGTGGCGCACAAAAGGAAAAGGAGCTCTTACTTGCCCAGCTCGAAGAACACCACTATCACTTGCGCTACAACCTTCGTATGCGCGACTTGGTAGTCGAAAGCCTCCAGAAGTGGCAGGCCAAGCATGAACCCGGTATGTCATTCCCTCACAATACCTATCTCTACAATTGACCTGGTATGACTAGATGCACCTCTTCTCTTCGCTTGACCAGCAGGTCCACAGCGAGATCGTCCGGTGCCCAGTATCTACGTAGTCAAAAGCCCTTATAGTACCCTCAAGTAGTGTTGTTAGACTTCATAGGATAGAAATACGAATAGAATCTCCATGTGTTAAAATCTGGACTCCTTTGAACAGAGCTTCAACATTTTACACCGGGCAATTCAGTCGTCTTCGCTATTCTCAGAGTCGCTCAGATTCCCAGACAGGTCTTCATCAGCCGGTGGTTCTGAAGTGTCCAAGATCCTTTGTAACCCGTCTTTTGAAATGTTTAACCACTCTAATAAATTGTCCGGTAAGTCTATTTTTGACCGGGCAAAATAAGGTAAAACCCTAAATTGCGCGACTTTGTGACTCCACAGGGCACCGTTTAATTCTGCCACAATGTAGGATCCGCCTGTAGTCTGTTGGATGACAACCATCGGTCCAAGATATCGCGGCTTCATTTTCTTGTCTAGGCTAGACTCGATGCCTGTGTTGCGGACTAAAACCAAATTGCCCGGTTTAAAATCAAAGTCTTTTATAACAGCCTTGTGATCGGCTTCATACTTCAACAACCGGTCTACTTTGGCCTTAGTTATTTTAGCCTGAATTTCATCAATCAGAGTGGCTTGTTTAGCTAGCGCTTGAGCCCGAAAACCAATTAATTCTGCATCTGTTAGAATCCTACCTGGCAGTTTAACTAACCAGGTAGCTTCAACTATATCCAGAGGTATGGTAGGGTGCGCTGCTGTTACCATAAAGAAGGGTGAACAACCAAGCCGCTTCCTTACGGAAATACAGTCGGCCCACAGCACATGGTATAAGAACCAGAACCACTTCAAGATCTGACCACCTGTTGCTTTGTACAACATTTGACGGATATCCCAATGAGGCCTTTCCACTGTCCCATTTGCCCGTGAGTTATATGGAGAAATTCTGATACCCCGGATGCCATATTTATCAGCTAGCCATTTGACCGCTTTAATAAACGGAGGTCCATTGTCTGTCACTATCTCCACCATACAACCCCATCTTGTTATAATCTCTTCGAAGAGCCATTTGCCAATAGTTTCACTGTTTTCATTTTTAATTGCCCGTGTACTATGTATTTGCACCCGTTTGATGGCAGTGACATATTCATGGTATCACAATGCACGACTTGGAAAACGGACGGCGTATGAGTAACGACAGGGGGTATCTGGACCAGTATTTTCTGTCACTCTTGACAGAAATGGCAAGTCTTGATATACCACACCACATCTCGCTCTAATTCTGGCCACCAGAATCTACCCGCTGAAAGGTTTTTAGTGGAATAAACTCCTCGGTGTCCTAAACTGTCATGTGCTGCCTTCAACATATACATGCGGTCTTTCTTGGCGACCACTAGTCTGTGTTGAGAGTTTTCGCTCCGTCTGTACAGCCGTCCCTCTGCGTCTAAGAAGAAATGAGCTGCCCATCTTTTAAAGTTTTTAACCTTTTTAGATGTGTTGCAATAAGCGGGCAGGGTAGTCAAGTCTTTTAACCAGGTTGTTACGTCCGGTAACTTAGCATCATGATCTATGCCTATTTTAGTTCGTAGGTCCTCGGGGTATGCATCCACAACCGGATCCTCGGTCCGCTCTGGCAGTAAGTCTCTACTTATTTGGTTTGTAAAGGCTGTCATCGCAGTTACCACTTGTTTATTTTGCTGGGTTGTCTCCTTTTTCAAGAACTCCCTTAGCTCTTTACAAGTTTCTTGTGCTAGGACTTTGGCAGTTTTAATTTCTGTCTCGAAGTCTTTTACACAAGTAGCTCGCGTATGTAGAAATCCCTTCCTAGAGTCTATTTGATCTGCAAACTTCTCTATTTCAAATGGAATAGGCCCGTTTGGATCATCTAAGACACATTTAGGAGGTAATTCTTCTGCCTCTTCCTCGAGATCTGGGTTAGAATATTCTTCGTCCCCTGGATAATATGGTCTGCGAGATAGCCTGTCTGGTCCAAAAGTTGCTCCTACTTTGTGTACCAGTGTGAACTGGAACAATTTAATATTGTCAATCCACCGGTTTATAGTAGTGTTTGGCATCAGATCTGGATTCTCTAACATTCCCTTTATGTAAGATGCGTTGGTTTCTACTACTAATTTTCGTACCCCCAGTAGCCAGTGTCGACAAGCATACAAGGCTCTCATGAGGCCAAACAATTCTCTCTTAGGTTGAGAGAAGCGGGCTTCTCGTTCGTTCATAGGTATTGATCTGAATCGTACGTAGTACTTCTTTTTAGGGTCATCTATATCGCGTTGATAAATATAATAGCCTATAGCCATATATGAAGTATCAACCGCCAACACTACTTCCCCTTGCCCCTCGTAGTCTATGGTCTTTAGGCATTCGACCACGTCTAGACCTTCCTTTATAAGTTGCATGCTTTCTTCTTGTTCAGCACCCCACTCAAACGGGTTATTGCTCTTGAGTAATTTCGCAATGTGTTGTGCCCGTTTCGCGTAGTTAGGTATAAATATTTGCAATAGTCCCAGCGTTCCTAAGAATGCTCGTACATCGCTCACATTTTTACAAGTGCCCCAGTTTTTGATGACAGCTAGCTTATCTGGGGACGGTTTTCTTCCATCGTAGGAACACAAGTGTCCCACGACAGTGATTTCACTCTCACATACGACGGATTTATGCCCGCTAAACGTTCCCCCGCAATACCTCATTCTCTGAAGTACCTGGTTCACGTTATTCATATGCTCCCAGACAAACCGCCTAATCCCTGGATTTTCTTTGATAGTTTCATACGACCCGTCAGGTTGTTGGTAGCGTGAGGCGGGGCCTCTTACTGGTACGTTGTCTATATATGGCATAGTAAATTCTGGTACTTCCTCTTGCAAAATGAAATTAACGTCATCATGAAAGATTGGCACTGAATTTGTCCATCCCGTAGGCAGCGTTACTAGCCTCATAGCTCCAAAAGGCGTTTGAAATGTAGTCAGATCCCTAGATTCTTCCGCGAGAAGTCTTTCGTTGTATCCTACATATAAATCAAACATCCCTCCACAAGCCCATCCTGAGAAATGTATTGCCAATTCCTCAGTAGCCAGGGGAACCCCAGAGTGTGCAATTGTTACTGCGTTTAGCAGTTCCAAACTATGTACCACTCTTAGCTTCCCGTTTTTCTTTAGCACGGTGAACCAACACGTTCTATATGGTGAATTTGATGGTTCTATTATTTTGCTTTCCAATTTCTCCTTGAGTATCCGACACACCTCGCCTTGTAACCCCGGCGGAATAGGTATGTTCTTGAGCACCCAAGGCTTATGTTCGATAACCGGTATTTCTACCGGTGGAAAGTACTCTTCTTTGAAGCGTCCTTTCTCACTATCTTCCCAAGCAAAAGCTCCATTCTGGTTCATCATAAGGTTATGCATCAGGTCTCTTTCTGCCGGCCATAAGAAATCACTCTTGTGTACCTCGTCAAACTGTTCTTTTCTCTCTTGGGTATACCGGCCTGTTGGTACGAACGGTACTGGATTTGTCAGTAAAGCGGGCATATCAGCTAGAGGATCTCCCTTGATATCCCGCTTAATCCTATATCTCTCTGGTAGGTCCTGAAAAACTGGTCTCACTTTCTGTGCAACCGGCTTATATTTCTTTCCTACATACTGTCCTCGAGTCTTACTAGTGTCCCTTCTTTTACCCGCTAGTTTACCTATGCCCGGTTCTCGTGTAATATCTGTTTTCACTGTTTGTTGAACATATGATTTTCGGCTACTATACTTCTGACCCATGAACAAGGCAAGCTTTTCTCTCTCGTTATCTTCAATCGGGCTTTCTTTTCCCGCTACCTCTAAGTAGGCGTTCATTATCCCTCTTTCCGAAAATTTACCCGTCTCAGCTACAGTGTAACCGAGTACTTGTAAACTCCCCGTCCTGGAATCATATTCCAGCATAACTGCAGTATCTCCTTGATCATCGATCAACTCCTCGATGCTGGAAAAACTTGTTCTGCTGCTTGCACTGCAGTTGGCTTCCTTAGTTCTGCCGGTGATTTTCCTCTATCAAATGTTGGTACTACTAGCTTATTCCCATTTCTTGGATCCGTCAGAGTGATGGTTTGATTGCCAGACATTTCATTTTTAATGTTACAGGCGGATACTACTTCAAAAGGGTGACCCAGAAGAACTTTGTAAGGCGGGTCGTTTATGATGTGGACTTGTAGCAAGTATTTTAACCCGCCAAAATCAAACATCACATTTCTAGCCAAACCTAGAGTCCTTTCTACATGTCCTTGGGCGCTCTGCATATTGATGGTTATTTTTGGATTCCAGGATATACCCAATGAGACGGCAACATCTTTGGCCATGGATACTATTTCTGATCCTCCATCTAGTAGTGCTTCCTCCTGATCCACATTATTAACCTTTGGGTATACTGACCTAACTGGTCTGGCTTCTGTAGCTACCCATCTGATGTCAACGGGCTCATCTGTCTCTGCTAGGCTATCCAAGTATTGGACTACCGGATCGGTTACTACTATTGTACCCGCTTGACCTATTTCTGAGTCGTGAGGCAAGATACAATAATTGGTACACTGCAGCAAGTCTTCAATATATATTTCTACCCGCTTTTGGGTGTCTGATATTATATCCAGACTCGGTTCGGCATCTAACTCTATTGTTGGCTCAGAAGTACTAGGTAGTACTTCCTGACTAACAAATGATAGACTCTCTTCCGGATCAACCGGTTTATTTATTTCCCCGTCACTTTCTATATACTCATCATACCAATCTTTCCTGTTCTCGTCCTCTGTGATGTTTACATTGGACGCGACCGTAGGCTGGACTGGTACTCTGACTTTAGAAATATGCCGGGTTAATTCTTTTAATAAAGCAGGTGAATTGCCCAGCAACTGCCCCACTGTAGTACCTACCGGCGTATTTAATATTAAGTCTACTACGTCTTTTGTTACTGCGCTAGCTTCCACTGGTGCTCTGGTCTGATAAGCAGGTATATGTTTCTCTCTTGGGACGTCCCGCCTATGAACTTCATTCAAAGGCCTTACGTCCACAAAAGGTACCTCTGCCACTTGACTAGGCTGAGGATTCACATTTTCTTCCACACTTCTCGTTTGTGCAACCGGCTTCTTTCTAGTGTTCATAACGACTTCGACTATTTTATTTTTATTTTTCATCTTTGGCTGTTTTTCTAATTTGTCCTCCGGGGCTGATAAACCTACTAAGCTAGCCAACTTATTAGGGTCAGCTGATCCCATCCTCGAACACTTTAGAAATTTTCTTGGTCTGCGTCTTCCTGCATTTTACCGTATAGGTATTGCCTGACGTCGTTCAGATCCATTTTGTCCAGAAGGATTTCCAAGTCGGCCTGGGTTGAATCACCCAGGTTGAATTGTTCTCCTTCGGCTCTGTGAGCAACTGTGTGGTTGAACTGTATTATACCGGGCTGGTTCCTTGGTTTCACGTTAAGATTAACCGTGACCTTGCCGTCGACAAACAGAGCTTCAACTCGCTCTTTTACTGAGTCCCCTGCTTTTCCCCACGGAACAGGTCTTCCGTCAGCCAATTTAACTTTGCCATAGACATCTACTAATATCCATCCTTTAGCTATATGATCCCCTTTTACCGGGCATTCATTTTTCATATGGCCAGACTCATTGCAATAGAAACAAATGCCTGACGGGCTGCTGCTAGCACCATACCTAGGTCCGTTACTACCTGAGGATTGGGCTAGCACCCTAGACTGCGACATTAACCGGGTTAATTCCTCAATCTTATTATTAATAAGTTTCATATTGCTCTCAGCCTGTTTGGCTTGGATATTAAAGGTATCTTTCATCCTGCATATCTCAGCTTCTACCTTAGTAGACATTTCTGGATTAGCCTGGCTGTTTTGGCTTGTACTCGCGCGCGACGTTAACGATTTGTAGGTCGTTCGGGAACCTTGACCAATCGATATAGCCGTCTCGATCACATCATCCAATTTATACCGGTCTTCGGGTCGTACTTTTCCTTCTACAGCTTTACTTGTTACCTCTAAACGGCTCTGAACGTTACTTCTAAACTCTGGTTCTAGACACTCCAAGAACATTTCCACGGCTTCTCTGTTAGACAGTAAGGCGGGTTCTTTTTGTAGTTTAGAGACCTTGGCTACAAAGCTTCGTATCAAAGATTTCAGGTCCACGAGGTCGGTCTGATTGATTCCTCTATGATCCTTGCATAGTCGCTGTAATTTCTTAAGCGAACCCCGTTCTTGGTCGGCTGCCTGAGGATATGAGTCTATTAGTTCACTTTTGAACTTCTCCCAATTTTCCCCAGTATAGGATTTCAGATATTGCCACTCCATTTCTGAAGTCGCATCTGCGTATTTCCCTAGATTGGTAATTTTTTCCTCGTCCTCTGTGATTGAGTACTTTTTGTATAAGTCCTCCATTCGACTGATGAATCTCAGGAGTTCTTCTGGCTTTTCTGAATCAAAGGACGGGGCGTCCCTTGATTGGGGGTTGGGCATTCTGCTTTTATCCGCCATATTTTCTAGAGGAGGTATGCTCTCTGTACTAGTAGTGGTTTGGAAGTTTAAGCGGGGTACTGGTTTTAAAACTCGTTTACGGACGGTGGGTACTAGACCACTGGATAACCCGGCAGTAACTGAATTTAAAGTCGCGCGTTTCTTAGGAGCACCAGGCGGTTGTAATGCACTGATGGCTAATGAGGAAGTAGCGGCTTGTTTTGCTCGGTCTAACTTAGTTGCTCGTTTGACTGGCGACGACGTTTTACTAGAGCTTTTGTTTTTAGAAATTTTTGTAACCGGCGAAATCTTTACTAAGATCCAGTAATGATTTCAACCGGGCAGAACTGAATTCTTTATATAAAGAACCCGTTTATTTAGGTTTATATTATAATAACTGTAATCAGTCTAAAACCCCCTCGCGGTGGGCTCCAGATGAAGGACCTTGTTTGGGTCTGGTCAAGTGCTCAGTGATGGCCCGTTTGTATGTCCTGCTAGAAATGCTCTAACACAACACAACCAACAACCACAACAAAAACACACAACCAATCTCAAACAAATGCTTCTTTAATGCGAAGTTGGGGGTCTATGTACAAAAGAAAGACACAGTTGTCTTTTATAATATAAGCCGGGTAAACGTTTTCTTAACACAAAGACTCAGCCCAAGGGCGTGGTAGTGTAGTGTGATAAGTGTAGTTTGTGTGCGTATAACGCGAGGTGCTCGAATGAGACTTAGTCTGACACGACGATCAGAAAGAGAACTGAATAACTGTTTAACCGCTCCAGGTATGTGCGCGACGACACTGCCTGCAAAATAACCGCTCCAGGTATACACGTAGTGTTGCCTGCAAAATGACTGCTCCAGGTATGTGCGCGACGACACTGCCTGCAAAATTAAACCGCTCCAGGTATATGTTTAAACGTTGCCTGCAAAACTGCTTCCAGACTCAAGACTTAGTCAAGTAATCCGTCAAAAGCTTTGAACTCTCTCTAAAACTCGCAGTGAGGACTTTAACCGTATATATTCACTCTAGGTAAATCTACTCGGGGGAACCTGTTATTCTACGTTACATGCTGGGGTATTTATACGTTTCTGGGAGACAGGTTTTCGTAGGCGCCCGGAGGCGTTCTCTACTAAAACCTCGCACCCGATTGGTTTGTAGGTCCATACGGTTCTGCCCGTTTAATTACATTTTAGTCGTTCTAGATGAGTGGAGTAAGAATTTGAAATAACTGAAAAAGGATAGATTCTGAAGGCTTGTCAGGAACGAGCCTATTTTTAGAACGGTTAAACCGTCTTTCGGTGCCTGGGCATCTGTCTGCCTCCTGAGTACAGTCAGTTTTACTACGCCTTGGCTTTTTGGAATGTAAGCCGGGACAGAGTTACCCCACTGGTGAGTCATCTTGCCTCCGACTGTACCCGCTTTTCAGGGTCTATCAGGCTCCTGCCAAATAGCCCGCTATATTCCCTCTGTATGGCCCGTACGAGGCCCCGCTAATTAGCCCGGTAGAACTGTCTAAGTTTATTAGCCCGGTTTATTGACCTTTGCTAATTAACCCGGTATAACGTTCAATCAAACAGCCCGGTATAACGACTAAGTCATTTATCCCAGTATAAAGCCTAAGTCAAATAGACAGGTATAATTACTCGAGTTAAATAACCCAGCATAATGATTTGCTTTTCCTAATCTCTCGTTTTCGATGGCTGGTTTTTTAGAAGACTGACCTGCTATAAGTCTCTAGTCGAGTTTCTTCGTTATGGTTGGTGTCATTTAACCCGGTATAATTTAACCCGGTATAATGCCTCTGCCTTTGCACTCTGTTTAACCCGCTTATCTGACTTCCTCGAAATTGACGACATTACTAAGTGTATTTTCTTGGGCAGTAACTTTACATTTAGCCCGGTATAATTATACCGGGTTAAATGCAAAGCGTACCTGTGCTCTCCTTTATGCCGGGCTTATTATTATTCTAACTTTAAGCCGGTCAGATGCGCTTATAAGCCATACTGGTCATGCGACTAAGTCCAACCGTAAAGGCTTATTAACCCGCTTGTTTTAAAGTCTCTTGGTTTACTCTCCAGTTAAGTTCTTTAACGTGGACAGTTACCGTTGTCACTTTTACTTAAGCTTTTAGTGTGGTTTCGCTTATAGTTAAAATAGCCCGCTTAATTGATTAAGTGGAGGTCTACACTTGTCTTCATTATTCTCTGTCTCTCATTGGGTCATACTGAAGTCTTTAATACGACTTTAATAGTCTAGACTACTGAAATGATAGGATTTGTAGTAAAATCGCAAAATTTCATGGCCAGGCACTTAGGTGCCCTATCACCGCCTAGGTGGCCAAGGCCCTTGTATGCATACCATGACCGGCACCAAGCTTGACAGTGCGTTGGAAGGCACTTCTGGTTGGCATCGCACCTCCCCCCGTGGTGTGCACATCACCTTTTCTTTTCTTCTGTCCCTTCTCATTTCCTCCTTTTTCTTAGAACTACAGGCTTCTTTTTCCTGTCTCAAAGTGTTCTGTCAGCAAGCACGTGCCGCGGAAGAGACTCGTCGAGGGCTTCAACACCTTCATTTCGCCGAGCTTATCCAGCTTGTGCAGCTTGTGCAAGCTATGGCTGCGACTTTGCCCACCAACGTCATCATTGGCTCTTGTTTCTCTGACTGCGAAACCTTCGATGCCCTCCGTTCCATGGATCTTGAGCAGCTCTGTGCCGTGTATGATGCGCTCTGCGAGCCTCTTGACTCCGACAAGCCCATCAAGTTCACTCCTTTGTCCTCCTTCTTTGACCCCAACCATCCTCGACACGATCCTGCTACCTTCGCGCCCGCTCCCCAACCATCCGCTGCTGCCAAAGTCTGTGCACCAGCTCCTTCCAAGGCCAAATCGTCCAAAGGCAAGGGCAAAGGCAAAGGCAAAGGCAAAACTCCTGCCCGCCCTTACAAGTCTTCTTCTGTGGTTGTTGATGATTCGAATCCCGAGGCCTCCGCTGAGGAAGAGGATGGTGACTATGGTGATGTTATGGAGTCCTAATTCTTGCTGCAGTGCGCGCCTTCTGGCGCTTGTTTTTCTTATATTTCCTTCTTGTTCTCCACCTACTATTCTATCTAGCATATGTAGAATAGCTTTGTTTACTATTATATGCTATCTAATTATTCTCTTGTTTCTCTCTTGTGTGATATCAAGTGCTTTTATCTCCTGATGTAGTCCTTAACAGCAAGTTCTCTGTAGTGACCGCGTGCAAGTACAGTGCGCGCATATGTGTTGCACACTTGCCAGTATGTGCCCACCAACTTCTGCTCCTGTCTCTCTGTAGTGGGCGAGTGTAAGTGCGATGCACGCATATAAAAGATACACATATGCGTATACGCTAGCCCCCTGCTACTTCTGCCCTGCCCTTCTGACCTCTTTGCATTATCTCCTTATCTCCTTAAGCTCCTAGATCTATCTCTGCTTGGCTAGGCCATCTCTCCCCCCCACTATAAATTCAACTGTCCCCAGTTGACAGTTTCTTTACTGCCTTACATGGCTCTCCGATATCAGCACACTGCTGTTGCTCGCCAATTCACTGTTTTACTGAGACAACTCGCCGTTCATGCGGAGCTCGCAGAGGACTGCAACAACGGCCCTTTTCACTTTCCTTTACAATCTGCTCAGTCCCTCGTGCGTGCACTGGTAAACTTCTTGAATCCCTGCAAGCGCTCCTTCTGCTAACGTTCCTTCCAGGACCATATTACGCTGCCCTTGCGCTTTATTGACTTCAATCGCCAATTCCTGCCTTTGGTCATGACAATCGTGTTTTACGAAGGCCACGCTCAGCGCAGATTCAGCGATGATCATTTCGATGCATGCATGCTCAGTAACACCGCCCTTCACCTTCTCGATTGGTACAGTCATCTTGGCATGCCTTTTCACAACCTCCCACCCTCGGAACCAACAGGGACCGCCATTCTAGACGTAGATCCCGACGCCGCCCTTGTAGTAGATGATATTAGCTACGATTGAGTCCGCACACCTTTCTGATGGATGGTTTTGTAATATATATATGGTCCCGCAATGACCCTGTCTCTTATCATCATGCCCTCCCTTAATACTGAAATGTATGCATTTGCCCTTGATGTCTCAGAGCCTTATAAGCTTGAAGACAAAATGATTGAATGAAACCGGCGGCCACACCGGCAGTCACAGCATACTCTGTTAGTCATTTGATTTGCTCAAGTATTTCAGATGTACCCCAATATGTGACTGTGTATATATACTGTGAAGCAGGTAATCCTACTCTGTAATGGGAAACTGCCAGCCTAACTGCCGGCCTTGTACTTGATTTAAACACTTTGTTTAGACTAGCTCAGACTGTATCTTTGCTTGAATAAAACACTAGTTATTTAACTGTATGCAGCCTGGCCTACCAAACATGAACACTAGTTGATGACGCAGAACTGCCGGTTACATCGCCGGTCTCCAAAATGTTAGAACCCCAGCAAATCCATCACAAGCATAGAAGATCATGTGATTCACTGTTGCATTTGTGCTTACGACAGCCGGCCAGATTTGTACGAGGCAGCCGGTGCTGACACTAATGATGCCGGCTGCGCATCTGAAAATTGCCAGTCAACAATCACAATTATCATTACCCGTGCCAAAAATTAAATGGATCGCTGGTTTTAAATGGAATATCAAACAGGCAGCCGGGTACTGATTCATCTTTTCAAACATGATACCGCCGGTCTAACCGACATTTGCCAGCCAATGGATCCAATTTTTGAATATAGTGATGTGAGGGGCTGGGGCTGGCCCCTCGTGAAAACAAGAAAAACCATAAGGTTTAGAACATAGATACACAAGAAGCGACATATCCGCCCTAACAATTGGAAACTACGATCGGAAGCTGAAAGAACAAGAAGAAGCACGAAATATGAAGACTGAGATATGAAGATGCAAGTTTATTCGAAGATATGAAATATGTACATGATGAAACAAGAAGACAAGCACAAGGAAGACTCAAGATGTTATTACAACTCAATGGCAGATCAAGAAAGACAACAGCATCAGAGCAATATTGGACTTCTGATGCTGACAACATCAGATCAATATTAACAATCTGATGTAACTATGGACCCACAAGGGAGTCAATCACATGGAAATACTCATACATACAACCTGGGACAAATATGGTGACAGATTCCGACGATATGCAGGGGTTTCCGACGACATACAGGTGTGTGGTAGCAGAAAGCAGAAGAATCTCGACACAAACACAAGGGACATAGGTGTGGAAAGAGGGTTGGAGGAGATGTATGTTTAGGGGTGAAATTGGAGATGATCCGGCCACAGGAAGATTTCTTGTGCTTGGGCTTGGTTTCCGAAGATAAGGAAATTTGTGGCCAAGATATGAAGCATGCTGTAGTACAGCATGGTTTCTGACGAGATAAAGTCAGCACAGGCAGTCAGATCTTTGTGGATGTATAAGGTATGATCTGGGCATGGCAACCAGACGGGTATTTAAGGAGTAGAATATCTCTGTACTTCTCCAGCTTCCTTCAGGGTTAAATTCTACCTACACACATCATACCAGTTCGCATCGGAAACCATTGTTTAAACCTCATACACTGGAAGCTCCTTGTTATAAAACAAGTAAAACCTTTTCAACGTGCTATCGTTGTACACACGTTGGTTGCCTTTGCACATTGTGAACTGTAGAGACAGGCTTTTCAGACCACATCAGGAAAAAGACTTTTTTGAAAAAAGTCTTTTAATTTTTTAAAAAGACTTAAAAAGACTTAAAAAGACCCCAGGAGACCTGGGTCTCTAGGAGACTTTTAAAGCAAAGTCTCCAGGTACCAAACTTTTAAAGACTTTTTTATGTCTCTAGGAGTCTCTTTTTTGTCTTTTTATGTGTCCATAATGTCTCTTGATGTCTCTAAATGTCTTTTAATGTTACATTTTTGCTTTATAAAAACATTAAAAACATGACCTCATCTTAGCCAAATCACTACTACATAGATTAGATTGTATTAGTAAGTGTATTTGTATTTCTAAGTAGGTAATTAGGTATATTTAAATGTACTTAAGATTTGTCATGAAGTAACTATATTAGTCAGCACCTTACATAAACATACAATGGCAAATAAACCATCACATTAACTTGGGTACAATGAGAAGGGGAACTTATGTTGTGGAAATAATTTGCATTTGCCAGGAATTGAACCAACAGCTTCATGCATGACTTAAAACCAGCATACTTCCCCCTACACCATGTGCCTGTGTATATAGACTCACTGCAGGTCAAGTATGATGATAATGCTCTAGACTACATTAATTTGTTACATCACAAGTCATTGAATTTAGTCATGTTCAGATGTATTTTATATGAGATTTACAATGTAGATTACAAGTAATAGTTGACAATAGCTATTCATAAGTCTATTTTTTCCCAGCTCTTTATGTCTTTAAATGTCTTTTTGAGTCTTTTTGTAGCTTTTTAATACACTTTATGAGACATTTTTAATATCTTTTAGAAACATAAAAAGATTTATACAATTACATCAATACATTTAAATACTTAAAAAAATTGAAAGACTTTAAAAGACATAAAAAGACCTAAAAAGACATAGAAAGAATTACATATTTCCCTAAAGTCTCTAGGAGACCTTTAAAAGTATAAAAAAGACATAAAATTCACCAAAAGACATATTGATGTCTCAAAAAGACAGTAAATTTCCCAAGAGACACATAGATGTCTCAAAAAGTCTCTTTTCAAAAAAGTGGTTTTCCTGATGCAGTCCTACCCAACTTCGCACCTCACAGTGCACATGTCCCCTTTTTCCAGCCTTTTCGTGCATGGCTCTCTGGCACTGACTGAAGCTACATGCCACTCGCCCCGTATCTCGCACTTGTGCGTGCAGCTTCACTACAGCAAGCTCGTCCTGCGCTTATGTGGTACTACTGATGCTGAGCGCTACGGCACCCTCCCTCACTCTGAACACTTCCAACAACTCCACTATGCCGCCCAGGTCTTTTACCAGGAGGAATTCTTTCCTGTGGGTCTTTCTCCTCATGCACTGTGCTGACCCTGACAATCACTTCTTAGGATGTTTAATTCCCGAACTGACATTTTGCCGTCTTTTCCATTGATAACTATCTATAGTCATAGCTAGCATCTATTCCTTGGTACATGTGTCATGACCCTGTATTTGAAATAAGACTGTCGGGTAACATTGTTATGCATTTTCAGCATCAATCCCAAAACAGACATCATTTTGCCAAACGGGGAAAGACCTGCATCTCCTCTGATGCGCGCACTCTTTTGCTGCAATGCGCGCACAGTCTTCCCCCCTTCTTCTCGTTGCTATATGGGCTCTTGTATTCAGGTCCCTTCCATCCCACTCAATCTCCGTGAATGTAACGTTGGACAGGTATAGCCCTGTGCTATGACCCATCTGGACCCTTTTGTAAAGTCCCTCTTTTAACTCCTTGGGCCTGCTGTTCGGTCAGTCACCAGCTGCGCACTGTGCTGATCAACCCGGTGAAGACTATATAAGCGCTTGCCGTTTTCTGTATGAGTGCATCGCACTTTATTCCAGCTGTTCTCAACTTCTACCATGGCCACTACTCATGCTCCTCTTTTTAACTTCACCAATGTCAAGCATCAACTCTTGCTGATCCAGGACATTCATGGGTTGGCCTCTGCCACCCCTGCAAATTACACCGGCAGTCTGGAGCTACTTGCTGTCGATTTGGTGCGTGCATTGCACGGTTCCCTTGTTGTATGTTACTGACTTTGTCTGGCATGATTGCAGAACTGCTGGCGTGGACGCACAGCGGTATCACTCGCGTTATAAACAACAATGAAGCTATCGAGATACTCAATGAGACTCGCGCCATATATACGTCACTAAAGCTGACCACCATATTTGCTCCTTCTCCCCTGCCGCCAATGCATTTATCAATTTGCATGAACAAGTCCTCAAGGCTAAAGCTGCCGCTTCTCGTCAGCGCACCCATACCCCTACTGGACCTGTGCGTTCCTCTTCCTCTCCTAACCCTTTCTATACTTAATCCCCTTTTTGGTGCGCACAGTGCAACATTCGCATTCTTATGTGTTCCGCAACTGCGGACCTTGAGACCGCCTCCACACCTGGAGGTACTACATCTCCTGACTCTGACAATGACAAGGTGTGGCTAACCTTGGTTTCTTTACCAGACATCACTAACATGCAACTTTACATGCTCCTCAAAAAGATGGCCCTTAACGACAAAGTTGAAGCCGCAACTGAGGGAGGTCCTCCCAGCAGGCAGCATACACCCGAGCCAAGTCCTAACAAGAAGCGTGCCGCGCCTCCTGATACTCCTAAACAGGTGTGTGTTTGACCCGTCTCCGCTGCGCGCACTTAGATTCTTATAGAAATACCAGCACGAGCACGGAGACACGCCTGGTTACTGCTCTCGTCCCCTTGGTCAAGGCATGACTTATCGTCAAACCGAGCTTCGTCGCTCACTCCGTGATGCCGCTGATAGGGCACCTAAGTGCCTGGCCATGAAATTTTGCGATTTTACTACAAATCCTATCATTTCAGTAGTCTAGACTATTAAAGTCGTATTAAAGACTTCAGTATGACCCAATGAGAGACAGAGAATAATGAAGACAAGTGTAGACCTCCACTTAATCAATTAAGCGGGCTATTTTAACTATAAGCGAAACCACACTAAAAGCTTAAGTAAAAGTGACAACGGTAACTGTCCACGTTAAAGAACTTAACTGGAGAGTAAACCAAGAGACTTTAAAACAAGCGGGTTAATAAGCCTTTACGGTTGGACTTAGTCGCATGACCAGTATGGCTTATAAGCGCATCTGACCGGCTTAAAGTTAGAATAATAATAAGCCCGGCATAAAGGAGAGCACAGGTACGCTTTGCATTTAACCCGGTATAATTATACCGGGCTAAATGTAAAGTTACTGCCCAAGAAAATACACTTAGTAATGTCGTCAATTTCGAGGAAGTCAGATAAGCGGGTTAAACAGAGTGCAAAGGCAGAGGCATTATACCGGGTTAAATTATACCGGGTTAAATGACACCAACCATAACGAAGAAACTCGACTAGAGACTTATAGCAGGTCAGTCTTCTAAAAAACCAGCCATCGAAAACGAGAGATTAGGAAAAGCAAATCATTATGCTGGGTTATTTAACTCGAGTAATTATACCGGGCTATTTGACTTAGGCATTATACTGGGCTAAATGACTTAGTCGTTATACCGGGCTGTTTGATTGAACGTTATACCGGGTTAATTAGCAAAGGTCAATAAACCGGGCTAATAAACTTAGACAGTTCTACCGGGCTAATTAGCGGGGCCTCGTACGGGCCATACAGAGGGAATATAGCGGGCTATTTGGCAGGAGCCTGATAGACCCTGAAAAGCGGGTACAGTCGGAGGCAAGATGACTCACCAGTGGGGTAACTCTGTCCCGGCTTACATTCCAAAAAGCCAAGGCGTAGTAAAACTGACTGTACTCAGGAGGCAGACAGATGCCCAGGCACCGAAAGACGGTTTAACCGTTCTAAAAATAGGCTCGTTCCTGACAAGCCTTCAGAATCTATCCTTTTTCAGTTATTTCAAATTCTTACTCCACTCATCTAGAACGACTAAAATGTAATTAAACGGGCAGAACCGTATGGACCTACAAACCAATCGGGTGCGAGGTTTTAGTAGAGAACGCCTCCGGGCGCCTACGAAAACCTGTCTCCCAGAAACGTATAAATACCCCAGCATGTAACGTAGAATAACAGGTTCCCCCGAGTAGATTTACCTAGAGTGAATATATACGGTTAAAGTCCTCACTGCGAGTTTTAGAGAGAGTTCAAAGCTTTTGACGGATTACTTGACTAAGTCTTGAGTCTGGAAGCAGTTTTGCAGGCAACGTTTAAACATATACCTGGAGCGGTTTAATTTTGCAGGCAGTGTCGTCGCGCACATACCTGGAGCAGTCATTTTGCAGGCAACACTACGTGTATACCTGGAGCGGTTATTTTGCAGGCAGTGTCGTCGCGCACATACCTGGAGCGGTTAAACAGTTATTCAGTTCTCTTTCTGATCGTCGTGTCAGACTAAGTCTCATTCGAGCACCTCGCGTTATACGCACACAAACTACACTTATCACACTACACTACCACGCCCTTGGGCTGAGTCTTTGTGTTAAGAAAACGTTTACCCGGCTTATATTATAAAAGACAACTGTGTCTTTCTTTTGTACATAGACCCCCAACTTCGCATTAAAGAAGCATTTGTTTGAGATTGGTTGTGTGTTTTTGTTGTGGTTGTTGGTTGTGTTGTGTTAGAGCATTTCTAGCAGGACATACAAACGGGCCATCACTGAGCACTTGACCAGACCCAAACAAGGTCCTTCACCGCCGCAGGTGAGGCCTCTCCTAAGAAAGCCAGGCTGGGCTCAGAGGGCGTTCCTACGTTTCCCGACTCTCCTTTTATTATGCAAGGTGCGTGCATCGCACCGTTCTCTTACTAATCTTTTCTAACCCTTCTCCCTCAGGCACTTCTCTTGTTTTGGACAATGACAAGGTCAATGCTTGTCTCGATGCCACTGCTAACCTCCTTAAGGAGCCCCTTAACACGGGTAACCCTTCCGAGTTGGTGATGCACTGCCTCATCGGCAATTTACAGGCTGAGATCATTTGTGATCTCCACAAGGTTGACTTCATCCTCAAGTGCCGCACGCTCCTCGTCGAGCAGCTTGTCATCTTGCAGTGCAGCCTCGACGTTACTGGTGTTGCCGCCACCGAGGACAAACCGGCCCAGTAGATAGCCTGGCTCAATGTGCGCTGCGCGCCTTAAAGAGGCATCTGTAGCTAGCTCTCTTTGTATTCCCCATCTTCTTTACCCAATATATTATATTGTGGTCACTTTTCTTCCTACAGTGCTCGCACATCTAAGTGTCTTCTTTGCCCCAGTCATCCTCGTCTTCTTCATCTTCTTCCACTGTAAGCACACTGCCCTACCCGAGGGTACACCAGGCTCGTCAAAGATATAATCTTTGGGAATAGCTGGTTCATAATCCGGCGCCTCTAACATTTTAGCGAGGTTCTCCTTGGTCTGATCAATTATATCATCCAAGCCGTCCGGTAAGCGCAGCTGCCTTCGTGCAAAGTAGGGAATGAGGCAGAACGCTGCCACCTTATCCTTCAACACAGAGCCATCCATCTCTGCCACTAAGTATGCTCCACCATCTTTTCGTGCAATAACAATGTAAGGCCTGTTCCACCGTGCGAGCATCTTACGATTCAGACTGGACTCTATGCCCGAGTTCCTCATTAACACCACATCTCCTGGCTTAAACACATAGTCACGGATTTTAGCCGAATGCTTCTTTTCAAATGCCCTGATTGCATCTCTTTTCGTCTTCGATACTCGTGCATGCATCTCCTCTACTGTGTCGCGATGTTTGGCTAGTGCGCGTGCACGATACCCCACTAACTCCTCTGTAGTCAGTATGCGATCTGGCAGCTTTACCAGCCACGTGGCTTCTGCTATGTCAAACAGTAGTATGGGGTGCATGCCCGTCACCATGAAGAATGGGGAACACCTGAATCCTCGTCGCACAGTGATACGATCCGCCCACAACACATGGTAGAAGAATCTACTCCAACGCTTATGTGCGCCTTCTGTCCCTCCACACGCTTTCCACAACATCTGTCTTATGTCCCAATGGGGACACTCTATCTTGCCATTCGCTTGCGAATTGTACACTGAGATGGTAATCCCTGTAATCCCATACTTCTTTTCTAAATACTTGAGCGCTGCGCAGAACGGTCCACCGTTATCTGTGATGATTTCTTGCAGACAGCCCCAACAGCAGATAATGTCCTCAAATATCCACTGCGCTATCGCACGGGCATTCTCTTTCTTTAACGGCCGTCCTTCTGCCCATGAGCTCAGCACACATCTTCCGTGCACTATGTAATTGTACCCATTGGAGGCTGGGGACATGTGCATAGTGTCTGCATGTAGTTGCTGGAAGATAGACGGTGTGTGTGTCTCGGTGTGCGGGATCTGGATGATCGTCTTCTGCCTTAACTGACAGACATGACATGTTTTCACATACCAGTAGACATCCCTTTCCAACTCAGGCCACCAGAAGCGCTCAGCTAGCAGTTTATGCATAGTGTATGCTCCTCTGTGCCCCAAGCTGTCATGCGCTGAGCGCAGCATGCGTGTCTGCTGCGCCTGATCTATCACCAACTTATGCGCGTCATCTATGGATCTCCGGTACATCCGTCCGTCCTTGTCTAGGAAGAAGTTACGAGCATTCCTCGTAAAGTTCTGATATTCTCGCTCCATCATGCCTTTAGGCCTAGTGGTTGGATTCTGCAACCAGTAGCGTATCATCGGCAATTTCTCATCCATATCTTTTCCTGCAGATGTCCTGTTGCGCTCATCGTACTCCTCATCCTCCAGATCCTCTATTCTGGAGTCGGGTATCGCGTGTGCTAGTATGAATTTCTCTAAGTACTCGCGCTGCGCGAGCGGCACACTCTCTTTCTGTATGAAGTCCCGCACGGTCCGCTTTTCCGCTTCCGTCTCTTTCCGTGCATGCTCGAGCTCCTGCTGGAAACAGCCTATAGAGCGCGCTTCTGGTAACTTGTGCGCTGTGGGACCTTCAAACAACTCGTTGAGGAGTCCTGTGTATAGATACCCGCTGTGATCATTGATCTGTTCTTTGAACTCCTCAAAGTCCAGGGGATCCGGGTCCCCTTCATAGACTTTCTCGTATTCGAGTGGTCCCACCTCCTGATCATCATCTTCTTCAGAGTGTGCGTACATCTCGTCTCCTGGTTGCCCTTCTCTGCACGATAAACCACCTGCACCGAAAGTCTTTCCCGCAACATGTTTCAACTGGAAGTGATACATAAGTATTTTATCTATCCAGTGATTAATAGTTGCATTAGGGCCCATGCCCGGATTATCCAACATGCCCTTCAAGTATTTGGCATCCGTTTCCACCACCAGCTTGCGCGCACCGATGAGCCAGTAATAACAGGCTTGTAGTGCCCGTAAGAGTCCATACAACTCCCGTTTGGGCTGTGAGAAGCGCTGCTCGTGTTCCGTTAACAGTATTGATCTGAAGCGTGCATATACCCTCTTCTTCGAATCTTGTGGGTCCTGCTGGTAAATATAGAATCCTACTGCTTGCCATGATGTGTCTACAGCTACAGCCAAAGTAATCGGCCCTGGCAATGTGTAGTCCAGTGGTTTCACGCAATGTGCGTTGCGTGCACCGTCTTTCAGCGAGTCCATACTAGCTTGCTGAGCGGGCCCCCACTCAAAGGGCTCTTTCCCACGCAATAGCCATTGTATGTGCTCTGCACGCTTTGCATAATCCGAGATGTAAATCCGTAGCAGACCCATTGTACCCATGAATGCGCGCACATCACTGATGTTCTTGCATGGCCCCCAATTGAGGATTGCATGCACTTTATCAGGTGCTGGCTTTCGCCCTTCATATGTGCACAGGTGCCCCACCACTACTATCTCCGCCGCACACAGTATGGACTTCTTTCCACTAAATGTTCCTCCTGAGTATTTCATGCGCTGCACGATTCTGTTGACATTCAACATGTGCTCCCATACGAATCTCCTTATTCCCTTATTCTCTGGTATTGTCTCGTATCCTCCTCCTTCTAACTCATAGCGCGTTTTAGGTCCCCTAATAGGTACATCATCTATATAGGGCTCTGTAACTTCAGGTATTTCATCATGTAATATGTAGGCAACATCCTCATGAAAGATGGGAACAGAGTTCGTCCATCCCATAGGTAGGGTTACTAAGTGCAGCGCACCGAACGGCGTCTGGAATGTAGTCAGGTCTCTAGAGGACTCAGCTAACAGGCGCTCATCATACCCAACATACAAGTCTAGAATGCCGCCTCATGCGCGCCCCGCAAAGTGTTCCGCTAGGCTCTCCGCTGCTGGAGGTAGCCCTGAATGTGCAATGGTTACTGCGTTTAATGGTTCGAGACTGTGCACAATTCTGAACGAGACCCCGTCTTTCTTAGTCACTGTAAACCAGCACAACCGGTACAACGAGCTCGAGGGCTCATATGTGCCTGTGCGAATCTTGGTGGCAATGAATTCACATATGCACTCATACATCCCAGGTGGTATCGGAATGTTCTTCAATACCCAAGGCGTGTGCTCTACAGTGGGAATGTCTACTGGAGGGAAGAAGTCCGTACGGAATCTACCCTTCTCTGTGTCATCCCACGCGAACGCCTCGTTCTGCTGCATGAAAACTTGATGCACCAACTTGCGCTCCTCGGACCACAGGAAATCCCCTTCATGCGCCTTGTCAATCCCTTCCATGCACTCAGCGGTGTACTGACCTGTAGGTATGAAGTCTGGCGGATGTGGTGACAATTGCGGCATATCCTTTAGTGGGTCCCCTTTAATCTCCCTCACTATTCTAAACTTCTCTGGTAAATCTTGATAAACAGGCCTGACTTTCTCAGCCACTGGCTTATACTTCTTTCCTACGAGCACTGTAACAGTTGTGGCATTCTTGCCAGTCAAGCGCTTACGCGTTACTCCTTGTCTTTTACTAGGGACCTGTTCCTCGTGCGATGCGCGGAACTGCCCTCTAGGTTCTCCTTTGACTACTTCCTCCTTGCACCATTCGCACTGCTGAAAATATTTGTATATTCTTTCTTTCTCATTATCCTCCATCTTAGCTTCATGTACTGCTTGAGCCATGTATACATCCCTGAGCTCAGCGCTCCCAAACCGCTTCTTATTCTTTGGTAGCGCATACCCCGCTATCTCTATTTTCCCCGTGTGATCATCTCTGTCAAACATCAATGCGACCTCTCCTTGACGCATCAAATCATCGAGGATTGAAAATCCTGATCTGCATTAGGGTTTTCTGCTGTACCAGGGTCCTGCAACTTAGGTTCGCGCTGCACTATCTTGGGACCACACCCTCAGTTATAGGTGGGTACTACCAGTTTGCACTGTGTGTTGGGGTCAGTGAGCGTAAGCTCAACTGTTCCATCGCTGCGCGTCTTCACATTGCTTTCCGTGAGGATCTCGAACGGCCTGCCCAAGAGCACCTCGTAAGCCGCTGTGCTGATGACATGCACTTGCAAATACACTGTCAGTCCGTTAAACACAAACGGTACATTGTGCACTAAGCCCTTGGTGGATTCCACCTGCTTATTCGCGCTCTGCATCCGTATAGTGAAGTCTGGGTCCCAACTAAGTCCTAAGTGCTCCGCGGTATCGTGTGCCATGGACACAATCTGCGACCCACTGTCAAGCAAAGTCTCCACATGTCCCTTGCCGTTGATGAGCGGAAATACCGCCTTTAGATGGTGCGATTCGTGCGCCACAATAAGCCCCTTAGGCTTTTCGCCCGGCTGCAGAGTCGAGACGTACTGCTTGTACGGGTCTTCCATGATGATGGTCCCCGGTTGTAGTCCGCTGCGCTCATCTGAGCAAGTAAGGAAAGTGGCCACTGGTAGCTCGTCCATCTGCATAAACTCCTCTTCCTCTTCTTCCTCTGCTAACCGCGCGATAGCCTCATCTACTTCACGCTCTTCTTCATCATAGTCTAATTGTAGTACACGCATCGTGTTCAAATCCAATGGTACCTTTCTTGGTACTATGCGCTCAACGAACTTTCTTCTAAAACCTGCAGTCGATATGCCTAACAACTGGCCCTGCGTGATCTCGATCTTCTGATTTTCTAAGTGTTTGAGGACTGCATCAGCCTGTGCCTCATCTTCGATAGGTGCGCGCAGCTTATAGGCCGGCTTCTTCACTTTCTCTGGTACGTGCAGCGGCAGTACCATTACATATGGCACTGCTGCTGGTCGTGCACTAGGCCCAGCCTTTGCAGGAACCTCAAACACTACTTTTTTCTTTACTGGTGTGCTGCGCGCACCTTGCTCCTCCACTACTTCTCGCAACTCATCTTCCTCATCATCACTCGCGTCCTCAACTGATGCTCTGGGTATATTTCTGATTGGTAACTTTCTATTTGCGCCCTCCAGGTTCTTGGGTTTATCAGAGCCGCTACGCATAACTCTGCCCGCGTTTCCCTTCATCAGACTCAATCGAAACCCTGACTGAGTGCAGCGTCGCATTCGGCTTTCATAGTCGCTATTAGCTGACGCTGTTCCTCTATCACCTCCTCAGGCGTCTTCGCCGATGCGCGCTCCTTCAGGAACGCCTTCTTACTCTCCAGCTCTTGCTGAAGTGCGCGTATCTGCTCCTCATAGGTCTCGTCCAAGGAACTGGCCGGTTGGTACATTTGTGAGTATACCATGCTAGGAGGCATACTCATGTACGAGGGATGGACGGGTGCCATATACGCTTGCTGCACGGGCTGCCTGTTCTTCTTGTGCCATTTGTTGACGTGCTCTTTGATCGTGCACGAAGGGTCCCAGGGTATCGACGACCCATCAGGCAACTGTAAGCGCCCCGCCTCTGTGATGACAATCCTTCCAGCTGACAAGTCTTGCTGCCATACGATGCACTCAGCAACCACATGTCCCGTCTGCTTGCAGTAGAAGCAACGGGGCTCCGGGCGTTGTTGGTATTGGAAAGGCCTAGGCAGCGGTCCACCGAAACCCGGTGCGCTCATGGGCATCATGGGGGCTACTGGTTGCACAGGCACCGACATCGGTGCGGTGCATGCAGCCATGACATTGCGAATAATGTCCTCTAATTCCTTCTTACTCGACTCCTTCGACTTTGCCACTGTCTTCTCTACTAACGATAAGGTATCTTTAAAAGAGGCGACGAACCCTTTCAGGTCCTCAATCTCTCTGCGCAGCAAACCAACATCCGCGGCCTCGGTCTTGATGGCGGGCACCGGCATAAGTCCATCAGTGCTATCGTGCCCTAGGCTCAGCATAGTGCTTGGGTTCTTGGTGCGGGCCATTTGTTCCGCCATCTCAGCCACTTGTTTGAGAGGGTACATGTCCTCGGTGCGCGCTTCTACCATCACCCCAGTAGGTGCGGTGAACTGTATATTGCGCTCAGTCAAGAACTTGTCGAACGATGCGTGCGTCGTGTAATCAATGTCCAGTTTATTAAACAAACGATCCCTGAACCCCGCAGTGAGACTATTGGTGAAGTAAGTCACCAGGGTATGATTCGTGAGCAGGGTAGGCGCCTTCGTGAGCTTAGCCGCCTCGGCCAAGAACACGTGATTGAAGTCTAGCAACACCTGGAGGTCTTCCTCCGAGATGTGCTGATTCTCCTTGCAGAGCTTCTTGAGCCGCATGATGGACCCTGTCTGAATGCTGATCACCTCCGGGTACTTGTTGAGAATCATTTTCTTGAGCTCAGCATACCCTTTGGTATCATAACCTGGTAGATTCTTCCACTCCTCCGCTGTCTGCATGGGTACATATTTTATTACATATCCCCTCTTCTCATCGTCCTCCGTCACCTCTGCGCGCTTAAACCAATCCTCCAGGTCCTCGAAGTACTGCGGCAGCTCATCACGCTCTGCAGCAGGATCGAAGCTCGGCACGCCGCGTGCACCGCGTACTGGCATGGACATATCCTTAGGCATAGTTTCTGGTTCTCGTGGGGGTGAATTTCGTTCGCTTTCTGAAAGATCTGACAAGTCTCCTTCAAATATATCTCTTGCTACACGCTCTGCTTCACTTTCGCTATTTTCCGCCGTGCGCTGCACGGATGTCTTAGCAGTCCCAAATACTTCCGAGAATGGAGGAGGGGTGTCTTGGGTAGCTTGGCTATCAGAAGTACCGAATGGTGCGGTTTCAAGTGTAATATCACTGTCCACTAATTGGTCTTCTGATTCAATGCCAGATGGTGGTCCCCAAAATCCACTAGCCCCTACTCTTAATTCCGAGTCGCTTTCGGTGAGCGCACCTGGGATGTGCTGCGCTAATCCCTGAGTCTCGATCTGCAACTGTGCTTCCTCCCTCGCTCTTTTCTTTGCTTTTCTATCTCGCGTCGGTGTAATTACCAACGGCTCTACCAGCTCAGCATCTTTCTTGCTCCTCGTGGTTCTCTCGTGTGAAGGCACCGTTCCAAAGGATGGTCTGGCTTCTTCTGGCTCGGCGAGTGATGAAGGCGCAGGAAATTTGCCTCGCTTGTTACTCGTCCCCGTTTTATTTGAAATTTTTGTAATTTATTGTAATAGGCGCAAGCCGTAGTTCCCGAAACACTAAATGAGATTTCTGAACCTTCCCCTCGCGGTGGGCTCCAGATGAGAGGTCTACTGCGTAGCTAGACTCGAAATCGTGAAACACAACACACACACACACACCCAGCGGAGCGAGATCCTATCCCTTAGATCAAGCGAACGCCCTCAACTAAACAGCTAGTATAATCTATGCTCTGTTCTGGTTCCCATTCTGGGCATGCGATGTGCGCACCTCGTGTCCTCTAGTCTTTGTAACAGCAAGTAGTGCCTGCAAGTTTGTTTGTAAGGAGGGGTTTAATTCTAGTAAATCTCGGATAGAGCCTGGTTGCTAGTGGCATGTGCTAGGCAAAATGATAAATGAAATAAGTTGTTTTTAGCAAACAGCTTCGCTGCACACACTTCCGGGTCCGGTGACCTCGTGCGATGCACAGACTCTCCAAAGTCCAACAATCCAAGACTCTCCAAAGTCTTTCACCCAGCGGTGCAGTCTCACAGTCTAAACACTACAGTGCGAGTTTCTGTACACAGTTGTACTGACTCCTCACTGAGCTCTCCAAATGACCCGGTGGCCAGAAGCTATCCAAAACTCCTATGATTCACAAATACTTCACAGTTAAAACCCTAACAAAAGCTAAACACAGCCTGCTGACGGCCTGGGACAGAACCCAGCACACAGATCTAGTGGGTAGACAATTGCTTGGATTACTATAGACAAGGATACAGGTTTATATGTGATGCACACATGTGTACTAATAATAAGGTAAAGTAAATACTAGCAACGTGCGGCCAAAGGTCCGTGCATCGCATCCGGGCTTCCCTTCGAGTGTCCTGATCTCTTAGCATTCGCTGCACGCATGTCGTTCATTCCCTCGGGCTTTTGTGCGTCCCTTTTGATGCGCACTGCCACGGTCACATGATGTGTGGACTTAGGCAAATTCTGCCTTTGCAATGCACGCACATGAGATGCGCGCACAGCCCTTCACACTGCCCTTGGTACCTGCTCAGCTGTACTCACACCGCACTTCACTGGTGCTTAACCGTTCTGCGCCTCTTCAATCGCTCGCACAGATGGCCAGACTATGCACTTTGAGCTGTGCAGTTCGCTGACCGCTCCCTCTCGCGATACAGTGCGCGCAGGCGCTTATAGTTATACAGCACGCTGATAGCTATAGACTACGAGGCAGGCTCCACTCTAGTCCCTCTGTGTCTCCCGCGCGCAGCTATCCCACTAATGGAACTTCTGACTGTTTACACCCGTAGCCAAAAAGCAGCCCTGTCAACACGTCCAACTTCCGTGATCGCCAACGACGTGCCAATATCAAGGTACATCTCCTGATGGCTCGGGTGCAGATGGCATCCAGGGCCGTTTTCAAAGATATATGGGATGGACTTCCTTATTGGTATAACGTCTCAGCAGAAGTGGTGAGTAACCATAACTTCTTCTACTGCACTTACACTAAAAAAGAGTTACTGCAGGAGGCTGCGCTTTCCTATATTGGATTTTGTCATTTGCAAGGGTTTGTCATTGAGACCCCATATTTTTTCGATTTCATGGTTCGTGCATTGTACGAACCATCCAACGAAACGGACGCATCAAATATACCTGGATTGGTGGATAGGGAGTTTACCGAGGAAGACGACAACAAAATTTTAGCGCTGACATCAGAAAACCATCATTGGTGGAATTGTAAAGGACAGGAAATTATTCAAGCAATACCAGCATATGTCCACATCATTGAACACATGGCAGAATATGAGAAGGTAGTGCTTGGAAGCACCATCTTCAGGGGCTGGGCAGAAGACAACGAAAATGAAAATCTTGATACCAATCCGAATACTCCGCCCCCGACTCGGTCTCCGTGGCAGGCCCGACCGAGACCTATTCCCGAAGATTGTCTTGCGTTGCCGAAGTGGCAAGCGGCGTTCGACAAAATGAAAATTGTCATTCCACCCATACCGACACCGAAACCTTTCAAGCCACCTCGCTCAATGTCACATTGTTTGGGGTCGGAAACCGATTCACCACCAGCATCAGCTCAACAAGCACCAGAGGGTCGATCCGGTGCAAGAGAACAACCAAAAGGGGGAATTTCGGCCATTCCCACATCTTTGTCACGAAACACATCCGAGTACAAGAAAGCACCTGCGCCGCAACAGAAGTCGGGCCCCGATTACCAGGCGCCAGGAGACCGATGTGGAAGTTGCGGTCAATGGAAGGAATTAGCCAACGCTGCAATCAAAGAGATGCAACACCTGCGGATGCAATTTGCAGCTACAAGTCGTACTGTTGGATTGGCAATGCAACGTTCGAACTACATCATAAATCAGTATGACACAATCTCCAAACACTTCGCAAAAACCGGAGTAATCCCGTACAAGTACGGTCCAAACCCGCCTGAAGTTTTCAAAAAGGATTTCCCTGCCGACGGCGATAAAGGTATTGGGGTTGTCAGTCTGGCTTTCTTGAACAAATGAATTAAATTGGATCATTCAGACACACAGACGAATCGGGAACCGGGTTTTGTCAAATCGGTGCAGTTTCAGTCCCCGACTTCGAAGTTGCCACACACGCCTGGCAATAATGTCAACGTCGATCCGGCAACCGTTGCAAAAAGCCCTTCCTCTCCAACAACAGACAGCTCCACCGAAGAGGACATTCTGTACCCGGGCACCGAGAATGAAGGCCGACCGGCCCCCGATGAAGAAGTTCCTCCCACAATCCGTGAAGATGACGTATCTGAAGAAGATGAAGATATTTACGTCAAAGATCAAGGGGATCAGCTTCACATAGATGAAGATGTTCCACCGACCTTCAGTGAGTCGGAGGTCTCCGGTGAACATGACGTGGAAGAGGTCCCACCCAAATTTGGTGAATTAAACACATCCGGCGAGGAGGACGGTGTGGAGGAAGATATTCCACCAACATTTGGATACTCAGATGTAGCAGATGAGCCGGAGGCTGAAGAACACAGTCGCCGAGAAAAATCTTTCGATTCAGAAGAGGAAGACTTTCCTCCAGTTGTTGAACAGTCAGATACGGAAGAGTCAGATCGGGCAGTATCCGAGTCGGGGTCCGTGGGATCACCAGGGCGCTCGAACACCCTTGATGTGAAAGGGGATGGTGAGCAATATGGCGAGGATGTCCCCCCCAGAACTACTTCACCTGACGATGATGCCGACGGAGAGACCGACCCTGAGACTGTCGGACTCCTGCGACCTCTGTCTTCGTCTTCTTCCATGCCAAGCGAGCATTCTGACTCGGACACCGATGACTCTGATTCTTCTAATGAGGACAGTGAAGATGAAGAACCTTCCTTTGGCTTTCAACAGGGTGTTGTTACAATTGATTAGAATTTCCCGACATATTTTTTCTTCAAAAGTGTGTAGATAAAGAAATAAATATTGGCAAGAAAATGGGTACATAATTACAGACTTCAAATTTGCATCCATGGCAGGTCTTGCCCATGCAGAACCTTGGTGACAGTTTGTTTGGAATGATAGATAATGCAAACCTGTTTAGCATCGTTATGTACCCCATGAAGGAGAATCTTTGAGGCCAGTCCAACAACAGTTCCATTCTTGTAACCCAGTTTGACGCCAAGCCCAGGTAATTCAAGGTAAAAGTTTGGTGGAATATCACCAACATTGAGCATTACATCAAAGGTGCTCGGCTCGGCGCCGATATCTCGGTGGATCAGGGTAGTCCGATTGCTGATAATAGTAATTGCTGTGAAAGGCACACTCCAAAATTGCAGGACGTCATCCAATCTGGATGGATTAAAAAGCAGTTCGGGATGAGCTTCAAGATACTTTAAGCAACTGATTCCTTGACTATACTGTTGAGGATGAATGATGGATAGTAGGCCTCCAATTAATGCAGAGACTTCAGTTTGGCTCTCAAGCCAAAGGTGATTTTTTGGATTTTGCAAACTGGATGACATGTTAAGTTTGTTTGTCTTCTATTTAATAATTTATAAGTCTAGCAATGGTGCTCATGACAAAAGATAATAACCTCATGGCCAACCTGATACCAGGCAGGGGCAAACGTCAAAGTTCCTGGCAGAATGCTAGCGCAGTCATTTTCATCGATAGGATCGGTTACCAGCACGGGACCCGAGGTCAGATCCGATATGTTGTAGTATCTTGGTCCACTCCTCCAATTTTCTGATTTCTGTGCTATTTTGATGGATGACCCAAGAGTTGACACTATATCCCATATCATACTCTTTAACATTTGTCAGTACTATTTTATGAGACTGGAGGCATACACTCAACAGCTCTGGATTTTGTTAAACTATTAGGGAGATACCATAGCAATATATTGCCTGATAAATCCGTGATAACACATGCCTTGGTGATTATGTTCTTGCAATTATTCAGTTTTCCAAATTTAGAGGCAATATTGGTTTCTACTTCTTCATTTTGGCCATTCTGTTTGGGGGTCAAACTTGAGACATAATCCTGAACGTTCCAAGACAAATGTTCTAGTTCAAATTGTAAGATTTATCCTCTTTAAAAATTATTACATCCTACTTTGATTGAGAAATGCCATTGCCACCTTGTCAACCATGTCGTTGCAATCACATTGAAGACAAGCATTGTAAGGCCAATGTGTATTGATTGCCTCGCCAGTGATGATCGTGTGCAGACACGCCCTCATATATGCCGAGACATTTTCTGTCATGTTAAGTCCAAGTGACATAGTGTTTGGTATACTACGGAAGTATGATAAGGAGAAGTTAACTTAGGGCCAAGTAGTGAAAATTTCAATCATGATAATCGGTCACATGCCACCGGGCCGGCACAGCTTAGACCACCCGGCCTCCGATACTGTATCGGGCATGTCCGAATATTGGTAATAATGACTCGCAGTTTAAGCACTGATTTTGACAGAAACTAGATAGTGGATATCAAGGAGATTGCTGAGTCTGCGCGTTGGGTGTGTCAGTGGTGAGTAGTAGTAGTATATCCACATAATAGTTATTTGCATTGGTAAAACAGAGATAATAATACTCTGCTCGGTCAAGGTACTGGCAAGCATTGATAGTCAGTAACGGGGCCTGCCCAATGGATAGGAATTTGAATATCTTCCTGGATATCACAGTAAACACGTGAATACACTATACATATGCCAGACAGCATCAGCAAATCCAACCATTTTCTCATAGCATGTCATAATAATACCACATGATCTCATAGAACGGCATAGTAATACCGTACAATCTCATAGCATGTTATAGTAATTAGACTAGGCTTATAATGGCCCATAGTCACGTAGCACTATATAGTATAATTATTATCGTTATATAGCATGTTGTAGTACTCTATAATAGGCTCTGCAAGTCATGCCATAAATACTAATCTAATAACGACTATAGTTATAGCTTCAGCAGTTTTCAAAGTTCGTAGATCTTGTTATGTCTTTGGCTCATCTTTATATCTTTCCAGGCTTTCGAACCGCTATATACTAAGTTAAATAAAGTATACTGTGTGTAGATATAATGATATCGACATATCGTACAAGTTTCAACCAGCAGTAAGCCAAATTTCATGTATGCTAACTTATTAAAAAATGCGACCAGCAAGAATTGAACCCCAAGCCTCAAGGGACTTATATAGTAGAAGGCCGTAATAAACCACCTAGGCCATACCACAATTTATTTTGATTGAACTAAAGAATACATATACCGCTTTTTCTCGGCTATTTCCGAAGGCTGTGTCAAGGCTGTGTTATGGATATTTCTTGCCATGTCGCAGCCGTTCCCTCTTCATCCACTACCACCACCATGCCGAATTCCCCTTCCCTCTCCCCCATAGTGCAACCACCCTAACAACGTTGACGACACCAATGACGCCAATGACAAGATGACAATGAAGCTGCAGGGAGCAGGGAACAGGCACGAAAAGGGGTGAAGCATAGGTGAGTAACTGAATCCCCCAATCTCTCCATGCAGGTCCCACTGCCTCGTATGTCCCAACCACCCCATGACCCTGCCACATTGAAAAACGACTACCACGAGACCCATGCCATGCCATATACGACCCCACTGCGTCACGAAACAGCCCCTGTCTAGCCCATGCTCTTAATGTACTTACATATATATATATAAGTGTAATATTATGTTGTTTGTAATAGACGTAAAGTGTGAATAAGTAATAAACAATATTATAGCCCTTGATCTACCTAAATGCCGCTCGAATTTAAGTACTGGTACTGTACTATGTAATTCTACAGAGTGTTATATAATACTACATAATGTAGCCGAGTTACTATGTAGATATGAGCCTATGCTATGCCGTGCTAAATAGATAAGAACCCTTACTATGGTGCTATGGTATTATATAATGCTAGTAGGTACTATATAGTAAGTCCCAGATTTGCTGATGAGGACAGCATATTCCACGAGAACAATCGCCAGCCGGCTGCAGGCACCGACCGACGGTCCGACAACTTACAAGGTCCGTATTGGTGACTGCCCGAGGCCCAAGTTGTGGCTGTGACCTCCCATTCCGGCGGAATGGGCCTATAGCCTACGGTAGTAATCTAGTTGCCGGAATGGTCCGGCAGGTATAGTAGATATCTATAAAAAGAATCAGCAGGAATGATGTTATGTCATATGGTATATATATAGTCCCCGGTTACACTATAGTGTACGGTACCAGGGGACTGTTCTATGTGATTGTACCGGTTGTGCTGGTTTACAGTGACTAAGAAAGACGGGGTCTCGTTCAGAATTGTGCACAGTCTCGAACCATTAAACGCAGTAACCATTGCACATTCAGGGCTACCTCCAGCAGCGGAGAGCCTAGCGGAACACTTTGCGGGGCGCGCATGAGGCGGCATTCTAGACTTGTATGTTGGGTATGATGAGCGCCTGTTAGCTGAGTCCTCTAGAGACCTGACTACATTCCAGACGCCGTTCGGTGCGCTGCACTTAGTAACCCTACCTATGGGATGGACGAACTCTGTTCCCATCTTTCATGAGGATGTTGCCTACATATTACATGATGAAATACCTGAAGTTACAGAGCCCTATATAGATGATGTACCTATTAGGGGACCTAAAACGCGCTATGAGTTAGAAGGAGGAGGATACGAGACAATACCAGAGAATAAGGGAATAAGGAGATTCGTATGGGAGCACATGTTGAATGTCAACAGAATCGTGCAGCGCATGAAATACTCAGGAGGAACATTTAGTGGAAAGAAGTCCATACTGTGTGCGGCGGAGATAGTAGTGGTGGGGCACCTGTGCACATATGAAGGCGAAAGCCAGCACCTGATAAAGTGCATGCAATCCTCAATTGGGGGCCATGCAAGAACATCAGTGATGTGCGCGCATTCATGGGTACAATGGGTCTGCTACGGATTTACATCTCGGATTATGCAAAGCGTGCAGAGCACATACAATGGCTATTGCGTGGGAAAGAGCCCTTTGAGTGGGGGCCCGCTCAGCAAGCTAGTATGGACTCGCTGAAAGACGGTGCACGCAACGCACATTGCGTGAAACCACTGGACTACACATTGCCAGGGCCGATTACTTTGGCTGTAGCTGTAGACACATCATGGCAAGCAGTAGGATTCTATATTTACCAGCAGGACCCACAAGATTCGAAGAAGAGGGTATATGCACGCTTCAGATCAATACTGTTAACGGAACACGAGCAGCGCTTCTCACAGCCCAAACGGGAGTTGTATGGACTCTTACGGGCACTACAAGCCTGTTATTACTGGCTCATCGGTGCGCGCAAGCTGGTGGTGGAAACGGATGCCAAATACTTGAAGGGCATGTTGGATAATCCGGGCATGGCCCTAATGCAACTATTAATCACTGGATAGATAAAATACTTATGTATCACTTCCAGTTGAAACATGTTGCGGGAAAAGACTTTCGGTGCAGGTGGTTTATCGTGCAGAGAAGGGCAACCAGGAGACGAGATGTACGCACACTCTGAAGAAGATGATGATCAGGAGGTGGGACCACTCGAATACGAGAAAGTCTATGAAGGGGACCCGGATCCCCTGGACTTTGAGGAGTTCAAAGAACAGATCAATGATCACAGCGGGTATCTATACACAGGACTCCTCAACGAGTTGTTTGAAGGTCCCACAGCGCACAAGTTACCAGAAGCGCGCTCTCTAGGCTGTTTCAGCAGGAGCTCGAGCATGCACGGAAAGAGACGGAAGCGGAAAAGCGGACCGTGCAGGACTTCATACAGAAAGAGAGTGTGCCGCTCGCGCAGCGCGAGTACTTAGAGAAATTCATACTAGCACACGCGATACCCGACTCCAGAATAGAGGATCTGGAGGATGAGGAGTACGATGAGCGCAACAGGACATCTGCAGGAAAAGATATGGATGAGAAATTGCCGATGATACGCTACTGGTTGCAGAATCCAACCACTAGGCCTAAAGGCATGATGGAGCGAGAATATCAGAACTTTACGAGGAATGCTCGTAACTTCTTCCTAGACAAGGACGGACGGATGTACCGGAGATCCATAGATGACGCGCATAAGTTGGTGATAGATCAGGCGCAGCAGACACGCATGCTGCGCTCAGCGCATGACAGCTTGGGGCACAGAGGAGCATACACTATGCATAAACTGCTAGCTGAGCGCTTCTGGTGGCCTGAGTTGGAAAGGGATGTCTACTGGTATGTGAAAACATGTCATGTCTGTCAGTTAAGGCAGAAGACGATCATCCAGATCCCGCACACCGAGACACACACACCGTCTATCTTCCAGCAACTACATGCAGACACTATGCACATGTCCCCAGCCTCCAATGGGTACAATTACATAGTGCACGGAAGATGTGTGCTGAGCTCATGGGCAGAAGGACGGCCGTTAAAGAAAGAGAATGCCCGTGCGATAGCGCAGTGGATATTTGAGGACATTATCTGCTGTTGGGGCTGTCTGCAAGAAATCATCACAGATAACGGTGGACCGTTCTGCGCAGCGCAGCGCTCAAGTATTTAGAAAAGAAGTATGGGATTACAGGGATTACCATCTCAGTGTACAATTCGCAAGCGAATGGCAAGATAGAGTGTCCCCATTGGGACATAAGACAGATGTTGTGGAAAGCGTGTGGAGGGACAGAAGGCGCACATAAGCGTTGGAGTAGATTCTTCTACCATGTGTTGTGGGCGGATCGTATCACTGTGCGACGAGGATTCAGGTGTTCCCCATTCTTCATGGTGACGGGCATGCACCCCATACTACTGTTTGACATAGCAGAAGCCACGTGGCTGGTAAAGCTGCCAGATCGCATACTGACTACAGAGGAGTTAGTGGGGTATCGTGCACGCGCACTAGCCAAACATCGCGACACAGTAGAGGAGATGCATGCACGAGTATCGAAGACGAAAAGAGATGCAATCAGGGCATTTGAAAAGAAGCATTCGGCTAAAATCCGTGACTATGTGTTTAAGCCAGGAGATGTGGTGTTAATGAGGAACTCGGGCATAGAGTCCAGTCTGAATCGTAAGATGCTCGCACGGTGGAACAGGCCTTACATTGTTATTGCACGAAAAGATGGTGGAGCATACTTAGTGGCAGAGATGGATGGCTCTGTGTTGAAGGATAAGGTGGCAGCGTTCTGCCTCATTCCCTACTTTGCACGAAGGCAGCTGCGCTTACCGGACGGCTTGGATGATATAATTGATCAGACCAAGGAGAACCTCGCTAAAATGTTAGAGGCGCCGGATTATGAACCAGCTATTCCCAAAGATTATATCTTTGACGAGCCTGGTGTACCCTCGGGTAGGGCAGTGTGCTTACAGTGGAAGAAGATGAAGAAGACGAGGATGACTGGGGCAAAGAAGACACTTAGATGTGCGAGCACTGTAGGAAGAAAAGTGACCACAATATAATATATTGGGTAAAGAAGATGGGGAATACAAAGAGAGCTAGCTACAGATGCCTCTTTATGCGCGCAGCGCACATTGAGCCAGGCTATCTACTGGGCGGTTTGTCCTCGGTGGCGGCAACACCAGTAACGCGTCGAGGCTGCACTGCAAGATGACAAGCTGCTCGACGAGGAGCGTGCGGCACTTGAGGATGAAGTCAACCTTGTGGAGATCACAAATGATCTCAGCCTGTAAATTGCCGATGAGGCAGTGCATCACCAACTCGGAAGGGTTACCCGTGTTAAGGGGCTCCTTAAGGAGGTTAGCAGTGGCATCGAGACAAGCATTGACCTTGTCATTGTCCAAAACAAGAGAAGTGCCTGAGGGAGAAGGGTTAGAAAAGATTAGTAAGAGAACGGTGCGATGCACGCACCTTGCATAATAAAAGGAGAGTCGGGAAACGTAGGAACGCCCTCTGAGCCCAGCCTGGCTTTCTTAGGAGAGGCCTCACCTGCGGCGGTGAAGGACCTTGTTTGGGTCTGGTCAAGTGCTCAGTGATGGCCCGTTTGTATGTCCTGCTAGAAATGCTCTAACACAACACAACCAACAACCACAACAAAAACACACAACCAATCTCAAACAAATGCTTCTTTAATGCGAAGTTGGGGGTCTATGTACTCGTGCCCGCGAAAAGTATGGAAACACGTGACTGCGTGTTTCCTTCTGTTGGGTGCGCGTCTATACATTTTGACTTCATAACTTATGCTCCGTTCAATTAATTCTGGTAAAATAAATTGTGTATGGTAGTTAGTACTGTTAAGTATCTATTTACAAAATTAGAAGCCTGTATGCCATCCCTTTGCCTTCAAAACATCGTCCACTCTATCTTGCATTCTACTTGTATGCTTTCTGATATCATCTAAGGTTATCTCGTCCCATACTTGCTGAACTGCTTCCCAAAGTGCATCAAGAGATCGACGAGATGATGGAATATTAGCTACCCGATTTTTTAGAACCAGCCAAAGTGGTTCAATTGGGTTTAAATCCGGAGAAGAGGGTGGATGGTCAAGGTTACAAATGCCTAAATCTTGACGGACTGCCTTTGCAGCTGCACTTCTGTGGCAGGGAGCTCCATCTTCAACCACAAGGATTTCTTGGCCTTCTTTCTTCTGTACATCAGCCAAAAATTGCTTGAGAGGACCCTTCAGAACTTGTTCTGCGTATGTAAACCCATTGAGCCCTCCTCCTCTTTTCTGACCATTTGATGTTTGAGCTCTCGGCGAGAGATCAAGACGAATTATTGGGCCCTTATGGTTGTGGGTAATGCAGGCCCATATCATGATTGATTTACGACCGCTTCTGAAAGTGGGAGCTATGTTTTCTCGGAGGAATTCTTCTCCTGGTAGCCGTGTACACAAGATGTGGCTTGGTCGCTCTCCCAATTCAATTGAGGCCTCGTCTGTCCAACAAATATTGTGATCCCAGTCTCGTTTATCATTGATACGAGCCCATTGAAGACGTTTGGCAACTGCTTGATGGCTGAGAAAAGGTTTGCGCCGTGCAATGCGGCGGTGATAGCCGGCCGCATGTGCAACTTCTCGCACTTGTCTTTCTGTAACACTGTTTAACATGGCTGAAATGTCTTTAAATGGCAAATGGCGGTGGGATCGGATTGTACGAATAATTCTTCGTTCTGCTCTCTTGTCCAGAGCCCGAGGACGGCCAGATCGAGGTAGAGATTGACGAGTATGGTGGTTTAGTTCTCTTTGAACTGTTTTCCACGCTGCAGAGGCTGTGCAGTCCCCTACTTTGCGTGCAATTTCACGGAATGAGTAGTTTTCATCCCTAAGGGCAAGAATGCGTCCACGTTTAGATGGAGTAAATTCTACAGCAGGTTTACGGGGCATATTGTAGTGTAAATTAAGCAGTAGGTAACTCGCTTCAACGAAGATGAACCACCACATGGAACACGTGACCTGCTGTTTCCATACTTTTCGCGGGCACGAGTACAAAAGAAAGACACAGTTGTCTTTTATAATATAAGCCGGGTAAACGTTTTCTTAACACAAAGACTCAGCCCAAGGGCGTGGTAGTGTAGTGTGATAAGTGTAGTTTGTGTGCGTATAACGCGAGGTGCTCGAATGAGACTTAGTCTGACACGACGATCAGAAAGAGAACTGAATAACTGTTTAACCGCTCCAGGTATGTGCGCGACGACACTGCCTGCAAAATAACCGCTCCAGGTATACACGTAGTGTTGCCTGCAAAATGACTGCTCCAGGTATGTGCGCGACGACACTGCCTGCAAAATTAAACCGCTCCAGGTATATGTTTAAACGTTGCCTGCAAAACTGCTTCCAGACTCAAGACTTAGTCAAGTAATCCGTCAAAAGCTTTGAACTCTCTCTAAAACTCGCAGTGAGGACTTTAACCGTATATATTCACTCTAGGTAAATCTACTCGGGGGAACCTGTTATTCTACGTTACATGCTGGGGTATTTATACGTTTCTGGGAGACAGGTTTTCGTAGGCGCCCGGAGGCGTTCTCTACTAAAACCTCGCACCCGATTGGTTTGTAGGTCCATACGGTTCTGCCCGTTTAATTACATTTTAGTCGTTCTAGATGAGTGGAGTAAGAATTTGAAATAACTGAAAAAGGATAGATTCTGAAGGCTTGTCAGGAACGAGCCTATTTTTAGAACGGTTAAACCGTCTTTCGGTGCCTGGGCATCTGTCTGCCTCCTGAGTACAGTCAGTTTTACTACGCCTTGGCTTTTTGGAATGTAAGCCGGGACAGAGTTACCCCACTGGTGAGTCACCTTGCCTCCGACTGTACCCGCTTTTCAGGGTCTATCAGGCTCCTGCCAAATAGCCCGCTATATTCCCTCTGTATGGCCCGTACGAGGCCCCGCTAATTAGCCCGGTAGAACTGTCTAAGTTTATTAGCCCGGTTTATTGACCTTTGCTAATTAACCCGGTATAACGTTGACAGGGCTGCTTTTTGGCTACAGGTGTAAACAGTCCGAAGTTCCATTAACGGAATAACTGCGCGCGGGAAACACAGCGGGACTAGAGTGGAGCCTGACTCGTAGTCTGCAGCTATCAGCGCGCGAGCATCATGTCTATAAGCGCCTGCGCGCACCGTATCGCGAGAGGGATTGGTCAGCGAGCTGCACAGTCTAAAGTGCATAGTTTGGCCATCCGTGCGAGTGATCAAGTGTGCGTAGAACGGTTAAGCACCAGCGAAGTGCGGTGTGAGTACAGCTGAGCGGTTACCAAAGGCGGTGTGAAGGGCTGTGCGCGCATCTCATGTGCGCGCATCGCAAAGGCGGAATTTGTCTAAGTCCACACATCATGTGACCGTGGCGGCGCGCATCAAAAGACGCGCAAAAGCCCAAGGGAGTAAACGATATGCGCGCAGCGAATGCCAAGGGACCAGGACATTAGAAGGGGAGCCCAGATGCGCGCGGACCTTGGTCGCGTTGCTAGTATTTACTTTACCTGATTATTAGTACACATGCGCGCGTCGCATATAAACCTGTATTCTTGTCTATAGTAAGCTAAGCAATTGTCTACCCACTAGATCTGTGTGCTGGGTTCTGTCCCAGGCCGTCAGCGGGCTGTGTTTAGCTTTTGTTAGGGTTTTAACTGTGAAGTATTTGTGAATCATAGGAGTTTTGGATAGCTTCTGGCCACCGGGTCATTTGGAGAGCTCAGTGAGGAGTCAGTACAACCGTGTACGGAAACTCGCACTGTAGTGTTTAGACTGCGAGACTGCACCGCCGGGTGAAAGACTTTGGAGAGTCTTGGATTGTTGGACTTTGGAGAGTCCGCGCATCGCACGAGGTCACCGGACCCGGAAGTGCGCGCAGCGAAGCCGTTCGCTAAAAACAACTTATTTCATTTATCATTTTGCCTAGCGCACGCCACTAGCAACCGGGCTCTATCCGAGATTTACTAGAATTAAACCCCTCCTTACAAACGAACTTGCAGGCACTACTTGCTATTACAAAGACTAGAGGACACGAGGTGCGCGCATCGCACGCCCAGAACGTGAACCAGAGCAGAGCATAGATTAAACTAGCCGTTTAGTTGAGGGCGTTCGCTCGATCTAAAGGATAGGATCTCGCTCCGCTGGGTGTGTGTGTGTGTTGTGTTTCGCGATTTCGAGTCTAGCCACGCAGTAGACCTCTCATCTGGAGCCCACCGCGAGGGGAAGGTTCAGAAATCTCATTTAGTGTTTCGGGAACTACGGCTTGCGCCTATTACAATAAATTACAAAAATTTCAAATAAAACGGGGACGAGTAACAAGCGAGGCAAATTTCCTGCGCCTTCATCACTCGCCGAGCCAGAAGAAGCCAGACCATCCTTTGGAACGGTGCCTTCACGCGAGAGAACCACGAGGAGCAAGAAAGACGCTGAGCTGGTAGAGCCGTTGGTAATTACACCGACGCGAGACAGAAAAGCAAAGAAAAGAGCGAGGGAGGAAGCGCAGTTGTATATCGAGACTCAGGGATTAGCGCAGCGCATCCCAGGTGCGCTCACCGAAAGCGACTCGGAGTTAAGAGTAGGGACTAGTGGATTTTGGGGACCACCATCTGGCATCGAAACAGAAGACCAATTAGTGGACGGTGATATTACACTCGAAACCGCACCATTCGGTACTTCTGATAGCCAAGCTACCCAAGACACCCCTCCTCCATTCTCGGAAGTATTTGGAACTGCTAAGACATCCGCGCAGCGCACGGCGGAAAATAGCGAAAGTGAGGCAGAGCGCGTAGCGAGAGATATATTTGGAGGAGACTTGTCAGATCTCTCAGAAAGCGAACGAAATTCACCCCCACGAGAACCAGAAACTATGCCTAAAGATATGTCCATGCCAGTACGCGGTGCGCGCGGCGCGCCGAGCTTCGATCCTGCTGCGGAGCGCGATGAGCTGCCACGGTACTTCGAGGACCTTGAGGATTGGTTTAAGCGCGCGGAGGTGACGGAGGACGATGAGAAGAGGGGATATGTAATAAAATATGTACCCATGCAGACGGCGGAGGAGTGGAAGAATCTACCAGGTTATGATACCAAGGGGTATGCGGAGCTCAAGAAAATGATTCTCAACGAGTACCCGGAGGTGATCAGCATTCAGACAGGGTCCATCGCGCGGCTCAAGAAGCTCTGCAAGGAGAATCAGCGCATCTCGGAGGAAGACCTCCAGGTGTTGCTGGACTTCAAGCGCGCGTTCTTGGCTGAGGCCGCTAAGCTCACGAAGGCGCCTACCCTGCTCGCGAATCATACCTTGGTAACTTACTTCACCAATAGTCTCACTGCGGGGTTCAGGGATCGTTTGTTTAATAAACTGGACATTGATTACACGACGCGCGCATCGTTCGACAAGTTCTTAACAGAGCGCAATATACAGTTCACCGCACCTACTGGGGTGACGGTAGAAGCGCGCACCGAGGACATGTACCCGCTCAAACAAGTAGCCGAGATGGCGGAACAAATGGCCCGTACCAAGAACCCAAGCACTACGCTGAGCCTAGGGCGCGAGAGCACTGATGGACTTATGCCGGTGCCCGCCATCAAGACTGAGGCCGCGGATGTCGGTTCGCTGCGCGGAGAGATTGAGGACCTGAAAGGGTTCGTCGCCTCCTTCAAGGATACCTTGTCGTTAGTGGAGAAGACAGTGGCGAAGTCAAAGGAGTCGAGTAAGAAAGAGTTGGAGGACATTATCCGCAATGTCATGGCTGCGCGCGCCGCACCGATGTCGGTGCCTGTGCAACCAGTAGCTCCCATGATGCCCATGAGCGCACCGAGTTTTGGTGGAGCGCCGCCTAGGCCCTTCCAATACCAACAACGCCCGGAGCCTCGCTGCTTCTATTGCAAGCAGACGGGACATGTGGTTGCTGAGTGCATCGTAAGGCAGCAAGACTTGTCAGCGGGGAGGATTGTCATCACCGAAGCGGGGCGCTTACAGCTACCTGACGGGTCATCGATACCTTGGGACCCTTCGCGCGCGATCAAAGAGCGCGTTGACGAATGGCATAAGAAGAACGGGCAGCCCGCGCAGCAAGCGTATATGGCACCTGTCCATCCTTCGTACATGGGTATGCCTCCTAGCATGGTATACTCGCAGATGTACCAACCAGCCAGTTCCTTGGACGAGACCTATGAGGAGCAGATACGCGCACTTCAACAAGAGTTGGAAAGTAAGAAGGCGTTCCTGAAGGAGCGCGCATCGGCGAAGACGCCTGAGGAAGTGATAGAGGAACAGCGCCAGTTAATAGCGACTATGAAAGCCGAACGCGACGCTGCGCTCAGTCAGGGTTTCGATTGAGTCTGATGAAGGGAAACGCGGGCAGAGTTATGCGTAGCGGCTCTGATAAACCCAAGAACCCGGAGGGCGCAAACAAGAAGTTACCAATCAAGAATATACCCAGAGCATCGGTTGAGGACGCGAGTGACGATGAAGAAGATGAGTTGCGAGAGGTAGGGGAGGAGCAAGGTGCGCGCAGCGCACCAGTAAAGAAGAAAGTAGTGTTCGAGGTTCCTGCAAAGGCTGGGCCTAGTGCACGACCAGCAGCAGTGCCATATGTAATGGTACCTCCGCTGCGCGTACCAGAGAAAGTAAAACCGAAGGTTAGGGAAGAGCCCATACCTGTAGTAGAGAAGAGGAAGCCGGCCTATAAGCTGCGCGCACCTATCGAAGACGAGGCGCAGGCTGACGCAGTCCTCAAACACTTAGAGAATCAGAAGATTGAGATCACGCAGGGCCAGTTGTTAGGCATATCGACTGCAGGTTTCAGAAGAAAGTTTGTTGAGCGCATAGTACCAAGAAAGGTACCATTGGATTTGAATACGATGCGCGTACTACAATTAGACTATGATGAAGAAGAGCGCGAAGTAGATGAAGCTATCGCGCGGTTAGCAGAAGAAGAAGAGGAAGAGGAGTTTATGCAGATGGATGAGCTACCAGTGGCCACTTTCCTTACTTGCTCAGATGAGCGCAGTGGACTGCAACCGGGTACCATCATCATGGAAGACCCGTACGAGCAGTACGTCTCGACTCTGCAGCCGGGCGAAAAGCCTAAGGGACTTATTGTGGCGCGCGAATCGCACCATCTGAAAGCGGTGTTTCCTCTCATCAACGGCAAGGGACACGCGGAGACGTTGCTCGACAGTGGGTCGCAGATTGTGTCAATGGCACAGGACACCGCTGAGCGCTTAGGACTTAGTTGGGACCCAGACTTCACTATACGGATGCAGAGCGCGAATAAGCAGGTGGAATCCACCAAGGGCTTAGCGCGCAACGTACCGTTTGTGTTTAACGGGTTGACAGTGTACTTACAAGTGCATGTCATCAGCGCAGCGGCTTATGAGGTGCTTTTGGGCCGGCCGTTCGAGATCCTCACGGAGAGCAATGTGAAGACGCGCGGCGATGGAACGGTTGAGCTTACGCTCACCGATCCCAACACACAGCGCAAATTGGTAGTACCCACCTATAACCGAGGGTGCGGTCCCAAGATAGTGCAGCGCGAACCTAAGTTGCAGGACCCTGGCACAACGGAAAACCCTAACGCAGATCAGGATTTTCAATCCTCGATGATTTGATGCGTCAAGGAGAGGTCGCGTTGATGTTTGACAGAGATGATCGCACGGGGAAAATAGAGATAGCAGGGTACGCGCTACCAAAGAATAAGAAGCGGTTTGGGAGCGCTGAGCTCAGGGATGTATACATGGCCCAAGCAGTACATGAAGCTAAAATGGAGGATGATGAGAAAGAAAGAATATACAAGTATTTTCAGCAGCGCGAATGGCGCAAGGAAGAAGTAGTCAAGGGAGAGCCTAGAGGGCAGTTCCGCGCATCGCACGAGGGACAGGTCCCTAGTAAGAGACAAGGAGTAACGCGTAAGCACTTGACTGGCAAGAATGCCACAACCGTTACGGTGCTCGCAGGAAAGAAGTATAAGCCAGTGGCTGAGAAAGTCAGGCCCGTTTATCAAGATTTACCAGAGAAGTTTAGAATAGTGAGGGAGATAAAAGGGGACCCACTAAAGGACATGCCGCAATTATCACCACATCCGCCAGACTTCGTACCTACAGGTCGGTACACCGCTGAGCGCATGGAAGGGATTGACAAGGCGCATGAAGGGGATTTCCTGTGGTCCGAGGAGCGCAAGTTGGTGCATCAAGTCTTCATGCAACAGAATGAGGCGTTCGCGTGGGATGACACAGAGAAGGGCAGATTCCGTACGGACTTCTTCCCTCCAGTAGATATTCCCACTGTAGAGCACACGCCTTGGGTATTGAAGAACATTCCAATACCACCGGGGATGTATGAGCGCGTATGTGAATTCATCGCCACCAAGATTCGCGCAGGCACGTATGAGCCCTCGAGCTCATCGTACCGGTCGCGCTGGTTTACAGTGACTAAGAAAGACGGGGTCTCGTTCAGAATTGTGCACAGTCTTGAGCCGTTAAATGCGGTAACCATTGCACATTCAGGACTACCCCCAGCAGCGGAGAGTCTAGCGGAACACTTTGCGGGGCGCGCATGTGGCGGCATCCTGGACTTGTATGTTGGGTACGATGAGCGGCTGTTAGCTGAGTCCTCTAGAGACCTGACTACATTCCAGACGCCGTTCGGTGCGCTGCGCTTAGTAACCCTACCTATGGGATGGACGAACTCCGTGCCCATCTTTCATGAGGATGTCGCATATATATTACGCGATGAAATACCTGAAGTTACAGAGCCCTATATAGACGATGTACCTATTAGGGGACCTAAAACGCGCTATGAGTTAGAAGGAGGAGGATACGAGACGATACCAGAGAATAAGGGAATAAGGAGATTCGTATGGGAGCACATGTTGAATGTCAACAGAATCGTGCAGCGCATGAAATACTCAGGAGGAACATTTAGTGGAAAGAAGTCCATACTGTGCGCGGCTGAGATAGTAGTGGTGGGGCACTTGTGCACATACGAAGGGCGCAAGCCAGCACCTGATAAAGTGCATGCGATCCTCAATTGGGGACCATGCAAGAATATCAGTGATGTGCGCGCGTTCATGGGTACCATGGGTCTGCTACGTATTTACATCTCAGACTATGCGAAGCGCGCAGAGCACATACAGCGGCTATTGCGTGGGAAAGAACCCTTTGAGTGGGGGCCCGCTCAGCAAGCTAGCATGGACTCGCTGAAAGATGGTGCGCGCAACGCACATTGCGTGAAACCACTGGACTACACATTGCCAGGGCCGATTACTTTGGCTGTAGACACATCATGGCGAGCAGTAGGATTCTATATTTACCAGCAGGACCCACAAGATTCGAAGAAGAGGGTATATGCGCGCTTCGGATCAATACTGTTAACGGAACGCGAGCAGCGCTTCTCACAGCCGAAGCGGGAGTTGTATGGACTCTTACGTGCGCTACAAGCCTGTTATTACTGGCTCATCGGTGCGCGCAAGCTGGTGGTGGAAACGGATGCCAAATACTTGAAGGGCATGTTGGATAATCCGGGCATGGGCCCTAATGCGACTATTAACCGTTGGATAGACAAAATACTTATGTATCACTTCCAGTTGAAACATGTTGCGGGCAAAACCTTTGGTGCGGATGGTTTATCGCGTAGGGAAGGGCAACCTGGAGATGAGGCGCACGCGCACTCCGAAGAAGATGATGATCAGGAGGTGGGACCGCTCGAATATGAGAAAGTCTATGAAGATGACCCAGATCCCCTGGACTTGGAGGAATTCAAGGAACAGATCGATGACCGCGGAGGGTATCTATATACAGGACTCCTCAACGAGTTGTTTGAAGGTCCCACTGCGCGCAAGTTACCAGAAGCGCGCTCTATAGGCTGTTTCCAGCAGGAGCTCGAGCGCGCACGGAAAGAGACGGAAGCGGAAAAGCGGGCCGTGCGGGACTTCATACAGACAGAGAGTGTGCCGCTCGCGCAGCGCGAGTACTTAGAGAAATTCATACTCGCGCATGCGATACCCGACTCCCGAATAGAGGATCTGGAGGATGAAGAGTACGATGAGCGCAACAGGACGTCTGCAGGAAAAGATATGGATGAGAAATTACCGATGATACGCTATTGGTTGCAGAATCCAACCACTAGGCCTAAAGGCATGACGGAGCGAGAATATCAGAATTTTACGAGGAACGCTCGTAACTTCTTCCTAGACAAGGACGGACGGATGTACCGGAGATCCATAGATGACGCGCATAAGTTGGTGATAGATCAGGCGCAGCGGACACGCATGCTGCGCTCAGCGCATGACAGCTTGGGGCACAGAGGAGCGTACGCTACGCGCAAACTGCTAGCTGAGCGCTTCTGGTGGCCTGAGTTGGAAAGGGATGTCTACTGGTATGTGAAAACATGTCATGTCTGTCAGTTAAGGCAGAAGACAATCATCCAGATCCCGCGCACCGAGACACACACGCCGTCTATCTTCCAGCAATTGCACGCGGACACTATGCACATGTCCCCGGCCTCCAATGGGTATAATTATATAGTGCACGGAAGATGTGCGCTGAGCTCATGGGCGGAAGGACGGCCATTAAAGAAAGAGAATGCCCGTGCGATAGCGCAGTGGATATTTGAGGACATTATCTGCTGTTGGGGCTGTCTGCAAGAAATCATCACAGATAACGGTGGACCGTTCTGCGCAGCGCTCAAGTATTTAGAAAAGAAGTATGGGATTACAGGGATTACCATCTCAGCGTACAACTCGCAAGCGAATGGCAAAATAGAGCGTCCCCATTGGGACATTAGACAGATGTTGTGGAAAGCGTGTGGAGGGACAGAAGGCGCGCATAAGCGTTGGAGTAGATTCTTCTACCATGTGTTGTGGGCGGATCGCATCACTGTGCGACGAGGATTCGGGTGTTCCCCATTCTTCATGGTAACGGGCGCGCACCCCATACTACCCTTTGACATAGCGGAAGCGACTTGGTTGGTGAAACTACCAGATCGCGTACTGACTACAGAGGAGTTAGTAGGGTATCGCGCGCGCGCACTAGCCAAACATCGCGACACAGTAGAGGAGATGCGCGCACGAGTATCAAAGACGAAAAGAGATGCAATCAGGGCATTTGAAAAGAAGCACTCGGCTAAAATCCGTGACTATGTGTTTAAGCCAGGAGATGTGGTGCTAATGAGGAACTCGGGCATAGAATCCAGTCTGAACCGTAAGATGCTCGCACGATGGAACGGGCCTTACATTGTTATTGCACGAAAAGACGGTGGAGCATACTTAGTGGCAGAGATGGATGGCTCTGTGTTGAAGGATAAGGTGGCGGCGTTCCGCCTCATTCCCTACTTTGCACGAAGGCAGCTGCGTTTACCGGACGGCTTGGATGATATAATTGATCAGACCAAGGAGAACCTCGCTAAAATGTTAGAGGCACCGGACTATGAGCCAGCTATTCCCAAAGATTATATCTTTGATGAGCCCGGTGTACCCTCGGGTAGCGGTGCGCTTACAGCGGAAGAAGATGAAGAAGACGATGATGACTGGGGCGAAGAAGACACTTAGGTGTGTGAGCACCGTAGGAAGAAAAGTGACCACAATATAATATATTGGGTAGAGAAGATGGGGAATACAAAGAGAACTCGCTACAGACGTCCCTGTAAGGCGCGCAGCGCACATTGAGCCAGGCTATCTACTGGGCAGGTTTGTCCTCGGTAGCAGTAACACCAGTAACGTCGAGGCTGCGCTGCAAGACGACAAGCTGCTCGACAAGGAGCGCGCGGCGCTTGAGGATGAAGTCGACCTTGTGGAGATCACAAATGATCTCAGCCTGTAAATCGCCAATGAGGCGGCGGGTCACTAGTTCGGAAGGATTACCTGTGTTGAGGGGTTCCTTTAGAAGGTTGGCGGCGGCGTCAAGACAAGCATTAACCTTGTCGTTGTCCAAAACGAGAGAAGTGCCTGAGGGAGAATAATTAGAAAGAGATCAGTAAGAAAATGGTGCGGTGCGCGCACTTTGCATAATAAAAGGAGAGTCGGGGAACGTAGGAACGCCCTCTGAGCCCAACCTGGCTTTCTTAGGAGAGGCCTCACCTGCGGCGGCGTCACGGAATGAGCGACGAAGCTCGGTCTGGCGATAAGTCATGCCTCGACCAAGGGGGCGAGAGCGGTAACCGGGAGTGTCTCCGCGCTCGCGCTGGTATTTCTATAAGAATCTAAGTGCGCGCAGCAGAGACAAGTCAAACACACACCTGCTTGGGAGTATCAGGTGGCGCGGCGCGCTTCTTGTTAGGACTAGGCTCGGGTGTATGCTGCCTGCTGGGAGGACCTCCCTCAGTCGCGGCTTCAACTTTGTCGTCGAGGGCCATCTTTTTGAGGAGCATGTAAAGTTGCATGTTAGTGATGTCTGGTAAAGAAACTAAGGTTAGCCACACCTTGTCATCGTCAGAGTCAGGAGATGTAGTACCTCCCGGCGCGGAGGCGGTCTCAAGGTCCGCAGTTGCGGAACGCGTAAGAACGCGAACGTTGCGCTGCGCGCACCAAAAGGGATTAAGTATAGAAAAGGGTTAGGAACGGAAGAGGAACATACCGGTCCAGTAGGGGTATGGGTGCGCTGACGAGAAGCGGCAGCCTTGGCCTTGAGGACTTGTTCATGCAAGTTGATAAATGCGTTGGCGGCAGGGGAGAAGGAGCGAATGTGGTGGTCAGCCTCTAGCGACGTATATATGGCGCGAGTCTCATTGAGGATCTCGATAGCTTCATTGTTGTTTATAACGCGAGTGATACCGCCGTGCGCGTCGCGCCAGCGGTTCTGCAATCGTGCCAGACGAAGTCAGTAACATACAACAAAGGAACCGCGCGATGCGCGCACCAGATCGGCAGCAAGCAGCTCCAAGCTGCCAGTATAATTCGCAGGAGTGGCAGAGGCCAACCCACGAATGTCCTGTATCAGCGAGAGCTGATGCTTGACATTGGTGAAGTTAAAAAGAGGAGCATGAGTAGTAGCCATAGTGGTGGTTGAGAAAGTAGGAATAAGATGCGATGCGCTCGTACAGAGACGGTGAGCGCTTATATAGCATTCACTGGGATGATCAGCGCTGCGCGCAGCTGGTGACCGACCGAACAGCAGGCCCAAGGAGTTAAGGAAGGAGGGACTTTACAAAAGGTCCAGATGGGTCATAGCACAGGGCTGCACCTGTCTGACGTTACATTCACGGAGATTGAGTGGGATGGAGGGGACCTGAATACAAGAGCCCATATAGCAACAAGAGGTGGGAGGATTGTGCGCGCATCGCAGCAAAAAGGTGCGCGCATCAAAGGAGATGCAGGTCTTTCCCCGTTTGGCAAAATGATGTCCGCTTTGAGATTGAGGCCGAAAATGCATAACAATGTTACCCGACAGTCTTATTTCAAATACAGGGTCATGACACATGTACCAAGAAATAGATGCTAGCTATGAGTATAGATAGTTATCAATGAAAAGACAGCAGAGTGTCAGTTCGGGAATTAAACATCCTAAGAAGTGATTGTCAGGGTCAGCGCAACGCATGGGGAGAAAAGGCCCACAGGAAAGAATTCCTCCTGATAAAAGACCTGGGCGGCATAGTGAAGTTGTTGGAAGTGTTCAGAGTGAGGGAGGGTGCCGTAGCGCTCAGCATCAGTAGTACCGCACAAGCGCAGGACGAGCTCGCTATAGTGAAGCTGAGCGCACAAGTGCGAGATGCGAGGCGAGTGGCAGGTAGCTTCGGTCAGCGCCAAAGCCCGCTGCAAAGGATGTCAGAACGGTGCATGAGAACGGTAGCAAAGGGGGACATGCGCGCACCGCATGGTCTTGAACATGACGCATCATGTCTAGGCAGATGGTCATGGGAAGCAGCGGTTCAGTCGCAGACTCGAGAACAAAGTGAAGGGCGCCTATGTAGATGCGGCAGACGCGCTCATGGTCATCGAGCGGAATATCAGCTAGCGCCCGCTTGGGTAGAGCAGCTAAGCGCAGAAAGGCAGGATCAGACCTCGCGCGCTGAAGGAGATTACTTTCGGTATTAAGAGAGGGCATGATGATGAGAGACAGGGTCATTGCTGGACCATATATATTATAAGACCATCCATCAGAAATGGTGCGCGGGCTCAATCGTAGCTGATATCATCTACTACAAGGGCGGCGTCAGGATCTACGTCTAGAACGGTGGTGCCTGTTGGTTCCGAGGGTGGGAGGTTGTGAAAAGGCATGCCAAGATGGCTGTACCGATCGAGAAGGTGAAGGGCGGCGTTACTGAGCATGCGCGCATCGAAATGATCATCGCTGAATCTGCGCTGAGCGCGGCCTTCGTAAAACACGATGGTCATGACTAAAGGCAGGAATTGGCGATTGAAGTCGATAAAACGCAAGGGCAGTGTGATACGATCCTAGAGGGAACATTTAGCAGAAGGAGCGCTTGCATGAACCTAAGAAGTTTACCAGTGCGCGCACGAGGGACTGAGCAGACTGTAGAGGAAAGTGAAAAGGCCCGTCGTTACAGTCCTCTGCGAGCTCCGCATGAAGGGCGAGTTGTCTCAATAGCATGGTAAATTGGCGAGCAACAGCGGTGCGCTGATATCGGAGAGCCATAACGGAGAATACAAGAAACTGTCAACTGGGGACAGTTGAATTTATAGTGGGGGGGAGAAAGGGCCTAGCCAAGCAGAGATAAATCTAGGAGCTTAAGGAGATAAGGAGATAATACAAAAGGTCAGAAGGGCAGGGCAGAAGTAGCAGTTGGCTAGCGTATACGCATAGGCACATCTTTCATATGCGCGCATCGCACTTATACTCGCCCACAGTAGAAAGACAGGAGCAGAAGTTAGTGGGCACATACAAGCAAAGTGGACATTGGTCATATGCGCGCATGGCACTTGTAGCCGCTCAAAAGAAACCAGGCTATTAGATATCTTAAAAAGACAGAGAGAACTTAATGATCACACAAGAAGGAGACAAGAAAATCATTAGAAAGCATATAATAGTAAAACACAACTATTCTACATATGCTAGATAGAACAGTAGGAAGGAAACAAGAAGTAAAAAGGAGAAAACAAGCGCCAAAATGCGCGCCCCGCAGCAAGACTTACGCCTCCATATTATCGCCATCTTCTTCCTCAGCAGAAGCCTCGGGATTCGACTCTTCGGCGACCACAGAAGAGGACTTGTAAGAACGGGCGGGAGCTTTACCTTTCCCTTTGCCTTTGCCCTTGGATGACTTGGCCTTGGAAGGAGCCGGTGCGCGGGCTTTGGTAGCAGTGGACGGTTGGGGAACGGGCACGAAGGTAGCAGGATCGTGTCGAGGATGTTCGGGGTCAAAGAAAGAGGATAGAGGAGTGAATGCGATGGGCTCGTTGGAGTCAAGAGGCTGGCAGAGCGCATCGTACGCGGCGCAGAGGGTGTCAAGGTTCATAGCGCGAAGCGCGTCGAAGGTTTCGCAGTCGGAGAAACGAGAACCGATAATGACGTTGGTAGGCATGGTGGCAGCCATGGCCTGGGCGAGCTGAACCAGCTGGATCAGCTCCGCAAAGTAGAGGCGTTGTAAGCCGCGACGCGATTCCTCGAGAGCACGCGCTTGTTGACCGAAAGCCTCGAGACGATCGAAGGCAGCACGAAGTTCTAGAAAAGAAAAAGATAAGTCAAAAGAAAACAACTAGTAGGAATGCGCGCACCGCGGGGAGAAGTCCGATGCCAGCCAGACGACCCCTCAAGAGCGCGATCCAACTCAGGCCCAGGCATAGCCTGCAGGCAAGGGCCTTGATTGCCCAAGCGACAGCTGGCGCATTTCCTGCCTGGGCCGCGCAGGAGACAAAAGAGACGGTGAGGGGCCGATTTGGAAGTGCCAGAAGAGTGGTCGCACAAGGAACAAGCAAAACCGGGCTGAGTGTGCAAAATGAATAAGTCAAAGAAGGAAAGGGAAAGTAAGAAAAGAACGTACCACGACGGCAGCATCTAACTGCCCCTCAGAAGGGAGTTGCGCCATAGTAATAGCAGTGGGGAGGGGCTTGCCGGCCACCGCGAGCGAAGCAGAATATACGCCGGGGAGAAGGTTGTAGACGGGGTAAGTGGACTCGTAAGCCACTTTAGAAGAGTCCACGCCCTCGAGGCGCGAGAGCTCTGTCACCCCACTCGAGGAGGGCAACAAAGGCGCGACCTGGGTGCGCGTACGAGAAGATGACGCCGGCGCAGATGCGCGCACGCGGGATGGGCCAGCCACAGCCTCCTGGATTTCTAAATAATAATAATAATAATAAAAAAAAAGTATTAAGCAAAAAGCGAAGACCAATTAAAAGGGAGACGTTACCAGGGGTGGCGTCTACGGTGCGCGTACGCTTCGCCTTAGGGACTGGGGGAACCGGCAAGGAGGAAATTGGCACAAGCGATGCGCGCTTGCGTTTGGCAGGCGCTGCGGGAGCAGGAACAGGTGGGACCGGGGAGGTGCGCGCAGGGGGCTCCGGCGAAGGAGAAGGAGGCGGGGGTGTGGACGAAGCGCGCGACGGCACGGGAGGAGGCGCCCGTATCGTCTCGGCCGGGCCCACTGCCTCCACCTCGGGACCCGTCATCTCCACGTCGCGGTCGTTTGTCTCGGGAGGGATGTATTGAAGTCGGGGCTCGGGTAGAGACCCAGGGGACCAGGAGGGCGGAAACGCGGTGAGGAACGCGCGCTTATAAGATGGCAGCTAGGAAAGAATGAGCGCAGCGCAGCAACACAAGTATAATGACTACGTACCGGTTCCAGGTCTGATTCCGTGTACCACACGGTGCGCTGCATGGGGTCGGAGGATGCCCAACCGAACACGGGGTCGTCATTCTCAAAGGCGAGCAAGGAGAGAAGAAGGATGAGTTCGCGAGTACCCGCATGATGAGATGCATCGGTGGGGAAAGCAAGAAGGTGGTGTTCGAGGGCGAACCCGAACTGTTCGCGCACCGAGTGGAACTGAGCAGTGTCGTCTGGCGATAGATTGTCGCGTGCGCTCAAGTCCTCCAATGTATCGTATTGTGCGAGAGCGGGTCGGAGGCGGTTGAAGTGGTCCGACAGCTCGCGCTCGCGGTCGGCGGTCTTCTGCTTGCGGTTGATGCTGCGTTTGTGGAAAGCCATGAAGTCGCGATGAGATGCCACAGTGAGATAGGAGAGGAAAGCAGCAGGAAGTGAGGGATGATAGGAGAGATGGGCTGAAAAGGATTCAAGGAGGTTTATATAAGTTTGGAGGAATAGCGAAGGAAAATTCTGGAGCAGGAGAGAAGCCAGACGGCGAGGAGCGTATGTCGAATAAACTTTCCGGCGATGTACTAGAACAGCGCGCCGCAAAAGGAAGGCACAGCAGGGCCCAAAACAGGAAAAGGGAGGGTCTAACTAGGACGATAACGCAGGGCTGATTAGACGACGGAAATGAGGGGACCATTATCGGCAACAGGTCAACAAGTAATGGAAAAGGGGCGGTGCGCGCATCAGTGCGCAAGTGGCGGTTAAAGACGCTTAGTCTGAGAAGGATTCCGTGGGGATGCCAAAAGAGGAAATCAAGAAACTAAATAGAGAAATGACTCAGAATGGTGCTTCGGGTGGGTCCCAAAAAGGGGTATCAAGTAAGCCGAGAAACAGTAGGAAAGGAAACTAGTAGACGGTCACTACACGAGCGATGCGCGCATCTGGAATTGACTGAGGACAGTCAAGATTTTAGTGGGGAGGAGATGACAGGGCTGCTTTTTGGCTACGGGTGTAAACAGTCCGAAGTTCCATTAACGGAATAACTGCGCGCGGGAAACACAGCGGGACTAGAGTGGAGCCTGACTCGTAGTCTGCAGCTATCAGCGCGCGAGCATCATGTCTATAAGCGCCTGCGCGCACCGTATCGCGAGAGGGATTGGTCAGCGAGCTGCACAGTCTAAAGTGCATAGTTTGGCCATCCGTGCGAGTGATCAAGTGTGCGTAGAACGGTTAAGCACCAGCGAAGTGCGGTGTGAGTACAGCTGAGCGGTTACCAAAGGCGGTGTGAAGGGCTGTGCGCGCATCTCATGTGCGCGCATCGCAAAGGCGGAATTTGTCTAAGTCCACACATCATGTGACCGTGGCGGCGCGCATCAAAAGACGCGCAAAAGCCCAAGGGAGTAAACGATATGCGCGCAGCGAATGCCAAGGGACCAGGACATTAGAAGGGGAGCCCAGATGCGATGCGCGGACCTTTGGCCGCGCGTTGCTAGTATTTACTTTACCTTATGATTAGTACACATGCGCGCATCGCATATAAACCTGTATCCTGGTCTATAGTAATTTAAGCAATTGTCTACCCACTAGATCTGTGTGCTGGGTTCTGTCCCAGGCCGTCAGCGGGCTGTGTTTAGCTTTTGTTAGGGTTTTAACTGTGAAGTATTTGTGAATCATAGGAGTTTTGGATAGCTTCTGGCCACCGGGTCATTTGGAGAGCTCAGTGAGGAGTCAGTACAACCGTGTACGGAAACTCGCACTGTAGTGTTTAGACTGCGAGACTGCACCGCCGGGTGAAAGACTTTGGAGAGTCTTGGATTGTTGGACTTTGGAGAGTCCGCGCATCGCACGAGGTCACCGGACCCGGAAGTGCGCGCAGCGAAGCCGTTCGCTAAAAACAACTTATTTCATTTATCATTTTGCCTAGCGCACGCCACTAGCAACCGGGCTCTATCCGAGATTTACTAGAATTAAACCCCTCCTTACAAACGAACTTGCAGGCACTACTTGCTATTACAAAGACTAGAGGACACGAGGTGCGCGCATCGCACGCCCAGAACGTGAACCAGAGCAGAGCATAGATTAAACTAGCCGTTTAGTTGAGGGCGTTCGCTCGATCTAAAGGATAGGATCTCGCTCCGCTGGGTGTGTGTGTGTGTTGTGTTTCGCGATTTCGAGTCTAGCCACGCAGTAGACCTCTCAACGTTCAATCAAACAGCCCGGTATAACGACTAAGTCATTTAGCCCAGTATAATGCCTAAGTCAAATAGCCCGGTATAATTACTCGAGTTAAATAACCCAGCATAATGATTTGCTTTTCCTAATCTCTCGTTTTCGATGGCTGGTTTTTTAGAAGACTGACCTGCTATAAGTCTCTAGTCGAGTTTCTTCGTTATGGTTGGTGTCATTTAACCCGGTATAATTTAACCCGGTATAATGCCTCTGCCTTTGCACTCTGTTTAACCCGCTTATCTGACTTCCTCGAAATTGACGACATTACTAAGTGTATTTTCTTGGGCAGTAACTTTACATTTAGCCCGGTATAATTATACCGGGTTAAATGCAAAGCGTACCTGTGCTCTCCTTTATGCCGGGCTTATTATTATTCTAACTTTAAGCCGGTCAGATGCGCTTATAAGCCATACTGGTCATGCGACTAAGTCCAACCGTAAAGGCTTATTAACCCGCTTGTTTTAAAGTCTCTTGGTTTACTCTCCAGTTAAGTTCTTTAACGTGGACAGTTACCGTTGTCACTTTTACTTAAGCTTTTAGTGTGGTTTCGCTTATAGTTAAAATAGCCCGCTTAATTGATTAAGTGGAGGTCTACACTTGTCTTCATTATTCTCTGTCTCTCATTGGGTCATACTGAAGTCTTTAATACGACTTTAATAGTCTAGACTACTGAAATGATAGGATTTGTAGTAAAATCGCAAAATTTCATGGCCAGGCACTTAGGTGCCCTATCAGCGGCATCACGGAGTGAGCGACGAAGCTTCGGTTTGACGATAAGTCATGCCTTGACCAAGGGACGAGCAGTAACCAGGCGTGTCTCCGTGCTCGTGCTGGTATTTCTATAAGAATCTAAGTGCGCGCAGCGGAGACGGGTCAAACACACACCTGTTTAGGAGTATCAGGAGGCGCGGCACGCTTCTTGTTAGGACTTGGCTCGGGTGTATGCTGCCTGCTGGGAGGACCTCCCTCAGTTGCGGCTTCAACTTTGTCGTTAAGGGCCATCTTTTTGAGGAGCATGTAAAGTTGCATGTTAGTGATGTCTGGTAAAGAAACCAAGGTTAGCCACACCTTGTCATTGTCAGAGTCAGGAGATGTAGTACCTCCAGGTGTGGAGGCGGTCTCAAGGTCCGCAGTTGCGGAACACATAAGAATGCGAATGTTGCACTGTGCGCACCAAAAAGGGGATTAAGTATAGAAAGGGTTAGGAGAGGAAGAGGAACGCACAGGTCCAGTAGGGGTATGGGTGCGCTGACGAGAAGCGGCAGCTTTAGCCTTGAGGACTTGTTCATGCAAATTGATAAATGCATTGGCGGCAGGGGAGAAGGAGCAAATATGGTGGTCAGCTTCGAGTGACGTATATATGGCGCGAGTCTCATTGAGTATCTCGATAGCTTCATTGTTGTTTATAACGCGAGTGATACCGCTGTGCGCGTCACGCCAGCAGTTCTGCAATCATGCCAGACAAAGTCAGTAACATACAACAAGGGAACCGTGCAATGCACGCACCAAATCGACAGCAAGTAGCTCCAGACTGCCGGTGTAATTTGCAGGGGTGGCAGAGGCCAACCCATGAATGTCCTGGATCAGCAAGAGTTGATGCTTGACATTGGTGAAGTTAAAAAGAGGAGCATGAGTAGTGGCCATGGTAGAAGTTGAGAACAGCTGGAATAAAGTGCGATGCACTCATACAGAAAACGGCAAGCGCTTATATAGTCTTCACCGGGTTGATCAGCACAGTGCGCAGCTGGTGACTGACCGAACAGCAGGCCCAAGGAGTTAAAAGAGGGACTTTACAAAAGGGTCCAGATGGGTCATAGCACAGGGCTATACCTGTCCAACGTTACATTCACGGAGATTGAGTGGGATGGAAGGGACCTGAATACAAGAGCCCATATAGCAACGAGAAGAAGGGGGGAAGACTGTGCGCGCATTGCAGCAAAAGAGTGCGCGCATCAGAGGAGATGCAGGTCTTTCCCCGTTTGGCAAAATGATGTCTGTTTTGGGATTGATGCTGAAAATGCATAACAATGTTACCCGACAGTCTTATTTCAAATACAGGGTCATGACACATGTACCAAGGAATAGATGCTAGCTATGACTATAGATAGTTATCAATGGAAAAGACGGCAAAATGTCAGTTCGGGAATTAAACATCCTAAGAAGTGATTGTCAGGGTCAGCACAGTGCATGAGGAGAAAGACCCACAGGAAAGAATTCCTCCTGGTAAAAGACCTGGGCGGCATAGTGAAGTTGTTGGAAGTGTTCAGAGTGAGGGAGGGTGCTGTAGTGCTCAGCATCAGTAGTACCACACAAGCGCAGGACGAGCTCGCTATAGTGAAGCTGAGCGCACAAGTGCAATATGCGAGGCGAGTGACATGTAGCTTCGGTCAGCACCAGAGCCCGCTACAAGGATATCAGAGCCGCACACGAAAAGGGCGGAAAAAGGAGACATGTGTGCACTGCATGGTCTTGAACATAATGCATCATGTCTAGGCAGATGGCCATGGGAAATAGCGGTTCAGTCACAGCCTCAAGAATGAAATGAAGGGCGCCTATGTAAATGCGGCAGACGCACACATGATCATCGAGTGGAATATCAGCTAGCGCCCGCTTGGGTAGAGCAGCTAAGCGTAGGAAGGAAGGATCAGACCTTACACGTTGAAGGAGATTACTTTTGGTATCGAAGGAGGGCATGATGATAAAAGACAGGTTCATTGAGGGATCATATATATCACTAAACAATCCATCAGAAATGTGCACGGGCTCAATCGTAGCTAATATCATCTACTACAAGGGCAGCGTCGGGATCTATGTCTAGAAGGGCGGTCCCTGTTGGTTCCGAGGGTGGGAGATTGTGAAAAGGCATGCCAAGATGGCTGTACCGATCGAGAATGTGAAGAGCGGCGTTGCTGAGCATGCACACATCGAAATGATCATCGCTGAATCTGCGCTGAGTGCGGCCTTCGTAAAACACGATTGTCATGACTAAAGCCAGGAATTGGCGATTGAAATCAATAAAATGCAAAGGCAGTGTAATGCGATCCTGGAGGAAAATGTCAGCAGAGGAAGCGATTGCATGAACATAAGGACTTTACCAGTGCACGCACAAGGGACTGAGCAGACTGTAGAGGAAAGTGAAAAGGGCTGTTGTGGCAGTCTTCCGCGAGCTCTGCATGAGTAGCGAGTTGTCTCAATAGCAAGGTAAATTGGCGAGCCACAGCGGTGTGCTGATACCAGAGAGCCATAACAGAGAGTAAAGAAACTCTCAACTGGGGACAGTTGAATTTATAGTGGGGGGGAGAGATGGCCTAGCCAAGCAGGGATAAATCTAGGAGCTAAAGGAGATAGAGCAGAGAGATCAGGAGCTCGGGACAGGAGTGGAAGTTGGTGGGCACATACTTGCAAGTGTGTGCCGGTCATATGCGCGCATCGTGCTTGGACTCGCTCAAAGGAGAACTGGCTGTTTATGACACTATCTTGAGAAGAAATAAAGGGCTCAGGATCACACAAAAGGGAGGCAAGAAAATAATTGAAAGCATATAATACTAAACAAAAGCTACTCTACATATGCTAGATAGAATAGTAAGGGAGGGTACAAGAAGAAAATACATAAAGAAAATTAAGCACATAGGACAGTGCCTGGGTACAGTAATCTATAGTGCTACAGTGAACTATTATTATACCGTAGATCACGGAGTTATTTTGAGCCATTGCAGAACTAGTATACTACCGTGTCACACGGGACTAATAGCTTTCTAGTATATTACCGTGTTTTACGGGGCCATTGTCGACAAATGGTGATGGTCATCAGGGCAAGATCAACCGGCGGTTCTCTATGTCGAGCAGCGGTGTCAAATGGCAGATGGGCTGTGCTAGACCGGCGATTTCGATTGTTGACCGGCGCTATTCAAATTCAATATACTACTATTTTTCAGGGGACCAGTGTGAGGCTAGTATATTACCGTGGTTCATGGCTGATTTTGAACAAATGATTGTATGAAAACCGGCGGTGCATGATGAGAATCGCCGGTCTGGAATAATAAATGGTATGGGACCATAAATTAATATACTACTATACATCACGGGACCAGTGTGAGGCTATTATATTACCGTGGTTCATGGCTGATTTTGAACAAATGATTGTATGAAAACCGGCGGTGCATGATGAGAATCGCCGGTCTGGAATAATAAATGGTATGGGACCATAAATTAATATACTACTATACATCACGGGACCAGTGTGAGGCTATTATATTACCGTGGTTCATGGCTGATTTTGAACTAATGATTGTATGAAAACCGGCGGTGGACGCTGAGAATCGCCGGTCTGGGATAATGAATGGTCTGGGACCATAAATTAAGATACTCCTATACATCTGTGAGTCTGGTATATTACAATGGTATATGGGCTCATGTTGCACATATGATTGTTGGAAATTGGAAACCAGAGGTGTTGTATACATCGCCGGTCTCAGGTGATCAATGTTCATACTCATGAAATGAATATACTACTATGCATAATGGGACCGTTGCAAGTGTAGTATATGACTATTAGCCAGCATAATAACAATATTATAGACCATTACAATTGAGGCCATACCTGCCCAGATTATCGTACAACAATATTATGCACCGCCGGTCTAACTGAGACCGGCGATGTGTTTTGGCTAAAGGTATATACCTAATTATTATGCTATGGTAGCCCACACCAGTGACAAATTTTTTATAAAAATGCACATTATTGATATGCACCGGCGGTTTTACTAAGACTGGCGATGTCCAGATGTTGCCTTTGGTTTTGAAAAGCTGAAGTCTGTTGATTGCTTTGCGTGGGAATGTTGACTATTATTTGTAGATGGTTGAACTTTATAATAGCGCACAGCCATCAACGGAACATTTCTCTTCTCTCCCACACCCCGCGTCCTCTTCTTCTCAATAATTCCCTTTACCTTTCTTCATGGCTTCGTCTCACAGCAACCTTGAAATCCGAGACGCAATCGTCGCATTCCATCACGACTGTGTGCGAATTTGGGAGGGAGGGAGCCAACTGTTTTTGAAGGAGAGGTCCAGACTTTGGAAGTCCTTGGTGAGTTTTTTTGTTACATGTTCTATGTTTAGTTTACTGACCATTCATTAACAATAGGTTGAACTTCAAGTCCGCAAGCAGTCGGCTGCTGGGTGCACTGTAGGGCTCACGCTCTACAACTATGTGCGCAAGCTGTTGTCCAAGGACGCGAATTCCGATGGCCGAGACGCAGACAACGTGCGCTGGGACGCATTCAAGGAGATGGTGGAGACGGGGCTATACGTCCTACGGAGGCAGGAGCAGGGGAAGGTGGAAGTGGATATAGGCAGCATGCCTATCATTGGTGAGTAATAAATATTATAACCTTTTGTTCATTTCTGACACATTCTTAGTCAATCGACCGGCGACTGTCGGGGTGAAGCCTGCACCGCCGGTCAAGGCTGCACCGGCGGCCAAAGCAACAGAGGCGAAGAAGGCCTCCCCACCCCCCCCTGCGCCTGCCTCTCCCCCTCCCGCACCACCTGCCCCTGTCGCCGCCAAGGCGAAGTCATCGAAAATCGCGACACGGGAGAAGACACCGTCCCCCACAGGCGCACACCCAGCAGCGTTCAAAGACGTTGTTGAGGTCGTCGTGGCGCTGCCTTTGCAGAAGGTGCCGAAGCAGAAGAAGGCGAAGGCGACCGCCGGTGTCAAGGCCAGCGAGAAGGAGGCCACTGTCAAGCCCAAGGCCAAGAATGCGAAGGGGCCAGCCACCAGGCCGCCGGTGGCTGGCCCGTCTAGACAACCGGCGGCAACAAAATCGCATGAATTCGTCGTGGACACGGACGATGAAAGCGAATACGAGGACGACGAGGACGAGGAAGAGGTACAGCGTCCCACGAAGAAGGGCAAGGGCAAGGCGACCCAGAGCGAGCCAGAGGCGAGGACAGCAGCGTCGAGGAAATCGAGGCAAGTGGACGATGACAGCGAGTCCGATGGGAAACCGGCGGCCAAGGGCAAGGGGAAGGCACGCGCGCGATCTACCACGTCTAAGGGGCGGATGCCCGCCGATTGCTACAAGACCAAGACGCCTTGTTGGTCTTGTATCAATCGCGGCACACCCTGCTACGTCGAGTCCCCGGAGCATGAGAAGGAAATGCGGGAGAACCCCGTCAGGGCTTGTAGTACATGTCAATACATGTACAAGAAGCCCTGCCTCAAGACGCCGGGCGCCATGACACTGGCCGACAAAGTCGCCCCCTGGGACCACCACCTGAGTCGCTACGTCGACGAGGACCGCAAGAAAGTCTTCGCGGACGCCGAGAACGTCGGGGACGTCATTATGATGACGTTGGAGCAAACGCGAGTGATCACCTGCAACGTCGAGCGCGGATTCGACGACGCGACAACAGACGTTCGGGCGCTCCAGCGCCAGAACCAGGAGCTCTCGAAGACGCTCGAGAAGACAACGGAGGCGGTCGAGGAACTGACGACGATACGGGCTGATGCGCAGGACCTGACAGACAAGGTCCAGGAGTTGAAGGTGGTGGTTGAGGGGCATGGGCGAGCCCTGACGGAGTTGATGGAGGGACAGCGGGCTCTGAGGAGCCTGCTGGAGCAGGTCATTGCACAGACGTCACGGCCGAAGTCAAGGTCAATGACGCCGTTCGACATCCAAGTCCCTCGGAAGACGCCACCGCCGGTGTCGACTGGACCGCCGGCCCCCACTCCCCCTCCTTTATCGCCTTCACCGGTCCCGCACCGTCCACCTGCCCTGTCTCCATCCCCTGCCCATTCCCCTTCGCCTGTCCCTTCTCGCCCACCTGCCCCCTCCGCCCAAGATCTCATCGAGGTGCGCACACCGCCTCCTGAGTCCCCAGAACACGAAGAAGAAGACGAGGAGAACGTGGGCACTGACAGCGACACGCCTATGGTCGTGGCTGCAGAGTCGCCCACCGAGCAGGGGGATGGGAAGGCTGAGGGGGGAGACAATGACGAGGGCGCCAGCGAGGAGGATGAGCTGGACTCGGTGTCGCAGGTTGAGGCGCCTGTGAAGAAGACGAGGAGTCAGAGGGGGAAGGGTGGAGGAAAGAGCAAGACAGCAGGGACGACCGCCGGTGCCAAGCGAGGGAATGAGGGTGAGGAGAACGAGGAGCCACCGGCGAAGCGCACTCGCACCAAAGGCCGCCGGTGACATCCTCCTTGCATCTCGATTTTTTTTGTCTGTATATACCGCCCCTTGAAGTTAGATCAAGGGCAATTTAATGTATCAGTATATCTTGAAACTTTGACTTCAGAAGTCAAAGTAAAATTAATTTTTTGTCATTTGCTTGTAAACATCAGTTTGAGTGAAGTCAGGTAAAAATATACATTGATGCAAAATGTGTGAAGTCCTTAATATGCGAAGTTGCAAATTGTGGCCGGCGGCGTCATGTCAGGTTAGAAGTTAATTTAAATGTATCACAATATATCTATCCCTAGGTAACTTTATGTACATTTTCGACTGATTGTGACATGTGAGACCGGCGGTGAGACCGGCGGTTTCATTATTTCCCCGATCGTCTATTTGTTGAAGATTTTTTGTGGCCACTGTTGTGGTCAGTCGAGGCTGGTCGGCGCGAGGCTAGGCGAGCTGAATGGCGCATGCCGTGAGCATTGTCAACATGTTCCCTTAACTTTGGTCGTCCTCGGTGCCTCTTGACTTCAACCACATTCTCGATATCCGAGACCGCCGGTCTTGAAGCAATTCGTCTGGAAGACCGGCGTTCACTTTCTCCATCTCCATTCTTGCTGTGTGAGCGTCCTCTGGAAACAGTCTTGTGTTTTGTCTGCTTTGTTCCTCCTTCCTTTGCATCAGGTTCGACAATTCTTACCCTTGACTGATTTCTATCCCTTGTATTCGATATATCCCGCAGTCCAGGGGGTCTGCCTTTCTGGGCACGGAATGTATTTCTTCTGCTGGGTCCTTCATCTTTGCTGTCAGACCAGCGGTCGTCAACTGATCCTGATGCAGATGTTAACTGCCGGTCTCTTAATTCTTCCACCTTGTCTGACTGGTCCTCCACATCTGAATCATGTTCCGAAACTGATTCTTTCTTCTTACCCTTACGATTCTTGAGAATAAACTTTTTTGCAATGAATCTTGACCTGGATCTAATCCTATTAGTTATTTGTCTAGGCGGCGGTCCACATTGTCTTCAGATATGGATGACTCCTTGTGCTTGAGTCTCGTCAGGGGTGCTGGACTTCCTGACATATTGTCATCATCTGATGGCGCCGATCGAGAATCATGACCGGCGGTGCATCACTATCCTGCGACTTTGTGGTGATAGAGTCATCAGTGTAGACTTCTGCCATTTGTTGAAGGTCAGCCAAACTGATATCATCCTCTCTATTCATCCCGAGGTCTGGGTCTGGTATAGCGAATGATGTGAATAACTCTTCAGGGTACATCTGAGGCACGGTTCAACAGCGCCATTAGGAATGGCATGAAATTTGAAGGAATTTCATTTGCCGCAACCGGCGGATGAGATTGAGAATATCAAATGCTGTTGACCTGTTATATGATGAAGGGTCCCGAAACGAGATGCCATGAGGCATGTAGAGAGGGTCGACGAAGTCCTGCCAATTGTGCTTGTTTTTGATTGATGTGTACGGTGGGCCCCTGGATGATTTCGTTGCTAGTGCTACTCAATCAGGTACATACATTAATTGTCAAATTACGTTGAAAACATATACACATACCGAAGTGCAATCCGTAGTACTTGCAGATCATCCCCTGCATGACCCTGAGACTTTCTTTGCGTCCCTTTGGATTATAGGCAGGCATCCAGGGCATCCCTGATGGATGAGAGCTGGCCTGGTGTTCTACAGATTCAGCACCGGCGGCCTCGCCACGCTTGAGAGCAGTGATGTGCTCAATGTATTTTATGTAACTGGTCCTAATTGCTGTGTAGCTATTCGGATCAAATTCTTGAAAGCTGGGAAAATTCATTGGCGCATTAGGCTGCACTACCTGGGTATCGTAGCTGACCGGCGGTCAGGAACATTCATGTCAACTGCAGAGATGCTCACATTGTGAATGTAGCATGTCCGTCTGGTTTATCAAAAGTTGTGATCCAGAGTGATCTCACACCCATGCTCTCAAACATTTTCCTATCCACTTCACGACAAATGTCTGAACAGTGCTTCACAGCTTGTCTATACAGTCTCTTAGTAATGGACCGGCGGTGTAATCAAAAACTGACTTGGCTTGAACCTCTGGTGGCACACCCTTCGCTTTCCATTCCATCACCTCCATTTTGATTGCATCTCGTTCCTCATCTGTCAGCATCTCCTTAATATACTTCTTTGCCCCTGCATAATATTTGATCCAGGAACGGCTACTGTAACCGCCGGCCCCACAGCCGGCCTCATCATCCGCGACCCTGTCATCGTCACCATCAGATTCCTGATCACTCCCACCCAGTGCCTTTCGTGCACGGCGCTTTGCTTCCTCTTCAATCTCCTTGCCTTTACGTGCAATGACAACAGAGTCAAAGGTAACATCCATGTTAAAACCTTTAATTTTCATGCGCCTCGACATCTTAGCATTATTCTTGAACCAATTGCATATTGACTGTTACAGCATTAGGCGTTACATTGCATACATTGCTTGGGGCATACCCTTTTTTTCTTCTTCCATTCCTCTTGCATCTTTTCATCGAAATTGGGATTACTTTTTTTGTATCGTGATCCCCACAATGCTTTGATCATTTTGATGACCTTTTCAGCGAGGAAAGTGCCCTTCCGCTCTTTGACCTGTGCACGATATCCCTCGACATGATCCCTCAAAATCTCCAACTCCTTCGCTGTCCATATCTGTGTAGAGGCCGGGGTTTCTTCTGGTGTAGGCATTATGGGGAAAGGGATGAAAAAATAGACCGATGCATTCCTGCTTATAAGTAGATTAAAATAGATACATTTATTGATAACGACATGAGGCAGAACACATGTGCCATTGGTTTCTTAATATAAGGTCGAACACTGAATGCACACGCAACTGTCTACTCCCAATGCGCCGTGTCCGTATAACCCAGCACAATGTTCCAAATCAAGCTGGTGGCATCCAGATAGAAGAGCGGGACCATAGAGGAAAGGTCATTACAAAGAAGCGCAAACGTGGTGGGGAACCCATTGCAGAGAATGTAGCACTGACTATTCCTGCTATTCCTGCTATTCCAGATGTTCCACCAGGCTTTGAACCACAGGAAGTACCTGACCGTCTAGACTATGCTGGAGATATAACTGAGGATCAGGTTATCGAAAACCTACAAAACTTGGATTTACCAGTATACAGAGGCAAGGTATGTTATATCACCCACATGAATTGCACACTGCATATATTAAATTGTGCAGTCGCAAAACGATTTTCTTAGAGAATGGCTGGTCAGAAGGGATACCCACTTGAAGATTGTGATGGCATCTCATGCACCTGCCAGAGGGATCGATACATGCAATGCTTGCAATGCACCTGCTGCCAAATGGAAGTGTAAGGCATGCTTTGGAGGACGACTCTTATGCACGACATGTTGCTGGCAGATTCATGATTTCATGCCATTTCATCGTATTCTTCGTTGGGATGGTAGTGCTTTCACACCGGCGGCACTATGGCAAGTTGGTGTAAAGCTTCATCTTGGCCATCAAGGAAATAGATGTCCTAATACAATGGTCGACTACAACAACGTACAGGAAATGCAAGAGGGAGAATATGGCGATGAACATGAAAATGATCTCCGCCGGGCTTACAATGCCGGTCTGCAACGAAGCTGAGGAAGTCGCTGATGAATACATTGATGAAGACACAATTGTCTTTGATATTGATGTTACTTACCCTCAAGTCTTACCGAGGCCAGCCCAAAATGATACCCATGGTAATCCATTTGTCACAATTGTCGAGGTGAATGGCATTCATCACCTGCCGGCTGTCAAATGTCACTGCAACAATCAGCCGCCGGAGGATAGCCAATACATGCAGCTGGCACTATTCCCAACCTCCTTTGATGTGATCAAGACTGTATTCACATTTGCTGTTCTTCGGGACTTCAGGCTGTCTAACCTGGAGTGCAAGACATCTGCATATCAGTATTACACAAAGCTCCGCCGGTTGACCTGCCCTGCCTTCCCACAGGCAGTATTGGATCGATATCGTGAGCTCCGCCGGCTCAGTAGACAATTTCGGAACATGAAGATGTGGACCATGCATGGCAGAGCACATGGGCTATGGCAATCAGAACCTGACCCACCAGCTATCCCCGATGTCCGGATCCTGGCTGACAATGAAATACCAAATGAGGATATTATGCCTCCACCAGTTGCAGAACAGTCTGAATCAGACAGTGAAGATGGGGCAAGTGAAGACGCCGCCGGTGGCACCGCGGAGGGATTAAAACGACACCATCGATGTACGGCGATATACTGGCTCTATTTTGCCCTGCTTGTCCTCAACCAGAAATTAACCTCCCTGAAGACTGGAAAGAGAATGACAAGAAGTTTCTTTTTATTCGCAAGTACTGTGCTGATGGGAATTTCAAGGCTGACCATTTAAATCAAAAGAATGCCCATGATGATATTGATCTGACAGCCGGCCAGGCATTCATGACAGCCGCCGGTCCATACCAGGAGCATTTGAAGGATGCCAAAAAATATTCCAGGAAATTCAAGGAGCCGCCGACTTGCCATTCTCATCGTGCCCAGCTTGACAGTGAAAAGGTTGTTTCTGGCCGCCGGGTCAGAGGGATTGGTGTACAGGCATGTGCAAGACACGGCTGCTTCTGTCCAGGCAGCCTTGTTGACTTCGAATTGGGTGAACGTCAAATGTGCATGGACTACAGTATTTCTGAAGCACTCAAGCATACCAACACCGGCGGCATCGAGACTGTCATGTTCATTTATGACATTATGTGTCAGTTCTACAAGAATATGACTAGGCGATTTCGACTAATGAAGGGTCTCACTTGGCCACAAAGACTTCGATGCATACGCGCAGTGGGTCTCTGGCATGTACATGGCCACAAGACAGAATGTCTATATAGATGGGCATCTACCTATATCCCTGGTGTTGGCATGGTAGACGGAGAAATCCTGGAAACCCTGTGGAGCCTGCTAAACAAGACATCTCGCAGTGTTCGGACTGCAACCGCCGGCCATAGAGCTGAAGTACTCGATGATCACATGGGCGATTCTAATTGGAAGAAGACGGTCAATATGCCATCTACAATCATCAAGAAATATATTCGAGCAGTGAATCAAGAAATTGATGCTATTGTGTACTATAATGATATTACCGCAAGTATGCCGGCGGATAAACTGCCAGAATGGTTGGAACAGATCGAGGCTGCTGAACGCCGCCGAGATGAGGACCCAGAAGCAATGGACATTTATCGACCGGCTGTTCAGAAGGCTGCAACGATGCGAGAAATTGAGGTGCAGCTTTCAGAGAATGAAATTCGAAACGGAGAGACCGGCGGTCGAGCTGTATGGCTCTCACAGGGTATTCAAGCTGAGCAAATGCAGTGCGTAGTGTCAATCATTATTACCAGCCAATTTATTCATTATTTAGAAATGAATTGCGGTCCCATGTCCGCCGTATGCCTGGAGACCCAACAGTGGCTCAGCGTCAGGATCTTGTACGCCGCCGGCACACACCGCAAGCAGCTGGACAAATTTTCTCGCAATGCAGTTGACATCATGGGCATTGATATTTTGAATTCTTTCAATGATGAACATGATGTTCCCATCCTGGATGGTGCACAAACGGATGAAGAAGCAGAGGTGGCCAATGAAGAAGTCAGTAATGCTGACCCAGAAAGGCAGCTAATGGCATTCCCTTCTGAAATCACCGAAGAGATTTTGACATCCGCCGGTGCATCTGCCCAGGATAAATCTATGCTCTGCCGGTTACAGAAAACAGAGCTAAAGATCAGAAAAGCTCATGCTGATGATTTATTGGAATCTATTCGTGGAGAAATCATTCAGAAATCTTGGCTATATGCATTTGATGTCAGGAGGACAGATGGTGCACATCACACCAGAGCTCAGGATCGTGTGGTCGTGTTGGCACAGGCAACCAGTACACACCGGCGGAAATATAATGAAAACAGATTGTCAATGCTACGCCTTGCAAAGGATGACACTGATAGGGCTGCCATTGAACAACAATTCCCCATCATGTCAAAAGCTGATACAAATACTAGTGCATCAATAACTGAACCGAATGCAAGGGGGGGTAGCAGTTCTCGAATGGCTTGGATATGGAGAATAGAACATAATATGGATCCGCCGGATGATAATCCGCCGGTCGCAGGAAATCTCAATCGCGAAAGAATCAATGATTGTAAGTTTTATTGATATTCATCAAGCTGTGCCTAAATACAATTGTAGTCTATCGAATTCATTGGCTATGAGCAAGAGCACAGAAAATGCGCTGGGAGGAAGAGGTTGTTCTATGTCAGCATGAAATGGACTGGACAGTCCGGTTCTATGTGCATATGGCAAATATGTGGAAAGACCGGCGGAATGTCTGGGCAGATGCAGTAACCGCCATTCAAAACCCATCAAATGACGCGCCCGGCCAATTCAACGCTCACCCACTAGGTTTCCAGGCTTATGCACAGGCACAGATCAACTTATGGAATGAATTAGGTAGGGTAGCAGATGCTAGATTTAGTAAGGCACATGTACATTATATAAGCCACTGGTATCATGTGGCCTGAGGAATGAATACATGTGACCTTATCAATCAACCATCTCTGCACTGTTGATCTTGTCTTTCATTTTTACCTCCACGGCTACTCAAACTCCTTCTCATCACAATGTCTTCTTCAAACACCAACCCCATGCCGATCCTTGATGAAGACGCCCGCATCGATCATGTGCAGTGCAACCTGCTTCTTTACCTCTGCATGTTTCGCATCCGCTGTGGCCTCAGATACTCGATCACTGGTGGCGAGCTTCGCCATGATAACCCCTATGCCCGCCTGCTTATGAAGGAAATAGTGAGTTTTATCTATTGATTATTGCTTCACAGTTAACAGTTCTATTCAGGAATTCACATTGATTCACATTTCAACATGTGTAATGAAAGGATACCGAATGAGGCAGCCGTATCTACTAGATCAGTTGGCCATCAACGGTTACGGCATCGCCTGCCGGCCAAATGGCATTCTGATTCCGCCGGCCTACAACCTGGAGTTCATGAGAAAAGAAGATGTCCTGCTAATGTCAATGACGGAGACAACACCTATTTGGTGGCTCGCACCGGTGGATGATATCGAGGACTACCAAGTCACCGCCGATTCCATCCGCCACCACTTCGAGATACTTCTAACTTTCATGATAGATTTCCACGACAACATGCACCAAATGCCAGATCTCCCTGGCAGTCCAGTGCCATGGGTCGAGATTCCAGGACTCGCAGCAAGGCCGGCGGGGTCCAACCCAACACTCGATCAAGTTTGTGAATCCTGCTTGAAGAAGGATGAAAAGTTAGAATGGCTTGAATTTTATTTCAAGATGTTGAAGGGCGAGTTCGAACGGGGACAGCGAGGTGGGCCTCAAGAGCCCAGGGAGAGCATGTGGGAGAACCTTCGACCGCCGGGCAAGAACACCTACACCTATCCCCCCCAGGAACCTCTCCCCGGAATCGCAGGACGCAACTGTCTCTTGCCGCGATTCATCAGCCCACTGCCAGAAGACAGCAGTCCTAGTCCCTCGGTTGGGTCATCATCTCAGGGAAGCTCCACGATGTCGGATGAATTCTCGAATTCACCCGCCGGTCCTACGACAGCCCCACGCACATTCCAACTTCGTTCAGGCGTGGCCTCTGTCGAAGAGCTGGCTGCATACATCGCCGGGAAGCCATTCGCCAATGGCAGATTAATAATCAATGACCCAGTGCAGCAAAGGCCTGTCGCGGATACCCACATTGGCAAAGGGAAGGGGCGAGAAATCACCATTGCGACAATCATGAATGAGCCAACGACCGCCGGTGGTGACATCGCCGGTCCATCAAATATCCAGCCAGACTTGGATGAAGACGAGCTGCCAATGGAGGTCCCAGTCGCAGAGGACGTGGATGATGAAGGTGAAGGAACCGAAGAGGATGAAGGGGACAACGAAGCAGATGAACATGAATCTGCGTGCACGACAGATGGTGAGGAGACCGATGATGAAGATGAACCCCCGATGGACGTACCGGCGGACAAGGTGGTCTTGCCTGCGAGACCCCTCCCCAAATGCAATGTCACCAAACCTGGACGGGCCTCTGCCATAGAAATGGAGGCTTACCGGGCTAGCCTGGAGGGGAGACGACCCCCAATGCGGAGGACACCCACTCCACAATTGGTCGACACAACACTCCCGATCCAGAGGGAGCTTGATTTGCAGGCCGCCGGTCTCATTGGGCAAAGGCCACAACTTGGAGATGGGATGCCTGACGGCAATACCCCGCATCAACCCATCGATTTGACGGCCGATGACAATGAAGAGGCGGGGACGCCCATGGAAATCAGTGATGGGGAAGATGAGCCCTCGATTTCAACAATTGTCGCCGCCGGTCATAAAGCACTCGAACAGATTGATGAGGATGATGAGGCCCCCATGGAGGTTCCCGCACCAGGAGATGATACACTTCATCTCCTGCAAAATGAGAGTGGGGATGAAGATTCACCACCGATGTGTAAGTCTTAGTATTTATGACAGATTCGAGCTGTACTAACAACCGGCGGTGTGGCCGGCGGCATTTAGATGTCCACACCGATGACGATGACTCGGACAATAGCTCGGTATGCACATCACTTCCTTCTACCTGGAGCCCCAACTCAGACTCCTCTACTTCTGATGATGATGATTAGGATGCAGATGCAGATGGGGAACCAGACTCAGACGTCTAGGCAGGCAACATCCCATTTTCGATCCATTGCACCGCCGGTCCCCTTCTTCATGTTGTATCATCATCTCGTCTTCTTGTTAATTAGTTTTTTGTATTTCCCTGTTTGCCCAATTTTTGTTATGTACAAATACAATTTAATCATTTTATGCTTTTAAACATATTCACATTAGGCCAAGTGCTATGAGTATTTGTATAGTCTGCCATTGTAGACTTTGAGTGAAAGACAAGACAAGTCCGATCCCCTTTACAGTATGCACTGTGAACAACTACCCTGCTCGATAGGGCAACTATTGTTCCGGGCCGATAATGAAGATCCAAGCCCAATCCAGGCAGTGACATTGTCCCCTTCTTATAAGTCCCCAAACTGATGACAATGTCGAACATCGAGTGACTGCCGCCGGTGTCACGATGCGGTGGTGAGTCTCTGTTGTTGATCACTGTGAGCACGCCAAAAGGCACATTCCCGTGTTCCAATAGACTCTTCAGCTCTTGTCCATGCCGAACCTGGTCCGGGTGTTCACCTAGCCATGTCAGCATCCTGAGACCGGCGGCATATTGGCTAGGATTAACCACACTTAGTAGACCACCCACAAGGGCAAAGAACATATGTTGTTGTCGAAGCCATGTAACACCGGCGGCCTTACGGATATTTTTGCTGACAACTGGCGGTAACGACATCTGGACACATTCATCAACTCTTGTATTTACAATTATAGATAGACCTACCCCATAGCCCATTTCAAACCATGCTAAGGCAAGACTCACATTTCCTGGCTTCCTCCAGGCTGCCTTCTGATGATAATTGGCCAGGCCACCTCTCCAGTCTGAATTATTTCTTGTGGTCTTCATTAATGGGGTCAGTTGATCTAAATTCTCCCATAGACCGTACTGGCCGGCGGTCAGACGGTCAGACCTCATTGTGCGCAACAATTGTCATCACCTACCTGCATATACGACATCATGGCATTAGGTAGATACCATACCAAAATATTCCCATCCCTATCTGTTACAATGCACGGTGTCTTAATGTATCTCTCCTCCATAAATATAGGCGGAAACTTCTTCAACATTTTTTTCTCAACAGCCTCATTCTTGCCAGTCTGTTTATTTGTCAAGCTCTGAATGTAGTCATGTACATTCCATATAGTTGAATCTAGCATATATCAGTAATGTCCTTTAAAACACAGGTAAGTCCAGGCTCACATTGGTTTTGATATGCCATAACTAGTGTATCAACAATATCATTACATTCCCATATTAATTGTGCAGCCCATGACGATGGGGGGGAATTAATTTTAGTCTGATTAATGCGGCAACGGACAGATGTCTGTATGAATGAGGATACAGAGGCTGTCAGATCAATAGGACTATTGTCAGAAGTGGGTTGCATGGTGGTTGAGAAGAAAGGTGTCAACGAACGGGCCACAGGAAAATTCATGTCTTCCACATCTTGCCTTGTGCATACCGGCGGTCTCGATAGACAAATTTAGAATGATTTACAATAGTCCCGTGATGTATAGTAGTATATTAATTTATGGTCCCATACCATTTATTATTCCAGACCGGCGATTCTCATCATGCACCGCCGGTTTTCATACAATCATTTGTTCAAAATCAGCCATGAACCACGGTAATATACTAGCCTCACACTGGTCCCCTGAAAAATAGTAGTATATTGAATTTGAATAGCGCCGGTCAACGATCGAAATCGCCGGTCTAGCACAGCCCATCTGCCATTTGACACCGCTGCTCGACATAGAGAACCGCCGGTTGATCTTGCCCTGACGACCATCACCATTTGTCGACAATGGCCCCGTAAAACACGGTAATATACTAGAAAGCTATTAGTCCCGTGTGACATGGTAGTATACTAGTTCTGCAATGGCTCAAAATAACTCCGTGATCTACGGTATAATAATAGTTCACTGTAGCACTATAGATTACGGTACCCAGGCACTGTCCTATGTGTTTTCATGGCTATACATATTATCCTCAACACTGCAAGAGATTCAGGAGCTTATTGCTCCTGGATGGACGAAAAGTATGTTGTATTTATTTTGGATTTTGATATACTTTCTTATGTAGTGAAATGTAATAGTTCCCTTTGAGCTTCAGGATATTATTTTAGAAGCTTTGTTTTGGGAGCTGCCTAGCTACAAGTCAGGAGGTGTCTTTCGGCAGTTGGGATATAAGGCTTGGTTAGCAAGCCGAAACACTATGCCTTCGCTGACATCACTGGACCAATATGCAACCCAGCTCCAATTCTGTGAAGACTTTACTAGTTTCTACCGACAGCATCGCCTTTCCAGCTGCACCAATGCATTTGCTAACATTTGGGCATTGCAGTTCCGAATTCCCAGAGTCAACAACCAACAGAATACAATTATGAAACTCTATGCGATTATGTTCTCCAATATGCAAGTAAAAGCCTTACAAATTCACTGTGGTGATGTTGCTTGGTTGGTTTCGGAGGTTTTGGATAAATGGGTCGATTCATTGGGTCCCCATTTAGTCAACCTTCAGGTTATATATGACTGTCGTATGCCAATACTACCGATACAGGTTAGTTGCATACTTCTATGTTGCCTTATCTTTACTTATATTCTTTATATTAGGATAATCGTCTTGGACTATATCCATGGTGTTCTAGAGACTGGGCCTCTGCTTTAGGTCGTCTTTCATTTCTGAAATCAGTCATTATCTATACCCCTCGGTTGCTACATTACCATATGTATGACACCAATCCTAGTATGGGTTATATGAGGGACTTTGTTTCCTCACTTGTGTCTGTTGTTTGGTTGCCGACAATGCCTCAACTGGAACGAGTCTACTTTCTGACAATCCAGGATAAGCATGAAAAGGGCGATCAAAGTTACAGTGATGGCATACAGTTTCTGGCAGAACGACAAGTATTAGATCAGAATACCCAGAGTTGGAATGGGTGGGTTTGCCGACCAATCAACTTGTATAGTAGAGCCCGACAAGACCTGCATAGAAATGACCACCAGTTGCGACTTTTCTTTAGTTAGTTTTTGTAATTAGATTAGAATTTACCCTATAGCTATAGAATTTATGGTTTTACAGTGGAATGTACAAGTTTTATATGGTTATAAGAAAATGTACATAAAAAAGACTTGTAGAGACCTAAAGAGACCTACAGAGACCTACAAAGCTATACTTGGTTTAAGGCAAGGCTAAAAAGACTGCCGAAGACCTATCAAGCTATTTAAAGATATGATTGGGGCTTTAATTAAATCTAGTTTGAAACGATGGACTAAAAGTTACTAAAATGTCTTTAAATAGCTCTCGGCAAAAAAGTGATTTTCCTGATGATGTGACCATCTTCTTAGAAATACCATTGTTGATCCAAAGAGTCCATGCAATAACTTATATGCAACAAGCATCTGAGATCAGGGCGTCTGAGATACTTGACCCAGGCATCCAGCACTTCTTCTCCAGGAGCGTGCACCAGGACCATCGGCAAACTGGTTTTCATTGGATAACTCTGCACCATGTCCCTATTGATAATGCGACGTTTGTGCACTGCAAATTTGCTGGACATATCTTATGGTAAATTTGACTTGAGATTGAAAAATTGGGGGATCCATACCAGCTATCAGAGTTGAAATCGGAATGCATGGCGGAAGTGTTTTGTCTTTTAATACAGCATAGTCCCCCTCCCTGCTCCATGTATAGTCGTTGATAGGGCTGCTTTTTGGCTACGGGTGTAAATAGTCAGAAGGTCCTTTAGTGGGATAGTTGCGCGCGGGAAACACAGAGAGACTAGAGTTGAGCCTGCCTCGTAGTCTATAGCTATCAGCGCGCTTTATGACTATAAGCGCCTGCGCGCACCGTATTGCGAGAGAGATCGGTCAGCGAGCTGCACAGCCTAAAGTGCATAGTCTGGTCATCCGTGCGAGCGATCGAAGAGGCGTAGAACGGTTAAGCACCAGCGAAGTGCGGTGTGAGTACAGCTGAGCAAGTACCAAGGGCGATGTGAAGGGCTGCACGCGCATCTCATGTGCGCGCATCGCAAAGGCAGAACTTGCCTAAGTCCACACATCATGTGACCGTGGCGGCGCACATCAAAAGAGATGCGCAAAAGCCCGAGGGAACGAACGACATGCGTGCAGCGAATGCCAAGGGATCAGGACACTCGAAGGGACGCCCGGATGCGATGCGCGGACCTTTGGCCGCGCGTTGCTAGTATTTACTTTACCTTATGATTAGTACACATGCGCGCATCGCATATAAACCTGTATCCTGGTCTATAGTAATTTAAGCAATTGTCTACCCACTAGATCTGTGTGCTGGGTTCTGTCCCAGGCCGTCAGCGGGCTGTGTTTAGCTTTTGTTAGGGTTTTAACTGTGAAGTGTTTGTGAATTATAGGAGTTTTGGATAGCTTCTGGCCACCGGGTCATTTGGAGAGCTCAGTGAGGAGTCAGTACAACCGTGTACGGAAACTCGCACTGTAGTGTTTAGACTGTGAGACTGCACCGCCGGGTGAAAGACTTTGGAGAGTCTTGGATTGATTGGACTTTGGAGAGTCCGCGCATCGCACGAGGTCACCGGACCCGGAAGTGCGCGCAGCGAAGCCGTTCGCTAAAACAACTTATTTCATTCATCATTTTTTGCCTAGTACACGCCACTAGCAACCGGGCTCTATCCGGGATTTACTAGAATTAAACCCCTCCTTACAAACGAACTTGCAGGCACTACTTGCTATTACAAGGACTAGAGGACACAAGGTGCGCGCATCGCACGCCCAGAACGGGAACCAGAGCAGAGCATAGATTATACTACCATTTAGTTGAGGGCGTTCGCTCAATCTAAGGGATAGGACCTCGCTCCGCTGGGTGTGTGTGTGTGTTGTGTTTCGCGATTTCGAGTCTAGCTACGCAGTAGACCTCTCATCGTCCCAAATGTACCTGAGGGGCCCAATTCATTAACACATTGAATGAGAGTGTATACAAATTACTCACCCTGGCCCTGCTTCTGACGCTATTAGGCTGTTAAGAATGACCTCCTGTGCATGCCTGGTTCGCAAAAAATAGGTATCAACTAGGACTATCTTGTATATCAAGGTTACGTTGGGATGTTCAGCCTTCGTACTGTCTGTAAGGCTTGCAAAGGGTGGTAGCTTGTTCTCGGTGCTATTGACAGCCTCTTGTAGTTGCGGGTATGAAATGTGGCACGTTGCTAACTTTAGTTGGCGCTCAGATCAGGCCAGAGCGCTGCCTCCCTCACTCTGAAGATTTGTATTGACAGTTGCACACATGTGAGCTGGCTGGAATGACTCCGGCTCCAGTTCCATCACTCCGACTACCCGGCCTTGGCCTAGATCCCACTGTCCTGTGCGACCTTCCATGATCGATCCATTCGATTAACGTTGCTGTTGCTGTCCAGCAGCAGTCCTGTGGGCTGGCGCCGGGCCAGCGTGACAATGTTGAGGAGCTGCTTCATCCTCCGCATCACTGTCGTATTCGCCGATATGCTCGTCCTCGTCCTCGTCGTCTTCATTTAATCCGGTCAAGAACCCACGTGTACCAGCTCCCCCGCAACCATTGTACTTTCGACGCCTGGCGCTTTCTTCCTCCATGCGGTGGACGGCATAGGTAATATCGAAAGCCTCCTTTAGTACAGCAATTCCGGGGCTGCGACTGTCTTGGCCGCAGCCACCACGAGCAGCTGATAGAAGTGGGGAGTCCAGCAGTTCGGTCCCTATACCGGTGAAGAATACCGTGTGCATCAAGGTAAATGCAGTAAAAAAGAAGACGAAGAGGTCAGTAAACTGACTCTAACGCAAGAAGAAAACAGCACAGATAATTGGGGCTTGTACATACCTGGCTTGCATTGAGCTCTAACTTGCAGACGACCTTGACTGCAAGACATGTAGGAATGAGCGCAGATCCAGAGCATTTAGACAGAAAACTGACTTGCAACGGGCTGGCCGGACTTATTTTCGATGGCTTGATAGACATTGGAAAAGGCGCCGCTGGGGAAACCAAGCGCGATTGTGAGTCGCGTGGGGAAAACAAGAGGAGAAGTGAGACTGACTCGCCCATCTTGTCCGTCAGGTCGTAGGCCTCGAGACCCTTGTAGGATGGCATCTGGGACTGCTGGCGGCGCTCCTCCTTGACGATGAGCTCTGCAGCCTGCTTGGTCTCTGGGGGACTCAAGGGCGGCAGGGGCGTTGGGGCGTCCTGTTGACGTAAGCCACGTGCATGTGCATCGTGTGTGGGGTCGGAGTGATTGTCATGATGGACAGGCTTTGCGTTGTGGTTGCAGCCGTGGCAGATGAGATCTACAAAGGATTGTAGCGGAGCGGCAGAGGCAGGATGGGCAAAGGACATACTTTTGAACACATCCATAAGGGCGGGGGCCATTGTATTTAAAAAATCAGTGCACAAGTTGCAGGTCAAGTTAAGCGATCCACAGTGCCCCGATGACTTCATATGACAAACCTCATGACGTCTCCGCTCCTCACTGTGCTTCTTCCCACGCACACACGTGTTCTCTATCCACTACCACCATGAGTGGCCTAGCAGACAAGCTCCTTGCCGATCTCCAGGGGCTGTCTGGTGACGAAGAGGAGCAGGACAATGAACCCCAGATCACACCCCCTTCCCCGTCCAATCGGGCTGGCCTCAAGCGCAAGGCGCCCGATGCAGCACCCTATGCATCTGAAGACGAAGACGACGAGGACGACGAGATGGCCGACAGCGAGACTGCCACTGGCGCAGATGGCAAAGCAATCGAAGTCGGCAGTCTTGTACTCGAGGGTGGAGTAAAGCCCGCAGATGAGCTCGACGCAGAGGATGTCCAGCGCATGGATCTCCTCGGTATCGAGGATGTCAGCAAGGTCGCCAAACTGGAGGGCAGCAAGCGGATGAATGACATTCTCAAGGTGCGTGTTGGCGCGTCTCCAAACGTATTGACGTGTTCTGAATCGCCAATGCACGGTAGGATATTGAAAAATATCAAGCAAACCCAACCCCCAACACGCAAATGGCGCTCCCTGCCCACCTTAATCCTGAGTATAACGTTATTGTACAGGCAAACAATTTGTCCGTAGATGTTGACAACAAAATTTTGGTTGTTCATAAGGTAAGACTAGCTATGCTCCATGGACACCCATCATAACTATAACTTTCGTGTAGTTCATTAGAGACCATTATGCTCCCCGTTTTCCGGAATTGGAACAACTTGTAACAGACCCGTCCATGTACATCCGTTCCGTTGGAGCTCTGGCCAACACAGAGGTAGGAGTGTTTATTTCTGTAGCTTGATGCCTCCTCCTGAACCCTTTCTCCACAGGAACTAGCCAAAGTTAATCTGCAAGGCGTTCTGCCTCCGGCAGTCATCATGAGTGTTGTTGTAACCTCAACTACAACCTCAGGAAAGCTCCTCTCTGATGCGGAATGGACGGCCGTCCAGCGAGCCTGCGACCTGGCTGATCGTTTGGAGGAGGCCCGAAAAAAGGTACTTTCTAACAATGGCTCGCCACCGATAAAACTTGCTGAGCTTATTCCATTCAGATATTCATGTATGTCAGCTCTCGAATGAACATCCTTGCTCCCAACCTATCTGCTATTGTTGGTACCACTACAGCCGCAAAATTGCTTGGAGTAGCTGGCGGTCTTGCCGGTTTGGCAAAAATGCCTGCTTGCAATGCACATGTACGTTTGGTCGTAACTTCGAACAAGTAATTTTCTTTAAAAAGATTTTTTAGCTGCTTGGCGCACAGAAGAAGATCACAGCAGGGTTCTCAACGGCTACCCAAAAGCATCATACAGGCTTTATCTTCCAATCTGAACTTGTTCAGTCAACCCCGCCTGAATATCAGCTAAAAATTTAACGTACAATCGGCACTAAATCTGTCCTAGCTGCTCGAATGGACCTGGAGTGCTCAAGACGAGATGGTCGGTACATATCTACCAACCTATTGTAAATCTCATTGACAAGTGAAACTTAGGTACTTATGGAGAGAGCCTCAAGGACAAGATTGAAAAGCATATCGATAGGTTAGCAGCCCCTCCGCCCTCAAAAGTAGTAAAAGCTCTGCCTATACCTGGAGACGGACCCAAGAAATGATGCAGTGGTAAACGGTAGGAATTTGTTACTAGTAGTATGTGATCGCCATTGAGCTGCTTATCAGGGCCCGTAAAGCGAAGGAAGCATACACACAGACCGAACTCCGTAAGCTGCAGAACTGCATGGTATTTGGCGAGGCAGAAGAGGAAGTCGGTGCATTTGACCAGACAAAGGGAATGGGAATGATTGGTGTAAGCTCGGGCAAGGTCCGTGCAGGACTAGGGGAGGCCAAGAGTCGAGGTATGAAATGTGTCCACATGGTGTTCCCAATATTACTCATTCTATGCGCACCTTGCAGAAAAAATGTTGAAGGCGAACAAGCTACGGACGGCTGCTCTAACTTGTGCAGCTCAACAATCTCAGTTGCAAGGTGCAGGCACAGCAACTTCTCTCGGATTCACATCCAGCATGGTGGTCATTCAACAGCTCCAGTCCATCCAGTCTGATGAATCTACCCATTTGACTGTGCTCCAAGTAGGGACTGCTATTTGACGATCCTTCATCGAGGAACGCAGTGTGTCGATGGTATGGCGCTTTTGGACTGGAGAAAATACGGATAGCCCGGATAGGCAGTGGGCCCAAAGATAGGCCGCCGAAGCACAGAGCCATATCTTCGACAGGTAAGTTTTATGTTTTTGTAAAGATATTTCAGTCTCTTAAAAGTCTGTACATAGTCTCGGTGAGCGTTACGGTCTCCACATCATCCCTGGTCACAATTCCTTCCTCGTCCTCCCCAACAACGTCTCCCGCTCCACTGCCATCGGAGCAGTCCTCCACCATCACAATTAGGGAGGTTGTGGGACAAGTGGCACGGCAGATGTAGAAGGGGCAGTTGAGGTTCCAATAGGAGGAGTGCATGTTCTTGTCGAAGCATTGTGGCTCCGGGATGATTCCGTCAAGACCGCACAGGTTGTGTCGCGACCTAGCATCTGAATGTAAATACACTGGCGCGTCACTGGGGCCAGTCTCTTCCCAATATGATGCATTGTAGTTCTGGGTCCTGGGCAATTCTGTTTGGATGAGCGCGAGTTCCAGACGTTAGTAGCTAGTGGATGATAAGTGAAGCTATATTGAGAGGTGATTTGTAATCACATTGACGCGCTGAATGGTTGCTTTTGTGATGAGTTCGAACTGCCTTCGTTGACTAACTACTACCACTATCCTTTTCATCATGAGCTATGACTCAGATTCCTGCACTACTGCGTCCTTCAAGGAGCTCTATAGTTGCTCAGAAGCCATCTCAATGTGCACCCGGAAGATACTACGCCAGGAGGAAATGCATAATGTTTGTAAGGTATGTAAATCTATATTTCTAGTTATAGTCCGTCCACTTCATGACAATCATATGGTTTAACCAGGAAAAAAAGAGACCGCCCATCCCAAAAAGTCTGGAAGAGGCTTCCAAGCTACTTCACGATGCGGTTCAACATGAAGAGTGGTCTAAAACATTTCAAGACTACATGCTAATCCAACTTTGCCGCTCGCAGTTTGAAGTTCAACATGCAGAAGCTCAGTTACAAACTGCAGAAATGGATCTCAAGAAGGCTGAAGTGCAGCGCAAAGCTGCTGAAAGCTATGTCAGCTCTGTTGTCAATGAACTTGTACAGAGCAGCTTTGCGGTAGAAGATTTGAACACAAGTATGCCCATAGTTATGCGCAATAATCAATGTAAGCAATTTGTTTATGTGTTCTCATTATTGCAGTATTGACTAATAAAATAATACACAGTTGAGCACTCCATTTCTGTTGCTGGCAGGCCATCACTTTCCCTCATCCTGGACTAGTTAGTATCTTGTGCTCTGTACTGTGTTTTTGTAATGGGTGTAAGGCCATAGTCAATCTATGGCAATGTTATAAAATATTTCAGCATTACTTGCATTTCACCTGGGTATGTTAAGCGCCCTGGCTTCTCTGTGTGAACTCAAGACTCAATCTCTCAACCTCACATTGCGGACAGTCTACGGTGGTTTGATATCCCTCACTCCTGACCGGAACATCAGGATCAAAAGAATTAAAGGTCAGCATGTAACTTAGACGTGTCATTACCGTCTCTCCACTACATCTATACTTACCATTTCCTAGTAATCTTTCCCCGACATTCCTTCATTTACTTTCATTTTATCTTTATTCACAGCTTGGTATGCCTGCTCCCAAACCTCACAAGAGAAAAGAACCTCCAAGTCAGTCATCCGACGACATTGAACATACCGCTCCCTCGCAAGTTGCAAAGAAGAAAAGAAAGTCTACCAGAGCAACTACACCCGGTAAGTGCTGTGTTAATACGAGTCTACCATCAACTAACTTGGCCTTTCTGCTAGCCTCTAATCTGAAAACTCGGCCGTCTCCTGATGCATCTATTTCTAACACGCAAATACCTGAAGGACGTCCAGTCCGCAGCACCCGAGGCAAGGGTGGGCATATCTATCAGCTGGAAAAGGTCGCAAATGCCGTCAATCCACAGCCAGCTCCAAAGTCAAAGCCTACCATTCAAATATCTGAACATGTCCCCGAAAATAGCATGGCACCTGCAAAGAAGAGTAGGAAACCAGCAGCCGACAAAGTAAGTGAATTCTCTCATCAATAAAAAGGCATTATTGTAACTCACTAATTGTTAGGCAAGTCCGATTGCCTCTTTAGATGTGATACAAGAATCGAAGGCCGTTTTGATCAAGACAAAACTGCCAAAGCATCCAATAGCCCCATCATCAAGTCAAGTTCAGCCAGCAACATCGGGCTCTAGGTTTGGCTTCAACCCATCTCCCGTTTCACGTAATTTGTCCTCAGTAAAACCAGGTATGTTTCTGATGTGATGATCTAGTACAACACTAACTAACACAATTTAGATGATTCGTTTATGGATATGAACGACAATGAACACGGTCAGTTGGAGGACAAACCTACAAAACCAATGGAAGCTACTGTGGATAAAGGGAAACAGCGAGCGGTCCTTGTGCCCAAAGGTACGTGGTTATACATTGCCATCGGAATATAAGGAGCTACCAATGAGCTACTAAATGTGCTATTTAAGACAGCAAAGGAAAACATGTTCAGCAAGGTACGGAACTCTATTCATGTATTATTGCATTTTTACCTCCCTATCTATCCAGGCACATCCAATAACAACGAATATATGGATATCAATGAATATGCGCGCCCTGTTTCTGTAAAGAAAAGTTGCAAAGTTGTCATAGAGAGTGATGCCGAAGATAGCAACAATCACCAGTCACAATCCAGTGTAGCTGTCGCTGTCGCGGCTACAGTCGATTATCCCAGCAATGCAAATGGCCAATCATCTGAGCTCGAGGTGGGCTCCAATGAGGCCAGTAGCGAAGAGATGGATTCACTCAGTGGTGGTGAATCGGAGGGCGGACTCTCGGTAGGCCATGGCAGCAGTGGTATGTCTGATGCTGAACCTCCTGAGGTAGTAGCTGCTATTTTCCATGTTATGACTTCGATTGCGCCTGCTGATAGCAACAAATGATAGGTCGTCTATGGCACGAATGGTACGGACTTACTTCAAGATCATTATGAAAGGAACCGCCCAGTTCAACCACCAGCTGCTAACGTGCTTTTTGCGGCCTCCCAAGCTCAGAACCAGGTTCGATGTGGCGAACATCACAGCAAAAACTCCAATAGTTCTACATCCCAGGCACGGTCTGAATCCGAGAGTCTCTCCGAAAATGACAAGGAAGACGATGAAGAGAATGACGGGGACGAGGATGAGGCATCACCAGAAGCTGAACAAAGAACACGAGCAAGGGCCAAGCGATATTCCAAAACTCCAGTAAATGCCCCAGCAAAGCCTACTACTATGAGGTACCATTCCACTCAGTGGAAGATAATCCTCGAGGCCGCCAAGAACAGAATGCGAAAATATGTTACTATGGAAAATATGTTTCCGGTAATAGGCTCTGATCTTCATATTGCAGATGAGATAATCGCGCGGGAGATGAGGAAGTATCTTGCGACTTCTCAAGTAAAGTTGAAAGGAGGTAATGTCCTATTTTACCTTATGGAAGCTGCCACACGTATTGATATGCTTACCTGTTTAATAATTCTCTTGCAGCTCTCGATCGGGATAAAAGTGTCTTGGTTTGATCATGTTTTAATTCAGTCATTGATCCTGTGTTAAAGCCTATATATCTAGGTCTTTAACGAGCACGCAACCTTCCGCTCTGCGATGCGGCAATTGGGCCGTGATATTGTTGTTGTCTTGTACTGTCAACACCTTATACCCGATGGTGATTACCCCAATCAACTACACCGGCAGCAGGTAGTTAAAGAAAATGTTGCCAACCTCCTCAGAAATTCAACATTTGTTTTACATCCTGACAAGGACGACAATGTAAGTGTTCTGGCTTACATTCTTCCTACTCTAATTGCTCGCTATCTCTACTAGGGGAAGACTCAGAACATTGCTCATCCTGCTATCGAGGAGCTTATACATGCAGTGTTCTATGTTCCTGACGGTCTCGCCGTTGTTTATCCCGATGACTTTAAAACCAGTGTTCCTGATCATGCTGTTGCCTATGTGATAACCTGCGTAAGTGTTATCTATCCGATTTGCTGTATCTCTGTTGCTAAGTTATGCTCTACTAGTTGCATTATTGTATTGCTGAATGGGAGATAAATGGAATACACCCCGGATCAAGCTCCAGACTGAAATTTAGCAGGGATAACTTCCAAGGGATATATATTTCATACGTCCAGCTCATAGAGTCTTTGAAGAATAACAACTATCATTGGACGCAGTACAAACTGCGTCGAGAAGCCTGGGCAAAAAATGGAATGTAAGTATTCAGCTTACATTAATCTGGTGTCTGATGTTTTACTTATTTATCTCAGGAAACTTCTCAACAAGTCACGCATTGCCGAGGAAAATCCTTACAACCCCACTTTGGTTTTGGATTAATTGCAGCATATTTCGCACCCGGATGTGCCATTACATGAAGGTTAGCTATTTATATCGTTTTCGTTTAATTCTTATTACTCTTCTTTGGCGTTTCCTTTCTGCTTTCGTCAGTATTTGGTCTTCTGCACTAGATTTATTTATTTACAGCCAGTTAATACTCTGATCTTCTTTCTTACTTACATTCTCTTGTGGTTTCACCTAGTCGTTCTTTGAATATAATCCTTTAATATAGACATTCCTAATTTAATAATGCTGTCTACTAGATAATATATATGAGTATTGAATGCTATACAAGCTATGGCCTTTGCAATAGAACACTCTACAGAAGGCTGTCTATCCTATATATTGCTATGTAATTTACTCTGCCATGCTATGCATTACTAGCCAGTACTATATAACAAAATACACAATACTCAATAGCTACAGGGGTTTGCTATGGAATATTAGATGGTTTTATGTATAGAACAGAAATTGTTACCTAGAAATACATAAAGCTACATAATAGTCTAAGTATACTACATAGAAGTGATCTATGTTATACAACACTACAGAGTCAAGAACCCTTGCTATGGCACTACTATGGTACTACATATTACTACCTAAAGCTGTATAACAGGTACCAGATTTGCTGATGAATGGCAGGGGTATGGGTATGAAGAGAACTCCTGGGAGAATGCAGAGGATGTATTTGCACCCGGATTGGTGGCCAAGTTCTACCGGAAACATCCTGATGCACCACATGTTATTGGATCTTTGGCAATCGAACCAGGGAGGTACAGGAGGGTGGATGGTGGAGAGTGGGTTACCTTGCCACGTCGGGATGCCGTGTCTTAAAGGGGGGGTGAGATGTAAGGGGACACTGTGTGTCACCCTTTATTTCGTCTATTTTATTCAATTTTAGTTTATTTTCTATGACCACACACGGCCTGTGCACAGCACACCACGCTCTTTAGAGAGTGTGTGTGCTTCAGCACGGGCGTGCACGCTCTACGGCCACGTGACTTGTTGATGCGACGCGCGTGTGGCTGATCAACTATACAGCTGATTCCCACGCTGCGAATCATCACGGCTTTTATGTACTGCGCACCTCGCAGTGGGTTTCCTTAAGCTTTTGTCTTCGGATTCCCTCTGCTAGGTGCGCCCCTTTGTATGCTTTGTATATACTTTAATAAAACTTCGGATTCCCTCTGCTAGATCTCGTCTGAGTACGACAGTGCGCAGAGTCGCCCTTACACTATGCACTTTAGGCTGTGCAGCTCGCTGACTGATCTCTCTTGCAATACGGTGTGCGCAGGTGCTTATAGTCATAAGGGGGTGGTTCGTGTTCACTTGTGGAAAAGTCTGATAATTCTCCAAATATATCTCTGGCCACGCGCTCGGCCTCACTCTCACTATTATCTGTCGTCCGCTGACTCAGCGGATCTCTTAGCAGTCTCAAATACTTCTGAAAACGGAGGAGGTGTGTCTTGAGTAGCTTGGCTATCTGATGAGCCAAATGGTGCAGCTTCAAGTGTAATGTCTCTGTCTGCTGAGTGGTTGTCTGTTTCAATTTCAGAAGGCAGTCCCCAGAATCCGCTGGGCCCGTCCTCCCGCTCTGAGTCACTCTCTGTAAGCACTCCTGGTACGTGCTGAGCAAGATCCTGCGTTTCTATCTGTAGCCACACCTCTTCCCTTGCTTTCCTCTTCGCTTTTCTATCTTGAGTCAGTGTAATCACCAATGGTTCCACAAGCTCAGCATCTTTCTTGCTCCTAGTCGATCGCCCGCTCGGAGGCAGTGTACCAAATGATGGTCTAGCCTCCGCTGGTTCCGCTAGCAACGACGGTGCAGGAAATTTGCCTCGCTTGTTACTTGTCCCCATTGTATTTGAAATTTTTGAAATGTTTTGTAATAGGCGCTAAGCCGTGGTCCCCGAAACACTATATGAGATTTCTGAACCTACCCCTTGCGGTGGGCTCCAGATGAGAGGTCTGCCGGGGGGCTAGACTCGAATCACAAGAAACACAACACACACAACCCCAGCGGAGCGAGATCCTATCACCTAGATCGAGCAACGCTCTTCAGCTAAGCGGGTTATAGATGTCTATGCTTCCCCTGGTACCTCTCTGCTGAGCAGATTGTGATGTTTAAGGGTCTCATAAGTTTTGTCCAGATGTCCGCTGTACAGTGCCTGCAAGTTTGTTTTTAAGGAGGGGTTTAATTCTAGAAGTCTCAGATTAATGTCTGGGTGACCTCCGCTGGGCGCAGGGTATCGATAGTAATGTATAGTTTTGATGGTGGCTCTGCGGGGCTTATTCTGCTGAGTGGTTTTGAGGCCCGGTGACCGATGCAGATGCTCACACAAGCTGGTATTCCCAATTGTGCCTAGCTCCGCTGACTATCCAAAGTCGTTCCGCTGGGACTGTCCAAAGTCCTATTCCGCTGAGGCTATCCAGAACCTTGTTCACCCGGTGGTGCAGTCTCAATTCACAAAACACTACAGCGTGAGTTTTCATACACGGTTGCACTGACTCCCTGCTGAGCTCTCCAAATGACCCAGTGGCCAGAAGCTATCCAAAACTTCTATAATTTACAATACACTTCACAGTAAAGACCCTAACAAAAGCTAAACACAGCCCGCTGACGGTCTGGGACGGAGCCCAACACACAGATCTAGTGGGTAGACAATTGCTTGATTTCCGTAGTTACAATTACAAGTTTATATATACACGCGCTGTGTACTAATTTAGGTGGAGAGTAAATACTAGCAATGCCGGACCAAAGGTCTGCTGAGTGCATGCGTCTCCGCTGGGCGTTTTGATGACTACTCTGCGGAGCGCAACCTGATCCCGTTGTGTTGCCAGCTTCCGCCGAGAGACGCCATTAAGCTCTGCTGGGCAGTTCCTTCTTGGTCATTGAGGCCTGGCTACCGCTGCCAAAGTTCCCCAGCGGAGTCCATGCTGTGTGCATTGTTCATTCCCTCGGGCATCACATGCTCCAGCGCGCGTGCCACGGTCACCTGACGAGTGGACTTAGGCAAATTTCGCCTTCGTGATGTGTTCCGCTGAGCCCCTTGAGACGCCGTCTACACACAGTCCTGCTTGTCGCCTTTGATATTTTCCGCTCAGCTGTACTCCTGCCTTCCGCTGGGACGACAGTAACCGTTATGTGCTCCGCTGACAACTATTCCGGGTACTCCAACTGTGTACTTATGGCCCATACAGTCTGCTGAAACCCACACAATCGTCCGCGGAGCACATGCGTGATAGATTTATGATACACATGCTGAGCGCTGAGACAGCTCACCAGGCTCATCACTGCTCCGCTGTACCCCTGCACTTCAGCCCAAATTGCCCGCTGTGGCCACTTACAGCCTTGGTGTAAACTCAGGCCTCTCAGCAGGCATGGACAAGCCTGCAATTGGAGAGCTTCCTGTGGGTGTTGACCGCGAGGGGGAGACTGTGAGGAACGAGGGGGAGACGGAGACAGCAACAACCATGGAGACTCTGACTACCTCGCATAGTAGCCAAGACGCGACCAAACCCGATCAGGAACCGAGTAAACCGGCGGCACAGGATCAAATCCCACCGTCAACACCAAATCGGGAAATGCCATCAACAGTGGCACCTGGTGCCCCACAACGCGACTCTGCACCAACACAAGAACTTCAACCTGTCACCCCCATTGACTATTGTAAGGCCGGGAATCCTGATGCTAAGAAGGTCCCCGAGCGTTTCAAGGACAAGGTCGAGAAAGAAGTGGCCCTACTCATGAAAGCTGGACAGCAAGATGCAGTTACTGGGCCAGCAATTGGGGACTTCTGTGGACTCAGTGTTGGCAGCGAGGCAGGGCTGACTGTTGATGAAAACCCCAATGCTTACACTGCTGAGGCAGCCTTCCACACCATCACTGAACAAGCACTCGAGGCTAAAGAGGTAGAAGATGTCCCGAGGACCGTTGGTGAGGCGATGAAGGGTGGAGAGGCAGACCAGTGGAGAGAAGGAATCCAGGACAAGTTGAGACAGCACGAGGAGATGGGGACATGGAGTTTAGTGGATCTACCACCAGGACGCACCCCTATCGGCAATCGTTGGGTCTTTGCTCGCAAGAAGGACCAGTTTGGCAATACTGTGAAGTATAAAGCTTGGCTTGTTGCGCAAGGATTCAGCCAGAAACCAGGGGTCGACTATAATGTCAATGGAACGTTTTCTCCAGTCATGCGGTTTGACACCTTGCGAATGGTACTTGCCCTGGCAGCCACATATGGTTGGACGGTCCGACAGATGGATGTCGTAGGGGCGTATCTCAGAAGCAATACGGTCAAGGAAGAGATCTACATGCGTCAACCTAGAGGTTTTGAGGACGGTACCCCCAGAGTATGTCGTTTACAGTGACCATTATACGGACTCAAGCAGGCTGGGCATATTTGGAACAAGGAGTTCACGAAGGCGATGAGGGAACTGGGCTATACTCAGTTGAAGTCGGACTACTGCTGTTTCCTGAGGCGCAAGGAGAATGGATCTTTTGCTATCGTCCTACTGTGGGTCGACGACATTGTGTCTGTGACGAAGGAAGATGAAGAAGCAGACAAGGTTCAAGAAGAACTCTGCAAACATTTCGATATGAAGGTCATTGGGGAGCCATCACTATTGCTTGGAATTAATGTCAAGTACAACTGCGAGAAGCGCACCATCCGAATGTCCCTCGAGCATTATATCAACACCATCCTCGAGAGGTTTGGCATGATCAACTGTGCACCGGTCATGACTCCCATTGACCCAAACATGGACCTCGATACTCCGGAGACTGGAACAGATGCAGAGAGTAAGGGGGAGCAGATGCTGAACGGACACGGGTATGCAGAGGCTATAGGCAGTCTAAATTTCCTAGCCAATACAGTGCGTAACAATATCACCTACACCATACACTGCCTTGCACAGTACACCTCAAACCCGTGCCCATTGCATTTCACTGCCGTAAAGTGTTGCCTTCGCTATTCGAAGGGAACACAATTATATGGGCTTCAGTACGGAGAAGGTCGCGACAATTACTCGCCAGAACTCGAAATCTATACAGATTCCGACTGGGTGCAGAACACAGGAGACCCACATAGAACAGTCCCCTGGTACTGTACACTATAGTGTAACCGGGGACTATATATATACTATATGACATAACATCATTCCTGCTGATTCTTTTTATAGATATCTACTGTACCTGCCGGACCATTCCGGCAACTAGATTACTACCGTAGGCTATAGGCCCATTCTGCCGGAATGAAAGGTCACAGCCACATTTCCCCTCGGCCGGCCCCCAAGTAACATCCCGATAAAGGTTCGGTCAGCCCCCATGTCGGAAAGTCAGGAACTCGGAATTGGCTTATTGTAAACTATAGCCTATGTATTGCTAGTATTAGTGTACAACTGCCTCAATTGTGACATGTCTGCTGCTTATAGGATGCAGAAAATTAATGCCAAGGTCGGAGACCCTCCAACACTATACACATTACCACTTTAAAAACATGTGTGGTCACATGTCGGTCCAATGCCGAGACCGACGGACACCGACTTTCCGGTTTGATCACTGCAACATTATAGAGCAATAATTACTAAAAGAAATACACATTTTAGCACAATATTTATTTAGCCACTATGTACCCCTGTAAACTCAAAATTTTAAATGTCAGTAGTCGGAGACCGATGTGGCGACCAACGGGCACCGACGTCCCGACATTACTCTTGCAAAACACTTTGCAGAATAATTATTACCATAAAACACACATCTTTACGAAATAATTACTCACAGCTATCATCTACCTTTGTAATTTTTAAATATCGGATGTTAGTGGTCGGCAACCGACACCAACACCGATTTACACCAATGGTTTGACCTTATCATTGCGCAACACTTTGTGGTGTAATTATTACTGTAGAACATGTGTTTATGCAAGATAATTACTTACAGCTGTCATCAACATTGATAAATCCACAATGTCAGATATTGGTGGTTAGCAACCAGCAATAGAACCAATTCTGTTTTACATTACAACCTTGGGTATGCATAACAATTCAAGGCAGCTGATTATTAGAAAACACTTTTGTTTCAAAGTCATTACTTACAGTTGCTATGCACTGACATTGACACCTACTAATACTGACATTAGGTATTGTACAAAACTATGTTGCACTGCTTATATATATATTTTCTGATCCTTTGGTCAGTACCTGGCTTTTATAAAAGAAGTTGTACTATAATACTATACAGCAGGCATTTCAATAATACTGAAAGAGATATACTATTGTAATGAGTTCAATATATGCTTCACTTATACCACCACATATGTCTATATGCATAGAGTACTGCACAGTATAGACAGATCATACATATTCACTATGCTAATACTAAAATGTCATTTAGTATCAAAATACCCAACAAAGCTCTGATAGTTATGCACAAATAAGTTTCTTTTTATCACAAAAGATAATACAAAGTGTTACATTTGTGTAACATAATGTGTCAGTCAAATGAACAGTACTATTCACAATTAGCATTGCCTGTGTACCACTAACATCTGACATTATGGATTTATCAATGTTGATGACAGCTGTAAGTAATTATCTTGCATAAACACATGTTCTACAGTAATAATTACACCACAAAGTGTTGCGCAATGATAAGGTCAAACCATTGGTGTAAATCGGTGTTGGTGTCGGTTGCCGACCACTAACATCCGATATTTAAAAATTACAAAGGTAGATGATAGCTGTGAGTAATTATTTCGTAAAGATGTGTGTTTTATGGTAATAATTATTCTGCAAAGTGTTTTGCAAGAGTAATGTCGGGACGTCGGTGCCCGTTGGTCGCCACATCGGTCTCCGACTACTGACATTTAAAATTTTGAGTTTACAGGGGTACATAGTGGCTAAATAAATATTGTGCTAAAATGTGTATTTCTTTTAGTAATTATTGCTCTATAATGTTGCAGTGATCAAACCGGAAAGTCGGTGTCCGTCGGTCTCGGCATTGGACCGACATGTGACCACACATGTTTTTAAAGTGGTAATGTGTATAGTGTTGGATTTAGACATTCCCCACAACTGCGACGCGACGCGACGCATCGAGATCACACAACTGTACAGTACCTACAGATTACATAACATAGTAGACGAGTATAAGAAGAATTGGAGCACCTGGTATTCGGCATGCACATCCCGAATAACCAGGTGAGTAGACTACGTAGTATACAAGAAGATGTAACTAAAGATGCACATCCCGAATAACCAGGATTTGGTCCCTTCGCTCAGTGTGCAAACCTCGACCTTATTTCCAGTGAGGCTGCCTCGTTATTCGGGATGTGCATCTTTAGTTACATCTTCTTGTATACTACGTAGTCTACTCACCTGGTTATTCGGGATGTGCATGCCGAATACCAGGTGCTCCAATTCTTCTTATACTCTACTATGTTATGTAATCTGTAGGTACTGTACAGTTGTGTGATCTCGATGCGTCGCGTCGCGTCGCAGTTGTGGGGAATGTCTAAATAAGGTAGTTGTTGTGGTAAGCACGGGGGCCGGGCTTACACCCCTCCCCCCTCTGAAAAATTTGCGTTGGTTAGTCGACGTCCGAACCGTGAACGTCTTCCCAAACGTCGAGGGCGGCGGTGTCTTTCATTTCGTCCCACGGCTTCCATTCGTCGTCCGCAGCGCCGTAGCCTTTCCAGCGGACTAAATACATCCGGTCGCCCCTAACTCGCTTGGCATCGAGTATGCGATCTATGACATGCTCACGCAGTCCGTCCTCGGTGACAACAGGACCAGGGCGGCTAGGTTCGCGTGTGGGGAACAGTGCTGGGTCGTTTGGGACATACGGCTTCAGGAGGCTGGCATGGAACCCGGGGAAGGTCTTCGGGCTGTTGGGTAAGTGTAGTGTGTATTCTGATCGCTCTGGGAAGGCTGCCACGACCGTGTACGGTCCGTCATATCTTGGCATGAACTTGGCCGCGCGCTTCTTTCCCTTCCGTTTGTAATTGCGGCGCCTATTTGCTGTGGACAGCATAACTTTGTCCCCAATCTTGTAGACAATCTCGGGGCCGCGGTGCTGGTTTGCGTGGAATGCCTGGCGTATTTTGGCGGCTAGTAAGCAGTCTTGAGCCTCCATGACGTCTGTTTCAATTCGTTTAATGAGTTCATGTGCTTCTATTTGTGCTGGTGTAGCGTCTTCGGGCAATGGTTCCAAGGGGGGAATGAGTCTGGGTGACCGGCCTGTCTTCAACTGGGAGGGAGAGAACCCGGTGGAGGCGTTGACTGTGTTCATGAATGCGAAACGGATCCGGGGTAGTTTGCTTACCCACCCGCGCTGGTTCTGGTCCACCAGGAAACGGATGGACTGGACCACTGTCTTGTTCGTTCACTCACTGCCTCCGTCCGATTCGGGATGGTATGCTGTCGACATCTTGATGTTGACACCTGTAAGTTTGTGGAGCGCCTTCCAGACCTCGGCAATAAATAGCGCGTCGCGGTCGCAAACTAGGTTCATCATGAGCCCATTCTCGCAGTACCAGTGGTCGAAAAGCAGTACACCGACTTGGCCCGCGGTTGCGGTTGAGTGCGTCGGGGCTAACTGCATGTCGGCCCCTAGTAGGTCCGTCATGGTAAGTATAGTGTCGTAGCCCTCGTCCTTGGGCAGAGGGCCAATGAAATCGAGCCCACCGTGTCGAAACGGCCATCAGGTACTGGGAGCGGGTGTAGCGGACCTGTGGGCCTGGATGTCTGGTCTTTGTTACGTTGACAGTCTTCACATGAGGGTATGTAGGCATCCTCGAGGTTGCGCAACATTGATAAATCCATAATGTCAGATGTTAGTGGTACACAGGCAATGCTAATTGTGAATAGTACTGTTCATTTGACTGACACATTATGTTACACAAATGTAACACTTTGTATTATCTTTTGTGATAAAAAGAAACTTATTTGTGCATAACTATCAGAGCTTTGTTGGGTATTTTGATATGTCCGTCGGTCTCGGCATTGGACCGACATGTGACCACACATGTTTTTAAAGTGGTAATGTGTATAGTGTTGGAGGGTCTCCGACCTTGGCATTAATTTTCTGCATCCTATAAGCAGCAGACATGTCACAATTGAGGCAGTTGTACACTAATACTAGCAATACATAGGCTATAGTTTACAATAAGCCAATTCCGAGTTCCTGACTTTCCGACATGGGGGCTGACCGAACCTTTATCGGGATGTTACTTGGGGGCCGGCCGAGGGGAAATGTGGCTGTGACCTTTCATTCCGGCAGAATGGGCCTATAGCCTACGGTAGTAATCTAGTTGCCGGAATGGTCCGGCAGGTACAGTAGATATCTATAAAAAGAATCAGCAGGAATGATGTTATGTCATATAGTATATATATAGTCCCCGGTTACACTATAGTGTACAGTACCAGGGGACTGTTCTATGTGGGAGACCGTAAGTCTACTTCTGGTTATGTGTTCACCTTGGGAGGCGCTGCTGTCACATGGAGCTCGAAGAAGCAAGGTTCTGTTGCTCTCTCCAGCACGGAAGCCGAATACATTGCTATGATGCACTGCACAAAGCAGTTACTCTGGTATAGGTCGCTTTTCCAGGAGCTAGGCTTCAGCCTACCAACACCATCCGTCATCCGATGCGACAACCAGGCTGCGATCGCCATAGCACATCACCCCGAGCTGTTCGGCCGCACCAAACACATTGCAATCCCATATCATTTCGTGCACGACTACATACAGAAGAAGATATTCGACATTATCTATATCCCTACAAAGGACAACTTGGCAGATATGTTTACCAAGGCGTTACCGCGTCCGACCTACGTGTCACTCGTGCATGGAGTAGGAATAGTCCCTGCAGAGTGAGGGGGAGTGTTGAAGGTCGACGATTTAGACACTCATACCATTTATGGTAATGAGCTATAGGAGTTGCCCCTTATGGGCACTCAGACAGTTTTATAGTAGATAGTTATTCCGTACGTACTCTAACTAATACAGTCATCTACGTACACTACAAGTGTGTGAACTGCAACAGAGGGAGTAAGAAAGAATATGCGGGAGCAGTAACTTGAACCGCCTACGATTTGCATCAACGTCCGCAGAGCAGCAGCCTACCGAACAAGGGGCGCTTCATCGTGTAGGAGCTCAACAATATATGGAACCTAGTCTCGTACCCATCCGTTTTAGGCAATTCCCCATGGGAACGTGCTCTTCTTGGGATTTTTGATGGCGAGCACTCCCTACAATGTCTGGTGCATTTGAACCGTAGGACCTGTGGTGGTCACAGCACATGATCTGTGTCACGTCATCTGACCACACGTGCGGGCGTCTATCGAGTATGTCTATAGGAACATCTATACTACATGGTCAAAACATTGTATGCATTTCTGTAAATACATATAGTGTACTTCGAAAATTTTATATTCATAAATTATCATAACACTGTCATGTCCGATCCTCAAAATACTTTTGGAAGTGTCTTCAGCAGTCAAAATGCTGAGTCTTCTGCATCTGACTATTCCGACCCTGAGTCATCCTCAGATCTTACCAACAATTCTTGCCCTGAAGACAATGAGAACATTCCGTACCATTCTTTGTTGCAGAGCTTTACACATATCACAGATCTGCCAACCAAATCAAGTCTGTTCTAGCCGAAATGGAAAGACAGGATATCCAGACAGCAGATCTTCTTGTTGGTCTCAGCTGGGGTGACGAGAGATGCAATGCTGATCCACCAATTCAAAATGCTAGAACAGCCTTGATGCAGGAAAGCACCAAGACGGTCATGAAAGGTGGTTGACAGCCGAGCACGGGTTGCCTCAGAATTGTAGTTGCTCTTGTAAGTGGCCAGCCTGCGCGAGTTCTCCAAATTGCGTACGGACAGAGTCTGTTGCTCGGCATGAGTTCTACGACTAACCATGAGAGTGGAAAGGGGATACTACAGCAACCTAAACTCAGGATTAAACTAAACGGACGCGCGATGCGTCAAGTACACGTGATATTCAAGGCGTCACAGAAGGAGCCCTACAGGTCACACGGTCGAAATGCACCAGACGTTCTGGTGAGGACTCCGCCCATCAGTTTGCTGATCGTGCGCCATTCCCACGGAATTTCCGAAAGCGGCAGCGCCCAGAAAGGCTGGGTACGAGATAGTCTCCTTCACAGACCAAATAAACAGATGACAGTCGATCTGTTAATATAAGGTCTGTCGCAATTTGCGGGCCTTTTGGTGGGTGGGTCGATTCGGTGTTATCGGTTTTAAAACTGACAGCTTTTGACATCACGTGTAAGCATCTTGTGTATCTAATCTAATCTCTCTGGTTGTCTCATAAGGGTGTCTCGCGTACTTCCTCGTCGTTTAGCAGTATTTTACTAGAGAAAGACAATTTTGATTGTCTACAGATTATGTCGGACCCATTCAGAAGCTCATCCGTCGAATAAACCATATAAAGCAGCCGTTTTGCCCCAGCCTGTCGAAGCAATGAGAATGGTCGGCGTGTGAGAGAGAATATGAGCCCAGCAGTCGACTTGAGAATCTCGGGGGCCGGATGACTACTGTCCTTCCTTGCGTAGACGTCCAAGAAAATTGCGAAGTGGACTGCACGATAGAGGTCATAGTAATCTCGAGGTTTGTCAATAGTTACAACCAACGACGCGTCCTGCGCGAATGACATGTGACTATATTAAACGTGATCTTAAAATCGAAAAGCCGAAGGAAATGTGTGTCTATTGCTACCGAATCGACCCACCCACCAAAAGCCCGGCAAATTGCACAAGCCTAGGTACGAGACTAATGGAACCATGCGATCAAGTTTGGCTTCATCTGTCAAATGACAGGCCAAGGCAAGAAAGACATCAAGGGCCCGGACTTTCGAGCTGGGTAAAGTACAATTGCGAATGTTGGAAGTGACGATGGCAAGGACAATGAGGGCGGGCCCGTCTTTGTGGGTATCATTAGCTTGTCTCTTGGTTACAAACTTGAAAGCAATCACCTTCTGTTGCAGCAAACCAGCCGTTGCGAACGGGGCGCGCAAACTGGAATCGCGATTCGGGATGTGTAGCTCAACAGGCAAAATATCCTGGACTTTGTATAAACTCAGCTGAAAATGAGTACGGCAAGCGGCAGCACAGACCTGGAATGATTTGGAAGCAGGGCTTGATGGGGGCATCGGAATCGTTATGACTTTCAGGTGCCATGTAGGGCTGTCTAACCTGTGGTCGCAATCGGTAGAACGTAGTCTTTGTTGGGCTGGCTCAAAGTGAACATCGGTCTCCCTTATAATAGCAATTTCGCTATTACACATCTCGCGCTGAAACAGTCCATGGCTTCTGTGACCTTGCCGTCGCGCTTGCCTTCTTCATCCATGGCTAATTTCGATTTCTTCGCGCTGATTTCAGGGTTACTTTCTGTAGTATAGAAGCGTTCTGGAGCCAGATAGCACGTACGCCTCCCCGACATGTCGAAAAAGAATGAGAAATCCGAAGGGTCATCAAGCGGAAGATACGTGGGCTTATACGACGCAAAATCTGTGAGGTAAATCCAGTTCCAAGACGTGACGAGAATGTTCTCTGATTTAATATCTCCATGGGAAACCTTTCTATTGCGTGCATCGCGTAGGGCATTTAGGAGTTAGAAGGAAATCTACTTCAACTTCTCTACTACACTGAGGAATGGTCGGGTACTGCGAACATTTAGTAAATATTCCTATGCAACAAGGTATACTTACATGATACGGTCATACAGATTGCTTGTCATCCATTGCCTGATAATATAGCCAGCTTTCTCCGTCTCCACAAAGATCTGATAGCTATAGACATTGGTGATGTCAAGTAGTGCCTCTCTGTCCACTACCAAGATGTGTTATATATCGGCCCCCAAATGCAAGGTTTCGGGACTCACTCCTCAATCGTCGCTGATATGACCTCAAGGTTAAACCAGGGTCAGGTTTAACGAATATCTTGATGACAAGGAGTCCATTGCGGCAGCGACGTTTCACTGTCTTGAAGAGACGCGCTGACCAAATGCTTGCACGTCGTTAGTAGCATACAACAGGAGAATACCAAACGAACACACCTACAAGAGCTCAGGCGATAGTAAGTTCACCTATGCCCTTGACTCGCACGGGTTACCGCGGGGCTGCATTGCACGCAATATAGAGTAATACTCCCGCGGCTGCAGATCTGTTGGCAACAAATCAGTCCCAATTTTCGAGATGTTCTTGCCTGGTGTACGATGCTTTGCTTAAATGTCGCCCATCCCCGAGCAAGGGGCATCGCATCGCGTCGCGATCTGGCATGACGCCCGGAAGAATAGAGACACATGGAGAGGGCGAAGGGGACTCGGATTGGGTGTGGATGCGTACATAACGGGACACTAAGGTCATAGTTGCGGATACGGTGCAGTAAGGAAGGGTCAGGTAAGTCCCGGTCAGCAGTCGCGAGAGTGGGAGACTGGGCGTGCCAGTAAGCGGCTGCGCGAGCTGACTGCGGATATTACGGGTACAAAAGCGGGGGAAGGATCCCGCTTCGACGCTTGCCTGTCTGCTTTAATCCGGCGCGCAGGGGGCGGAGTACAGAAGAGTAGTTGTCGTCGCCGACCTGCGCATCGGATGGTGTTTCTCGATTTTCGACGCTGCCCAGGGGCAAGGTAGAAATCGTAGTATGTCTACCTACGTCCCGCTTCAGCCAGTACCTAGCCAGTAGTACCGCTCACTCCTCCCGCTTGCCCTACCCACTGATACAACTGCCCTCCCGAACCTGGTAGTACGACGATGCATGCCCTGCTGGAGGCACTCGGACTCGGGCTAAGGCCTCAACCACGGCCGCTGATACGTCGCACGTTACTCGTACTATGCAATGCAAGAATCAAGCATAAACGTTGAGCAGAAAATGACGTTGGTTGTGGAGTGCCTTCGAAGGCGATCTAGTAAGGTCTTGACTCCCTCACTGAGGTCGCAAGTGGAAGGAGGTAGTTGTGTGTGGACTTGGAGAGAGAAGAGTGTACTCAGAGAAAAGGCATGGAGCCGCGGATGCACAAATACTAGAGCATCTGGCTTCCCAGAGCGAGGAGGACAGGGAGCATGAATAGGAATATCTTTGAGGATGTTGACGAAGTCCCTGAGTCGTACATGCGACATGGCGCGGCGAGGGGACGGTGTTGTCGACAACGGCTCGTAAACAGGAGCTGGAGGGGAACGATGGCCTCGAAACTAAGCAGATACAGCGGAACGCGAGCTGTCGGATACAAAGCGCATGCTGCATAAGCATAAGGCCCGGTATATCACTTGCGCATGCCCTATGCGATGCTTGTGCTGTCGAGTTCAGCGACTTTCATGGTGTTCTCTTCGAGAGTGACGCCGAATGTATTCTAGTTCAGTGACAAACGCAGTTGTGCACTTGGCGACTACACTCTATATAAACAGGTTAATGGTTAGTATATGATGAACTTGGAGACAGCCGTAAGATAAAATACTTACTCCGCAAAGTTACAGTAAGATATTCCGGCTCATTCCCCATAGAATACACTTTCCAGTACCATTTACTCCTCCCCTTCCGCTCGCCGGGTCTAGTAGTACGACCGTCCATGAAGTTTGCCAGCTGCCCTCGGGCCTCAGCCACGGCCACTGGCCCGTCGCGCGTCACTCGTATGCAATGCATAGACGTCGAGCAGAGAATGGCGTGCCCATGCGTCCCTTCGAAGGCGATCTGGTAAGTTCTTGGCTCGACTCGAACACGTCTGTGTATGCAATGGTCTAGGGCATTTGGGCGCGTGAATGAACGGCGGCGGGCAGTAAGTAGTATAGTGAACGAGCTGAGCCTTGCATCTTCCGGCTTGAAGACCGCGTCCAAAGGAGGTCACTGCGGGTGTACTGGGTGCGGACGGAAGTCGGTCGTCGACGTCCTGTGATTGAACGAGGGCAAAGACGGCATCAAAGCTAAGCAGATACAGCAAAACGCAAGCTGTCGACCGCGAGCCGGGGAGGAAGGGAATGGATGGAGACACAAGCAAAGGTTAATCACTTGCGCATGCGCTATGCCATCTGCACGTGTTTGGATTGGCATCCGCGCCTATGCTTTGGTTGTTGACAGTGTCCCCTTGGAGAGACGTACTTAGCATTCCGTGCAGCGTTTATTTCCCACGGTTTGAAATGGCATCAGAGTTACTGCCAAGCACATATATTTAAGCGCCCACAGTGTCGCTGACTTGGTATGCTGGCCGGGTTCCCTGGAAAGCTATCTATATGGAAACATCGAGGTGAGTCATAGCCGTTCTGTACGCAGTCATCCAGTTCAACCTCAACCTACACCTGAGTAGGACTCTCACTCGCATTGTTTCGCAATTGAGAGCTTCTTGGCCCCCAGGCAGCTAGCGTGAATAGGAGGACATGGGAGGGTTGCGGACGCGCCAATGGTGTGTATGCGTGTTGGTCGGGGTGCTAGGGCGCGTGGGCGGCTGTGGGAGGGGGTAGACGGATGCAGACGGTACCCTGAAGCGGGACAGGCGGGACCGTCGGGTTAAAGGGGCGAGGGCGGGTCCGATAAGGGATGAACGATGCTGGGTGATCAGGATGCGCTGAGAACGGCGGGGCGACGCGAGAACTCGCGCGATAGGGACTGCACGCAACACGACGACATGGACTAAGTACTCCAAAAGTACTCGTGAGACAAGATGCACCCGACTGGCAGGAGTCTTGAATAAGTCTGGACGCAGCCGTAATTATTTTCTATACTTCACAAGGTCATGGTTAGTGATCTCTTTGTTCCATATGTTTTTCGTATACCAATGCCTTACAGGAATGACAAGCTGTCGTACAGCGCGCCCTATGAGTCCCCATCCCCACCGGATTAGCAGACTCAGTACGATGCATCAAGCATAACCACGCGCCGGACCTCGTTCGTTTCTCGAGCGTCGATTCCACACAGGAATGTCCACCTTCTACCCTCGTGCTATATACCAAATGCTCTGCACCTCGCCTGCTGACAGTACCTCAAATCCATATCTGCCGGCCGCACTCGATCCAGCCACGGCGCGTCCCATGCCTCCTAGGTTCATACTTTGTGCATGAACAATTAACGGGTCTTCAAATGTGACCAGAACTCACGAGTCATCATCCTTCAAGAACCTCAGCAGCTTAGTTAGTGACGTATACCCCTTGAAGCTTGAAGCTTCACTGTCCACCGTCGTCAGTGTCAAAATCGCCACGAGGTTCGCTGATACGGGGGTGTCGCCACGCGCGGATGTCTACATCGCACGAAAGATCGGAAGCCTGAGTACAGCGTCGCGTTCGTCGAGTGAGTGCCAGTGCCGCATGTCTGAGTATGTAATGGTTAATATGAATTTCTCCATGTAGGGAAACAACCCCTCGTGATTCCATTTGAGCGCCGAATTAAAACAAACCTCTTACTTTGATGTGTCTCGCCCTGAGCTTCGTTGCATGCCTATGCTCAGGCAAAGGGGCCTATCAGAACGGTTCTCATTACTTGATTGTTGGCCAGTCTCGGGCAAGGATAGGCTAGACGGTGGAAAAAAGGCATGATACAATTTAATTGGTATGTTTTCGAGAGGCAGGGCGGTCCGCGGTCTTCATGTCTGCTGCCGCAAACTATGACACTGTTTGTGGCACTGTGCCCCGTGCATTAGAACTGTGAACAGGAAAACATGGCGCTCATTATATCTAAAGCTCTTCGCCGCAGATCCGAATCCAGGATGTACAGGTCATATAGTAGCATTTCTATCAATACTAAACGGCTACTCATCACACCAACACGAATATATGTATCAAGAACGCGGTAGGTGTTATATATAGCATACGAGGCCTGAGGACTTAACTCTATGCCCCTGTCCGCAGGAGAGCACACGGCTATACTATGGAGTGTGTCCCCGTCTACTAACTGAGACGTTTTCGTCCGGCCCATCGTCACCGGAAATGCAAGTACCTACTCGTTACACCAAAATAAAACGGCATCCAGCTGGGTCTGTCCACCATTCGATACGGGGTATGAATTGGAGTGAGCAAAAATAAGCTGACGTGCGGTGAGAACGGCTCGATGGCACTGCATGGTAGTACACCCAAGTATAGATATACGGGGTGTCGAGACGCTCGCCGTTACAGTTTATGCTACAATTTCTCGATATCTCTGCGACTGTACTCTGTCCGACACTGTGGCAGGTATTGCCAGGTGAGGAGATACTCCCTATGCCACAAGCCGCCGCAGAGTCTGTACCTATTTCTTTTGATGTATGTCGGAAAGAACGAAGCCTATTTTCGGACAATGAAATATGACGCAGGGCATCACTTGACGGACGGCGTGTAATCTTCCTATAAGTGTATTCAGATATCGGTTTCGGCTGCCCATCTCACAATGCTCCCATTACTCCCCCTGCTGCCAACCTCATCCGTCAACGCAGTTTCTGCCGCCAACGTCTCCTTCGAAATTCTTCGAGCAGTTCATGAGACTGCACCGTCTGCATTCCAGGATGGAAATAGTGATGATTTGCTTGATAGTCTGCGCTCTAGCCTGAGCTTTTTTCAAACCGTCATCAGACTCGCCGACCTTGTTATTATAAATAATTGGTTGAACAACCAACAACGACAGGTCTTAGAGGCAGCCATTCAAGCGTCCCTTACAACTCTTAGTAAGTTTTGCAACCACAAAATTACTCACAAATTTACAACTGACAACGGGAATTGAACAGGTCCCTACGAAAATGTTAACCTTTGGGGACATTTCACTTTACAAGAGTGGGAGGTCTTTGCCAATAAAGTCGGTGAACATGCAGATACCATAAAATCCTATACATTCACACCTGAAATGTAAGAGACATGTACATTTTCCTCAAGCAGCAGTTTATTCAAACAAAATTATTGATGCATCTTACTATTAGAAATATCAAAAAATCACGTTATAGGCGTAAAATTTCTAGTGAATTATATACACAACTTTTGCTTCTTCGGAAACAAGATCAATCATATTCAAAAACAACAACAAAATATGGGACCATTGATACAAGTGAGTACTCCAATAAGAGTCAGGGATTTAAGGAGTTACTAATATAATTTATTTTTGTGGGAAGGACGGCATGTAATAATTTTCCAGAGTAATTACTATGGGAGTGGTTGGAAATTCTTATTAATGGTAACAAGAACAGTAAGAAGGCTTTCACAGTTGTGCTCTGAGTTTTGACACAACCTTGACTATATTTCCACAGGAAGTAGGTGCAATATAACATAGTATGCTGCATGAAGTCACTAACTCTATACATTCTGGGCATTTTTTCTAGTGGGTAAGTACATTTCAATGGATGCAGCCAATAAATAAAACATTCAATTTTTATTTAGAGAGTATGTAAGCTTTTCCAAACATGATTGATTTTTATTTACTGCCTGGACTTTGCTTCTAGAAGGTAAACAAAATCTTGCATCTTTATGATATGTATCAAGTATTGATTGTTTATTTGCTTCTAGCTTGTATGTCTACATCACTTTCTATTAAGAATCAGTCTAATGTGGTGTTATATATCACTACCTAGAATGTATGTATCAAACCATTTGTTTCAGAAGTACATATTACTGACTACATGACTCTGTAGGATGTATGTGACCTGCTTTATAGCAAACTATGCTCTCATTTGCATTACATGTAATTTCTGGTATTAGTTGGTATGTGGTCATGAATTTATATATTCCAAGCTAATGTTGCTATTTAGGAAGTATGTGCCATTTTCAATGGAAGATATGCCAAATTAACAAACATTTAAATGACTTGTATCCAAACTTAGGAGGTAAGTCATTACTATTATACATAGCTTACTTGGATTTAATCAAATAATTTATGCTTTTAGGATGCAAGTACCTGTTTAACTAATTTCCATGGAGATTCTGACAAGTATTTTCTTCCACTCAAATACAGGATGTAAGCAATACAAAGTTTTATTATCTTTTTATTGGATACTAATTTGTGGCAATAATTTGAAGTGGGTATGTGAAAGTCTTTGAAATTAATCATGGCACATTAATCAAGTCATTAACCTGGCCCTACTCTAAGCGTGTAAGTTATTCTACATAACTGATTATTCTTTCCTTCCCATTTTACTACTTCTTTACAGAAGGTATGTGTGCCAAGAACAAGCTATATAATCTTGATTATAACATTCCCTTGACTAATAATATCCAGAAAGTAAGAAACATTTTCTTTAGCTATATTTTCTAATCTAACTGCTTTATATCTAGATAGTAAGATATATTATCCATTCAATCAAAAATTATCTATTAACAACATTTCCTATATTTCCATTATTTCTAGGAAGTGAGTATTCTGTTTATTTGAGATACTGTCTACTAATTGTATCTCTAGCATAAAGTATGTCTAAGTCCACTTCTATTAATTATGATGAATATTATATTTATTCAGTTAATATTTTCATTCTTAGTATGTATGTTATTTATCCTATATGTCTAGTCCAACTGTGACACATGATTTATATATTTACAGTATGTAAGTATTTTTATGTTCTTCTAGTCATGCTGTATATAATCTTACATAACTTTGGTTGCATAGAAAGAAGAGAAAATAAGGGATTTGGAATTAGCTATGTGTGTTATTAACTACTTATTTAATAATGCTGATAATGTTGCATATATGTAGGGGAGAAGGATATCTGAAGGGTAAATAAGTGCCCACTACTTGCTGCCCTGATATGTGTGACATGTTGTATTCAAGGTATGTTGCCATGAAATTTTTTTATTTGATAAAACTGTGACATTATCCCAAACCTGTAGAAGAAATTGGTGCTTACTTTGATTGTGAAGAATGGAGACATGGCCAGATACAGAAACTGAATGACAGTGCTTGTATTTTTATGTATGAATGATTTGCAAATTTGACTGTTTTATGCACAATTTTTGATAAGGCAGGAGATTAATCAAAAATGGATGTGATTTAATTATTTGAATATATGTAGTGCTGGTAAGCGTTTTCATGTTCAAGAATGTGCAGCTTTGAGTTTTGTGGAATGTGACATGTTTGCAGTGACAGGGCTGCTTTTTGGCTACAGATGTAAATCATCAGAAGTTCCCTTAAAGGGATAGGTGTGCGCAGGAAAACACAAGAGGGACTAGAGTGGAGCCTGTCTCGTAGTCTATAGTTATCAGCACGCGAGCATCATGACTATAAGTGCCTGCACGCACTGTATCGCGAGATGGATTGGTCAGCAAGCTGCACAGTCTAAAGTGCATAGTTTGGCCATCTGTGCGAGCGATCAGGAAAGCATAGCAACCATGGTGGTTACTTTTAAACATGAAACAATGGTAGTTGCCCAGGTATATTCTAATATCCACAGCAGCAGTTGCCCAAGGCCTGGGGCAGTTTCCCAGCAAGAATTCTTGAAGACTAAAGCATACACACAATGGGTAATTGGCCCAAGGCATCTCTGCCATCAGCTGGCATCTGTGGCATCTCAGCTGAGTTTGAAATTTAGAGAGGGCAGTCATGGCCGAAGTTTTGACCTAAGGATAGAACAAGGTCAAAAATGCTTGTGCTTACCATTACCTACACAGCCACATGTTGAAAAATGAAATTTTGTGATAAGATAGAGGCAGATTAGGGCGTCCTAAATATACCATTATCATCCTTATCAGGCAAGATTTGATGGAGGAATAAGCAAAATGATCCCGCCAAACACAGGTAAATATTCCTCTTGATGCAGATAGATTAGCATGTATCTTGGTCATTTCTGGGCCGATAAGCGTGATTTTGGATGCTATGGACTCCAAAAAATGAATAGAATAAGTCTGGCTAACATTTAAAAAGGTGAGACATTTTTACTGATACCAAAATGCATAAAAACAGTAATTTTATCGAAATCTGGGTTTATTCAGTTGTTGATAAAACATCTAGGCCTCACAAAATGTTGAAACAATGTAGAATATCTTTTTATAATGTATGAGACGTAGCCTGTAAATTTTCAGCCCAAAACACGCAGAATAGCACATGTGGCACCAAAAACACTATTGATGTGGAGAACATAGGTGATGCTGCTATTCTGACCTCAAAACTGGACCAAATCTGACGTTTAAACGCTTTATAGGTAGATATTAGCTGGGATTATTAATTTACCAAGTATGGTTTGATTCTGTTGAGTTCTGATAGCTGTATAGCAGGTGCGCTTAAAATGCGCGTTTTTACCGTATTTTGCGTGCGGTTTTATTAATACGAAGCGTGTAGAGAATATAAAGATACACCTGGGTTGCGTTTATAAGCGCGCACAGGCTCCAAAAAACAGCTAAGGAATCCGTCGTATCTTTATATTCTCTACACGCTTCGTATTAATAAAACCGCACGCAAAATACGGTAAAAACGCGCATTTTAAGCGCACCTGCTATACAGCTATCAGAACTCAACAGAATCAAACCATACTTGGTAAATTAATAATCCCAGCTAATATCTACCTATAAAGCGTTTAAACGTCAGATTTGGTCCAGTTTTGAGGTCAGAATAGCAGCATCACCTATGTTCTCCACATCAATAGTGTTTTTGGTGCCACATGTGCTATTCTGCGTGTTTTGGGCTGAAAATTTACAGGCTACGTCTCATACATTATAAAAAGATATTCTACATTGTTTCAACATTTTGTGAGGCCTAGATGTTTTATCAACAACTGAATAAACCCAGATTTCGATAAAATTACTGTTTTTATGCATTTTGGTATCAGTAAAAATGTCTCACCTTTTTAAATGTTAGCCAGACTTATTCTATTCATTTTTTGGAGTCCATAGCATCCAAAATCACGCTTATCGGCCCAGAAATGACCAAGATACATGCTAATCTATCTGCATCAAGAGGAATATTTACCTGTGTTTGGCGGGATCATTTTGCTTATTCCTCCATCAAATCTTGCCTGATAAGGATGATAATGGTATATTTAGGACGCCCTAATCTGCCTCTATCTTATCACAAAATTTCATTTTTCAACATGTGGCTGTGTAGGTAATGGTAAGCACAAGCATTTTTGACCTTGTTCTATCCTTAGGTCAAAACTTCGGCCATGACTGCCCTCTCTAAATTTCAAACTCAGCTGAGATGCCACAGATGCCAGCTGATGGCAGAGATGCCCTGGGCCAATGAAGCATTTACATACCTTCATATGCTGTGCAGAAAGGCCAAGGGGCAGTTGCCCAAGGCCTTGGGCAACTGCCCCTGTGGATATTAGAACATGTCTGGGCAACTACTATATTGTTATGTATAAAAGGGACAGCTACTGGTGAGCATAGAACAGTTAAGCACCAGCAAAGAGCGGTGTGAGTACAGCTGAGCAGATACCAAAGGCGGTGTGAAGGGCTGTGCGTGCATTGCAAAGGCAGAATTTGCCTAAGTCCACACATCATGTGACCGTGGCAGTGCGCATCAAAAGGGACGCACAAAAGCCCGAGGGAATGAACGACATGCGTGCAGCGAATGCTAAGAGATCAGGACACTCGAAGGGAAGCCTGGATGCAATGCACGGACCTTTGGCCGCACGTTGCTAGTATTTACTTTACCTTATTATTAGTACACATGTGTGCATCACATATAAACCTGTATCCTTGTCTATAGTAATCCAAGCAATTGTCTACCCACTAGATCTGTGTGCTGGGTTCTGTCCCAGGCCGTCAGCAGGCTGTGTTTAGCTTTTGTTAGGGTTTTAACTGTGAAGTATTTGTGAATCATAGGAGTTTTGGATAGCTTCTGGCCACCGGGTCATTTGGAGAGCTCAGTGAGGAGTCAGTACAACTGTGTACAGAAACTCGCACTGTAGTGTTTAGACTGTGAGACTGCACCGCTGGGTGAAAGACTTTGGAGAGTCTTGGATTGTTGGACTTTGGAGAGTCTGTGCATCGCACGAGGTCACCGGACCCGGAAGTGTGTGCAGCGAAGCTGTTTGCTAAAAACAACTTATTTCATTTATCATTTTGCCTAGCACATGCCACTAGCAACCAGGCTCTATCCGAGATTTACTAGAATTAAACCCCTCCTTACAAACAAACTTGCAGGCACTACTTGCTGTTACAAAGACTAGAGGACACGAGGTGCGCACATCGCATGCCCAGAATGGGAACCAGAACAGAGCATAGATTATACTAGCTGTTTAGTTGAGGGCGTTCGCTTGATCTAAGGGATAGGATCTCGCTCCGCTGGGTGTGTGTGTGTGTGTTGTGTTTCACGATTTCGAGTCTAGCTACGCAGTAGACCTCTCATCTGGAACCCACCGCGAGGGGAAGGTTCAGAAATCTCATTTAGTGTTTCGGGAACTACAGCTTGCGCCTATTACAATAAATTACAAAAATTTCAAATAAAATGGGGACGAGTAACAAGCGAGGCAAATTTCCTGCGCCTTCATCACTCGCCGAGCCAGAAGAAGCCAGACCATCCTTTGGAACGGTGCCTTCACACGAGAGAACCACGAGGAGCAAGAAAGATGCTGAGCTGGTAGAGCCGTTGGTAATTACACCGACGCGAGATAGAAAAGCAAAGAAAAGAGCGAGGGAGGAAGCACAGTTGCAGATCGAGACTCAGGGATTAGCGCAGCACATCCCAGGTGCGCTCACCGAAAGCGACTCGGAATTAAGAGTAGGGGCTAGTGGATTTTGGGGACCACCATCTGGCATTGAATCAGAAGACCAATTAGTGGACAGTGATATTACACTTGAAACCGCACCATTCGGTACTTCTGATAGCCAAGCTACCCAAGACACCCCTCCTCCATTCTCGGAAGTATTTGGGACTGCTAAGACATCCGTGCAGCGCACGGCGGAAAATAGCGAAAGTGAAGCAGAGCGTGTAGCAAGAGATATATTTGAAGGAGACTTGTCAGATCTTTCAGAAAGCGAACGAAATTCACCCCCACGAGAACCAGAAACTATGCCTAAGGATATGTCCATGCCAGTACGCGGTGCACGCGGCGTGCCGAGCTTCGATCCTGCTGCAGAGCGTGATGAGCTGCCGCAGTACTTCGAGGACCTGGAGGATTGGTTTAAGCGCGCAGAGGTGACGGAGGACGATGAGAAGAGGGGATATGTAATAAAATATGTACCCATGCAGACAGCGGAGGAGTGGAAGAATCTACCAGGTTATGATACCAAAGGGTACGCTGAGCTCAAGAAAATGATTCTCAACGAGTACCCGGAGGTGATCAGCATTCAGACAGGGTCCATTGTGCAGCTCAAGAAGCTCTGCAAGGAGAATCAGCGCATCTCGGAGGAAGACCTCCAGGTGTTGCTGGACTTCAAGTGCGCTGAGAGGTCTACTGCATAGCTAGACTCGAAATCGCGAAACACAACACACACACACACCCAGCAGAGCGAGATCCTATCCCTTAGATCAAGCGAACGCTCTCAACTAAACAGCTAGTATAATCTATGCTCTGCTCTGGTTCCCAAGTCTGGGCATGCGATGTGCGCACCTTGTGTCCTCTAGTCTTTGTAATAGCAAGTAGTGCCTGCAAGTTCATTTGTAAGGAGGGGTTTAATTCTAGTAAATCTCGGCTAGAGCCTGGTTGCTAGTGGCGTGCGCTAGGCAAAATGATAAATGAAATAAGTTGTTTTTAGCAAACAGCTTCACTGCGGGCACTTCCGGGTCCGGTGACCTCGTGTGATGTGCAGACTCTCCAAAGTCCAACAATCCAAGACTCTCCAAAGTCTTTCACCCGGCAGTGCAGTCTCACAGTCTAAACACTACAGTGCGAGTTTCTGTACACGGTTGTACTGACTCCTCACTGAGTCCTCCAAATGACCCGGTGGTCAGAAGCTATCCAAAACTCCTATGATTCACAAATACTTCACAGTTAAAACCCTAACAAAAGCTAAACACAGCCTGCTGACGGCCTGGGACAGAACCCAGCACACAGATCTAGTGGGTAGACAATTGCTTAAATTACTATAGACAAGAATACAGGTTTATATGCGATGCACGCATGTGTACTATTAATAGGGTAAAGTAAATACTAGCAACGCACGGCCAAAGGTCTGCGCACCGCATCTGGGCTTCCCTTTAGTGTCCTGGTCCCTTGGCACTCGCTGCGCGCATGTCTGTCGTTCCCTCGGGCTTTTGCACGTCTTTTGATGCGCGCCGCCACGGTCACATGATGTGTGGACTTAGGCAAATTCTGCCTTTGCGATGCACGCACATGAGATGCGCGCACAGCCCTTCACACTGCCTTTGGTACCCACTCAGCTGTACTCACACCGCACTTTGCTGGTGATTAACCGTTCTCCGCACACCTGATCGCTCTCACAGATGGCCAAACTATGCACTTTTTAAAATTGTACAGTTCGCTGTCCAATCCTTTTCACAATAGGTGCGTGCAGGCGCTTGTAGTCATGATGCTTGCGCGCTGATAGCTATAGACTACGAGGCAGGCTCAACTCTAGTCTCTCTGTGTTTCCCGCGCGCAGCTATCCCACTAACGGACCTTCTGACTGTTTACACCCGTAGCCAAAAAGCAGCCCTGTCTCCCCCCCACTAAAATCTTGACTGTCCTCAGTCAACTTCAGATGCGCACATTGCTTCTATAGTAGCAGTCCACTATTTTCCCCATCCTACCGTGTCCTGACTTAGTTACTGCTGTCTGTGGCTACCCAGAGCTCCCTTCTTCCTACATCCTATCTCTATTCGGCGCCCTGATTTTCCTCTTCGGGCACTCCTTACTGGACCTCCACCGAACTAGACTTGTTTTAGACAAACCCCTCTTCTGCATGCACTGTGCCTATTGTTGTTTTCTAATTTCTTACTCCTAATGGTCCCATTATTACTATTTCGGGCCAGCCTACATCCCTTCTCGAGTCACCTTCCTGATCAGGCCTTGCCCTTTCCTTTTCTGGGCCCTGCTAGTTCTTCTTTTTAACTGCACACTATTCTAGTATGTCGCCGGTAAGTTTATTCGACATGCACTCATCGCCGTTCAACTTCTCTCATGCTCCAGAATTTTCCTTCACTATTCTTTCCTGGGTATATAACACGGCCCTCTGCCCCTCCCGTTCTTTCTTTCTCTCGCTTCTCTCTCTAAATCCCTACTGCTTTCTTCTTTTACTTCTCTAAACTGGACCACAAGACGTTCATGGGTTTCCGAAAGGCTTTCTCTTTTATCGTGCAGTGCACCGAGGATAGCAAACGCGATGGCGTCGACCGTTTCCACCGCCTGTGCCCAGCCCTTACAAACTTCGACGCGCTCGATGACCTAAGCGACCTTGACACTCTCGACGCTGCCCAAGCGTCACTTTTCAACAGTTATTGGGATACCTTGGGCGCGGGTCTTGCAGCACACGTCCTAGCTTTCCCTCAGGACCTTTCTCACCACGCGGGCGTTCGGGAACTCGCCCTCATTCTTTCTATCTTGAGCCTGAACGACAGCAACGGCTCCTTCGGTTGGGACTCACAGGACCCCCCTAGGTGGGCAGTCTGGTTTTCAGAGCCCATACTCGAACCGGTGCGTCTCCCTTTTTCTTCTGTTTTTCTTCTTCCTCCGCTTACGTTCGATACGTGCATCCGTACCCTAGCTTCTCTCATACAAAGGGGCTTTTGCCACAGCCTTCCCTCCTCTCTGGATGCCTGGGGATGAGCCCAAACCTTGTCTCCAGTATGTGCCACTTGCGCCCACCAGTCGTGACGTGACAATGGGAGGGCCCCCGCATGGTGGAACAGTGACCGACGCAACGCCCGCGCCTCCCCTCGAAGAGAGGCGTGTCTCGCCTTCTCCAACTCCTCCCCCGCCTTCTCCTGACCCGTTACCCTTCAAGCCCATCCTCACTGTGCCTACCAAACGGAGGCACATCTTGCCCTTGCCAACTCCGCCCCCTCCTCAAGACCCGGAGTCCTCGATCATGGTTGATTCTGCGCCCACCTCTTCCAAACGCAAGCGCGCTGCGCCTGTACCCCTTTCATCCTTGCCCATCCCCGACCTTCCGTTAGCGAAGCGTACGCACTCCGTCATCGAGACTCCTGGTAACGTTCCCTTAATTACTGGCCTTTTTCTTCTTCTTGATTCTTTTCTAGTGATCCAAGAGGCCGTAGCTGGTCCTTCCCGCGCATGCACATCTGCCCCCCTTTCCAAGAAGCGTGCGTCGTGCACCAAGGTGGTACCTTTGGAGGCAGTCCCCAGTGGCCTCCCCGAGCTCCCTCGTTTGGTAGGCGTGGACAGCTCCAAGGTTGCCTACCAGTCTACCTATCCAATCTTTAATCTCCTCCCCGGCGTCTATTCTGCTTCGCTTGCCTTGGCGGGCAAACCTTTGCCCGATGCCATTCAGATGCGCCAGTTGCCTTCAGAAGAGCAGCTGAGCACTGCCGTGATCGTACGTTTTGTGTTTCCTTTCAAAATTTTGTCTTATCTAACTCTTTCAACACTAGCCTGGGTTTTCTTGTTCTCTTTGCGGGCACCCTCAAGATGAATCTTCTGACACCACTTCTCACAAGTCATTTTGTCTCCTGCGCGGTCCTGGCAGGAAATGCACCAGTTGTCGCTTGAGCAACCAGGGCCCTTGCCTCCATATGATGACTAGTGTCGAACTCGACAGTGCCCTTGAGGGGACTTCTGGTTGGCATCGGACTTCTCCCCGTGGTATGTGTGCATCTTCTATCTTTTCTTTCTATTTTACTGACTTTCTCTTCTTTTCAGAGCTTCAAGCTTCCTTCGCCTGTCTCGAGGCATATGGTCAGCAGGTGCACGCCGCAGAAGAGTCCCGCCGAGGCCTTCAGCGCTTGTACTTCGCTGAGCTAATCCAGCTCATCCAGCTTGCGCAAGCTATGGCTGCGACCCTCCCCACAAATGTTGTGATCGGTGCGCGCTTCTCCGACTGCGAGACTTTCAACGTGTTGCGCCATATGGATCTCTCGGCTCTCTGCGCGTCCTACAATGCTCTGTGCCAGCCTCTGGACCCCGACCATCCGGTCGACTTCGTTCCTTCTTCCTCCTTTTACAATCCCGTGCATCCTCGTCAAGACCCTTCGTCCTTCATCCCCGCCCCCCAGCCTTCTAAGGCTTCCAAGGTCCGCGCATCGGTTCCCAAAAGCAAGGGCAAGGGTAAAGGCAAAGGCAAGGCACCTATTCGATCCTACAAGTCTTCTCCTGTCGTTGTTGACAACCCGAGCCCCGAGGCCTCCGCTGACAAGGAAATTGTCAACGCTGAGGGCGACAATATGGAGACCTGAGCCTTGCTGCGGGACACGCATTTTGGCCCTTAATTCACATAGGACAGTGCCTGGGTACCGTAATCTATAGTGCTACAGTGAACTATTATTATACCGTAGATCACGGAGTTATTTTGAGCCATTGCAGAACTAGTATACTACCATGTCACACGGGACTAATAGCTTTCTAGTATATTACCGTGTTTTACGGGGCCATTGTCGACAAATGGTGATGGTCGTCAGGGCAAGATCAACCGGCGGTTCTCTATGTCGAGCAGCGGTGTCAAATGGCAGATGGGCTGTGCTAGACTGGCGATTTCGATCGTTGACCGGCGCTATTCAAATTCAATATACTACTATTTTTCAGGGGACCAGTGTGAGGCTAGTATATTACCGTGGTTCATGGCTGATTTTGAACAAATGATTGTATGAAAACCGGCGGTGCATGATGAGAATCGCCGGTCTGGAATAATAAATGGTATGGGACCATAAATTAATATACTACTATACATCACGGGACTATTGTAAATCATTCTAAATTTGTCTATCGAGACCGCCGGTATGCACAAGGCAAGATGTGGAAGACATGAATTTTCCTGTGGCCCGTTCGTTGACACCTTTCTTCTCAACCACCATGCAACCCACTTCTGACAATAGTCCTATTGATCTGACAGCCTCTCTATCCTCATTCATACAGACATCTGTCCGTTGCCGCATTAATCAGACTAAAATTAATTCCCCCCCATCGTCATGGGCTGCACAATTAATATGGGAATGTAATGATATTGTTGATACACTAGTTATGGCATATCAAAACCAATGTGAGCCTGGACTTACCTGTGTTTTAAAGGACATTACTGATATATGCTAGATTCAACTATATGGAATGTACATGACTACATTCAGAGCTTGACAAATAAACAGACTGGCAAGAATGAGGCTGTTGAGAAAAAAATGTTGAAGAAGTTTCCGCCTATATTTATGGAGGAGAGATACATTAAGACACCGTGCATTGTAACAGATAGGGATGGGAATATTTTGGTATGGTATCTACCTAATGCCATGATGTCGTATATGCAGGTAGGTGATGACAATTGTTGCGCACAATGAGGTCTGACCGTCTGACCGCCGGCCAGTACGGTCTATGGGAGAATTTAGATCAACTGACCCCATTAATGAAGACCACAAGAAATAATTCAGACTGGAGAGGTGGCCTGGCCAATTATCATCAGAAGGCAGCCTGGAGGAAGCCAGGAAATGTGAGTCTTGCCTTAGCATGGTTTGAAATGGGCTATGGGGTAGGTCTATCTATAATTGTAAATACAAGAGTTGATGAATGTGTCCAGATGTCGTTACCGCCAGTTGTCAGCAAAAATATCCGTAAGGCCGCCGGTGTTACATGGCTTCGACAACAACATATGTTCTTTGCCCTTGTGGGTGGTCTACTAAGTGTGGTTAATCCTAGCCAATATGCCGCCGGTCTCAGGATGCTGACATGGCTAGGTGAACACCCGGACCAGGTTCGGCATGGACAAGAGCTGAAGAGTCTATTGGAACACGGGAATGTGCCTTTTGGCGTGCTCACAGTGATCAACAACAGAGACTCACCACCGCATCGTGACACCGGCGGCAGTCACTCGATGTTCGACATTGTCATCAGTTTGGGGACTTATAAGAAGGGGACAATGTCACTGCCTGGATTGGGCTTGGATCTTCATTATCGGCCCGGAACAATAGTTGCCCTATCGAGCAGGGTAGTTGTTCACAGTGCATACTGTAAAGGGGATCGGACTTGTCTTGTCTTTCACTCAAAGTCTACAATGGCAGACTATACAAATACTCATAGCACTTGGCCTAATGTGAATATGTTTAAAAGCATAAAATGATTAAATTGTATTTGTACATAACAAAAATTGGGCAAACGGGGAAATACAAAAAACTAATTAACAAGAAGACGAGATGATGATACAACATGAAGAAGGGGACCGGCGGTGCAATGGATCGAAAATGGGATGTTGCCTGCCTAGACGTCTGAGTCTGGTTCCCCATCTGCATCTGCATCCTAATCATCATCATCAGAAGTAGAGGAGTCTGAGTTGGGGCTCCAGGTAGAAGGAAGTGATGTGCATACCGAGCTATTGTCCGAGTCATCGTCATCGGTGTGGACATCTAAATGCCGCCGGCCACACCGCCGGTTGTTAGTACAGCTCGAATCTGTCATAAATATTAAGACTTACACATCGGTGGTGAATCTTCATCCCCACTCTCATTTTGCAGGAGATGAAGTGTATCATCTCCTGGTGCGGGAACCTCCATGGGGGCCTCATCATCCTCATCAATCTGTTCGAGTGCTTTATGACCGGCGGCGACAATTGTTGAAATCGAGGGCTCATCTTCCCCATCACTGATTTCCATGGGCGTCCCCGCCTCTTCATTGTCATCGGCCGTCAAATCGATGGGTTGATGCGGGGTATTGCCGTCAGGCATCCCATCTCCAAGTTGTGGCCTTTGCCCAATGAGACCGGCGGCCTGCAAATCAAGCTCCCTCTGGATCGGGAGTGTTGTGTCGACCAATTGTGGAGTGGGTGTCCTCCGCATTGGGGGTCGTCTCCCCTCCAGGCTAGCCCGGTAAGCCTCCATTTCTATGGCAGAGGCCCGTCCAGGTTTGGTGACATTGCATTTGGGGAGGGGTCTCGCAGGCAAGACCACCTTGTCCGCCGGTACGTCCATCGGGGGTTCATCTTCATCATCGGTCTCCTCACCATCTGTCGTGCACGCAGATTCATGTTTATCTGCTTCGTTGTCCCCTTCATCCTCTTCGGTTCCTTCACCTTCATCATCCACGTCCTCTGCGACTGGGACCTCCATTGGCAGCTCGTCTTCATCCAAGTCTGGCTGGATATTTGATCTGGCGATGTCACCACCGGCGGTCGTTGGCTCATTCATGATTGTCGCAATGGTGATTTCTCGCCCCTTCCCTTTGCCAATGTGGGTATCCGCGACAGGCCTTTGCTGCACTGGGTCATTGATTATTAATCTGCCATTGGCGAATGGCTTCCCGGCGATGTATGCAGCCAGCTCTTCGACAGAGGCCACGCCTGAACGAAGTTGGAATGTGCGTGGGGCTGTCGTAGGACCGGCGGGTGAATTCGAGAATTCATCCGACATCGTGGAGCTTCCCTGAGATGATGACCCAACCGAGGGACTAGGACTGCTGTCTTCTGGCAGTGGGCTGATGAATCGCGGCAAGAGACAGTTGCGTCCTGCGATTCCGGGGAGAGGTTCCTGGGGGGGATAGGTGTAGGTGTTCTTGCCCGGCGGTCGAAGGTTCTCCCACATGCTCTCCCTGGGCTCTTGAGGCCCACCTCGCTGTCCCCGTTCGAACTCGCCCTTCAACATCTTGAAATAAAATTCAAGCCATTCTAACTTTTCATCCTTCTTCAAGCAGGATTCACAAACTTGATCGAGTGTTGGGTTGGACCCCGCCGGCCTTGCTGCGAGTCCTGGAATCTCGACCCATGGCACTGGACTGCCAGGGAGATCTGGCATTTGGTGCATGTTGTCGTGGAAATCTATCATGAAAGTTAGAAGTATCTCGAAGTGGTGGCGGATGGAATCGGCGGTGACTTGGTAGTCCTCGATATCATCCACCAGTGCGAGCCACCAAATAGGTGTTGTCTCCGTCATTGACATTAGCAGGACATCTTCTTTTCTCATGAACTCCACATCACGAAAAAGACTTTTGATCGGAGGGCACTTTAGGAAAGTGCGATCAGATCATCAATTGATGGGGCCTTTAACTACTTTAGGATGTCATGAGATGCCTTGGCATGTCCTGGCATGCCCTGGCATGCTTTGAATTTCCATGCAACGTGGGGAAATAAAGCCAGCTTGAACAACTTTTCCCACCTTCATTGTTGATTTTCAAACATTAAAATTATACACATTATGTGGGTGACATGCCCATTTAAGTACTTCAAATAGTCCGATAATTTGATTATGTAAGCCTATCCAATATCGCACTAAGTCGACTAATCCTCTAAGTTCACTTGCACTTCACTCTTGTGTTCCCCACCCCCCTCACCCAACTTTACTTGTATGCTTGGGCTTCACTCTACTCAGGCAGTTCTTGATGGCTGCTACCTTGTTGGATCCTGACCTGGGCTTAGGATGGATCATGGAATGGGCCTGTTCCAATAGAGATTGCTGTATATCGTCGGAACGGTGAACCGCATTATAAAGCGGTTTTTTGGTACGTCCTTAGCTCATCTATACGTTTCTAACGCACCCAAGAACACTCCAAACGAACCAGTATTCGACGTGCAAACTTAGCACCATCTGGAGACCCCTATTGGTACAGTTCACCATTTCCCTTCTCATCCGTTTATTCCGAGCCTTCGGTCGCCAAAGATTCAGAATGTGGGCAATTATGCGATTCTAACGAGCTCAATACCGATGGATTTGGTCGCCTGGAAGGCGAGAACCGGCTATGTTACCCTCCTTCCCCCAATTTCCGATGTTTTATCGATTTTAAAGGTATGTGTTGGGTTTATTGCGTCGTTCTTTTCACATATGAGCTCCTGAAGATTAGGGGATTCCATCGAGTCCTTGAACGTTTGATTCCGACGTCTGGAAGCCGTCCAACTGTGATGTGCTCCTCCTGCCCCTGGACTGCCTCTGCTTGAAAGTGCCATAACTCCAGATCCTGTCTACCTTCACTCCCAATTCCTTTTGCACCTTCAAGACCATCTTAGTCCTCTGCCAACCGTCTCCAAGATCATAGGAATCCATCCTGTACTTGCCAAGTACCATCTTATAGGTGTCAAGTGCCCTTAGGACGCATTTTCCCTCATATATCTGTCAATACCCGGCCAAACAGTATGATATTGGCATTTCCTGGTTCGTCTCATTAATACCTATCCAACAGTACCATTCATTGCATGATTTAACGAGTTTAAGGGCGATCTCACTCTGTGTGTCCTCCTTCCCCTAAGTGGGACAAATTAATTCATAGGTGCGCTTCTAGATGTCCTGAGTGTTTCAAACTTTGGGAAAACTTACTCAACTACATAAGGTACCTGCTCCTGCGACGGCTTAATTTTTGGGGCAACCAAGCGTCCTTCATCTCAAGTTGCTAGTCAACTTCGGAGTTTTGAGGTATTTCTTTGATTCTGACATAGGTTCGTCTTCCATCTCTTCAATTCTTGCAATGCCTAATTCCCCTTGATTGTAGCTTTCGAACGAGCCCCCAAACGCTCCATATTGTTGCTTGGAACCCAAAAATCCGCCATGTACTCCTCCTCCCCCTCCCCTCTCTAGGTAAAGTACTTCATATCTTGGGTTCCAGTTCGTATTTTTGGCTAATTCTTTTTGGAGTCTTTTACTATAGATATATATCGACTAATCGACCAGTTTACGGCGTCCGATACGCCCTCAATATCCGATGTCCCTATTGACCATATGACTACTATTGCAGACTTATATATCATCTCCCTCCTTCAATTTTCAACAAAGGCTTTCGCAACTTGGCATGTTTATTCACCATTTATGTGGGGTTTGAACGCGTTCCTTACACAAATTTTGAGACTCCTGGATGCCTGTGAGTAGCCATGTCCTCCTCCATCTCCCTGTCTTGGACTAATTTTGCTCTAAGTCAAGAACAACTTCTTCAATTGCGTCGCGGTTTTTTGGAGCTTCTTCGCGTTAATTCTGGCTTTCTAACGAGCCCCTGAACGCGTTATTCCGAGCAGAATTACCATCTTCATAAGCGCCCTATCACTGTGTTGTATTATATGTATCTACATGAATACTGTATTATCTAGTGTAGTTAGAGTCAATATATAACTTGTTTTTTATAAGAAGTTTGAATAGTACTTGTTAAATGGCATTATATCTAAACATCTTTGAATGATACAAGGTACATCTGGTGGATCCTAGGATGCCTTGAGCTGCCCTGGATTGCCTTGGGAAAGTTGTACCTGGTTGTTTGCAGAGGGACCTTGCCCTGAGTGCACCTAAGGGCCCTGGCTGCTTTGCATGCCCTGGCTGCCTTAGGATCTCTAAGGCAGTGCCAGGGAGATACAAAGCCCCTGGGGACAAAAGTCATTTTCCTGATGCAGGTTGTAGGCCGGCGGAATCAGAATGCCATTTGGCCGGCGGGCGATGCCGTAACCGTTGATGGCCAACTGATCTAGTAGATACGGCTGCCTCATTCGGTATCCTTTCATTACACATGTTGAAATGTGAATCAATGTGAATTCCTGAATAGAACTGTTAACTGTGAAGCAATAATCAATAGATAAAACTCACTATTTCCTTCATAAGCAGGCGGGCATAGGGGTTATCATGGCGAAGCTCGCCACCAGTGATCGAGTATCTGAGGCCACAGCGGATGCGAAACATGCAGAGGTAAAGAAGCAGGTTGCACTGCACATGATCGATGCGGGCGTCTTCATCAAGGATCGGCATGGGGTTGGTGTTTGAAGAAGACATTGTGATGAGAAGGAGTTTGAGTAGCCGTGGAGGTAAAAATGAAAGACAAGATCAACAGTGCAGAGATGGTTGATTGATAAGGTCACATGTATTCATTCCTCAGGCCACATGATACCAGTGGCTTATATAATGTACATGTGCCTTACTAAATCTAGCATCTGCTACCCTACCTAATTCATTCCATAAGTTGATCTGTGCCTGTGCATAAGCCTGGAAACCTAGTGGGTGAGCGTTGAATTGGCCGGCGGCGTCATTTGATGGGTTTTGAATGGCGGTTACTGCATCTGCCCAGACATTCCGCCGGTCTTTCCACATATTTGCCATATGCACATAGAACCGGACTGTCCAGTCCATTTCATGCTGACATAGAACAACCTCTTCCTCCCAGCGCATTTTCTGTGCTCTTGCTCATAGCCAATGAATTCGATAGACTACAATTGTATTTAGGCACAGCTTGATGAATATCAATAAAACTTACAATCATTGATTCTTTCGCGATTGAGATTTCCTGCGACCGGCGGATTATCATCCGGCGGATCCATATTATGTTCTATTCTCCATATCCAAGCCATTCGAGAACTGCTACCCCCCCTTGCATTCGGTTCAGTTATTGATGCACTAGTATTTGTATCAGCTTTTGACATGATGGGGAATTGTTGTTCAATGGCAGCCCTATCAGTGTCATCCTTTGCAAGGCGTAGCATTGACAATCTGTTTTCATTATATTTCCGCCGGTGTGTACTGGTTGCCTGTGCCAACACGACCACACGATCCTGAGCTCTGGTGTGATGTGCACCATCTGTCCTCCTGACATCAAATGCATATAGCCAAGATTTCTGAATGATTTCTCCACGAATAGATTCCAATAAATCATCAGCATGAGCTTTTCTGATCTTTAGCTCTGTTTTCTGTAACCGGCAGAGCATAGATTTATCCTGGGCAGATGCACCGGCGGATGTCAAAATCTCTTCGGTGATTTCAGAAGGGAATGCCATTAGCTGCCTTTCTGGGTCAGCATTACTGACTTCTTCATTGGCCACCTCTGCTTCTTCATCCGTTTGTGCACCATCCAGGATGGGAACATCATGTTCATCATTGAAAGAATTCAAAATATCAATGCCCATGATGTCAACTGCATTGCGAGAAAATTTGTCCAGCTGCTTGCGAAGTGTGTGCCGGCGGCGTACAAGATCCTGACGCTGAGCCACTGTTGGGTCTCCAGGCATACGGCGGACATGGGACCGCAATTCATTTCTAAATAATGAATAAATTGGCTGGTAATAATGATTGACACTACGCACTGCATTTGCTCAGCTTGAATACCCTGTGAGAGCCATACAGCTCGACCGCCGGTCTCTCCGTTTCGAATTTCATTCTCTGAAAGCTGCACCTCAATTTCTCGCATCGTTGCAGCCTTCTGAACAGCCGGTCGATAAATGTCCATTGCTTCTGGGTCCTCATCTCGGCGGCGTTCAGCAGCCTCGATCTGTTCCAACCATTCTGGCAGTTTATCCGCCGGCATACTTGCGGTAATATCATTATAGTACACAATAGCATCAATTTCTTGATTCACTGCTCGAATATATTTCTTGATGATTGTAGATGGCATATTGACCGTCTTCTTCCAATTAGAATCGCCCATGTGATCATCGAGTACTTCAGCTCTATGGCCGGCGGTTGCAGTCCGAACACTGCGAGATGTCTTGTTTAGCAGGCTCCACAGGGTTTCCAGGATTTCTCCGTCTACCATGCCAACACCAGGGATATAGGTAGATGCCCATCTATATAGACATTCTGTCTTGTGGCCATGTACATGCCAGAGACCCACTGCGCGTATGCATCGAAGTCTTTGTGGCCAAGTGAGACCCTTCATTAGTCGAAATCGCCTAGTCATATTCTTGTAGAACTGACACATAATGTCATAAATGAACATGACAGTCTCGATGCCGCCGGTGTTGGTATGCTTGAGTGCTTCAGAAATACTGTAGTCCATGCACATTTGACGTTCACCCAATTCGAAGTCAACAAGGCTGCCTGGACAGAAGCAGCCGTGTCTTGCACATGCCTGTACACCAATCCCTCTGACCCGGCGGCCAGAAACAACCTTTTCACTGTCAAGCTGGGCACGATGAGAATGGCAAGTCGGCGGCTCCTTGAATTTCCTGGAATATTTTTTGGCATCCTTCAAATGCTCCTGGTATGGACCGGCGGCTGTCATGAATGCCTGGCCGGCTGTCAGATCAATATCATCATGGGCATTCTTTTGATTTAAATGGTCAGCCTTGAAATTCCCATCAGCACAGTACTTGCGAATAAAAAGAAACTTCTTGTCATTCTCTTTCCAGTCTTCAGGGAGGTTAATTTCTGGTTGAGGACAAGCAGGGCAAAATAGAGCCAGTATATCGCCGTACATCGATGGTGTCGTTTTAATCCCTCCGGCGGTGCCACCGGCGGCGTCTTCACTTGCCCCATCTTCACTGTCTGATTCAGACTGTTCTGCAACTGGTGGAGGCATAATATCCTCATTTGGTATTTCATTGTCAGCCAGGATCCGGACATCGGGGATAGCTGGTGGGTCAGGTTCTGATTGCCATAGCCCATGTGCTCTGCCATGCATGGTCCACATCTTCATGTTCCGAAATTGTCTACTGAGCCGGCGGAGCTCACGATATCGATCCAATACTGCCTGTGGGAAGGCAGGGCAGGTCAACCGGCGGAGCTTTGTGTAATACTGATATGCAGATGTCTTGCACTCCAGGTTAGACAGCCTGAAGTCCCGAAGAACAGCAAATGTGAATACAGTCTTGATCACATCAAAGGAGGTTGGGAATAGTGCCAGCTGCATGTATTGGCTATCCTCCGGCGGCTGATTGTTGCAGTGACATTTGACAGCCGGCAGGTGATGAATGCCATTCACCTCGACAATTGTGACAAATGGATTACCATGGGTATCATTTTGGGCTGGCCTCGGTAAGACTTGAGGGTAAGTAACATCAATATCAAAGACAATTGTGTCTTCATCAATGTATTCATCAGCGACTTCCTCAGCTTCGGGTTGCAGACCGGCATTGTAAGCCCGGCGGAGATCATTTTCATGTTCATCGCCATATTCTCCCTCTTGCATTTCCTGTACGTTGTTGTAGTCGACCATTGTATTAGGACATCTATTTCCTTGATGGCCAAGATGAAGCTTTACACCAACTTGCCATAGTGCCGCCGGTGTGAAAGCACTACCATCCCAACGAAGAATACGATGAAATGGCATGAAATCATGAATCTGCCAGCAACATGTCGTGCATAAGAGTCGTCCTCCAAAGCATGCCTTACACTTCCATTTGGCAGCAGGTGCATTGCAAGCATTGCATGTATCGATCCCTCTGGCAGGTGCATGAGATGCCATCACAATCTTCAAGTGGGTATCCCTTCTGACCAGCCATTCTCTAAGAAAATCGTTTTGCGACTGCACAATTTAATATATGCAGTGTGCAATTCATGTGGGTGATATAACATACCTTGCCTCTGTATACTGGTAAATCCAAGTTTTGTAGGTTTTCGATAACCTGATCCTCAGTTATATCTCCAGCATAGTCTAGACGGTCAGGTACTTCCTGTGGTTCAAAGCCTGGTGGAACATCTGGAATAGCAGGAATAGCAGGAATAGTCAGTGCTACATTCTCTGCAATGGGTTCCCCACCACGTTTGCGCTTCTTTGTAATGACCTTTCCTCTATGGTCCCGCTCTTCTATCTGGATGCCACCAGCTTGATTTGGAACATTGTGCTGGGTTATACGGACACGGCGCATTGGGAGTAGACAGTTGCGTGTGCATTCAGTGTTCGACCTTATATTAAGAAACCAATGGCACATGTGTTCTGCCTCATGTCGTTATCAATAAATGTATCTATTTTAATCTACTTATAAGCAGGAATGCATCGGTCTATTTTTTCATCCCTTTCCCCATAATGCCTACACCAGAAGAAACCCCGGCCTCTACACAGATATGGACAGCGAAGGAGTTGGAGATTTTGAGGGATCATGTCGAGGGATATCGTGCACAGGTCAAAGAGCGGAAGGGCACTTTCCTCGCTGAAAAGGTCATCAAAATGATCAAAGCATTGTGGGGATCACGATACAAAAAAAGTAATCCCAATTTCGATGAAAAGATGCAAGAGGAATGGAAGAAGAAAAAAAGGGTATGCCCCAAGCAATGTATGCAATGTAACGCCTAATGCTGTAACAGTCAATATGCAATTGGTTCAAGAATAATGCTAAGATGTCGAGGCGCATGAAAATTAAAGGTTTTAACATGGATGTTACCTTTGACTCTGTTGTCATTGCACGTAAAGGCAAGGAGATTGAAGAGGAAGCAAAGCGCCGTGCACGAAAGGCACTGGGTGGGAGTGATCAGGAATCTGATGGTGACGATGACAGGGTCGCGGATGATGAGGCCGGCTGTGGGGCCGGCGGTTACAGTAGCCGTTCCTGGATCAAATATTATGCAGGGGCAAAGAAGTATATTAAGGAGATGCTGACAGATGAGGAACGAGATGCAATCAAAATGGAGGTGATGGAATGGAAAGCGAAGGGTGTGCCACCAGAGGTTCAAGCCAAGTCAGTTTTTGATTACACCGCCGGTCCATTACTAAGAGACTGTATAGACAAGCTGTGAAGCACTGTTCAGACATTTGTCGTGAAGTGGATAGGAAAATGTTTGAGAGCATGGGTGTGAGATCACTCTGGATCACAACTTTTGATAAACCAGACGGACATGCTACATTCACAATGTGAGCATCTCTGCAGTTGACATGAATGTTCCTGACCGCCGGTCAGCTACGATACCCAGGTAGTGCAGCCTAATGCGCCAATGAATTTTCCCAGCTTTCAAGAATTTGATCCGAATAGCTACACAGCAATTAGGACCAGTTACATAAAATACATTGAGCACATCACTGCTCTCAAGCGTGGCGAGGCCGCCGGTGCTGAATCTGTAGAACACCAGGCCAGCTCTCATCCATCAGGGATGCCCTGGATGCCTGCCTATAATCCAAAGGGACGCAAAGAAAGTCTCAGGGTCATGCAGGGGATGATCTGCAAGTACTACGGATTGCACTTCGGTATGTGTATATGTTTTCAACGTAATTTGACAATTAATGTATGTACCTGATTGAGTAGCACTAGCAACGAAATCATCCAGGGGCCCACCGTACACATCAATCAAAAACAAGCACAATTGGCAGGACTTCGTCGACCCTCTCTACATGCCTCATGGCATCTCGTTTCGGGACCCTTCATCATATAACAGGTCAACAGCATTTGATATTCTCAATCTCATCCGCCGGTGCCAAGCGGCAAATGAAATTCCCTTCAAATTTCATGCCATTCCTAATGGCGCTGTTGAACCGGTGCCTCAGATGTACCCTGAAGAGTTATTCACATCATTCGCTATACCAGACCCAGACCTCGGGATGAATAGAGAGGATGATATCAGTTTGGCTGACCTTCAACAAATGGCAGAAGTCTACACTGATGACTCTATCACCACAAAGTCGCAGGATAGTGATGCACCGCCGGTCATGATTCTCGATCGGCGGCCATCAGATGATGACAATATGTCAGGAAGTCCAGCACCCCTGACGAGACTCAAGCACAAGGAGTCATCCATATCTGAAGACAATGTGGACCGCCGGCCTAGACAAATAACTAATAGGATTAGATCCAGGTCAAGATTCATTGCAAAAAAGTTTATTCTCAAGAATCGTAAGGGTAAGAAGAAAGAATCAGTTTCGGAACATGATTCAGATGTGGAGGACCAGTCAGACAAGGTGGAAGAATTAAGAGACCGGCAGTTAACATCTGCATCAGGATCAGTTGACGACCGCTGGTCTGACAGCAAAGATGAAGGACCCAGCAGAAGAAATACATTCCGTGCCCAGAAAGGCAGACCCCCTGGACTGCGGGATATATCGAATACAAGGGATAGAAATCAGTCAAGGGTAAGAATTGTCGAACCTGATGCAAAGGAAGGAGGAACAAAGCAGACAAAACACAAGACTGTTTCCAGAGGACGCTCACACAGCAAGAATGGAGATGGAGAAAGTGAACGCCGGTCTTCCAGACGAATTGCTTCAAGACCGGCGGTCTCGGATATCGAGAATGTGGTTGAAGTCAAGAGGCACCGAGGACGACCAAAGTTAAGGGAACATGTTGACAATGCTCACGGCATGCGCCATTCAGCTCGCCTAGCCTCGCGCCGACCAGCCTCGACTGACCACAACAGTGGCCACAAAAAATCTTCAACAAATAGACGATCGGGGAAATAATGAAACCGCCGGTCTCACCGCCGGTCTCACATGTCACAATCAGTCGAAAATGTACATAAAGTTACCTAGGGATAGATATATTGTGATACATTTAAATTAACTTCTAACCTGACATGACGCCGCCGGCCACAATTTGCAACTTCGCATATTAAGGACTTCACACATTTTGCATCAATGTATATTTTTACCTGACTTCACTCAAACTGATGTTTACAAGCAAATGACAAAAAATTAATTTTACTTTGACTTCTGAAGTCAAAGTTTCAAGATATACTGATACATTAAATTGCCCTTGATCTAACTTCAAGGGGCGGTATATACAGACAAAAAAAATCGAGATGCAAGGAGGATGTCACCGGCGGCCTTTGGTGCGAGTGCGCTTCGCCGGTGGCTCCTCGTTCTCCTCACCCTCATTCCCTCGCTTGGCACCGGCGGTCGTCCCTGCTGTCTTGCTCTTTCCTCCACCCTTCCCCCTCTGACTCCTCGTCTTCTTCACAGGCGCCTCAACCTGCGACACCGAGTCCAGCTCATCCTCCTCGCTGGCGCCCTCGTCATTGTCTCCCCCCTCAGCCTTCCCATCCCCCTGCTCGGTGGGCGACTCTGCAGCCACGACCATAGGCGTGTCGCTGTCAGTGCCCACGTTCTCCTCGTCTTCTTCTTCGTGTTCTGGGGACTCAGGAGGCGGTGTGCGCACCTCGATGAGATCTTGGGCGGAGGGGGCAGGTGGGCGAGAAGGGACAGGCGAAGGGGAATGGGCAGGGGATGGAGACAGGGCAGGTGGACGGTGCGGGACCGGTGAAGGCGATAAAGGAGGGGGAGTGGGGGCCGGCGGTCCAGTCGACACCGGCGGTGGCGTCTTCCGAGGGACTTGGATGTCGAACGGCGTCATTGACCTTGACTTCGGCCGTGACGTCTGTGCAATGACCTGCTCCAGCAGGCTCCTCAGAGCCCGCTGTCCCTCCATCAACTCCGTCAGGGCTCGCCCATGCCCCTCAACCACCACCTTCAACTCCTGGACCTTGTCTGTCAGGTCCTGCGCATCAGCCCGTATCGTCGTCAGTTCCTCGACCGCCTCCGTTGTCTTCTCGAGCGTCTTCGAGAGCTCCTGGTTCTGGCGCTGGAGCGCCCGAACGTCTGTTGTCGCGTCGTCGAATCCACGCTCGACGTTGCAGGTGATCACTCGCGTTTGCTCCAACGTCATCATAATGACGTCCCCGACGTTCTCGGCGTCCGCGAAGACTTTCTTGCGGTCCTCGTCGACGTAGCGACTCAGGTGGTGGTCCCAGGGGGCGACTTTGTCGGCCAGTGTCATGGCGCCCGGCGTCTTGAGGCAGGGCTTCTTGTACATGTATTGACATGTACTACAAGCCCTGACGGGGTTCTCCCGCATTTCCTTCTCATGCTCCGGGGACTCGACGTAGCAGGGTGTGCCGCGATTGATACAAGACCAACAAGGCGTCTTGGTCTTGTAGCAATCGGCGGGCATCCGCCCCTTAGACGCGGTAGATCGCGCGCGTGCCTTCCCCTTGCCCTTGGCCGCCGGTTTCCCATCGGACTCGCTGTCATCGTCCACTTGCCTCGATTTCCTCGACGCTGCTGTCCTCGCCTCTGGCTCGCTCTGGGTTGCCTTGCCCTTGCCCTTCTTCGTGGGACGCTGTACCTCTTCCTCCTCGTCCTCGTCGTCCTCGTATTCGCTTTCATCGTCCGTGTCCACGACGAATTCATGCGATTTTGTTGCCGCCGGTTGTCTAGACGGGCCAGCCACCGGCGGCCTGGTGGCTGGCCCCTTCGCATTCTTGGCCTTGGGCTTGACAGTGGCCTCCTTCTCGCTGGCCTTGACACCGGCGGTCGCCTTCGCCTTCTTCTGCTTCGGCACCTTCTGCAAAGGCAGCGCCACGACGACCTCAACAACGTCTTTGAACGCTGCTGGGTGTGCGCCCGTGGGGGACGGTGTCTTCTCCCGTGTCGCGATTTTCGATGACTTCGCCTTGGCGGCGACAGGGGCAGGTGGTGCGGGAGGGGGAGAGGCAGGCGCAGGGGGGGGTGGGGAGGCCTTCTTCGCCTCTGTTGCTTTGGCCGCCGGTGCAGCCTTGACCGGCGGTGCAGGCTTCACCCCGACAGTCGCCGGTCGATTGACTAAGAATGTGTCAGAAATGAACAAAAGGTTATAATATTTATTACTCACCAATGATAGGCATGCTGCCTATATCCACTTCCACCTTCCCCTGCTCCTGCCTCCGTAGGACGTATAGCCCCGTCTCCACCATCTCCTTGAATGCGTCCCAGCGCACGTTGTCTGCGTCTCGGCCATCGGAATTCGCGTCCTTGGACAACAGCTTGCGCACATAGTTGTAGAGCGTGAGCCCTACAGTGCACCCAGCAGCCGACTGCTTGCGGACTTGAAGTTCAACCTATTGTTAATGAATGGTCAGTAAACTAAACATAGAACATGTAACAAAAAAACTCACCAAGGACTTCCAAAGTCTGGACCTCTCCTTCAAAAACAGTTGGCTCCCTCCCTCCCAAATTCGCACACAGTCGTGATGGAATGCGACGATTGCGTCTCGGATTTCAAGGTTGCTGTGAGACAAAGCCATGAAGAAAGGTAAAGGGAATTATTGAGAAGAAGAGGACGCGGGGTGTGGGAGAGAAGAGAAATGTTCCGTTGATGGCTGTGCGCTATTATAAAGTTCAACCATCTACAAATAATAGTCAACATTCCCACGCAAAGCAATCAACAGACTTCAGCTTTTCAAAACCAAAGGCAACATCTGGACATCGCCGGTCTTAGTAAAACCGCCGGTGCATATCAATAATGTGCATTTTTATATAAAATTTGTCACTGGTGTGGGCTACCATAGCATAATAATTAGGTATATACCTTTAGCCAAAACACATCGCCGGTCTCAGTTAGACCGGCGGTGCATAATATTGTTGTACGATAATCTGGGCAGGTATGGCCTCAATTGTAATGGTCTATAATATTGTTATTATGCTGGCTAATAGTCATATACTACACTTGCAACGGTCCCATTATGCATAGTAGTATATTCATTTCATGAGTATGAACATTGATCACCTGAGACCGGCGATGTATACAACACCTCTGGTTTCCAATTTCCAACAATCATATGTGCAACATGAGCCCATATACCATTGTAATATACCAGACTCACAGATGTATAGGAGTATCTTAATTTATGGTCCCAGACCATTCATTATCCCAGACCGGCGATTCTCAGCGTCCACCGCCGGTTTTCATACAATCATTAGTTCAAAATCAGCCATGAACCACGGTAATATAATAGCCTCACACTGGTCCCGTGATGTATAGTAGTATATTAATTTATGGTCCCATACCATTTATTATTCCAGACCGGCGATTCTCATCATGCACCGCCGGTTTTCATACAATCATTTGTTCAAAATCAGCCATGAACCACGGTAATATACTAGCCTCACACTGGTCCCCTGAAAAATAGTAGTATATTGAATTTGAATAGCGCCGGTCAACGATCGAAATCGCCGGTCTAGCACAGCCCATCTGCCATTTGACACCGCTGCTCGACATAGAGAACCGCCGGTTGATCTTGCCCTGACGACCATCACCATTTGTCGACAATGGCCCCGTAAAACACGGTAATATACTAGAAAGCTATTAGTCCCGTGTGACACAGTAGTATACTAGTTCTGCAATGGCTCAAAATAACTCCGTGATCTACGGTATAATAATAGTTCACTGTAGCACTATAGATTACGGTACCCAGGCACTGTCCTATGTGCTATCCTTACTCACAATTGGTTTAGATGGAGCATTCATTACAAGAGCTCAAGGAAGGCCATGGTACAAAGAGTCGGAAGAATTTTGACGAAATGACTATTAGAGTTTTGTACAGTGCTTCTGCTATTACTTATTACCTTGCACTACTAATCATATTGCTATAGATATAGTCGCCATATGGGTAACTGGATGGTTCTCGAGCAGAAGTCTAGTGGATGGGCTTTAAAGTGGAGGCAAGATGCTTTCCAACAGCTATGGTAGGTTTAATTTGTTCGCTGGTTTTTTCCCTTACTAATTATGTTTATAGCTCGTCAGATATGTTTATTGGGTATGACGAAACAGATGATTTAGCAGATTTTGATTTCGGAACTTTGAATGCGACTATACCAGTACTACCAGAGGCAGAGCCAGCATTACCACTGGATTTGTAGTTTATACTGTTATCTAGCCTTCTTTTATAATGCCTTCTTTTATAATCGTTCTTTTGATTCCTCGTATACTTATTTTAGATAAAAGGCTACAATTAATACACTATTTTGAGCGATTGCAAAGTCTCATAAGATCTCTAAATAGCTTTCTAAGGTTGCTAATGTGCTATAGAGAAGTGTTTTAAAGATACTACGAGATATCACAAGAGTCTTCTTTTGTACTCTTTTAGGTCTTTCTAAAGCTCTAAAAATGTTTATATTTTTTAAAAAAAGACATTATGTTGTGCCTTTATATCTTTAAGTGGGTTTATTTGTTTCTCTTAGTGTCTACAAAAGCTATTAATATGCTATATAAAGACCTTGTTTGAATCTTTTAGGATCTTTAAATATGCCTGATAATGTATTAATGTGGTTTTTTTATATCTTTTAAATGTTTAGCAAGGTCTTTTATTATACTTTATTTGAAGCACTTGATGTCTTTTGATTGCTTCAAGAGCGCTTTAAATTACTTTTTTTTTGCTTTTTTTAAAGAACTGTGATGTCTTAAAGTACACTTTTTATTGTCTTTTATTGCTTCATAAAGTCTTTTTAATGTCTTTTTAACTTTAATACCTGGAGACTTTGCTTTTTAAGTCTCCTAGAGACCCAGGTCTCCTGGGGTCTTTTTAAGTCTTTTTAAGTCTTTTTGAAAAATTAAAAGACTTTTTTCAAAAAAGTGTTTTTCCTGATGATCGTTCTCATCTAGGTACAATGGCATAACGAACGGACTTGGTAATCGGTTATGGGCGGTTTTAGGGAGCAATAGGGATCATGCACAAGCAAATCAGGATATAGATTGCGCCTTGCGTGACTTATCATGCTGCCCAGATCACTGTGCACTCAACCACTCATCCTTCCTTCCTGTTCTTGTATTGCATCTGCACTGCGGCAGCAACTTCAAGTCTTCAAGGAACATTGTCTCTCAGAGTTCAGGCCTGAGGTAACTTCACAGTCCCAACAATCAGCGAATTCACTGAACCGCCAAATGAAGTGGACGCCTCGTGCCCACTGTCTAAGAGCCAGAGCACCCTGCCAAACAAGATAACTGTGGATGCAAGCAAGGACTGGAAGAGGACGAATCTTCATTGACACATCAAGCTCAATGGTCGCAGTAAGAGTCTGGCAGGCTGCATTTGTCATTCACTCACTCCATATTATAGAGTAGTACCATGCCACGTAACGTTCGGTATGGGTTCAATTGTGTGTCCAGCTAACCGTAAAGAATGAAGGTAAGTATTTGCCATATCTGAATTAGTCTCCCTGTTACTCACCTTCAAAATTGGCCTGTAGCACATACGACCTTTGCAGCAGTTGCAAGGGACTCTCAAGTGGACAACAATGGCCCAGATGCACGGAAGATGAACTCCAGTTAGTATATCAGCTGAACTTAACGTTCTTAGAGTAACGTGGAACCTGCAGATAACGATGACGGCCATCTATGGCTTGTGCAAGGCACGCCACTGCAGCCACGGCTGTATGTATTACCATATGTTCTGGAGGCGGCCAAATTTCTTAATGTTCTATTATACCTTTTTGTAAATTTATATTTAAGTACGCTAGCAACCATATCATACAATGCTTGTAAACATAATTTAATCTTCTGAAATTCTATACACGCCCTGCCTCTTTATGCAATATCTATAACCCTTAGAACTCATTGCAAAGAGACACCACAAAACATAAATTTTCTGCAGTTAGCGCTTCGCAGCTTCATGAATATACATGATCCCACGGTCAACTCTGTTCCGCACAACATTGACCATGTCTTGTTCTTGTCGAGCCTTTAGCATTCAATCACCCTGCAGTCCTGCCGGAAATTCTTTTCTTGTAGATGCTGCCTGTATTCTGTCCTCGATGCTCCAAAAAGTTCAAGAACCAATCGAATCTTCTTAATCATCTCAATCAACCAGTCTCATCCTGTCTCACACATTTCCAAGAGTGTATGGACATTGCTATGTCCCTAGCAACCCATGCATCCCCCCTTACTGAACCAGAGAACGATGATATTCTAGATGAAGAAACCGAGGACCCAGAGTACCCCGTACCAGAGCAGAATAGCATGATGTCGACGGAGGAAGACTTCGCTGAAGTTCAACCTCCTGTGCATAATTTCCCATCCCCTGCTTCAACCGGACCCTTTATCACCAAGAAGCATCCAAAACCTCCGTCAGTCTACGGAAGGGGGAACACACCGTCTGACAACTCTGCCAACGATCGGTTTCACCAAGCTCAACAAGAGACATGCATATACTATCCATTTGCCTCATGAGGTGAATGGCAACTTGTGTCTTATCTTCTGAACTCTGGGCTGAGTCAAGAGTCTATTAATGTATTTCTTAAATTGGAGCTTGTATGTTTATTCCCTCTCCGTATTATAATATTCTGATGATTCTGATAGGTGCAACATATGGGACTTTCATTTCGGACAGCAAAGGATCTTCGAAATCATGTCGAAATGCTGCCGCCAGGACCTCTGTGGAAGTTTCAGCCGTGGAAAACGGTATTCCCAACAAAGCATCCTCTGGATTTATACTACCGCGACCCCATTGAGTGCTTGGAAGTGTTTATGAGTTCCCCAATTATTGCGAAATATATTGAGTTCCACCCCCTTCAAATATTTCGAGTAGCCGAAGGAGTCATGCGAGTTTATACAGAGTGGTTGACAGGTGACGCAGCTTGGAATATGCAGGTGAGTTATAACTCTCATTATCCGTCTCATACAATAATCCCACAACTGCTATACAGAATACTTTACCAGAGGGTGTGACTATCTTAGGGACTGTGTTGTCATCGGATAAAACCAATATATCATTGATGACGGGCAATAGAATTGCTCATCCCCTTCTTATTAGTCTGGCAAATATCAATATGAATTTCCGCATGAAGGCTTCGAATCATGCATTCCTTCTCTTGGCTCTTCTACCTGTACCAAAATTTATTCACCACAAGAAGCGGTGCCGCGGCTTACTTGGAGATCGGCTGGTACATGAATGTCTCGATTTTGTTCTGCGGCCATTGAAAACAGCTGCTTGTATCGGCATAATGATGTCGGATCCCTTGGGCTTCTGACGTTACTGCTTTACCCCCTTAGCAGCCTATATTGTGGACACTCCAGAGTCAACTCTTCTTGCAGGTGTCATCTTGTCAAGCTCATCGGTCACAATGGCAATGTATCATCAATTGGGCAACAATTTCTGTCATGAACCTCGTTTAGGTTCGACTACTATAACCCAACTTCATGGTCTTGAAGAACACGTCAATCCTTGGAACTTAACGGCATATCTCAAGGCATCAGCCAATGTTAACCTCAATGGGGTGCATCGTCCCTTCTGGGCGGATTGGCCACTCTCTGATCCATCAGTCTTTCTAACACCAGAGCCGTTACATCATTGGCATAAAGCATTCTGGGACCATGACACCAAATGGTGCATTGCTGCAGTTGGTGCACAAGAACTTGACTATCGATTTGCTGTCTTGCATCCATTTACAGGGTTTCGACACTTTTTGGAGGGTATCTCATCTCTGAAGCAGGTAACTGGCCGGGAACATAGGGAAATTCAGCGACATATTGTGGGTGTTATTGCTGATGTGCCATCCCCTAGCTTTGTCATTGCAATCAGAGCCCTTATGGACTTCTGCTACTTCGCCCAGTCTATGGAAATCGATGACATAATATGTCAGAAAACAGAAGCAGCTTTATCTGAGTTTCATGCCCATAAATCTGCCATCATCCGAGCTGGAGCACGTAGGGGGAAAAACGGGCCATTGATCATTTCTGTATACCCAAACTCAAATTTTTGCAAAGCGTAGTTCCAAGCATCTGATTAAACAGGGTGCCTCAGCAATGGTCAGCTGATGGAACAGAATGTGCTCACATAGATGTTATCAAGAATCCTTCCAAGTTGTTGAACAATCAGAAGTACGAGTCCCAGATCTGCCGTCATTTGGATCGCACAGAGAAGTGTCGCCTATTTGATATGTCAGTAGCAGCTTATGAATCAACCCACGGCAGGTCTAGCATGGGCTCTGAAAGCGACAGTGAGAATTCATGCCACTCGGACGCTGAAGGACCAATAATTGCACTACCGCGGTCAGGATGCCGCTCCATTGCGGATTATTTTTCTAAGGCAGCAGCTTCGAATACTGCATATGTCCTACCTCAACGAACCTTTTACATCGCTGATACAGCCTTTCACCTCAATCATAAGCCAGTCAGCAAGTTGACGATTGATGCTGTTGCGCAATTATTCAACATATTCAATCTGCGAGAGGCTCTCGGGGACTTTGTTCGAAGTGTTTCTACTTCGGACAATGGGCATGTACAGAACATTGGGGGCCAAAGAATGTCTAGCAGTGGCTGTTCCCTTCCATTCACCTATCTCCGCGTCTGGCACAAATTTCGCCTTCAGACAAAGGAATACAACTTTCCGCACCGCATTCTTCAGTCACGGACGGTCAATGCCGGTCCACCGACCGGAATGTGGACAAACGGTCACTATGATCCTGTTATCATTAATACTGATCCCACTTGTAAATGGCCATATAGCGGGCTTAGAGGTATTTTGAGTCTAAACAAACCAATATCAGATATCAGGCGCTAATTCACTTACAGGTCATCAAGTCGTTGAAGTGCGCCTTATTTTCTCTATTGTACCAGAAGCAAAATGGCATAATTCAACAAGCTCGAAGCTTACTAATCAATTTTTGACATATGTAATGCGCTTCGATATTGTACCACAGGCCAATAAGCAGTTTTCAGGACAGTCTAGAGCCTGTGGGTTATATCCAGAGCCCAGCACGTCTATGTATGTTCTTAAACGAGCATACCGTACTGATAATCAGCCGATTGGGGACATTCTTCCATTAAACCAGGTTAGAGAGCTTGTTGAGCTTATTCCACGATTTGGAGCAGAAGCAGATCGTCGTTTAACCAAGTATAACTGTATGCAATACTTTAATGAATTTTGCTTAAATAAGTACTTTAGTAAAGAACTGTTTCTCGCATTATCATTACACCGTCACTAAGTAAAACTGAATATATCTAGCTTAACCTTGGTACCAAACTCTTTCTGTAGAACATGTAGACTTAGTAGCTTGTATAATAAACAAATTCGCCATAGTAAAAAAGTGTCCATAGTAATATAATATCCATAGAGCAGTGTAATAATAGGCTATATCTATATAGCACATCCAACTGTGATATAGCATAGCCCCGGTATTATACTAATTATATCCACTATAAATTTAGCAGTCGCATTATGGCACATTATGACTAAATGACCGGATTTGCTGATGTTTGACCAGGAACTGGAGCCTGTTCCGGTGGAGTCGACTATTGAGGATGGCCTCAACTTCGTACTCCAGTTCGTTATCCACCAACTCAGGTTCCGGAGGAGGGGCTGCAACACGGCCAGGGATGGGGTCAGGGAGACATGGCGTGAGCTTGACAACAGGGAAGACAGGGTGGAGGCGCTTGAGTGACACCAGCAGTTTGAGACGGTAGGCATGAGATCCAACAGCTGCCTCGATGAGATACAGACCCAGGAGGCGATGGGACAGCTTCTTTGAGGGGCGGGCTGTGCGGATATCCGATGCATCAAGGTAGACCTTGTCACCTGGCTTGTAGACTGGCAGAGGGTCACGTCGCCGGTTGTAGAAGCGAGCCATGTCATCTTTGGCCTTAGCCAGTGCTGACTTGGCCTCCTCCAAGGTGCTGGCCATTCGCTCTTTGAACTCGTTCACAGTCTCCAGAGATGATGGGGCCTGATGGGGTTCAAAGCCCATCCGAGGGTGGCGTCCGGTATCAAGCATGAAAGGTGTATGCTGGGTGGAGGCGTGGACATGGTTGTTGTATTGGAACTCAGCCAGTGGCAAGAGGTCCTCCCAGTCATCCTGGCGCTCGTTCACAAAGACCCGCAGGTACTACTCCAGCTCCATATTGACGCGCTCGGTCTGACCATCTGTCTGGGGGTGGTAGGCTGTGGATGTTGCGAGACAGATTCCCAACAGTCGGTAGAGCTCCCTGGTGAACTCTGCAATGAACTGAGGACCACAGCCCGAGAGAACAATGTCAGGAAGACCGTGATGGTGCCAGACATAACAGAGGTAGAGCCGTGCAGCACCAAGTGCGCTAACTGTGGTGGTGGTGGGGATGAAGTGAGCTCGCTTGGAGGCTGAATCCACCACGTTCATCACAGTGTCATGCCCATTGGAGAGGGGAAGCTCCACGATGAAGTCCACACTGATAACTGACCAGCACCGCTCAGGAACTGGGAGCGGGTGAAGCTCGCCAACTGGGCGGTGCCGCTGGATCTTGGTGCAGAGGCAGAGGTCACAGGTTTTGCAATACTGGCCGATGTACCGAGACATCTGGGGCCACCAGTAATTGCATGACACAAGCTCTAGTGTCTTCCAGCGTCCAGCATGACCGCCCACCTTGGAATCATGGTGTAAGGCGACAATGCGGCGGTGTAGGTTGGGGTCATTGGGCACATAAATCTTGTCCCTGAAGCTGAGGAGGCCGTCTTGCATCCTCCACTCCGAGGATCGCACAGAGCGGGCTCCACTGCTCAGTAAGCCCTTCGCAGCCTTCACCACCATCTCCTCCTGCTTCCCATCCTGGTTCCCTTTCCGGATCTCCTTGAGCAGATCCCTCTCTTTGCCAACCAGCTCCACAGCCTCAAGTGCCCGGATTGCGAAGAAGGCAGGCCTGAGGAGTGTCATCTCAGTGTTGTCCCCAGTGCCATCTCCATGGTCTGCACGTCGTGAGAGGGCATCTGGCTTCCCCATGGATCGACCAGGGCGGTGTCGAAGCGTGAAGTCGAAGCAGGAGAGGTAGAGGGACCAGCATGCCTGTCTGCAGTTGAGCTTCTTGGCTGTCATGAAGTACTCCAGGTTCTTGTGATCTGTCCAGATCTCCACTGGGTGAGCTGCGCCCTCCAAGAAGTGTCTCCACTCCTCCAAGGCTCGGATAACTGCCAGCATCTCCTTGTCATGGATCTCATAGTTGCACTGCACGGGACTGAGGCTCTTGGAGTAGTAAGCGACTGGGTGCCACTTCCCATCTTCACGGGACTGTTGGGAGAGCACAGCGCCCGTAGCAAAGTCTGAGGAGTCTGCCTTGACGCAGTAGGGCAGGTCATCACGAGGGAAAGCCAGAATGGGAGCCAAGGTCACCGCAGTGCGCAGCATGTCAAAGGCGGCCTGAGCATCAGAGGACCAGGACCACGGAGTGTCCTTGCATGTCAGGTCAAACAGCGGACGTGTGTGGTGAGAGAAGTCCTCAATGAAGCGACAGTAGAAGTTGACAAAGCCCAAGAAGCTCTGTACCTCCTTGCATGTCTTGGGTACTGGCCACTCCGCCACACCTGCGATCTTGACGGGATCCATCTCCACCTGGCCCTCCGAAATAATGAGCCCCAGGTACTCAATACGGCGTTTCTCGAACTCGCACTTCTCCGGCTTGAGATACAGCCGATGAAGCCGGAGACGCTCCATGACCAGGTGTGTCACCCGACAATGTTCCTCAAGGGTCTTGGTGTAGATGAGGATGTCGTCCAGGTAGACACAGACCACACCTTCAAGGATGAGATCACTGAAGATCTCGTTCATCATTGTCTGGAAGGTGGCAGGCGAGTTGGTGAGACCAAAGAACATAACTGTAGGCTCAAACAGACCGCGGTTCGTCCGGAACGCAGCCTTCCACTTGTCTCCCTCCTTGATGCGCACATTATTGTATCCCCACTGCACGTCAAGTTTGGTGAAGTAACTAGCACCACAGAGTTGCTGGATAAGGTCAGAGACGAGAGGAAGTGGATAGCGGTTCTTGATGGTCACAGCATTCAGCACGTGGTAGTCCTGGATGAGGCGCAGCAAACCATCCTTCTTCTTGATGAAGAACACGGGGGACACCATCAGAGACTTAGAGGGACGAATGCGGCCAGTGGCGAGGTTCTCCTGTAAGAACATGTCGAGCTCCTTCTGCTCAGGAAGCATCATGGGGTACACCTTGCAGTTGCTGGGGGTCGCTCCAAGTTCAAGTTCAATTGCGTGATCCCAGGGCCGACGTTCCGGCAAGACATCAAAGGCCTCCTTGGAAAAGACATCCTCGAAGTCATGCAAATGGTTGGGAACATCATCACAGAAGTCCTTCTGTCCAGAGTTGGACGCAAAGGCTTCTGCAAGCCGCTGGGACACAGTAGAGGTGGATTGAATGAACTGAGACTCGGGGGGTAGCGACACCACAAACATCCGGTTGTCATCATCCTCCCAGACAGAATGAAGGGCCTCTAATAAGCTGCAAGCATCCTTAGGAGCAGGCAGCAGTTCAACTTCCTCCAGTTCCATCTCGGGGACTTCGTCGTCGTCATCCTCTGACTCCATGAGGAGGGGCATGGGACCCTGGGTACAGGCCTCGACCGCTCTGATCTCCGTACGCAACAGAGCCTTCTCCGCACGGATCTCATCCCAGCACGTAGAGCATCTCCGCAGGCACCGTGACATCTTCACCTCTCCGGTGCTCCAGTCCACCTCAGGGTTGTGTTCCTGGAGCCAAGCGTGGCCCAGAAGCATATCCTGATGTCCAAGATTGGTGACGGGGAAGACAGCACGTTCGGTGTGGTCCTTGTAACGAAGGATAAGTTCCACAACTGAGGTGATAGAGCCATCTTCGTTGAGGGAACCGTCAACATTGTGGACTGGAATAGGAACCAGGAGGGGGCGTTCCGTCAGCCGGTGTTGCTGGACGTACTTGCGATTGATGAAGCATTGGTCGGCGCCACAATCAATCAGGGGGTTGAGACGAAAACACTGGCCTGTGTCCGTGGTCTCAATTTCCACCGGCAGGTGAAGAGAGTTGGGGCTAGGAGTGGCAGCAATAGTGTAATGAGTGGGGAGGGCACGTTCCCAACGGCAAGCATGGGCCTGAGAGCGTAGTGCAGAGATGGAGAAGGGTCTGGGGAGGGGGGTTTTAGGCGTGTCAGGCAGTCGTGAGGGCAGGTCTGGAACTGAGATAGATTCACAGGGTTCTACCGACAACACATTGTATCGACTGCCATGCGCAACCGAGGGCACGCCAGTCACTCGTTGCAATGCACAAAATCCTCCTCCAGGTCTCCATCCTCCTTCCTCTCGTCCACCAGGGCGGCATCTTCCGGACTCTCCACAGCATGCATATGCTCGAGCTGCTCCTGGAGCTCTGCAATGGTCATGTGGCGGATGTCGAAGGACTGGGGACATTCCCGAGAGATGTGACCAGGCTTACCACAGCGGTAACAGGTAGGGGGCGTCTTCCGGGTGCTGCGGGTACGATCAATGTCCATGGGGGTACCCAGAGGGAGAGTGGGGACCGCTGGCGCACGAGGAGCAGGAGCAACAGGGAGTGAAGGCCGTGGGGTGGTTGCAGGGGCGGCAGAGAAACGCGAAGCCGCAGGAAGACCAGAGGGCGCTGGGTGAGCTGCGCGGAAGAGCTGGTTGGTCTCACGGTTACAGGCAACCTCCACAGCCCGTTCGTACCATCCCTGGAGCGAGGCAGGTCGACTTTCCGAAGGCAGGTTGGCAACCTGGCCATCCAGCGAGGGGGACAGACCACGACGGAACTTCATGATCAATGCCTTCTCATCTATGTACCCAGACTTGAGGATGAGATCCTTGAAGGCATCGACATACTCCTCAGCAGAGCGGCGGCCCTGGTAGTAGGCGATGCTCTCCAAAGCAAGCTGAGCGTGCTCGGCTTCGTGCTGCTCGCAAAAGTCGCGCACAAAGACAGCTTGAAAAGCATCCCAGCTGCGAAGGTCGAAGTCGGAGAAGCCTGGCATCATAGCACGCTTGGAAAACTGAGCGGCACGGCCCTCGTTCATGAATGAGAGGGCCCAGAGGACGCGGGAGTACTCGTCAGGGAACTGGGAGCCAGCCAGGGCGAAGTAGATGGTGCAGGAGTTAAGGAAAGAGCGGCCCTTCTCACGCGAACCATCGAACGGCTTGGGGGACGCAGGTTTGAGGCGAGAGAGCGAGGGCGCAGCAGCTGCGTGAGCCGTGAGAGCGTCGAGATGAGGAGGAGGATCACGAGGCGTAGGGGCAGGCGCAGGCACAGGATGGGAGCTAGCAAGCATGGTCTCGAGAAGGGTACGGATGGTGTGAAGAGAGCTTGAAACATCCGTTAATTCCTTGCAAAAAACAGTGTTGTGGTGGTTGACATACTCCAGAAGCGACGTGAGGGTAAGGGAGGCGCCGGCGGCGTCGATTCGCTCTTCTGGGTTCACGGGGGCATCTGTTTGCATCGACATAATTGCAGGGAGAGGTGTTGGAGTTCTAGGCCGGGTTACTGTGGCTGTAGGTGTCCAAACCGGTCCCAAAAGGAAGCTTTTGTACTGTAAGGGCGACTCTGCGCACTGTCGTACTCAGACGAGATCTAGCAGAGGGAATCCGAAGGTTTATTAAAGTAAATACAAAGCATACAAAGAGGCGCACCTAGCAGAGGGAATCCGAAGACAAAAGCTTAAGGAAACCCACTGCAACGTGCGCAGTACATAATAGCCATGTTGATTTGCAGCGTGGGAATCAGCTATATAGTTGATCAGCCACACGCGCGCTGCATCAACAAGTCACGTGGCCGTAGAGCGCGCACACCCGTGCTCAAGCACACACGCTCTCTGGAGAGCGTGGTGTGCTGTGCACAGGCCGTGTGTGGTCATAGAAAATAAACTAAAATAGAACAAAATAGACGAAATAAAGGGTGATGCACAGTGTCCCCTTACACTTAGCTGAAGAGCGTTGCTCAATCTAGGTGATAGGATCTCGCTCCGCTGGGGTTGTGTGTGTTGTGTTTCTTGTGATTCGAGTCTAGCCCCCCGGCAGACCTCTCACCGCCCCAGCAAACTTGAAGTTTCTAGTATGTTTCACGTGCCCAGTTGAAGGATCGTAGTACCTGATGCCCTTGGCGCCATCGTCATAGCCAGTGAACTTCATCAACCTGGCCCTAGGAGCCAACTTGGAACAGTTCTTGGTCTCGTCATAGACCCACACATCACACCCAAACCTATGCAAGTCAGAAATGTCTGGGCGAATTTTGAACCAACGGTGATAGGGCGTAGTCGACTTCTGGGTGGCGGTCGACACTTGATTCCTCAGGTAAGCAGCATGGCAAACCCCCTCATCCCACAGCCTCATAGTCAGTCCTGCATCAAAGATCATAGCCCGCACAAGTTCCAGCAACGTATGCATGCTCCGTTCCGCCATTCTGTTCTGCGAGGGGGAGTAGGGCATTGTCGGCTCATCACGGATGCCCTTTGACTTCATAAACTCCCTCGTCTTGGTGTTAATCAGCTCATTTCCATTGTCGATGCGGAACCATTTCGGCCAACAACCTGTCTGGGTGTGGATGAAGTTCAGGAAAGCAAGCACTTCATCACTGGCCTGTTCCTTCGCCCGAAATGTGACCACAAAGAGTAGCCGCCTGCCGACATCCAGGAATACGATGAACCATTGCGCACCCGAGATAGAACGGACCTGCGGTCCCCATACATCGCATGCAAACATAGTGCCCGGCTCAATGTCAGCCGTGCTGTCCGAAGACTCCTTTGAGAAAGGCTTGCGTGTCAGCTTCGCCTGTATGCAGACTGAACAGTCAAACGTCTTGGGTGAGTTCTCATCCACCACGAGCCCCTCCACTAACTTCTTCGCCTTCAAATTCTCCAGCGTGCCAACGCTAATGTGTCCGAAAATGCGGTGCCACTGTCTCCAAGACCGTGGCGTGGTCTGCATGGTAACCAGACTACGTTCTGGGGATGGGATGCAAGTGTTGAATAGGTACAGTCCTCCTCTCTTCCGTCCGACGCCAAGATCTCGTCCAGCAGGGTCCATCATAGCAGCTGTACCATCCCGGAACAGCACACTCCCGCCAGCTGCATCGAAACGCCCAAGGGAAACCAAGTTGTTGCCAGTGGGAGCATCAGGGATGTACAATGTCTCCTCAAGTCAATGTCGAATCCAGTCGCCGTGTTTGTTGCGAATCTCGATTAATACAACCCCTCTGCCCTTTGCAAGAATAGGCATGCCTCCAACGCCCGTCACCAGATATTCTCGTGCGTCGAAGATTATGAATTCTTCGCGAGCATTGCACACATTTGAAGTCATAGCTGAATCAAGCAACCAGTCCCACCACTGGATGTCAGCGCCTGCAGACATGTACACCACGTCCGTGCCAAGCTCGATTGGATTGCCAAGTGCTTTTCGGACGTCATCATCAACAACCCTTGGTTCGGTTAAAATGGCCACATAGGAGAACTCCCCCACACCAGGTGTAACAACCTCCTCGACCTCCTTGACCTCTTGTAGTTGCTGAGTACGCTCTCCACCTCCACTTCGTCCTCCAGACCGACCGTTTCGGTTCTCATTTCGTTCTCGTACAGTGTCATCAGAAGCTCGACAATCTCGTTTGATGTGCCCAATCCGCCTGCAGCATCGGCATGTCTTCCGTGAGTTGTCCCTCTCTTGCCGTCCCTCGCCTCTGCCTCCACTGCCTCCACGCTGCCCTCCACGGCTACCTCCGCCCCTGCCGCGGTCTCTGCTGTACATTGTCACCTCCCCTTCCTGCTCCTTGTGAGCTCGCTCAGTTTCAATCAGCGCTCCTATCAGTTCAACTGAAGATGTCGACAACTGGTGGCTGAGCACAATACTACCGAAAGTGGCCTGCGTAAAACTATTCCAGGAATCTGGCAATGCCGTCAAGAGTGCCCACGAAAATTCCTGGTCTGTCACGATGTGGCCCATTGTGTGCAGCTTGTCTCGAAGCTCGCTAAGGTGGGATACGATTGCAACAATCTCCGTGCCTTCCGGTGCTCGGTAGCTGAAGTATTGGCGGGTAGTGATGAGTGCAAGGGGGCCTTTCAGTTCCTTGACTGCCTCGAGCTGCTTCCACATTTGTCTCGCAGTCTGCGCTCCCTGGATATACACCATTTGTGTGTCGTCCAGGGCGAGCTCGATCTTCGTCCTGGCCTTGCTATCCTTCTTGTCCCATGCTTTCGCCTCCTCCAGCTCCTTCTTCGTCGGGTTGGTCAGGTCCGCCGGAACCGGCCTGACTGCCGCTGGTGAAATGAACTCATCCAGTTCCTGGTCCCGAAGTACAGAGCTCATCCGCGTCTTCCAGGCAAACCAGTTATCGTTCCTGAGAAGTTGGATCTTGTAGCCCCCGATTGAGACAGTATTGTCAGACATGCTGTTTGACGAGAGGTGGATAGGTGAGCGAGATGATTAAGTATGTGAAGCAGTGTGTAATAGAGTCAGATGTCAGAATGTCGTACGTGCACCAGGGCTCATAACCTGTTGCAGTTCACGTGCTTGTAGTGTACGTAGATGACTGTATTAGTTAGAGTACGTACGGAATAACTATCTACTATAAAACTGTCTGAGTGCCCATAAGGGGCAACTCCTATAGCTCATTACCATAAACGGTATGAGTGTCTAAATCGTCGACCTTCAACACCCTCACAGTTGATGATAGTAACATCAAGCATCTGGTACACGATCCCGAAGTGTCGGTGCAATGTACGTACGCACAGTGTATCGTCCAACTGGCAAACACGGCTGTTCAGTACCTCGAGATGGGTCAAGCATTGAAGGCTCACGGGGCCTTCCAGCTCACTGCAGAGGCGCACGAGTACGAAAGTGCTAACTTTCAGGTATGTAAACCAAGCACTATTAGTTTCTATTTCTGTTTCTAATGTGTTCGCAGAAGAATTACAGGCGCATATATAAGAGCATCCTTCCGCCCTTCTCATGGACCCATCTAGCATTGTAGGGCCAG